>JAJQQW010000008.1:16219968-16830801 GCA_025583905.1 Ia io | reverse complement strand
TTATTGACCTTAAAAGAGAGGCTGTTCCTACAATGAGCATTGAGTGCCTTGTTTTTCCCTTTGATTGGTACCTGGAATCAGGTTTTGCTTCAGGCATTTTCCTATAACAAACATTATGTTTCTAATTAATTAAAAGAAAACATGACCACAACCTTAAAAAGGGGAGACATCGATTTTAGAAATTCAATGTCTAGCAAGGCTCCTCTGCAATTATGAAGCAACAACACAGTTTAGCTACCCTTGATATAAAAACACAAGTTATAAAAAGAAAGTACAGCTTCCACATTCTTGAAAAAGGAGAGAGTGTTGCCACACAATTGAATCTTGACCCTCTCATGGGCTGACTATTTGGAGGCATGTGTCAAAACAACTTTGATATTGTTCTTTATTAACATAATGTAACTTACATATGAAGAGAAGTCTCAAAAAAGGAAATAGCATTAAAGAGATAATTACTTTTTGGGGGAATGACATGTGTAATGAAGAGGTGTGAGTCTTTCTATGATATGCTCCTGCAGCCAGTCATTAAGAACACTATCCACTGTTCTTAGCCCCCAGATTCAAATTAATGTCATTGTATTAGCAAGGGTATCCTGGGATAGAGTTAGATGGGACTCCATCTAGGCCTTCAAGGATAGATAAGGTTTGAAATAATAATTAGGAAGAGGAGAAAATTTATGAAGTATGAGAGCTTGAAAAAAGTCTTGGGTCTAGAACAAAAAATCAATGGTTTCAGCTTTTGCATTTTCTAACCAGTGTCTGGTTAGCATTCATCCCAGAGTCTTTACCATTAGTGAATCTTCTACTGAGAATAAAGGGTTAGATAATGAGCAGGTTAAAAGATAAGCCACATGTCATTATAGAATGAACCCTCTTAATTATTTGCTTTTTATTGATCAAGCATTATATTGTTCAAAATGGTTATGTATGGATGAACCAATTTTCCTATTATTAGCATAGGCACCTTTTCACTGTATTAAAAAAGAAAAAGACAATGTGTATCTTTACTAGTATAAGCACGCATAGTGATAACTTTTAAAAATATTGCACCTTAGAACAAAAGGATACTCAAAAATAAATTTCGTCCCTTATTTAAGTAGATGCTGGAAGCTCAGGCCCAGAAAGGGCAGGTAAAGTCCCCAAAGTTATAAGACCTAAAAACTGCAACCAGGGACTCAACTTGGGGCCCTTGACCCTCTAAACCTACATTCTTATCCCTTAGAAACCTACCTTCCAACTGAGATGAATTATGAAATAAAATGAGAGGGTTCCGCATTTTAAAACACGTGATGCTCTTCTAAACACGCTACAGCAATGCTGCTGTCCTCAGGAAATTAAAAAGCAATCTAGAGACATGAAATGGGTCAAAGGAGCTGTCATGGAAACAAAAGGCTGTGTGGATCAACTAGTAAAATCGGTGGCTGCTTCCTGCGCTTGAGGTTTTCAACCCTTCAGGGTGGGGGTAGACCACCAAATAAATTTAAAAGGATTTCCATTGAACATTCCTTGTGAAAATCTGAATGCATTTATACTACATGCGCTACACCCTTAATTTCCGGTGCAAAAACAGAACAACATTCAGTAGTCTCGTGTTTTAAGAGGGTTATTTTCTGGCAGATCTAAAATGAAAGCCATAAAGCACTTTATCTATTTATTTTTTAATATATTTTATTGATTTCTTACAGAGAGGAAGGGAGAGGGATAGAGAGTTAGAAACATCGATCAGCTGCCTCCTGCACACCCCCTACTGGGGATGTGCCCGCAACCAAGGTACATGCCCTTGACCAGAAGCGAACCTGGGACCCTTGAGTCCGCAGGCCGACGCTCTATCCACTGAGCCAAACCGGTTTCGGCCATAAAGCACTTTAGTTCAGGGAGGGGGAAGCTGATTCTGTCAGCAGAATTGAGAGGCTCAGACATTTTTCTAATGAACATTAAAAATTTCCTTGTTCTGCCTCATCTTATTGATGATCGACTGCCATTGCTTCCTTTCCTCCCAGGATTCCAGGGAAGAAAATCTGCCAACAAGATCTAGTAGCTTCGTTTTAACTTGTGCTTCATATGCAATTTTAATGACAGTTTTACATACATTACTCAACCCTCAGTACACACAGAGGTCAAATCAGCATTTAAACAGACATTCTAAATGGAAATGAGTGTCTGGTCATTTATTCATGAAGGGTTTGATGGAACAGCAACCCTCCAAATCTTCTGAGTATAAGGAGCCCAGAAAATCAACAAGCATTGATTTCTTCACCCGCTTGATTTTAGCATTTGGACTTGAATTGTGTGAAAACTCAGGAAAGAAAGGCCTTTTGTGCTGGTATAGTCAGCCTCACCTGCGCTGATCAATGTGAACTGCTCATGTCTATGGATATTATTTTGACTATGGCTGACTGTGTCTCCAATTCCATTGTGGATTTCAGAAAAGATTACTGTGGGTCTTCACTCCATCTCATTCAGTGCTAGAAACCTTGAATTCAAAAGTAGTAAACTTTGAGTTCTAAATAGTTAACAGATGGTAATGGTGAGATTTCTGTTGACTCTGTGCTCTCTGATTTCCAGAGTTACTTTGTGTAATGCCAAAATAAATGAGCCTTTCACTATTATCCACTACTGTACTGAGCACATCTTATCTAATCATGAGGCTGAATCTGAGTGCAATAAATCACCAGTTATCACAGGTATGTGGTAGGCAGGATTATACTCCCCAGCCTCCAGATATCTATATTTTGTTTTCCTGGAACCTGTGAACATATACATGGAAAGAGGGAATAAAGATTAGTATTCAGATTACTTAGTAGGGAGATTATCTTGGATTATCCATGTAATCACACGGGTCTTTAAAATATAGGAGAGGGTGGAAGAAGAGTCAGTGTCAGAGAGATGTGACATGAGAAAGCCTTGACCATCTACTGCTGGCTTTGAAAAACAAGAAGGGGCCACAAGCCGAGGAATGTGGACAGCCTAGAACTGGAAAAGGCAAGAAAACGGCTAGTTCCCTAGAGTTCCCAGAAGGAAAAAAGTCCTGCTGACACATTTATTTTAGCCCAGTGAGGCCCTCCACAACCACAAAATAATAATTTTTTATTGTTTTAAGCCACTAAATTTATGATAATTTGTTACGGCAGAAATACAGACTATTTGGACTCCACTTACCTGAATAGAAGTAATTATAGTTTTTTAAAAAGTTATTATTTATTTACATGTGTTATAAGGAGACTTTTATTTATTCATTTTAACTGTGAATAACGTTTTGTGAATATACTACAATGTATTTTATCATAATGCATTTCTCTACCCTTTTATTTATGGGGATTTTGATGCTTTTCACAATTGGCCATTACAAATATCATATAATAACTGCTTGTACGTCCTTGTGTTTTTACACTTGGGTGTAAACTTGGACATACTAGAATTATTGGGATGTATAAAATGCCCATCAGCTCAAATAGGTGGTGTTAAATTGCTACCTAAAGTTGCTGGACCAATTTATGCAACGGTAGCAGTGATATGTTTGCATTTCTCCACATTCTTGTCACAACTAGTCACAGACTTTGTATTGAGTTGTTCTTATGGGTTTTATATTATGACAGTGGTATTAGTTATGAAAAAGTGCATCTAACTTCTGGTAGGTATTAATATTTTTAGAGACTACACTTAGCAATCTATGGTGGCTGCTTATGTCTTCCAAAATAAAATTTAAGATTGTTTACATGACATGTTATGCCAAATGACTTGTATGCTAAGTGGATTGTACCTCTGTGCACATTCAATGGTGTTTGACATTAAAAACATTTTTTTATTCATTTCAGAGAGGGGAAGGGAAAGGGAGAGATTGAAACATCAATGATGAGAGAGAATTATTAATTTGCTGCCTCCTGTATGCCCCCTACTGGGAATCAAGCCCAAAACCTGGGCATGTGCCTTAACCAGGAATCTAACAGTGACTTCCTGGTTCATGGTCAATGCTCAACTACTGAGCAACACCAGCCAAGCATGATTTTTTTTAACTTCAATGCTGTCTTAATTTCTGTGTTTTACCCAGAGATCCATCACTTCTACCGCTCCTGCCTAAAACTCATATAAAAATACATGTTCAACAAAAATATTTTAAATTTTCTTTGGGTTCTGTGCCCTTCTTTTTATTTTAGTCACAATGTACCATTATGTTAAATCTTTATTTTAATAGATAATATAAGCATATGGATAAAATATCCAAAGTAAAAAAGAAATAGAGCAAAAGTACTTTCTCCATAATGCCTCTCAACTGTTCAGTTTAAGGGTAATAATTACTAAGTTCTTGTCTAACCTTATAGAAAAAATTTATGTACATATACAAGCCAATATAATACTATATATATATACATATACATATGTATATATATATATATGTATATATATATATATATATGTGTATATATATATATATTCAGTGGCCAGATTATTATGATCTCTGAATGCATAATAATCTGGCCACTCAGTGTATATCCTATATAATAAAAGGCTAATATGCAAATTGTCCCCTCAACCAGGAGCTCAACCAGGAGGCAGGCTGGCAAACCGCCCATGTCCCCTCCCCCTGGCCAGGCTGGTCAGACCCCACCCATGCATGAATTCATGTAATGGGCCTCTGATATATATATATACACACACACATATATGTATATATATATACACATATATATGTGCATATATACATATATATGTATATATATGACACATTTATCTAGTATATATATATATACACATACATATATGTACATGTATGCATGTGTGTATATATATATATATATATACCAGGGGCCCGTTGCATGATATTCGTGCAAGAATAGGCCTTCCTTCCCCTGGCTTCACTCCCAACTGCCTGGGAGCCCATACATTCCCGCTCCCCGGCCACCTGGGAGGTAGCACGTCCTTGCTTCTGTCCGGATCACCGCTCCTGTAGCTCCCTCCATCTTTGTTGGGTTAATTTGCATACTCACTCTGATTGGCTGTGGGTGTAGCAGAGTGATGGTTAATTTGCATGTTTCTCTTTTATTAGTAAGATGTATATATATACTGAGTGGCCAGGTTATTATGTGTTCAGAGATCATAATAATCTGGCCACTCAGTGTGTGTATATATATATATATATATATATATATATATATATATATATATATATATATATATATATATATATATATATATATATATATATATATAGTCTTCTCTCGCATCTATTTCTTTGTAAACATTGGTTGAAAAAGTCTGTCTCTGGAAACAGAATATAAAGATGTAAAGATCACAAATACAAGGTGGGAGGTTATGGGAAAATCCCAGGAAAGCAAAGGAAAGGGCGAGTGCTGAGGCCTTGAGGCAAGAGCAGGAGGTCTGGCAGAATAGCAGGGTAGCCAGGGACAGAGTAGAGTCAATGAAAGAAGAATAATAAAAGAAAAGGCCAGATCATGAATAGGTTTCTATTTTTATTAGTAGAAATATTAATCCATATGTGACTAAGCATTGGACTTTTTTCTGTAATCCAACTATTTCAATTTTAATAAAAGAATGATATACGTGATGGCACAAAAGTAGGCTTGCAGTTGTGATTACACGAAACACAGAGATTATTCTTGTATTATCATATATTAATTATTGTAGTAATTACTCTAAACCTACTTCTGCCCCACCCTGTATATTTTTATTGCTTCTGCAAAAATCATTTATGATTTTTTTGTATTCAGAGAATTGTGTGTATATTTGTAAATAGCTTTATATGTATTCCATTTTCTTCATTTTTCTGTGTGTTTGTGTGCTTAGTTCTAATATTTAGGAAGTGCTGCAGTCCTTTTAAATAATAGTTGTATATAAGTGTTATTCTTTTAAAAAACTGAATCTCTGTTTTATGAGACAGGATATAATTAGTATATTTCCACTTCCTTTTTCCTTTACTCTCTCTCCCCTACCCTTCAATTTTAGTCAATTTAAAAGTCTATTCTGGTTATTATCATCGTAGACTAAATGCTCTTATGTTTCTATTTGATTTGTCAGCTTTAAATGATATCCTTTGATTATAATTGACTACAATTACGTTTGACTCTGAAATTGCTGGTGAGCATTAGAGGGCACAAATGTAGATCCCTAGATAAATTACAATTTTATCACATACTTAAAATGATGAAGTTATCATCATCATCATCTTATTATTATTAATTAAAATTTACTGATTATTTACTATCTGTCTCATAACTGTACAAACAATTTTGAATAAAAACTTTATTTAATCTTCATGGTAATCTCAATATAGTAGAAACTATGACTCTCATTTCTATATAGAAAGTCTGACATGCAGAAAGTTTAAGTAACCCACTCAAAGTTACACAGCCAGTGATTCTTGGAGGCAGCATTTACATCAAGGCAGTCTGATGGTAAAACACTTTTTAAATCACTACTCTATACTACCTTTCTTTATTAGTTCTGTAATCTTGTTTCTGTCCTCCAATTTTTCCAGAATTTTGCTCCTCATCTCTAAATGGATGAGATTGAAATAGATGATCTCAAGGATCTTTTCCACTTCTAGTATGAGTCTTTTATTTATTTTTTTTGTATTTTATATAAAAATACATGTTTGTTTGTTTTTTCATGTATAGTGGCCAGGAATCCAATTCCAACATTACTCCTAAAATAAGCCTGCCTTTTCCATTTCTCAAGGGATTTATACATATATTTCTGTTGAGGGGATACCAAGTCAGAATTCTATATAGACAAATAGATCACCCTAAAAATAGAAGCTTCCAGCCTACATGAATTAATATGGCAAAGGTTTCCTCAGAATGCATGCTATTGGGACCTCCTTATATAGGAGGGGATCTAGCTCAGTGGAGAATCCACTCACCTTATTTTAGATTTTCTTCAATCCTCATCCTCCTGTGTGCTAAATTTTGGGGGCAAGTCCATTTAGCTGGCAACATCTAAAGCCCATTTTGCTATCCTAGCCAATCCTTATACACCTGGCCCAAGAGTCACAAGTGACAGAAAGTCCTAAATAAGTCCTATTTGGGCTGATCCTCTGCTGTTATAGATGTCTACACCTTTAGTTAGCTTCTTAGCAGCACCAGCTCTGGCCTCCAATGTGGATGCCTCCTTGGCATGTCATTGTCAGATCCATTTCAAATCAAACATGCAAAGCATTTGGTCTCTTTAACCCAGCTCTTTTCCCCAAAGTGCAGCTCAGAAAGGAGGAAAAGGCTTTGACTCATCTTCCTGTGCCTTGTGATTTCTGTACTTCGTGAAAACTTCCAAGTGGGTGGGATGATGACTCAAACCAAATTCAGATTTCATGTTTGACTTTTCAAATTCCGGGATGATGTTTTTTCTGCTGTGACTTTCTGCCTCTCTTCTATCTTTAGATTAGCCAATTTTTTTAGGAAAATGATGTATTAACAGCTCCAGATTAGGCATTGGGCTCTGGTGGTTTCCCTGTATGTGTCTGACCCAGGGGTGTCTCCTCTCTAGAAACCGCAAGGCCTCTGGAGTCCCTTTTCCTCTGCCTTTTCTTCCTTTTGTTACCAATGTTTCTTACCTTTATTTTAACTCTTCCAAGAAAATCTGGAAATGCACTAAATATTCTACAGTCAATACTTCATTACAGAGGAAAGCCCACAATTATGGACTGAATATGTGTATCCTCTCAAAATCCAAATATTAACCCCCCCACTCCTCAATGTGAGGGTATTAGGTGGGACCTTTGGGAGGTGTTTAGTTATGTGGGTGGAGTCCTGATGAATAGGCATGGTGACTTTATAAGAAGAGATATGAGGGAATGCCCTCTTTCTTCACCATCTGCAAATCAGAAAGAGGGCCTTCTTCAGACACAGGATCTGTCATCACCTTGATCTTGGACTTTCTAGCCTCCAGGACTGCAAGAAATAAACGTTTTTTAAGATACCTACTTTGTGATCATTTGTCATAGCAGCTCAAATGGACTAAAACATTCACTTAGCAAGAAATGAAATCTGGGTCACAGCCCAATCTCTAGTCTTATGACCTTGAACATCTCACTTGAACCACTTTAATTTTTACTTTTTCAAATATACCTCCTGCTGCAGTGAATTTCATGATTTTTAAAGTCTTTACCAACTTGAAATTGCTGTGATTATACTCATTATAAAGAACTATCCACTTAATCTTAGTGACACAATAATCTGAATAATGAAAACCTTAGTTTCTAAGTAACTGTCATTCAGAATTCTTTCCCAAATGTAGTCATTCTGGGTAGATATCTAATTTCCCAAATAGAAAATAGAATAGAATATGGTTTTAGAAGTTTTAAATCTTTATTTTAAAGCTACATAATCTTTTATTGTCTTTTGTAGATGAAGCTTTGATCAGATAGTCTTAGGTGGGCTATATCATTTGCAAGAACAGTTCAAGGCTTTTTCACATAGAGTATTGATCCAAATAAAATTTTGTGTAAATTTTTAAATTTATTTTTATATTTTCTTCATTGAATTTATTGGGATGATGTTGGTTCACAAAACCACCAGGTTTCAAGTGTACAACTCAATAAAGCATCATCTGCATCCTGCATCTTGCACCCATTGCCCCAAGCAAAGTCTCTTTTTTTACCCCAATCCCCCCTCCCCTTTGCTTACCTTCACCTACCCGCCCCCAACCCACTTTTCCTTTGGCTAATACCACACTATTGTCTGTGTCTATGTGTAACATCCTATCTTACATAATAAAGAGCTAATATGAAATGGTAGTCATGCCCTCATGCCATCAGGCTTTAATGGCTCAGACACTCAACACTGGGGAGAGAGGAATGGGGACCAGCCAGGCTGTGGCCCTGGAGAGGGACAAGCCGCCTGCCCCGTGGTCCTAGGTGCCAGCTGCTGCGCCTATAACTGCTGCCTGGGAGAGGGACAAGCCGCTTGCCCTGGAGTCCCGGGAGCCAGCGCCTGCGGCTGTGGCCCAGGTTATGCCACCCACCCACAGTCCCCTGTGGCTGTGGCCCGCCCGGGTGAAGCTGGCCCGGGTCCTAGGTGCCTGTGACTAGCCAGAGGAGGGAATCCTAGGTCCCGGGTGTGGGGTGAGGCAGAGACGGTTAGGGGCAATCAGGCCAGCAGGGGAGCAGTTAGGAGTGATCAGTCAGGCAGGCAGAGGTGGTTAGGGGAAATTAGGCAGGCAGGCAGAGGGGTTAGGGGTGATCAGGCAGGCAGGCAGGCAGACAAGTGGTTAGGAGCCAGCAGTCCCGGATTGCGAGAGGCAGTCGGACATCCCCTAAGGGGTCCTGGATTGGATAGTGTGCAGGCTGGGCTGAGGGACCACCCACCCCATGCACGAATTTCATGCATTGGACCTCTGTTGTGTGTGTGCGTGTGTGTGTGTGTGTGTGTGTGTGTGTGTGTGTGTGTGTGTGTGTGTGTGTGTGTGTGTATAATTATATACACTGAGTGGCCAGATTATTATGATCTCTGAATGCATAATAATCTGGCCACTCAATGTATAGCCTATATAATAAAAGGCTAATATGCAAATTGTCCCCTCGACCAGGAGTTCGACCAGCAGGCAGGCCGGCCAACCACCCATGTACAAATTCATGCACTGGGCCTCAAATATATATATATATATATATATATATATATATATATATATATATATATATATATACACACACACTGAGTGGCCAGATTATCCACTCAGTGTATATATTATATTATTATATGTGTGTGTGTGTATATATATATATATATTTTTTAAAATTATTATTATTATTATTATTATTATTATTATTATTATTATTAGCTGATCCCTTCACCTTCATCTGGTCCCTCTTTCTTCCCTCCCCTCTGACAGTTGTCAGTCTCTTCCATGTATCTATGCCTCTGTTTCTATTTTGTTAGTTTATTTTGTTCATTAGATTCTACATGTAAGTGAAATCATATGGTACTTGTTTTTATCTGACTGGCTTATTTCACTTAGCATAATAATATCCAGGTCCATCCATGCTGTTGCAAAAGGTAAGATTTCCATCTTTTTTCCATTGAGAAAATGTACCACAACTTTTTTTTTATTCACTCATCTACTGATGGGCACTTGGGTTGCTTCCAAATCTTGGCTATTGTAAATAATACTGCAATGAACATAAGGTGCATATATTTTTTTCAAGTTAATGTTTTGGGTTTCTTCAGATATATTCCCAGAAGTAGAAATGTTAGGTCATAAGGCAGTTCCATATTTAAAGGTTTAAAGAAACTCCCTACTGTTTTCCACAGTGGCTGTACCACTCTGCATTCCCACCAACAGTGCACAAGGGTTCCCTTTCCTCCACATGCTCACCAGCACTTGCTGTTTGTTGATTTATCTATGATAGCTATTCTGGCAGGAGTGAGGTGACATCTCATAGTGGTTTTAATTTGTATCTTTCTGATGATTAGTGAGGTTGAGCATTTTTCCATATGTCCATTGGGAATCTATATGTTCTCTTCAGAGAAGTGTCTATTTAGGTCCTTTGCCCATTTTTTAAATTGGATTGTATGTCTTCCTTTTGTTAAATTGTATGAGTTCCTTATACATTTTGGATATTAACCCTTTATCAGATGTATCATTGCCAAATATGTTTTCCCATACAGTGGGTTCCCTTTTCATTTTGTTGATAGTTTTGTTTGTTTGTTTGTTTTTGCTGTGTAGAAGCTTTTTATTTTGATGTAGTTCCATTAGTTTATTTTCTCCTTAGTTTCCTTTGCCCACTGGAGATGTATCGGTAAACATTACTATGAGAGGTGTCTGAGATTTTGCTGCCTATAGTCTTTTCTAAGATTTTTAAGGTTTCATGTCTTACATTTAAGTCTTTTATACATTTGAGTTTATTCTTGTGTATTGTGTAAGTTGGTAGTCTAGTTTCATTTTTTTTTTGCATATATCTGTCCAATTTTCTCAACACCATTTATTGAAGAGACTGTCCTTACTCCATTGTATGCTCTTGCCTCCTTTATAGAATATTAATTGAACATAATGGCTTGGGTCGATTTCTGGGTTCTCTGTTTTGCCCAATTGACCTATATGCCTGTTCCTGGGCCAGTACCAGACTGTTTTGAGTACAGTGGCTTTGTAGTATAACTTGATATCTGGCATTGTGATTCCTCCAACTTTGTTCTTCTTTCTCAAGATTGCTGTGGCTATTTGGGATCCTTTTTGATTACATATACATTTTTGGAGTATTTGTGCTAGATCTGTGAAATATGCTGTTGGTATTTTAATAGGGATTGCAGTGAATCTGTAGATTGCTTTGAGTAGTATGGACATTTTAATGATGTTGATTCTACCAATCTATGAACACAGTAGATTCTTCCACTTATATATATCTTCCTCTGAAGGACAGTGCTAAATAAGATATAATGGTCATTGTTTTCTAGGCCACCACTACCTCTAATGAAGAAGAGAGCAATGTACATAGGTAACTCTAACAAATTATCATAGTGTGAGAAACTACTAATGATGAACTATGATAGAAGTACTAATTGCAATAAAATAAAAAGAAAGAGAGATTAAATTCAGTGGGTCGCTACCAATATTTTACATCTCATTGGTCCAGATATTATTTGTTTTCTCGTTTAGGGACTGACTACTGAATTATCTAGAAGGAACATGTTAATTATACAATACAATACATCCTGTTTTTTTTTCAACTAGAGAAGTGATCAATAAGCTCTTCTGTTTTTCTTGTATGACCAATTTATGATTTGCTTCTTCAAAGAAGAAGAGTTGATTTATAGTTATGTTTCTTTCTCTTTAGTTTTAGACAGGTACTTTTAACCAGGAGTTTATGGTTTTCTACCTTAAGGGAAGTATCATTTCCTTAACATTATTAACCCAATTATGAATCCTATTGATCTTTTAAATTGTGTTTTCCAGTTGATGAGACAGAATTCCAGACAATGGAATTCCTGGATAATTATTATATTTACATAAGTATGATTTTATTTTTTGTCAAAGAACAAACTTTAAGATAAATTAGTAGAAATGTAAAATGATGCATGGAAATCCTATGCTTTTATTTTATTTTTCCCTGGAACACCAACTTTCTGATGTTTCTGCAGTAAGCTGGTTAGAAAGCAGTTCATGGAGAAATGATATGGTAACTGTCATTTGCAAGCTTCCTACATCTATCAGGTAAAGTGATTAAACCCGAATCCATCATTCAGCATAATTAATCAGTAAGACACAACAGCCCATGTTTGCATGCTGATTAATCGGTAGTTCAGGTGTATACATCTTCGACTTCAAGTTCATATGAGAAATACATCCATCAAATGCTGCCACATGCACTGGTGTGCCCTATTGCAATCCTCATATGAGTAGATATACTTTAAAGGAGAGCAAAAAAAAAAAAAGGTTTTCTGCTAAGCATCTCAATCTAATAAACAAGTATGTCACCTTAGGATAGTACCAAGCCTCTAATCTCACATGCTCACACTGTGCTGCCTGGGTTAATACAATTACCTTTCTCATT
This sequence comes from Ia io, assembly GCA_025583905.1. Taxonomy (NCBI): domain Eukaryota; kingdom Metazoa; phylum Chordata; class Mammalia; order Chiroptera; family Vespertilionidae; genus Ia; species Ia io. The sequence continues at coordinate 16,818,305 of JAJQQW010000008.1, read as the reverse complement.
TACATGTTTTTAAACAACTTTGCATTTTAATAAATGTTCTTGGGGAAAAAGTAGAGGTATCCAAAATTACTGGCAGCTTTATGACTTTATAACCATTGAAACCAGGAGGCAGAAACCTAAATAATCTTTTATAGGAACAGCATTTCACTGTTTACAAGGACTTTTTATAAATTTCAATTCACTTGCATATATATTACATCATTTATAACAACCAATAAAGTATAAAACAATGGGGTCCATCACCTGCCCTGCCAATTTATTGGCACATTATATTTTGCTATACAATGGAAAAAATGGGATTGATTATTTATATTTCAAAGGTTGACAGTTATTTCATAGGAAAATTGGCAGCTTGTATTTTGTGGCAATATTTGAAAAAACCATCTGGTTATCCAAACTGTATCGTTTAAGTTCCTCTAAAATGGGAATACAAGAGATCCTGAGATAGTTCACAGTTTGGTTTCCTCTTCCTTTGGAGTCTTAGATGTTTATGAGGGAAAAAATGTTACCGCCATATGGTGGCTTCTGTGAAGACAGCAAAGTGCCATGGTTCTCAGGGGGTGCATGAGTCTCAAGTACCAACTGCCCAAATAAACCCTCATGTAGTTTTCTCAATTCATTCTGGAATTGAGCTTGATTAGATTTTTAACTATTTGAATGAGATTTGTAGTCACTTGATTTTGAAACATAATCAATGACTTTGTGGTGCTGAACATAGATGTGTGTGGCACTGAACATAGCTATCATTCTTATGAGTGATGCATGACCATTTGCCCCTTTATAATTCCTTGATTCTACTTCTCTTCCTCACACCCATGCAACCTGCTTTCTTTACATATTCTTTATATATTAAAGGAATCATCAAGTTTGTATGCTTTTTAATCTGGCTTCTTTCACTCAGCATAGTTATTTTGAGATTCTTCCATGTTGTAGAGTGTATGAGTAATTCATTCTAGGTTTTAATTATGAGTATTTTTCATAATACAGAATGGTTATATTTATTCACTCATTTTTTTTCATGAAAACTGATTCCAATTTGGGGCTATCACAAATTAAGCTGCTGTAAACGTTATGTATAAGTCTTTGCATGGACATATATTTTTCTCTTCTCTTGGGTAAATACCTGGTGTTGAATGGCTGAATTTTTGCCATATGCTTCATTTTTTAAGAAATGATTCAAACCTGGCTGGTGTGGCTCATTGGTTGAGCATTGACCTATGAAACAGGAAGTCATGGTTCCATTCCCAGTCAGGGCACATGCCAGGGCTGCAGACTCAATCTCCAGTGGGGGGTTTGCAGGAGGCAGCCGATCCATGATTCTCTCTCATCATTGATGTTTCTATCTCTCTCTTCCTCTCCCTTCCTCTCTGAAATCAATATAAATATATATATTTTTTAAAAAAGCTATTCAATGTTTCCCAAATTGGTTGTGGCATTTAACACTGCCTTCATTAGTATATGGATATTTCATTTATTGTATATCCTTGCCAATACTTTATATGGTCAGTGTTTTTTAACTGAGGTATAGTTGACATATGATACTATATTAGTTTCAAGTGAACAACATAGTGAATATACATGTATGTACCTAAATCTAGAAATTACCTGTCATTGTACAAAATTAGTAGAATAAAATCAATGACATTGTATGGTCAGTCTTTTAAATTTCAGCCATTCTCATAAATGTGTAGTAGTATTTCATTATGGTTTTAATTTCCTCATTTTCTAATGACCAGTGATGCTGAGCATCATGCCATGTACTCGGCAATTGCATAATTTGTTGTGGTGTCTCTTTTCAGTTTCATTAAGTAGGTTGTGTGCTTTATTATTTTTGAGCTTTTGAAATTTTTATACATTCTGCATATAATTCCTTTTTAAATATGTTTTTTAAAATGTTTCTCCCAGCCTGTGGTTTATCTTTTCATTGTTTTATCAGTGTCTTTTGAAAAGAAGATGTTTTAAATTTGATAAAGCTCAACTTCCTATTTTTTTTTTAAATTATAGATTGTATTTTTGGTAAAGTATCTAAAAAAAACTTTCCGTAATATATGATCACAAATATTTTCTTCTACAACTTTAGTAGTTTGGAGATTTACATTTAGGTCTATCATCCATTTGAGTTATTTCTTTTTTTAAATTTCTTTATTGATTAAGGTATTACATGTTTGTCCTTATCCCCCCATTGCCCCACCAACCCCACACTGACCTCCCACCCCCCCACTCATGCCCTCACCCCCCTGTTGTCTGTGTCCATTGGTTAGGCTCATATGCATGCATACAAGTCCTTTGGTTGATCTTTCCCTCTTACCCCCACCCTTCTCTACCTTCCCTCTGAGGTTTGACGGTCTGATCGGTGCTTCTCTGTCTCTGGATTTGTTTTTGTTCATCAGTTTATGTTGTTCATTATTTTCTATAAATGAGTGAGATCATGTGATATTTATCTTTCTATGACTGGCTTATTTCACTTAGCATAATGCTCTCCAGTTCCATCCATGCTGTTGCAAATGGTAAGAATTCCTTCTTTTTTTATCGCAGTGTAGTATTCCATTGTGTAGATGTACCACAGTTTTCTAATCCACTCATCTGCTGATGGGCACTTAAGCTGTTTCCAAATCTTAGCTATGGTGAATTGTGCCACTATGAACATAGGGGTGCATATATCCTTTCTGATTGGTGTTTCTAGTTTCTTGGGATATATTCCTAGAAGTGGGATCACTGGGTCAAATGGGAGTTCCATTTTTAGTGTTTTGAGGAAACTCCATACTGTTCTCCACAGTGGCGGCACCAGTCTGCATTCCCACCAACAGTGCACGAGGGTTCCTTTTTCTCCACATCCTCGCCAGCACTTGTCTTTTGTTGATTTGTTGATAATAGCCATTCTGACAGGTGTGAAATGGTACCACATTATCATTTTGATTTGAATGGTTTTGGGTATTATACATCGTTTGCATTTCCATAACTTTAGAATTAGTTTTTGAATTTCTACATACAACTTACTTGGGATATTGATTTGGGTTGTATTGAATCTATAGAACAATTTGGGGAGAATTCACATCTTATTAAGTCTTCTGGCCAAAAACAATATTTTCATTCATTAAGTTTCTTTAATTTCTTTCAGCAGTATTTTATAGTTTTCAGTGAACAAGTATTGAATATATTTTATCCGACTAATCTGTATTTGGTATTTTTATGCTATTTTAAATCATAGTGCTGTTTTGTTAAAAAAATCATCTTTCAATTGTTTGTTGCTAGTATATAAGTATACAATTGATTATATCTGTTATCTTATATCCTGCAAATTGTATCTTTGCTAAATTACGTCCTTGCTAAATTCACTTATTATTCACTTTGTAGATTCTTTAAGACTTTCTATACAATTATATCATCTACAAAATATTTGAGATTTCTTTTTTCTTTGTAATTTCCATGCCTTCTATTTTTTCCCTTGTGTAATTGTGCCATCTAGAATTTTCAGTACAATGTTAATAAAAGTAGTGAAAGTAGAAATCCTTGACTTGTTCCTGATCTTGAAAAAACATTCATATTTAAATATGGTTCTAAGTATAGTTGTTCTTTTTTTCATCTGGACAAAGACTTTCTCTTTTATTCCGAGTTTGCTGAGAGATTTTTCTTTTTTTAAATCAGAAATAAATGGTGAATTTTGTCCTATGCTTTTGCTGCATTTAACGTGATGCTCATTTTGTTTTTCATTTTTAGTAGATTAACATTTTCTTTAGAATGTTCAAATCTATGATTATGTGGAATATATACCTGTGGCTCTCTTTCCTTGTAATGTCTTTGTCTTGATTTTGTATCAAGATAATTCTGACATCATGAATGAATTGGAAAGTAGTCTCTTCAAATTTCTGGAAGAGTTTATGTAATGTTTGGTGGTGTTTTCGCAGGCAACTGGTTGAACTTTGTACTGACACTCTCTTTCTTTGATGGCAGTTTATTTCATTTCAGACATTTTGTCTTAGGAACTATTTTCATCCTGTGCCACTTATGTGTGACTCAGGTGGCATCCAAAGAGGTAAATAGATAGAATTTGGGAATCTTCTCTGTGTCTTTTCCTCTGCAATTCTCTCTCTAGGACTAGCAACCATAGCTTTTTCAGAGGCAGTCTTCATTTTTACCCAAACCAGGAAGACTTCAGTTTTCCGCTGCCCCGGTAACTCCAGATATTTTAGTGACTGAGCCTGGTTCAAAGATAAAAGCCATAAAAACAGGAACTCATTTCTTACAAATCCCTTATTCCATGTTTAGAGTTTCTTCCAGAATATGTCTGTTTCTATCCAATCTCCAGTGCCTCAAGGCAAATACTTTTTTTTTTTTTTTTATATATAGCAAGAATTTATAGCTGTCATCTGCAGAGGGTCAGTACAGTAGAATCTTATTCAGCCACTCCTGGATGCAGAGATCTCTGTGCTTGCTTTTTTATATTCCCTCTGCTCTTTCCCTCAGTTTTAAACTATCATTTTTTTAGCTGTTGGTTCTTTAGTGTGCCTGTGTCTAACAACCTCACTGCCACTCCTGTATGCTACATCTAATCTGATGTGAGCTTAGAAATTAACATGCCTGACATAGTAAAATTTGGTGTAACTGAAGAGTAGATGGTCGCAGAGATATTCTTATATCCATAAAGATTTTACCTTAATTACAGAAATGTTGTGTAACAGTTTGGCTGCTTTCAATTATTATTTAATCACTTCTATATTTTAATTTTTGCTATATTTTTTAAATTAGAAATTCTCATTATATGAAATTTGAGAAAGCAAAAAAGAACATAATGGTTTATACATATTAATTAGGATAAGTATACAGGATAAAAACTAAAATTTGTTTTCAAATATTGATAATACACAGTAGATTATTGATCCAAGATTTATTGCTAATCTTATATCATTATTATTTTTTAAAAAATATTTTTATTGACTTCAGAGAGTAAGGGAGAGGGAGAGAGAGATAGAAACATCAATGATGAGAATCATTGATTGGCTTCCTCCTGCATGCCCCACACTGGGGATCAATCCTACAACCTCAGAATGTGCCCTGACTGGGAATGGAACAGTGACCTCCTGATCCATAGGTCAATGATCAACCACTGGGCCATATCCTCTGGGCCATTATTGTTTTCTTTATAAAATTAAGCACTTGTTATTTTCTTTTTCTTTTAAGCTCTCTCTAGGATGCCCTTGTAAGTGAAAGGCTTAATAGGTTTTATGGCTCTGAACTATTTTCAGCAATACTTGAGTACATAACCAATATATACCAGAAGTGCTGAGTCTATGATTCTAATCAGCACATGCTCATGTAGCTTATTAAAATTCTCTTCAGTTTCTCAATTTTCTGTTCATACTTGATTTAAGAACATTCTGTATTTTTTCCAACTGAACTAAACTTGATGCTTATGTATTTACCAATACTCTCTGCACTTTTGAACTTTGCCATTTGATCCTAAGAAAGATATATTCTTCATATTCCTGTGCATACAAATACATTATTTGGTAAGTATTTTTACTAAAGTTTTGTCTAAACAACTAATCCATATGGATGGATGAAATCAACCACACATACCTTCATATCTCTCAAGGCAGTTATTTTCTCTTCTGCCTGATCGGGCTAAATTGGAAAAGCAGAGGTAGAGTCTCCATTTCTTTCTTTGGATTCCTATTTGGATATGACTCACATTATATATATTTTCTCAGATATATATGATATCAACAATGGATGCCCCTCAAGACCAAACAGAGTAAGCATATCTGGAACATAAAAATAGATTTAAGCAATTTTGATTAACTTAGACCAGTGGTCGGCAAACTCATTAGTCAACCGAGCCAAATATCAACAGTACAACAATTGAAATTTCTTTTGAGAGCCAAATTTTTTAAACTTAAACTATATAGGTAGGTACATTGTTATTAACTTAATTAGGGTACTCTTAAGCTGGCCTTTGCTAAAAACTCAAGGGGCCAAAGAGCTGCATGTGGCTCGCAAGCCGTGGTTTGCCGACCACTGACTTAAAGGGAGCCTTTTTCACACATTAAGGCATGACACTGTTATTAAAGAAATAACTATCAGAGCTAGGGGAAATTATATGTAGTTAAAGTGAGTAAAAACCATTCTTTAATACTCAAATGGATTAGAAATATTATGATAGAAAAATTAGTTGAGGGTCATCTAAACGGGTCTAGGTAGCAGCAGTAAGTGATGTTAAATAAAAATGTAGACTATCATAAAATCTCCAAATGACAGTCTCCAGTGGGAAATAATAGGAGCCTTGGGGAAAAAGATTTTAAAAAGTATATTCTAATCCAGATTCCAGAAAAAATTCTCTAATAGAGCTGAGCATTTTTATTTCCTATTTCTGAGTCATTACAATTAATTAGAATATGTTATAGTGATGACAGTGTGTGAGTTTAATCATAAGTTATAGTAACTAAAGCCAAAAATCAATCTTGTGACTTACATAGGAATAATATCTGCTGGTCATATGAAGACAATGAAGCTATCCATTTTATGTATACATGCATATATGTAGGCATGGCTATTCTTGGCAGACATTAAGCAAAATCAAAGTATACCTTAGATATGTAACATGATAATTATATAGAGGACTCTAGAGGGAGGAAAGGAATTAAAGGGCTGAATGAACATAGACTGATAGAGACCCAAGCATCAGAGTAGGAAGATGCAATGATTTTCTGGTCAAATCAGGAAAAGAGTGAAAATGGTGGCACCTACCAAACCACAAATTAATCTTTTCTCCAGGGAATTGACACTGAAAAAGCTAAGCTAATGACAGAACTCTTGGGATCTTGGAACGTGGCAGTCTTAGCTAATTGCAGCATAAGCATCCAAGTGCTGGTGGTAGAAAATAAACAAAGAGGAAAATTTTTCAGGGATGTGTTCTATCTGCATTCATGATTCTGGGCGACTTTCCTGTGAGGGAAAGAAGGAGTCCCATACCTTGTTGAAGATAATTCCAATGTGGGCCATCAATAAGACACGTTGAAAAATTCCATGGGATTCTGTTAGGAAAAGAACACACATTCAGGTTTCTCTTGTGGGGTAAATAGGTTTTATAGCTATGAAAATTATACATATTAATGTTTTATGTACATGTGTGTATTTTGCTAAAATTCTTAAAATTATTGTATGGGATAATTTTGTCCTTATATTTTAAAAACTAGAGGCCCAGTGCATGAAATTCGTACATGGGGGGGGGGCGTCCCCTCAGCCCAGCCTGCACCCTCTCCAATCTGGAACCCCTCGGGGGATGTCCGACTGCCGGTTTAGGCCTGATCCTAAACTGACAGTTGAACATCCCTCTCACAATCCTGGACTGCTGGCTCCTAATTGCTCGCATGCCTGCCTGCTTGCCTGGTCACTCCTAACTGCCCCCCCGCCCTGCCGGCCTGATTGACCCTAATTGGCCCCTCCCTGTCGGCCTGGTTCCTCCTAACTGCCCCCCTACACTGGCCTGATCACCCCTTACTGCCCCCCTCTGCTAGCCTGGTCGCCCTTAACTGCCCCCCCTTCCAGCCTGGTTGCCCCCAACTGCCCCCTACCAGCCTAGTTGCCCCTCACTTCCCCCTTTGCCAGCCTAATTGCCCCCAACTACCCCCCTTGCCAACCTGATTGCCCCCAACTGCCCCCCTCTGCTGGCTTGGTCGCCCCTATCTGACCCCTCCGCCTGCCTGGTTGCCTCTTACTACCCCTTCCCCCCCGCCAGCCTGGTTGCCCCCAACTGTCCCCCTCTGCTGGCCTGGTCACCCCTAACTACTCCCCCCCTGCTGGCCTGGTTGCCCCCAACTGTCCCCCCTAACAGCCTGGTTGCCCCTCACTAACTCCCCTGCCAGTCTGGTCGCCCCACACAGCCTGCTTATTCAGTCATTTGGTCGTCCCTCACTAAGCCCCCTCCTGGCCTGGTCGTATGCAGCCATCTTGTGAGGGCATGGGGGTTAATTTGCATATTACCTCTTTATTATATAGGATTCTGTTTCTGGAAAACAGAGCAGACTACACACAAGTAGTCTACACAAGGTGGGGCAAAAATAGGTTTACAGTTGTGACTATGTGAAATAAAGTTTATTCTTATATTGTTATTTATTAATGATTGTATTATTTTCCATGTGAACATTCTTGAAAGGTTGCTTGAATTGGGCCACTACTTATACACCCGTTTTGTAGCTGGAAGGTAAGCATTATATTCTGAGATTTGAACACCATTTAAAAAAATAGGTTGGAAGGAAAAGAAGAAAGGAGTTTGGAATTGTCAGAAGATCATGGTTAAGAGCAGACCAACCCACAATTAGGCCCAATGTCCTGAGGGCAGGGCAGATATAAAGGTGATTTTTAATGGTTATCTCAGCAGAGCCCTGCCAGATGGGCAACATGCAAACATGGGAAGCGGATCCTACAGAATCAGGACTGGGAATAATTAGGTGGGTTAGTTTTTTCTACATGCCAATGGGTCCTGGGATCTGGTCCAGAGCACTAGCAAGTATGTCAACTCTGGAAACATGTTCATAATGACTAGAAAAACTTTGATTTAGAGGCAAAATGAACACCTTGGTGGACCAGTGCCTTGGGTGAGAGGATCTTTGTTATTAAATAACACCCATTTCATATCTGAGAATGTCAGGAATCTGGAGCAAAGTCAAAAGATCCAGTTATTCAGAACTGTAGAGGGAAGTGAAAGTGGGTGGCAGGATAATTAGATAGATCTTTCTGTTGTAGCCAGGTTCCTTCCCTTCTACAACTCTTCTCTCTCTCTCTCTCTCTCTCTCTCTCTCTCTCTCTCTTTTGAGCAATTATTTTCTTGTATTGCAATATGCCGTTGAACTCTGATGCAAATATAATCTTTTAAAAATACTTTTATTGATTTCAGAGAAGAAGGGAGAGGGAGAGAGAGATAGAAACATCAATGATGAGAGAGAATCATTGATAGGCTGCCTCCTACACACCCCCTACTGGGTATTGATCCTGCAACCAGATATGTGCTCTTGAACAGAATGAAACTCAGGATCCTTCAGTCCATAGGCCAATGCTCCATCTACTGAGACAAACCAGCTAGGGCTAAATATAATCTTGATACATCAAATTACCTTTCCCTGTTCATACTCCCATGAGTATATTAAATTATATGTCAAAAGGGAGACACTGGGTGACCCTAATTAGTTACATGAGCCAACTGAAATGGAACATATCTTTTTCTAGTTGGTTGTAGAAAAGGAAGGAAGACAAAGAGATTCAAAGCCTGAGAAGGATTCAGGATTCAGAGCACCATAGCTCTCTTGTATGTATAAGAAGCCATATGACAAGAAATTCTGGGGCCTCCAGAAGCTCAAAGTGGCACCTGCTGACAGCCAGCAAGGAAATGACTACAGTTCTACCAATGCAAGGAACTGGTTTCTGAGAATGGCCAGAATAAACTTAGAATCAGATTCATCCCCAGAATCGGGGGGGTAAGAGCTCACCCTGAATGACACCTTGATTTTGGCCTGTGAAATCATAAGCAAAAAGCCTAGTCAGATCCACCTGGATTTCTGGCCCATGCAAAGTGAAGGCAATAAAGGATATATATTTTTTTAAGCCAGTACATTTATGGTAACTAGTTACATAGCAATAGAGAACTGATAGAGTCTACCATATGCTCTGTATGAAGTTTTAAAAATGATTGCTTCTTTGAGATGATTACAGTGTAGTAAACAAGATAGATGCATGAGCACCAAATACAATTATAATGTATTACTTACAATGATAGAAGTTGTTTATAAAATACTATGGGGATGAAGCTATGTGGTGGCAAATTCTGCCTAGGGAAATCAGGAGAGACCTTTCAGAGCCTGTGTTTGTTGGATTCTGTAATGAAAAAATAATATGTACCAGGGACAAACAATATCGCCAGGCAGAAGAGACACAAATTCTTCATGCATGAATATTCACAACCTTGCAAAACTGATTGAAGGCACAAAGACGGTCAGTTTCAATTTCATAAGAAATTAACTAGTTTAAGTGTGAGTGTACCTTAATGTCTGAAGAAATCACTCAGTCTCAGAATATCCATTTTATCACATTGCAAAAAGATTTCCTCCAGGCATGATCTGACCAAACAGTGGTAATCATCATTGAATAACTTAATTAAATTGCTATGATGTACAGTATTTATTTAATAGTTTCTCTAGAGCAGGAAAGTAAGTTTTAAGCCTTGAAAACTTCTCTATCAGGTAAAATTAGATTTAGCTGGGAGTGACTCAAACCCCAAATAACAGAAGCCTTAAGGGGATAAGGCAGGCAGGCATTTATTTGTCGGTTGTGTAAAAACCTTGAGGTTGGCAATTGGGTGGAAGTGGTTATAGTGGCTTCATGGTGTCAGGGATCTTGGCTTTGTGACTCAGAAACATGTGTGCCATATATTCCCAGGGTTATTTCATGATTTACTTGTCTGTTAGAATTCCAGAAATTTATATTGTATTATTTCTGTCCAGTGGGGAGGAGTCAGAGTGATTATTCTAACCCAGTGGTCGGCAAACCGCGGCTCGCGAGCCACATGCGGCTCTTTGGCCCTTTGAGTGTGGCTCTTCCACAAAATACCACGGCCTGGGCGAGTCTATTTTGAAGAAGTGTAAGTTTAAAAAATTTGGCTCTCAAAAGAAATTTCAATCGTTGTACTGTTGATATTTGGCTCTGTTGACTAATGAGTTTGCCGACCACTGTTAACCATCCTTTCACATCCCAGTAAGCTTATTCTTCAGAACTTGCACATATCACTTTCACCTATAAGTTATTGATCAGACCTTATTCACAGAGTCACTGGCTACAAGGAAGGCTAGAGAATGTAGTACTATTTCAGATAGGCACACGCAGTATCAAAAGTCACAGATTCTATTACTGTGCAATATAAAAGTTATGCACCTTGTGTAGGTATCAATCAAGAGTCAGCACCCATATGTTTTCTTTAAGTTTTAAACTTAGTTAAGGAAAACTGAGTTTTTAGCATCATAGTGGTATTTGGAGATACTATTAAAACACCATTTCCCACATTTCTTAACTTCAAGTGAAAATAGGTAATTTAACAATGAAATTGGAAGAAAGGAAATGTGCAAAGGACTACACTTGTACATAGACTAAATAATAATTTTTCATTTTTAAAAGGAGAGCATAACATCTATTTTCTAGGATATAGTATTATTCCCTCACTTTTAAGCACTGGACATTCGGAAAAACCAGTTTAAAGCCTAAAGTGTCTAACTCATATAACAATTAGATTGTATGTTTTTAAGAAGACTCCGAATAAGGATTGTAAAACGGTTTTTACAGCTTACAAAAGTAAAATAATTTAGCAAGTCTAACTTGGCTGGAGATGGGAAAGACTTATACATGAGAACTTGAGTGAGCATAATACATAGGCAGGTAGAGTTTTTTTCAGATAGCTATTCCTTATTTAGAACTTGAGGAGTGTAAGTATGTGTCATTCAATAGTATTGGTTGTCTTCCGCAGCAAAGAATGGGGTTGGAAATAAAAAGCTACCCCCTAATAGTCTTGAAAAAAAATCTCAACCTCACAACCATAAAAGATGTGGAAATCGGGGGCTTAGCAGTCACTGGAAGGAGCAAAGGGGATTTTGAGCTCCTCAGAAAGCTCCCGTCCCAGAGAATTGTTACTCTTTGATCTTTGTGGAAGCTTCCTAATTTGTTATTTTATTTGTTTTATTTCAGTTTGTGGTTATTCAACCTGCCTCAGAGCTCACTCAATGCGGAAAGCCCTATCCTTGGGACATTGGTAAAAAATATATATATAATAATAAAATAAATCAGTGACAATTGTTTAACATTGTAGATGCCTGAAGCAGCTATAGTAATAGAGACAGATAGGTAGCTAGCCAATTGTTTTAAAAAGAAAATCTTGGGAATGAGAAACAAAATGCAGAGATTCATGAAATATATGATAACATATAATGATTCAACAATATGCTATCTATAAAAGACATACTTTAAAGCCAATGACAAAAAGAGATTGAAAGTAAAAGGAAAAATATATATAATACAAACAGTAAACAAAGAGAAAAATGGCTTATTAATATTTGACTTAAAAGACTTTAAGGAAAACATTATTATTGGAGATAAATAATTATATTTATAATAACAATAAATTCATCAGGAAAACATAGCATTATAAACATATAGGCACTAATCAATGAAGACCCAGAATACGTGTAGTAAAAACTCACAAAATTGAAGGGAAAATAGACAATCCAACAGCAATAGTTCTTGAACTTAGTACCCCATATCCAATAATGGATAGCACAACCAGACAGAAGACCAACAAGGAAATAAAAGATATGAACTGTAGTATGAGACAACTAGATCTAACAGACATCTAAGGAACACTCCATCCAACAAAAACAAAATAAACATTCTTCTCAAGTGCATATGGAACATCTTCCAGGATATATCCTATATTATGCCATACAACAAGCCAGAATAAATTTAAAAGGATTAAAACTATACAAAGTGGGTACTTTAACCACAATGGGCTGAATTTAGAAATTAAAAACAAAAATACATTTGGAAAATGTTCAACTATGTGGAAATTAAACAATACACTGCTAAATAACCTAAATAACAAATCGGTCCAAGGAGAAATGGAAAGGGTAAAAAATACTTTGGAATGAAAGGAAATAATAATACAAGATACCAAAACTTATGGAATGCAGCTAAACCAGTGCTAGAGGAAAATTTATAGCTATAAATACATTAAAAAGTTAAAAAGACCTCAAATCAATAACATAATCTTAAGAAAGTAGAAAAAATATAAAACTAAACCCAAAGTAAAATAAATAAATAAATAAATAAATAAATAATGATTAAAGGGTAAATAAAAAATTAGAAAATAGGAAAAAAACAATAGAAACAAGTAAACAAAACCCAAATTTGGTTCTTTGAAGAGATCAAAAAATTAACAAGGCTTTAACTAGATTGACCAAGAAAAATAACACAGAAGACTTGAATTACTAAGATCAGGGATTACAAAGAAAACATCACTCGGACATTACAAAAATAAGTATAATTATTAGTATATAAGAGAACATGATGAACATCTGACACAAACAAGTTAGGTAATTTAGATGAAAGGAACCAAATTCTATAAAAATACAAACAACTAAAACTCAAGAAGAAATAGAAAATATGAGTAGCTTCTAAACAAATTTTTAAAAAAGTACATTAAAACATTTCCACAAGAAGTCTAGACTTCACTGGTAAATTCTACCAAATATTTAAAAAATAAATGTCAATCCTTCACAATCTCTCTCAAAAAATATCAAAGGAGAGAACAATTAATTTGATACCAAAACCAAAGACATAACAGAAAAAAGGAAAGCTAGAGACCAAGATCCCTTATATATATCAACACAAAATCTTCCACAGAATGCTAGTTGACAGAATCCAGCAACATATAAAAAGGATTGTATATAATGACCAAATGGGATTCATTCATCTAGGGGCTGCAAGGTTGTTTTGACATGTGAAAATCAATGGACTATACCATTTTAATACAATAAAAAACACAAAGCACATGATAATCTCAATAGATGTGGAAAAACAATTTGACAAAATCAACACTCTTTCAAGACAAAAATAATCAGTGACTTAGAAATAGAGTAAAAATTCTAGGAAAACTCACAACTAACATAATACTTAATGGGGAAAGACTGAATGCTTCTCCCTCAAGATCAGAAATAAGATAGGGATGCCTACTCTCCCCATTTCTATTTAACATTGTACTGGATGTCCTAGCCAGGGCAATCAGGCAAGAAAAAGGAATAAAATGCAGATTGAATGGAGAATTAAAAAAAGCATATGATCATCTAACCACCGTGCTATACATCTGAAATTAGTACAAAATAATATTGAATGTACTAGTAAACTGTAATTGAAAAAAAAATTAAAAATCTCCATTCTCTGATGACAATTAGGCAAGAAAAGAAATAAAAAGATGGCTAGACTAAAAATGAAGAAGTAAAACTACCTCTATTTTCAGATGATGACTTTATCCTCAAGAAGCTATGAAAAAGTAATAGAATTAATAATTACCTATTTCAGCAAGGTTTCAGGATATAAGGTCAATATATAAAAATCTATACTACCCATGAACATTCTGGAAATAAAATTAAGAAAACAATTTTATTTAAAATAGTATCAAAATAAACTGCATGAACAAATTAAACAACAGGCTGCAAAAGATCTACAATAAAATCTACAGAACATTTTTCAATAAAATTTAGAAAGAAGTAACCAAATGGAAACACATCCCATGTTCATAGATCAGAAAATGATATCTTAAAGATGACATTATTCTCCAAGTTGATCTACAGGTTCAATGCATTTTGGGGGCAGAAATTGAAAAGCTGGTCTTAAAATTCATATAGAAATGCAGGGAACACAAATAGGTTTAGTGTGTGAAAAATCAATGTTTTATAAATGGAAATAATCATATTTTGGAGAATTCTCCTCTACTCTGATCCTTCCCCCACCTAAGAAGCCTTTAGGGTTGAGACTGACAATTTTTCAAGGAAGAATAAATATAAAATGGCCATGCTTTCTCTCCTTCTTTACTGAATCCAAAGTGTGTATAGGTTTGGTTCAGGGACAAAAGGCAAGTGCCTGGTATAAAACAAAACAGAAATATTTTAAATTAGAACACAGGGACCTCTATGGTATGTTTACAAAATACCTGCCCCAAGAGGTCTCCCTGAGATGAATTGACATGCCCTTCTCAACATGGGAGAATTGAACATAGTATTTTGATTTTTAAAATGTCCCCTCATGCTCTGCAGTTCCTCTGAGCAGCCCAGTGGGAACAATGCAGGCTGCTGCCTCTGAATTTAACCGACAGAAATGAATAATGCTCAGTCAGAGCAACGACCTGCATTTTGTCAGATGCCATGCTCTGCACAGCCTCCTCTCTATGGGACGGCCAGACAGCGTGCAGTGCCACAGTGCACAAGGTTAGCAGCTGGAAAAAAATCAGGGCAAGCTGTGGTTGCTTCACAATCCTGTGAGGAGAGATGAATGTGAAGATTCACGGTCCTGGAAAAACATAAGGGATAAAAAGTACTGTAATAGATACTGAGTGGGTATCATTCATTACAAGTCAGTTTCTGATGGAAGCATATGTTTTTTAATATAGTTTTATTGATTTCAAAGAGGAGGGGAGACGGTAAGAGATAGAAACATCAGTGATGAGAGAGATTCACTGATCGGCTGCCTCCTACACAGCCCCCAATGGAGATTGAGCCCACAGCCTGACAGGAATGTGCCCTGACTGGGAAATCCCAACTACTGAGCAACACTGACCAGGATGGAAGCATTTATCTTTATCCCTGTACTCCTAGTTTTTAAAGCCAGATGTGACTTAGGTGTGGAGAAGAGAAGGTGCTGTGACTATGAGACTGAACTTTGAGGGAGATAAACCTAGGCTTGGGTACTATCTCTGGAACATGAAGAGGCAAAGTAACATGGCAAGGTCCCACAGCTACTACGATTCAGTTTCAGCAACTGCAAGAGGCTGATAACAATGGCGATTCTTCACAGACTTGCTGTAGAAATTAAATTGTCTAATGCATGTAAAGTATTTTTTACCATAAATGAAGCATTAATATTAGATTTTATTAAATAGGAAGTTGATTTTCACTTCACATCAGTATGCTAGACAGCCCTCCTAGATATCTAAACTCTTGGGCCCATTTCTTCACCAGATAGGGATTGGGTTGAAAGAGTGATAAAGAATTATTCCTCAGAAGTTAGCCTAGACCTGGAATATAACTAACATCTAAGACAAGCATGTCAAACTTGCGGCCCATGGGCTGCATGTGGCCCACAAGGAATATTTTTGTGACCCAGACAATATAACGGTATGTAAGAAACATTTGAATAAAAAATTTGTAACTTAATTTTTACAATATCCTGTTATACATAATTATTAATAATGAACTATAACGTTTGGTAATGACTAATTACTATAATCCTGTTGTATTTATTTCCCTTACGCACCTTACGTGCAGGTGCACCATTTCTCTCCACTAATACTAGCAGCGAATATTTTAGCAGCCAATTGCTACATCATTAGTCCTGGACTGACTTGTTTGGTGTGCGCAACAGGAACTATTTCGCTTTCAGAGAATAAGAAAAATAGGTTTATTTGTGTTACGCTTATTAATTTGTGCGGTTATTCAGTGTCTGGTAAGTTACTGTTCAAGAAAAAATATTAATTTTTATTAAAATGTTCTATTATTTTATGTTAACAATTACTCATTTATTTCTGCCCTTTGTATTTAGCATGCCTCTATCGAAATAAATCTACGTTTCTATGAAAATGGAAGCTTTTGTTTTTCTGCGGCCCACATAAACTTAAACCTTGTTTATTTAGCCCGTGTTAGCCTTTCAGTTTGACATGCTTGATCTAAGATAGTTATTTTTATGAAAATGGATTATCATGGATCAAAGAGGAAAAAAATATATATGAGACTTTCATAATTACTAGACTCAAAGAATACACACATCCTCAACTAGAAAGAATGAGAACAGCGTTCAGAACTATTTTGAAATATTACTCTTATAAGGAGGTCATATGACTCTGTGTGTGTGTGCATGTGTTTGGGGGGGATCATTATGAACTACCAATGGATTGGCCATGATTATTTTATATTGCTCATTTTTTAAAGATAAGGAAAGTAAGGCCAGTGGGTTTACACTACTCACCAAATAGCAAATCATTTTCAATGATCTATGTATCTTAAAGCAAAGTCTTCAAGGAGAAATATTGAAAACTGATCATGGTAGCTTCCAAAGGAAAGTAGAATCTTAACAAATCTCATGGTGACAAGTAGAAGATTAGGAAGAACTCCTTCTTTCAACCATCCAATAAAGACAAGAGTTCTTATTTTTTTCATGTCACTATCTGCCAGTGTGCATATAGGGCAGCTGGACAAAGTCATCCTGCAGAGAACTTGATCTCTGCTTGTTCCAAAGGAAGACATAAATTGAACCATTGGGAAAGAAATGAAGCCATCAGGCTCAACTGTGATGGCTTTTTAATGAGATTGTTTGTTCTAGGCCAGCAGGTAACTTTGGTGCTGAGTCAAACCCAAGAGAAAGATGGTGAAAGATCAAAGGAACAGGGAAAGAGAAAGGTGAAGCAGGAACTTGGAGCTGGCAGCTGGCCAGGAGACTATAGGAAAGGAGCTAAATTATGCATCTTATTGAATACATTTATTAAAAGAACATTTCTTGGCAAACATTCCAAAACAAATGTGACTATCTGTTAAGCGTCCTGCAGTTCTGAGCAGATTTAATGCATGACAATTTTCTCATAATGGGTTTGTAGTGTTTGTTGAGTTTCATCTCTTTATAGTATTTTATGAATTGTCATTCTGTGGGGATTTTATATAGGCTTAATTTTGCCCATCATTTGGGGTAACAGACTAAAAAATGAATAAATATAGAGTGAGGATGACATAGGAATGGGAAGAATGTGTTCAATGAAAAAATCTTTAAGTTTTTGGTTGGCATTTGCAAAAAAAAAAAAAAAATCAGAGCACCACTATTTCCTTTTATTCATTCCTTTATTTTAATAAACTAGAGGCCTAGAGCACGATTAAATTGTGTGTGTGTAGGGTCACACATGATTTAATCGTGTGTGACCCTACAGGGAGGGGGGGAGTTGGGGGAGGGCCCGAGATGTGCTCCAGCACCTCCTGGTAACTGGTTGTTTGGTCATTGCACTGTTACGGCATCATGACCACAGGCCTTTTATGATATAGATATTTAAACATCTCTTTTGTACTGGGGTTTGAACTCTAGATCCTGGGAACACAAAGATGAAAAAGATTTCTGACATCAAGAAGTATAGTTTTAGGAAGAGGAGAAAAGCATATAGTTTTAGGAAGAGGTGAAGGCTGAGTTATATAGATAGAAGTATCAGGTAGTGTGAGGCATAAAGGAAGGCATGATTATTCTACTTAGAAAGTGATGGGAAAGGCAAGAGAGGTTTTCCAAAAGGAAATAATGATGAGGGCATCCCTGATAGAGAAATAGAGTGAACAAAATCACTAGGCAAGATAGAGATTACCCTGGTGGTTTGGGGAAACAGAAATAGCTCAGAATTATTGAAAAATAAAGGAAGGAGAGAGGAGTGAATGGAGCCCTAGTAAGGACTGCTAAGAGGGGACAGAGACTTGATTGCTTTATATACCACTAGAGGCCAGGTGCACAAAATTCTTGCATGGGGGGTGGGCCCTCAGCCCAGCCTGCACCCTCTCCAATCCAGGACCCCTCAGGGATGTCTGACTGATGGTTTAGGCCGGATCCCTGTGGACATTCTTCTCACAATCCGGGACTGCTGGCTCCTAACCGCTCACCTGCCTGCCTGCCTGCCTGCCTGATTGTCCCTAACCACCTCTGCCTGCCGGCCTTATCACCCATAACTGCCCTCCCCTGCCAGCCTGATCGCCCCTAACCACCTCTGCCTTGGCCCCCTCCTCTGTGGCTTTGTCCAGAAGGAGGACCGGACGACCGGAAGATGTCTGGTCTATCCGGTCTAATTAGCATGTTACCCTTTTATTAGTATAGACGTTAAGGAGTTTGAGAAACCATTGAAATATTTTAAAGTAGGAGGATAACACAACCTTTGGTGTACTGAAAATATTAATTTTGGAAGTAATGTGAAAGATGAGCTGAAAAGTAACATGAAAACTAGAGGTACAAATTAGGTTTAGTCATAACCAAGATGAGAGATGATATCGACTAAGGCATTAGCATTGTGGCTAGAGAGGAAAAAATATGAGCTATAATAGTCTGAAAGACAATAGAATTTATGGTATGTGATGAAATATTGAATGTAAATGGTGGTGTGTAGGGAAAACTTAAGTCTCCAGCTTGGGTGTCAGGGTAATATCATGTTAAAAGGATTATGAACCTCCAAGCTGGTGAAGCACAATATACTGATTAAATATATATGTAAAAAATACACTGTAAGTATTACAGATATTAACAGTGGTAATCAATAAGTGATGTAATTATAGATTATATTGTTGGTTTCATTGGATTTTAAAGTACTTTTCCCAAAAGTAAATATGAATAACCTTTAGTACAGGAACAAATACAATAAATGTTCCTTTAATATTTGCAAGTGGGATAAAAAGAAGTTCCTATAAAATATTTTTAAGGCTTGTCTTTGATAGTGTTATCAACTGGAAAAACAAGTAACAACAACAAACAACACCCCCCAAAAGAGTAACAAAAACAAAAACTCTATGAAAGTGTTAAAACATATGTACCGTATTTCATTTTGAATAGTAATGCCATTTTTTTTTTCTAGTCTTTTACACTTGTATTCTACTTCCCAAACTATATGAATCTGAAAAACAAATACCATGGTTGGGAAAAACATTAAAGCTTATTATATTTAAAAAGCAATTGTCTAGAAAGGGGAGACACTAAATTAGAGAGAGGATGCTACTTACTTTTATGGCCCATTGATACCTCCTGGATGTGTGGTTTGGAACTAATAACACAGTTTTGAAGCTTCTTGAATTGAGAGTTTCAGAAATTCTTCAGGAGTGAGAGATATTGCCAATAGTCTACATTCACAAGATGTCTTCTATTGTATCCGTAACCATCAGTCTTTCGTGCACATGTTGTATGTATTTGTGCCCACAGATCTTGATGCCCTTTACCAGCTTGGTGTCCTCCAAAATTCTTTAGTGTGGCAATTATTTATTAATATCTTAAATGTAATTCATCAATTGATGCCCCAAACACTTTAAAGTTCAAGGCATCTGTCCATTGTCCCTTGGATTTGGGCTGAACATTTATTTTTTCAAAGTCCTGAAAATTAGCAAGAACCCTTAGCACTGGAACTTAAAGAACATTTACTGCTTTCTGAAGACACCTTTAGGCAGAAAAAAAAATCAACAGCTGACCTTAATATGCTCTCATTTCAAAGAGGCAATTGATTTTGCACCATTTACTTGTGAACCTATATTGCCCTCTGAGAATCCTGGCTATCATTTAGAAATTCACCTTATGTTTTTGGGTTATTCTTTAGTATTGCTTCCACCCATAAGTACAGTAATTCATTCTCTAGAGACTGTTGCACATGTGAATGACTAAAAACTTGAATCAGGGCTGAACATTTGACTAGATAATGCTATTATGTTCCCTCTTAAGACTTCAATCCTTTTCAATTTTGAGATCAGTTTTCTTTAGTTAGGAGAGGCCCACCCTCCCTGTTCTTTACCTCTCCTGGGAAGTAAGTGGAGGAAACACTCATGGATTTACATTCCCATGGGAAGGCTAAAGGATTTAGATCTGAGCTGCACATCACAAACTGGCCCTTCCCATCTTATCTTTTTCTAAGTACCTTAGTGTTTTTTTCTCTTGGCTCAATGCCTGTTTCAATGTTGGGATTCCTGGGCGCTCCTGGGACTCAGAGATTATAGGGTATGATCATACTCCAGTGGCAAGTAGATGGATAAAACTACTTACATGCACATTTGCTAAGAAGGGATTAGAAGGGAAGATGGATTTTCTGAATGCATTTGACCCAGGGGAACCATAATGATGAGCCGTAGCTGGCACTGGATGACTTCGGGATGAACCATCCATCTCTGTAGAAGGCATTTTGATGTGATGAAGACAGTAGCTAAGAGACCAATTGAACTTTTGAAACAGTGAACAGTTTGCATCTGGGCCTTCTATTCCATGTTCTTATTTTATGATTTCCCATCCAAGATTAAAGTTCAGGACACATATTTTATTATATTTAAAAGAGTAGATTGAGACTTAGGCTCAAAGAATTTCTGAGTTGTGTGAGAAAATGAGCAGAGGAGAGAGAGAGTGAAAAGCATCTTTTTATACCTCATTCAAACAGTACATTTGGTAACATCCTGAAGGTTCATGAGGTTCTTCTTTGCCTATAATTGTGGTGAACTTGTATCTGAATTGATGGCTTGACCTCTCCAAAGTGTAGATCAAGAAGATAAGTACTTTGGCATAAAGGAGAACTTGCCTACAGGATAAAAATGGGGCACAATTTAGATTTGGAAAGCTTGGCTTTGAATTTTGTCTCTGCCACTAATTGGCTGTATATTTCTAGCCAAGTCACCTGAGAGACACTATAGCATAGGGATAGAATAGAGACAATGTCTTCCTGAGGTTTAAATAAAAGTATTTAAAATACATTGTAATTGAAGATAACATTTCATACCTTAGGATTTAAGATATAGTTAAGTTAGTCTTGTCATGGCTATGGTTACAATGTCATAAAGAAACAAATGTGATCTTAATAAATCAAACCCAGTAAACTCCAGGTTTCAACTTCAACCAACCTGAGGCTATGTTGTCTCTATTTTCCTAAGTGGTGACTTGTTATTGATATTTTAATAGAGCTTCAAACTGTTAACATGCTTCAGAAAGTTTCTCAGAGACATTTAATCCATGACTAGTTATCAGTAGAGATTGTGATTAAATTGTCTTTGCTATATCTGGAACACCTCCAGATTGCCCCCACCATAAATATTGTTGCCCATTCAAAGCAGTCTGAATGTTTACACACATGCCACTGAAATGCACTTTCCTTAAAACTTCTTCAGATTAGACAGAAGTTGTTTCAAATAAGATGTGGAAAGAGTAAATTAGCAAGTGTTCAGCTTTTGTCTAGGCGTGGGGAGCACTGTTGTGTAAGGATAAAAAGCTCAAAACTTTTCTACTGAGTCATGGTAGGGAAAAGGTAGAAGATAGTTGTCTCTTTGGATGGAGAAAACACTGGTTAAGTTTAAAATATATGGGCTGTGTATTAAAGAAATAATGATAAGCATATTAAAGAATACATAAGCATTGCTGAATTTGCAAGGCAAAGTTTAAAATCACACCCTAGAGGACAGTGACTTATCCCTTAACTTGGCCGTCATTTTTATAGAATTTCCCCTACTTCTGGGTGATTGATTAGGGCAAATCCCCAGTTCCCATATTTTTGGCCACTCCAAACTTCACATCTCACACATTCCAACTTGCACCTCCACAAGCTGTTGGAAGCCTTCACCCTTTGGCCACGACATTCCTCTGAATACCTCCCCAGAGTGCTCCTAAGAGAGCTTGGGCTTAATGAATGGCATGTGATTGAATGGCATGTGATTTCTATTAAATAGTCTTAGGAGATTGTGGATCATTAAGCACATAAACTTTCATTAATCCTTTCACTGTGTGATTGTAGTGGCACTTGAGAAAAGTGAAGACTTTTCCTCTCTGTTTTAGAAACTATGAAAAGATAAAGCCAAAGATTCTAGGACCAGGGAAAAGGAAGGATTCAGAATTTTGTTTCTGGTTTATACGTGTTACAACTCTACTTAGGACAACTTATCTAGAATCTAACAGCTGCTATGACTTTAGACCGTAATTAAGCACATTATCCAGCTTTGAATAGAGTGCCTTCTCAAGCTTCTATAAGTCTGTTTCCATTTCCTGAGGGCAGAGCATTTCTTTTTCCTTTACTCAATGAAGCATATCTCTGTAGTATTGGTTGATCAACCCAGCAGGGTTCCAGCAGAAATATGGATGTATCTCAAACTGGGTCTTTTTCTGAGATTGTACTAAAGGGACCATCTACAAAGGTGTGGACAGAATATAGCGAAGCAATACAGGATGGGAGAGTACTCAGGAGAGAGTAACAGGGCAACACACAAACTACCCCTGAAAGGGTAGTTATCAGGAGAGAGAGAGAGAGAGAGAGAGAGAGAGAGAGAGAGAGAGAGAGAGAGAGAGAGAGAGAGAGAGGTTGATTACTCTACCTGGAATGTATGCAGAAGACAGAGAGAGAAGAACCAGGGTAATATATGCACTGATTTACTCTCCTTTCTCTCTTTCTCCAACTCCTACAGGTGCCTCCCATCAGCAGAACCGACCAGAAGCCAGTAACAAGTGAGCCTGTTGATGCAGCCCATATAAACCAGCCTCCCAGAGCAGAGCAAGCTGGAGAGTGGAGCAGAAGGCAAACTGAAGATATTCAACATATCTGGTGAGTATATCTTGATCTCCCCAGCCACTGCTGACAAGGGTGGGGGCACTGGTAGTGTCTTGGATACTGGGCTGGGGAGTTCTATAATTTTGAGCTCATTACACATCCACCAGAACTGCAAAGTTGAGTTTGGTTGGAGTCAGCTAGTCTCTTGGAGTCAAAAACAAAGAGTTTGAACTAGAGCTCTTAGTTCTTGTCCAATGGCCGTGTGCTGGTTACTCTTAGAGGCCCTCCCCTTCCCCAGACCCATTATCAGCAGAGCTCTGCCCTGCTCTGTGTACTGGGTGACTGACCTCTGCTGATTTCCCCTTAGGACTCCCTGACTTTTGGCTTCTGGTTGAGGTTTGGTAATAGGAAGCTCTGGCTATGGACAGATGTTTGTGTGTTTGTTTTCTACAAAGTAGTGAACTCCAAGAGGTTAAGGATTGTGTTTCTTTTTTGTTTCTTTAATAAAAGGCTATATATGTTACAATGGATAAAAACTAAATAATTGATTGTCTGGTGACTCATAAATATGTCTGAGTTTATATCCCAAAGCAAATTCTAAAGTCAATTATGAATGGTGCTGCAGGGAGGGATTTATTTTCCACAATTATTCATTCACTCAACAAATATTAACTGGCATCCCTACCCACTCTGTGCCATTCCTAGTTCTAGAAATTGCAGGTGTGGTGGAGAATGAAGCAGACAGAGCACTTGGCTTGAAGGCATTCAGAGGATAACATGGTGATGAGAGTTTGGTCTTTGGACCCCAGCAGATGTGATTCAATGCCTGGTCTTATGTGACACTGTAATATATATGCACATACATAACTTAAATAACTTTCTAATACTTAGTTTTTGTCTGTAAAAATGGAGATATTAATATTTTATGTTTCTTATGAGAATTTAAATAAGCTAAATAAATCACTTATGACAGTGCTGGCTACATGGCAAGAGGTCACTAGATATTAACTGCTATGACTATTTTAGTGCAGCAATTTTCAACCTTTTTCATCTCATGGGCACACATAATTACTAAAATTCTGCAGCACACCAAAAAGGTATTATATATTTTGCCAATCTGACCAAAAAATAGGCAAATTTTTTTATTCACAATGGATCTCTATTGTTGTGTTGGCTGCTATCATCTTTTTATTTGACAATCTAAGGAAAAAGATCTAAATGGTCAGGTATAGCATGTTTTAGAATTTCTTGTGGCACATCAGTTGAAAATTGCTACTCTAGTGTACTTCATGGGGAGATGAAAGGGAATGAAGGCATATTAATGGTGCCAATCAAGTAGCACTGGCCTCCAAAAGAAGCCAGTTGGAAAATAATTTATCCCAAGAGAAGGGACAAGCAAAATGTTTGTTGGCTCAATGAGGAAGTCTCTGAGATATAGGCAATATTGAGCATGTCATGTTTGTCCCTGAGACTGGCCTGTCAGCCCAATCATCATGGCCCCATGTTGGAATCCTATGGTGTATATGGATGGAGGAGGAAGGCAACAGAACCCTTGCTACCTCTCTAACAGAATGAGCTCGAAGGAGGAGACAGAAATTTTTCCCAATTCTCATACTTCCCTGTTATAGACTGGCACATAAGTACAGAAAACCACCTCAAGGTGCACAGAAACATTCAAGAAGGTAGAAATTACTAGAAGATTGGGATTAGGACATTTCAGAGGCCAGAGAGGCCCATTTCATGTCCCCTTTGGTGGATCCTGGTAATCTAAAAAATGTTTTTAATGCCAAAACATAGTTTAACAGTTGTACAGAACAATTATTAATTTTAACATATTAATAATAATGTGAAAATAATTCTGGTATCCAAAAGTTAATTCTCAGGTTTATGAAAAGCAATAACATAGTGCACAGTGATAAGGGGGGCCATTATTAGGACATAATTTTAAATTATCCTTTCTTTTAGTCTTGTGAGTCTCTCTCCCTGATTATAGTAAATCTTCATTTAGACATAACATCAAAATTTTGACTTGGAATTCCTTTATGAATGTGGAGCACACACTAAATGGTCCTCCTCCCATTTTCTCCCTCTGCTTCCCCAATGCAAGGAATGAGCCCTAATTGTGGTGCCGCAATAGATGGCAGGAGCAAGAACAGCCATAGACACGGGTGATTAGTTTTTTTACTCACAGATGTTAGCCTGTGAAATCTCTCATTCCACATGTGGTGCCTCTAATATAGTAAGTGTTTAATATCTCTACTCTTTCATTCTCACATTTATTTCTTAGCTTAGCACTGGCTTCCTTCCCAGTAATTCTTCTGAAACTATTAACATCATGAGTGACCCATTACTTGGCAAACCAATGGCATATACTACTAGATGATTTAATCTATTTTTAATGCCCCTCTTTTCTTTGGTTTCCTGGACACCCTTTTCTAGTCACAACCACTGATTTTTCTATTTAATTTGTCCTACTTCCTCCACTACCCTCTCACACTAGGTCTGCATTCCCCAGAAGTCCATCCTGGGTCCTATATTGTTCCAAATGTATGCTCTTTTTCTAAGGTACATTATTAAACCAATAGTTACAACTCTTTAATATGACTCACAAATCCATTTTACATCTCCAAACAAATTTCTACTGAGCCCCATACTCACACATCCAACTATCTTTGTCTACTGAGTACTTTTTTTAAAAACTAGAGTGTAGCATACTCTACAAATATTTGGCATAAAAACCAAACTCCTTGTATTTACACTTTCCTTCATACACGTGGAGGCATATTTGAGTATTTGCTCTCACACCCTAAAGCAAGTTGCAATCATAGTAACTATTTTACAGTACCTTTCAAATATGGCATTCTCATTGTTATTGTCTAACTTTTGGAAATCTGCATAGGCTTCTATTTGGCTCCTCCCAACACTCACTTTACAGTCACTAGAATGATCTTCAAATAAATATGATCACGTAATTTCCATCTTCAAAGACCATTGTTGACTGCTAACTCAGAGTTGCCTTCAGAATTACATTCCACCTTATTACATGGGGATATAAGAACCTTGATGTGCTGTACCTTCTAGATATAGTGTCCTTAGTACTTAGTACAATGCTCAATTGTTCTTCAATAGACAGATCTATTGCCAAATCCTAGTGAAAATTTTTTAGACTACTCTATAAATACTTTTTAAATCTCTTTTTTAATTCTTCCACACATTTCTTGATAACATTACTTTGAAATTTCCCAGAATGTAATTTGTTGGTTTTCGTTTTTGAATTGCCTGCTTATCTGAACCTAGCACAACGCCTGGTGCATCAAAAGCAACTCAGAATGCAGTTGAATAATAAATGGATGAATGAAAAAGGGTGAAATGCAAGGGCTGGTAGTAACTTTCTGTTCCTATACTAATTTTATGGGCTGATGGGTTTGGTAGGTGACACCCCTTAGCTTGTTTGTCCTGACAGAAAATGTAGGAAACAAGGATTTATAAGGAAACATCACTCTTCTTTGCACGGCCAAGAGGTGAAGAAAGCAATAGCATTTATCAGGGAGGCAGCCTGGTATAATAAATTCATGTGTCAGGGAGAACTGTGCCCAATAAGGCAGTTAAGGATAATTTAGTCAATAACCCCAGAACATAGGGTCAATTCTCACTGAGATCCTCAATCCCCTTTGACCAGTGGACTGCTGCTCATCTTCACGATATTCCTGATTTAGGTAAAATGTTAAAAAATAGAAATTTAGGTAAGCATTTTGCAATATATGTAAATGAAACCACCGTGGTGTATGCCTCAAACCTATACAGTGATATGTCATTTATTTCTCAATAAAACTAGAAATAAAACAAAACAAACAAACAAAAACTATTTAGCCCTGTCCAGTGTGGCTCAGTTGGTTGGAGTCTCATACCATACACTGAATGGTTGCAAAGTTGCAGGTTCCATTCTCAGTCAGGGTGCATTTGGAGGCAACCAATGGATATTTTTCTCTCTAATCAAGTGTTTCTCCTTCTCCCTTCCTCTTTCTCTATAATCAATAAAAACTTATCCTTGGGCGAGGATGAAAAAAACCCACCTTGTTAATTTAGCAATCACTTTACAATGCCTTCTATTTATACTAGGAAATGAAGGCAGTTGATCTAAACTATAAATTGTGATCTCCTTGCGATTTTCTGGTTTGTTTTTCAAAGACAATATGCTATGAAAAACAAAAGGCATTCCTGTGTACACACAGACATGCTAGGCTAACTAGGTTGCTGTGGCTGGATGAAAAATGATTGTAAACAAAGATAGTTTCCTGCACTGGAACCTTGACCCATGAAGGCCAAGAAATGTATTGTTCATTTAAATGAAATTCATTTTGCTGTCATATTAGTTATGCTTGAAAGTTTTATGTCCAGCAGAGATGTTCAGGGACATGCTATTCCTGGGACATGCTAATGCAGGCAGATATTAGAACTGTAGAACCAACTTTAGCCAACATAGAAAATATAATGCAATAGATTTAGGCATCAACCCTTATGAAAGATTACATTATTTTAAAATTTTGGCCAGATCTCCATTTCCTTTCTGTGAGAGGATTATACAGCCGCACCCTGTCAAGAACTGTGAAAGGTCTGAGGTTTTGCCCTGTGCACAACCTAACAATTACCCCGTCAGACTTTCATGGATGCTGGCAGAAGACCTGGTACCTGGGTCAGAGACAGAGGGCTTTAGTACTCACAGCACACCAGGCAGCAGGAGATTCATGTTTATGTCACCTTTGCTTCTCACCCCCTCTAAGTTTGACAGAGGCAACAAGAAGGTGGTCCTAGAAGATGGTGCACACACAATGGGTTCATATTCTAGATGAGAAACCCTGAGGTTAATGAGCCCCAATTTTATATGGCACTAAGAGCAGATTTGCCCCGTTTTTGCCTAGAGGGAGATATCCTTCCTGCTTTGAACAGTAAACAAATTTTCCCACTGTCCTGGAGGGAGACAGACACTCTGTCTTCCTAAGAATGTTTACTGTATAAATATCCTTGAAGAAACTAGTTCTTACCTATATGAGTTTTCACAATTGACTTTCTCGAGAGCTTTAAAGCTTCTGAATTGTAAAACTTGCCTCAAGCAATAATGTTTTAATGCATATTAATAAAAGACAGGGGTAACATATATCATGTAATCCCTTTCAGTTTACAAGATATTTTCCCGTGCATTATTGTGTTTAATCATGTGTAGGGTCAATGATAATGAAGCTAAAATCATTTTATATTTGTAGACAGTGATCCATGTTGGTAGGAATTATTATGCAATATTATCTATTAAGATGATATAGCTGGTAATGAAAGTTGTAGCACTTATAAGACAGTGTGTGTGTGTGTGTGTGTGTGTGTGTGTGTGTGTGTGTGTTTATGTGTGACTGTGTGTGTTTCTTACCAGGTCATTATAAAACAAATGTTATAAATTATCCACATACAAGTACTATTGGTTTCTTTCTGGGATTGTTCCTAATCATGATAGGATGTAGGTGTAACTTAAATTTTAAAATAGAGATGCTGGACTTATAAACACAAATATGAAGCATCAGAAATAGAATATAGATCAAAAAATACTAAAATCCTACCTCCACAGATGAAATTCTAGAGAGAACTTATGCATTCTGGAGGCATTTCCTAGAGATGCTACTAGGCAGCTCATAGTTACCCTTGAGATTTTCCTTTCCCCTCCTTGCAACAGAATCCAAACCAATGATGAATCAAAGGCACATTGACTGTCAGTGCTGGAAGGGCCCCAAAGAGTCTTACAGCCAGCACAGTGAATCTCAAACATTGGTGCATGCCACTGGAATCAATTGATAAGCACTGGAAGCCCAGACCTCACTAATCAAGGATCTGATTTCTTAGATCTAGTAATTCTGATGCAAATCATTACTGACAACTGTTTGACTTAATTTTATAGATGAAGACAACCTTCATTAATAAAATCTTCATTCATTATTTGTTCCTATTCATTTCATTGCTACTACCCTAATCTCAATTTCTGTTACCTCAGTATATAAAACAGTGCCTAGAAGTAGATGTTATTGGATAAATATTTGTTTAATTATTGAATGTTTGTCTTTTGCTTTGAGATTATTTTTAATGCTGATAATTATTCTACCTTCAACCAATCAATGGGATTCTGTTGATTAATATTGCTTTAAAAGTAAAAGAAAATCTTAAGTGAGGAAGGCATTATTTAGCCATTTGACAGATGAGATAACTTAGGATAGGAGAAGTGAGTGATTTTTTCTTTTTTTTTTTTTACAGAGCATGGTGAGAGCTATTGTATAATTTTTTTAAAAAATAGCATCTTTATGAAGACATTAATTCATGAGCCATTAGTGTAATTTGAATATATCACAACTATTATGCAATAAGAAATATGATATAATAGAGAAGAATAGAAGATAGAGGGATTAGAGGTAATATGTTATATTTATTAGTAGGAAGAGTTTAGAGCTAGATTCCTGGGTTCAAATCCCCCTTCTATCACATGTGACCTTTAGTTGTATGACCTTGTAAACGTTTATTATTTCCTCTAAACTGCATATCCATAAAATGATGATAGGTAATATTTTATTTCACAGTTATTATCAAATAAAACAAAAATTAAATATAAATGCTTAATAGATCATCTTGAAAATAGTCAACAGTCCATAAATTTTAATTATTAATCTTATTGTCATCATTATCATTGTCATTAACATGGATATTTTAGGAGATCAGGTTTTGCTTAGCTCAAGGTCAGAGAGGGACACTGGTTTATTAATAGTATTCTGTACTCTTAAAGGGGTTATAATTTTAAGAAAAAATTAGGGAAAAAAGGATTTTCCAAATAGATATAGCAAAGAATAGGGTGACAATTTCAAGTTGCCTAAACCTATTTAAACAAGTGTGTTTTTTTTCTGCTGAGGTAAATTCTAATATGCCTAGACTTGGTTCTCTTGCTCCAGCATAACTGAAAGAAATGAAATACCTGGAGTTGTTCATAAATCTATTCCTTTAAATATCTGTCCATTTTTAAAAGTATAAAAGTATGATCATTTGTATAGACAGACTCTGAGATTCCTTGAGTTGGAAATCAGGATACATCTCTTTTGCATATGAGTATAATTGCACGCAAGGCAGTAGGAATTTAAGAAAATGGTATATTCATGAGCTCTTATTACATTAGCCTTGTGAAAACTTGAATTGTTTCTTTTGCCCTTCCTTGCCATGGGGAGCCTTTCCATTGACACAAATACACAAATGAAGAGGCATCAGCAGGACTATAAATGGTTCACTGAGATTGTAAATAGGCATTGCCACTGTCCATAAAACATCATTGGCATTAGAAGGGTTTCACCCTTTATACTGGACATTGCATGGCTGTCCAGGTAAGGTCTCAGTAGCTGCCTGGTCAGACACTGTCAGGAAGATTCAGGGCTCAGGAAAAAAAAAAAAAAGATTGCTCTCTTTGTCATATGACTGTACATCTCAGTATCCGACTCTGTAAAGGACACCACAACATTGTGGCTGATTATATGAATAGTAACTTACATTTGGAAGGCGTGCTGCTTGAAATCTATGTTAGTGTTCTAATTGTAACAATAGTAAATATGTATCTACCATAGTTCTGGGGACTATGGTAGATTCTTTTACAAGGATTATTTTATTTAGTCTTTATGGCAATATATGAGGTAGGTAGTGATAATGTCTCCATTTTACAGATAAGTCTATTGAGGTACAAGGAGGTTAAGTGGTTTGCCCAAGATCATCCACCTAATAAAAGACAGTCAGAAGATGAACTGAGGTCAATTGTCCCCAGAGCCTTAGTTCTTAAATATTAACTCTATACAGTCTTTTCTCTCATATTCACTGTAATTGATAAAACATCTATAATTTTTTATATCACTTCTTTGTCTCACTTAGGAGGAAAAATATTGATTAGTCAAGCAGTTTCTTATAACATCGTGTTTGTCAGGACAGGCTAAGCTATGCTGTGATCACAAATAAATCCCCCAATCTCAGCAGCTTATCAGTGGCTTCTAGTTTATTTCTCACTCACATTATTGGTCAGTGGTCCTCTTTGGCTGTTCCCCTCACATTATGGCTCAGCGTCTGAGCTGCTTTTGTCCTACAACTCCACCCTGACTCATTGCGTCCAGTGTACAGATGTGAAAAGGATGCTATGAAAAACACAAAACAAATTTTGACTACCATTTTTGCTGATATTCCCACTGATGAAATATTAGATACACAGTGTCAATATAGCCTCAAGTAGCCTGGGAAATATAGTTTTCCTATGTGACAAGAAAGAGGAAAAACTGGGATAAATACATGGCATATTTCTCCATGAGTATCAGATCACAGGTCTCTCTGACTTCTTTTATTTTTTTAAAGTATAAAAACAAATTTATTTATCTGAGTGGCTCTAATCCATGCAGTCACTTGGGAGACTCAAGTTCCATTCCATTTCTTTTTTCTTAAATTTATTTTTGTTGTTGACAGTATTACAGATCTCCACCATTTCCCCCCATTTGCCCTCCTCCACCCAGACCCCATCTCACCCAAAGCTTTCACCACACTATTGTCTGTGCCCATGAGTTATGTATATGTGCATATACATTCTTTGGTTATTTCTTTTGCCCCCACCTCCCCTTCCCTCTGTGATCTGTCAGTCTGTTCCATGCATCCATGTCTCTGGACCTATTTTTAATTCATTTTCTTCAAGTCTGCCTCTTTGCCCAGAAGAAAACAATAGAAGAATGTGACTTCTGAAGATACCATTTAATGAAAATTTTAAATCAATAGATTCTTAAATTATGCTGAAACCATAAATGGATATGCCAATTTGCACACATAAGCAGTCATACCTTAGAGATATTGTAGGTTTGGTTCCAGACCACCAAATAATGTGAATTTTGCAATAAAATAAGGCACACAAATTTTTTGGTTTCCCAGTGCATATAAAAGGTATGTTTATACTATATTCATAGTATATGAATATATGTTTATACTATACTATAGTCTATTAAGTATGCAACAGATTATGTGTAAAAAGATAATGTACATAACTTAATTAAATACTTTATTGCTAAAATTTGCTAACCATCATCTGAGACTTTGGAGAGTCATAATCATCTGGCTGGTAAAGGGTCTTACCTGCAATTTGTAAAAAATCCATTGTCTGCCAAGCATAATAAAATGAAGCAAGATAAAATGAGGTAGGCCAATAATAGATGGCCAAGAATTCTCCATAGCGTTATATATCTATATGAAGACTTCTGTGTATTTTTAAATATGAAAATTAGAAATCCTCTAATTAACTAGAGACTTGGTTAGGAAAGGAGTGGCTTGGTTTCAGTTACTAGTTAGTAATTAACTACATGTGGGATGTGTATGTGTCTGTGTCTGTCCCTGAATCCCAGGAGCATAGTTAATTGAGGCTAGCACGTGTACTCTGTTTTCATGTATCCAAACCAATTTTCTCTTTTATTAAGGTAGTTGCAGTTATTAGAGCAGGGAGGCATGGAAGATAGGCTGTTGATGAAGAAATCTTTTTCTTTAACCATTCCTCCTCCCCACCTGCATTCTAAACCAGGCAGAATTGACCATTTGTATCTCCACTGTGTCCTGCTCATTTTTCTACGAGAGCAGTGCCTCGTAGGAGCGCTGAATGAATGAAAAGCATGCAAGAAGCGCTGTGCATTTATGTATGGATGCCACTGCTAGATTCATAGAATTTGGAGTCATCAATTTATCTGTGATGGTTGAAGTGAACCCAGGTGGGCAAGTGCACGCATGGACATAACAAGCCAGGATAAAGTCAGGACTGGTCGAGATTTCCACCGAGAAAGAAGCTGTTGACATGAAGAAGTAGAGCTATATAAAATGACAGTTTGAGGGAAGAATAACTTGTAAATATAACACAGAATGACAAAAACCAAGGCAGCTGTTTAAATTAAAACAAAATCTATGTCTGCATTGAAGAAAAGCAATCTTAGGAAATTAGTTAAGATTGTGTTGTGTGTGTTTTTCTGCACAGTAATGCTGAACTTTTGAAACAGAGTTTATGAATCCTCTTTTCTTTGGAAATCTGTCTTCCTTAAAAAAAAAAGTAACAATTGAAAGAGTTTTCCTTGCTTGAAATTCATCATGTTGCTTTTCATTAGAACGTTTTCTTCTCCCACGTTGCTCCAGAAATGCAGACACTCAAATGAATCACCTCTGCCCAGTAGAGCTTATTTTTCAATTTACATAAATAAATAACCTGCCAAAACTAATTACTTCTCTTCAAAATCTAAATACATTATTTCTCCTCTTTTTCCAGTCTGCCTTGTTTTAATTATTTTCACATCAGTTGTCATTTTAGAAGCTGGTTTTGACTAAAAAGGGATAATCAGATGTGTCTCAGTGTTTTAATTTGGCTAATTAAGATTGCTGCTTTTGTCTGGATTTCTGGAGGCATTCATTTACCGCCTGTTCATAGTTTTGGGGTGTTGAGAAGAGCAATCAAGAAAAAATAGTCACATATATATTTATATTTAAATACTAAGAATAATTTGTTGTTTGAACTTTCTTTCCTTGCTTCCCCAACCTTATTCTCCAATGCCCAAAGAACCTTAGAAGCAAGTCATGCAAGTCAGGTCAGAATCTTCTTCGCCCTTTATAGGTCATTATTCCAGAATATAGAATGCCTCGAATATTGCGCCTGAGTTCTCTTTGTCCTCTTCATGTTTTGAATCAAGGCAACTGTGATCACAGCACACCACCGCTCCTGGAAAGCAGATAGTTAGCTGACTCACCACACAATTCATGGGGTGTAATTGCCTGGTTGTGAGAAACATCAGACACAGCACCTGGAAAGTGAACAGGAAGAAAGAGCAGGTGGGAAAATAGTCGTCTTTGCTTCGACAATCCAGTTACTGAATCCAAAGTGCTTGAATTTGTGTTCTTCAGAGTAATTAGTGCCAACTTGGATTTATACAGCACACTGTCTTCCAAACTGATCACAGATTTTTTTCATACTTTGTCTCATTGATCTATACTATCTGATTGTATACAAGCAATTGGACATCTTTGAGTTCTTATTACCAACTAGAGACCTGGTGCATGAAATTCGTGCACGGGGCGGGGTGGGTGTCCCTCAGCCCAGCCTGCACCCTCTCCAATCTGGGACCCCTTGAGGGATGTCCGACTGCCTGTTTAGGCCTGATCCTACCATAGAATTGGGCCTAAACGGGCAGTCAGACATCCCTTTCACAATCCAGGACTGCTGGCTCCCAAATGCTTGCCTGCCTGCCTTCCTGATTGCCCCTAACTGCTTCTTCCTGCCAGCCTGATCAACCCCTAACAACTCCCCTGCCAATCTGACTGATGCCTAACTGATCCCCTGTCAGCCTGATTGCCCCTAACTGCCCTCCCCTGCAGGCCTAGTCACCCCAAACTGCCCTCCCCTGCAGGCTTGATCACCCCCAACTGCCCTCTCCTGCTGGCCATCTTGTGGTGGCCATCTTGTGTCCACATGGGGGCAGCCATCTTTGACCACATGGGGGCAGCCATCTTGTGTGTTGGAGTGATGGTCAATTTGCATATTACTCTTTTATTAGATAGGATAGAAGCCTGGTGCACGGGTGGGGGCCAGCTGGTTTGCCCTGAAGGGTGTCCCGGATCAGGGTGGGGGTTCCCTTCAGGCATGGGGCGGCCTGGGCTAGGGGCCTGTGGTGGTTTGCAGGCCGGCCACGCCCCCCAGCGACCCAAGCAGAGGCCCTGGTATTTGGAATTTATTTATCTTCTATAATTGAAACTTCGTAGCCTTCAGCTGAGGCCTGGGCAGGCCAGGAACTTGGCTTCCTCCATCGCCGGGGAAACCCAAGCCTCCTGCTCACTCCGTGGCTGCAGCCATTCTTGTTTGGATTTATTTATCTTCTATAATTGAAACTTTGTAGCCTTGAGTGGAGTCTAGGGCCTGCCAGAGTGTGCGGGGAAGCTTGGCTTCCTCCATTGGTGGGGAAACCCAAGCCTCCTGCTCGCTCCGTGGCTGCAGCCATCTTGGTTGGGTTAATTTGCATACTCTCTTCTGATTGGCTGGCAGGCGTGGCTTGTGGGTGTGGAGGAGGTATGGTCAATTTGCATATTACTCTTTTATTAGATAGGATGGGACAACTCAAATAGTGTGAATTTCTTACTGACCCCAAATAATGCAGTTATTTAGACCTTGTGTCCTATTTGTGAAACTAAGCTATGCCTTATATTCTTTAATGATCCAAATAGGCAGATGTCTGTTTCCAATGGTGGTATTATATATATAAATATTACATCTTCATATATGCACATACATACATTTTATATATAAACATAAATATACACATTTTATTACATATATACACATGCATACATAGTATATTTTCTTTATTCTTTAGTGCAATGGAGGGGATACATTTTTTTTGAATAAAAAATTTAGGAAGAAGAAATTATATTTAAATTGATTTCCTGAATTAACACAAGTAATGTCTACTATCTACTTTTTAGGTGAGATTTCTTTAATTGTAACAACAGTTGCTACAGTAATCTACCACAATGGTCAATTTATATCTTCACCTGACATTGAGTTTATAAAACAGAGCATTTTAATAAATTTTATATCTTTTTGTCTTAGATGCCTTATTTCTTGATTTTATGTTTGCAAAACTGATCTTCCCTTTGTACCTTCCTTGCAGGTACATCAATTGTAAATTTTTTTTTCAATCACAGTTCACATTCAATAATATATTAGCTTCAGGTGTATAGCTGAGTGGTTCAACATTTATATAATTTATTAAGTGATCCCCCTGATAAGTCTAGTACCTAGCTGACATCATATATAGTTATTACAATATTATTGATCATATTGCCTATGCTGTACTTTACATACCCATGACTATTTTGTAATTACCAATTTGTACTTCTGAATCTCCTCACCTTTTTCATCCATTCCCCCAACTTCCTTCCCCTTTGGCAACCATTAGTCTGTTCTCTGCATCTATGGGTCTGCTTCCATTTTGTTTGTTCATTTTTAAAATGTTTTTATTGATTTCAGAGAAGAAGGGAAAGAGAGAGATAGAAACATCAATGATGAGAGAGAACCATTGATTGGTTGCCTCCTGCACACCCCACATTGGGAATTGAGCCTATAACCCTGGCATGTACCCTGATTGGGAATCTTACTGTGACCTAGTTCATTGGTCAATGCTCACCCACTGAGCCAGGCCAGCCAGGGTCATTTGTTGTTTTTTGTTTTTGTTTTTTTTTTTAGTTTACACATATAAATGAAATCATATGATATTGGCATTTTATGCCACATTCTTTACATTAGGTAATTCTTGGTTCTAGCTGGCAATGTTGGCATTTAGGGTGACTAATGTTGGCAACTTAAAGTGACTCTCTTGTAGTATATCAAGTAAGAAATAATAATAGTGTTTATTGAGTGACTACCACATGACAGGCCCTATTTTTTGGTGTTTTATAGTTGTTTTCTCATTTAAACCCCAGAAATATTATTATTACTATCATAGTTTTATTTATGAGCCACATAAAGCTCACAGGAGTTACATGGTTGAAAAGACACACACATTTACTAAATTGTGTAGCCAGAATCTGGACTCACACTGCCAGAAGCCGAAGACCCTGACCTCTGCCATGCTGCCTTCCATATGCTACAGTGCTGGGGATCCCAGGATGGAACTGATACTGTTGTAAATAGCTAGTTATTAATAATAGGAAAGGAGCAAAAGGAAGGCCAGATGTTACAGGCATGGCATTTGGGCAGCTTCACCAGGAAGCGGCAATTTCACACTCCCCAGGGAACCACCAGCCCATCCCTGCAAGTCACTGGGGGAAAGGGTCCAACAAAGGGGAGACAGATGCATGCACAGTGAAGTTGGGGTGACTAGGCAAAGTGCCTGTCAGTCATACCTGGAGCAGAGGTTGTTGCTCAGAATGGGAGGGACCACTGCAAGCCCATGTCAATTTGGGAATACCTAATCCCCTAGGGCAGTGATCGGCAAACTCGTTAGTCAACAGAGCAGCAAACAGCGGCTCTCGAGCCACTCGCGAGCCCTGGTTTGCTGCTCTGTTGACTAATGAGTTTGCAGACCACTGCCCCAGACAAAGGAATTCTCTCTTTTGGCTCTAGGCTCATGGGGCTCTCTCATTCCTACTTTCTTGCATTCACCTGTGTTTCCTCCATTGCCGTGTGGCCCTGTGGACCATGCAATGGACTGATGGATTGAAACTGGGAACACAAACCATGCTAGCCTGGTGCTGGATTGGATTGATCCAACATGGAACAGAAGCTCTGGACACTGGCTCTGATTTTAGCCCCGCTAAAAGCAAAATGGGACTTCTTCCCTGGGGGAACTGAGGGAAATGGGACTTTGGAAACTCAGGGATTTAATTCCACACAAATAATAACCACTCTTTCTTCTGTGCGAGTCTTAGAACATTATTTTTCTCGGGATATCTCAAGAATTCCACTCCCCTGAGCAACAGGTGGGGACCAAGACCCACCACCTTCACCAGTGACGTAACCTATTTTCATCACTTTCCGTCAAAGCTCAGAATCAGAAGGAGTTAGAACCAAATGGAATGCCATCCCTTGAAAACTTATATTCTCAGTGAAATTCCTTTACGTAGCATTTCTTTCTAAATTCAATCTGAAGATACTGTCCTCTGGCCATTTGTCTAATCAATAAAAGTTAAATATGCTGGTCCCCCTCATCTCTTTATTCTGCAGGGCTTCACGTTGCGCAGTGTTTAGTTGAGCTGTGAATCCTAGAGGTAAATAATAATATTTTTTAAAAAAGGGTAAAATGTTGAGACTCATTGAGCTATAAAAGCACAGATTAAATATTTTATTTAAATCATTATTAATGAGGAAAGCAGACAGACGATGCCCAACATTGTATGAAGTTAGGCAACGTTGAAATAAATTTACAAATAGAAGAAACTGATTTTTTTTTCCCCACAGGGGAATAAGGGGGGGAAATTAATTGAATCTCCCTCTCCCCCTAGACAGAATTGATTTGCATTTCTTTAGACCAGGGTTATTATTTTGTATTGCTGTCTATTACCTACAATTTATAGAGTTGTAAAACATTTCAAAGGCAGTGAAAACCTTAAATCAGATGATGAAGAAGTGCAGCTCTAAACAATTCCTAGTTTTCCTGCAAGAATGAGCCTGAGTATAGAGACCCCGGAGGCTGTCCACACGCAAATGGCAGAGAGATTACTGATACAAATCTCATCCAACAGGGACTTCTGCCTAAGCCATTCTTGGTTTACTTGTAATATTATAAACACAGTTTCAAATGCATGGCAAGGTGTATCAGTTGAGCTATCAGCTACGTCTGAAAATAATCAATATATCAATAATCAATAATCAATAATCAATAATCGGATGAAAGGAAACAATGTAAGGATTTAGAGATTTGTGAGGGGTATGTCCACTGGAGGAAAAAATGAGGATACCAAGATTGCTGGAAATTAAGCGAGTTCTCATACAGAAAATTAAAGATGAGTGTGAAAACTGCAAGAGAAAGAAAAATGTCATAATACAGTTTGGATGAGAGATGTCATCAAAGCTTCCATGAGACCTATATGCATCCATGGGCTTTTGAGAACCCTCCTCCAAGAGCAGAGGGAGTTGGTAATGTTTAGGAAGTGCATTGTCAGCATTTTCTGGGTATACTGCTACTTATTGGAAGGTCACCGGGCAGGTCATTAGAGAAGCTCTGGCAAGTAGGAGAGACAAGGGGGTATTTTATGAGGCATAATGTGGGGTTATGCCTTGCATCTGATGCCTCTAAAATATGAAATTAATAGGTGATATCCCTAGTGATATTTACAGCATGACATTAGTAAATACAAAACAGTAATTCCTGTGCTGTGTTTTCTGAATATGTCACAAGAGGCAACAGAGTGGCAAAGCTTGAAATCTGCAGTACTTGGCAGCTTCAACAGAAAGACTCAGTTTTAATGTGCAGAGGGTCAGGATGAGGACGGGTCTGTCTGAGAATCGCACAGGGATCAACTTTCATTTTCCGGACCTGCCACTCTGCTGACAGATTGTCCAGTCTCTCACGAATGGACACAGAATCAATTTTCTAGAGAAGTGAGACAGAATTCTGGCCATAGTGCTCCTCTTATTAAAAAGAACATGAATACCTTTCTTTTAAGGATAGAAATATAATAGCAAGGTATATAGATAAATACCATTTACATGCTATACTGCTAGAAAATAGCTATTTATTAGTAACTATTTAAAGTAACTGCTAGTAAATGTATCGGTTTAATGGATTGAACATCTCAAGCTCACTTTAAGAAGCAATATACATTTGCTATTGAAATGAGGTTTACAAGACCAAGTAATTTTCTTAGAGCCTTAAGAATATTATGGGTTTTTATTGATTTGTTAGAAAGAGGGGAAGGGAGAGGGAGAGAGAGAAACATCAGTGAGAGAGACATTGATTGGCTGCCTTCTACATACCCCCTAATGGGGATGAGCCCACAGCCCAGGCATGCACCTTCAGGGAACTGAACCTCCACCTCTAGGTGCATGGGATGACATTCAACCAACTGAGCCACGCTGGCCAGGGTTTGGTGCTGGAAACCAAGATCAACAGTAATTAATATAAATGTGAGAAGTCTGGCAGATGGCTGTTTGGACTCCTTTGAAATTCACAGTGAATTTCCATTTTATGACCTACTGCTGACTCAATGGCCTAAAGCAAACACCCCCAAAACCTGATAATCTTACTGTTTACCATAAACATTACCATTGATATGTCTGTTTGCATTCTTAAAAGGCAATTGTGTATTCTAGTAAATAAAAGCAGCTGGGTAAAGGAGACTCAGTGGAACTTGACTGCCCTGGCCTCCCCCCATAATAATTAAAATTAATCTTGTCCAGTGTGTATCATTTGTATGTCAGCTTTTTCTCCAAGCCTTTGAACCCGAAAGCCACGCTGGCCGTGGCCTTTCACAGTTTGGCTTTGTTTTTGAGATATTACTTCCTGCCAACACTGATGGGGTAAACAGTAGCAAAGAAATCTTTTGGTGTCAAGGGCCACACCACATCTCTTTCTGATGCAGTTTGGGCAAAAAAAAGGGATGACTTTTGGCTATCTCCTTCCACTTTGCTCCTCTGGAATTATTATGTGGGGTAGTCTTTAGAAATTAAAATCATGTATTAGTGTGCTTCTAGAATATTCTCCTTCTCTGGGGACAACGGCAAAAGGAGAAAAATCTGTCTCCATTCACTTAAGGTTGTAAATATTTTAGCTATTCTCTAGTTTGCTGACATCATCTTAGTTAAAAAGTGAAAGTTCTTACCCCATTTTATTTCTCTGTCTGGTTTTCAGTGAAAAGCAGCCTTGTTTTTATGATGTCCATCCCCAGATTGCTTCTTTTCTTAGAGTCTCCTTCAGCATATCAATGTCTCATAGAGGCATCTCATCCACTCCACTCTGCATTTGTTTGCCAAAGGAAGGGTGAATTGGGGAGGAAATGGGAGAATGGAAGATTCCAGACTTGGCCATTAAGAAATATGGCAAGGTTAAGTTGGCTGAATTGGGCAGTCTCCAATACAAGCTGTTTGCAGTATAGCCTGTCTTAGATTTTTATAACAAATAAGTTTTTCCACCTACCCTTTGAGTCACATCTGATACCTGTTTTGCTTACTTCAGTTTTTTAAAAATGGATTTTATTGTACTTGTCATGTTTGGAAATGTATTGTTATTGTTCAAAGCTTTTAGACTATGCACAGAAAAGGTTTGCAAATGAAATTGTAGCTGCTTTGTCGGTATTCAATCTTTGGGATTTCACACTGGCTTTTAGAAATCTGGCTATTGACTAGCCTTCTAAGAGATAAATATTCACCTAAACTCACTGACTAAACACAATTCCCACAACATAAGCAAGGCTTTACAAAATGAGTAATATCTCACTACACACAATTCTCCCAACCAGGCTACTGAGGATATTTCTTAAGGTTTTGTAAAATCTCTAGTAATGTCAAAATATTCCTCAATGCTCTTATCATATTTGGCATGTAAGATAAAGAATTCTATAGATAAACATATCAGTCCTCATAAGTGTTAATAGTCACTGTCCCGCCATTTCCCTAGTTTTCCTTAAAAGACACTTTAACCTCTTTGCATGAAATAAATGAAGGTAAAATGGCATTTTAAAAATATAAATGGAAGCCTTCTTGAGGTATTTAAAAAATTAAAGTAGAAAGCATGAAATATGGAACTATGTATCTGACCTATGTCCTCCCTCCTATGAATGCATAGTAACAAGGACATGACATTGAGATTCAGAAGATGTGGGTAGGAATTCTTGGTTTTGTAACTTTTATTGATAAAATTACAGGAACCTTAACTGAATTTACTATATGACTTCACTTTTTAAAATGTTTCCCTTTGCATAAAATGGGGAGAATTGTGCAGTTTTCCATGTCCCTGAGGTTGGTAGAGGTAAACTGATAGTGTATATCAGCTTAATACCTAAGTGTTCCCAAACTAATAATGGCAGAGGTGGGCTGGAACCTGGATTTCCTTTCCTTTTTTTAAAAAATATATTTTTATTGATTTCAGAGAAGAAGGAAGAGGGAGAGAGAGATAGAAACATCAATGATGAGAGAGAATCATTGATTGTGTTCTGCACACCCCCTACTTGGGATCGAGCCAGCAACCTGGACATGTGCCCTGACCAGGAATTGAACCCATGACCTCCGGGTTCATACCTCTACACTCAACTACTGAGCAACACTGGCTGGGCTAGAACCTGGCTTTTCTGATGCCAAGACCACTGTTCTTTCTCTAATACTCTATTGAGTTCCATAATGTATTCTTACCATTATTGGTATGTCATGGTAATAGAAAAGAATCTTATGTCTAACCCTGTCCTTATTTTTGTTCATTTATTTGTATTTTCATTAATATATCGGGGGAATGAAAGGCTACCTCTGGCTTTCTGAATCCCTTCCTATAAAATATGTTAAAGAAAAATAAAATTATATATTTTAGGTTACATACAAGCAATATTTTAGGAATATTTTTGCCTTATACATTGGAAAGTCAAGAGAACAAAAGGAAAAATTTAAGTGTAGTTGAGCAATCCAAAACAATTGAGAAAAACCTCTTGTGTTCTTTCCTTCAAAGAATGTGCACTGACATAAGCAGTACAGGCTCCATGACCAAAATACCATATTTACATCATGAAGATAGTGGGGTAGACCTGTTTATCAGCAACAAAGGTTTGAGCGAAGATATCCCAGGAACTCTGAAGTCATTCAGAGTAAACCTATTTTAAATTGGAAACACCTT
Organism: Ia io; assembly: GCA_025583905.1. Classification (NCBI taxonomy): domain Eukaryota; kingdom Metazoa; phylum Chordata; class Mammalia; order Chiroptera; family Vespertilionidae; genus Ia; species Ia io. The sequence goes on along the minus strand of JAJQQW010000008.1, from coordinate 16,775,906 downwards.
AAATCTGAACAAGGATGTTAAATCCATTATGATACCTTGAAAATTAATAAGATATGTTGTTGGCTATTTACTCTATGCAAGGCAGTGTGCCAGGATTTGGTAGTGATTAAGGTAGAAATGGTCATTATAGAGTTTATAGTTCATGAATTTTGTGCTATTAGGTGCATGGTCTCTGCATCATAGATTTTCACCTTATTAGGTGCATACATATTTAGGGTTATTGTAATTTATTATCCCTTTTACTTTAAATGTTCCTCTATGTCAGGTTATTCTCCATCTTGAAGCCCATTTTGTTTGATATTAATATAAGCACTTATGTTTTTCTACACTTACTGTTTGCATGGGTTATCTTTTTTCATATTCTTTTATTTTCAAGTTATTTGGGTTTTTATATGTAAAGTGTATTCCCTGTAGGGATCACACAGCTGGGTCTTGATTTTAAGCAATAGATTCTGACAATTTCTGACTTATTTGGCATGTTATTTATATTTAATGTAATTATTGATGTTTTAATTTAAAAACAGCATCTTGCTATTTGTTATCAATTATTCCTTTTATTTTTTGACTACCTGTTCCACTCCCCCACCCCAGACTTTGTTGGAGTTGTTGGATATTTTTTAATAGTCTGTATTATTTGTATTGGAGTTCTATACCTCCTGTTATTTTATTGATGATTTTTCTAGGGCAGTGATTCGCAATCAGGGATGACTTTGCCTCCCAGTGTATTTTAGTCAATGTCTGGAGACATGTTTGTTTTTAAAAATGGGAAGGTGGAGGGACTGCTATTGGCTTCTAGTCGGTAGGGGCCAGGGATGATGCTAAGAATCCAACAAGGCATTGGAGAGACCTCTGCAACAAAGAATTATCCCACCCAAAATGTCAGCTCTGCCCTGGCTGAGACACCCTGCTAACATTGTACCATTTTACACTTCCAACTTCATACCTGGCCCCTCCCATTTCCTGCATAATGTGTCTTTTTCTCTGATTGCTGTTAAATTTTCTATCTCTAGTTTTTTGCCGTTAGCTAAACTTGGTTTGAAGCTATAGTATTCATATCATCAATGTACTTGTTTTATAAAACTTGATATATAAGGACTTAGATTACTGGGCAAGGTCTAGACTTCGTTCTAGTTTTGTCAATTTCCCTTTGTTTTTTTAGCAGTTTTGTTTTGCTTCTGTTTTCTCTTCTGTTGTGGAAAAATTTACACAGACTTTTCCCCCTCTGCATTAAACATTTTTACAATGGAAATTTTTCTTTAAATCCTTTTATTTTCAATCTACTTTGATATTAGTATTATAATTTCTACTTTTTTTCTTTTTAAGTTTCATAGACTTACGCATGCATTAGTTTAAAAATACGTCTGCTGACTTTCATCCCTTTGGTGTTTTTCTCTCTATGCTTGATGGGTACAATGAGAAGTCTGCAGCTGGAAGAGGCCCTTCTTGGAGGAGGCTGGCATCCTGCTCTTGAACTTCTAGCCTCCAGAACTGTGAAAAATGATTTTTTTATTGCTTATAAGCTAATGATTCCATAGTATGTTGTTATGTCAGTCTGAATAGACTAAGACACTCTCAACTGATGAAAAAAAAATACAAAAAAATTAGTAGAAAATAAGTAACAAATAAAGCTAAAGATTTCCAGAAAATAAAACGCAAATTGTCAATGAACATTTGAAAAGATGCTAAGCCTCATTAATGATTATGTAACTGAAAATTTAAACTTCAAAAATTTGGCATTTTTCACCCATCATATTTGAAAAACTTAAACTATTGATGATAGTCAGTGCTCATAAGGACTTGGGTGGACAAGTACTCTCATTCTTTTTTTGGCAGAGATGTAAACTGCTACTGATATTCTGAACAGTCATTGAAGAAACTTTTTTTTTTTAGGGAAAAGAAATGCAATTACCCTTTAATATAACCATATAACAATTCTACTTCTTACAGTTTTCCCTGCAAAAAAAAAAAAAGTGTGTGTGTGTGTGTGTGTGTGTGTGTGTATAAAGGGGCATTAATGGCAAGCATTTTTGTATGATAATAGATTCTAGAAAAACCTAAATAATATCTATCAACAGAGGAAGAGTTACATGAATTATGGTACTGTGGAATACTATACAAAGGGTTAAGACAGAAAAGGAGATGAAAAGATATTTATTAATAGTATTAAATAAAATGGAAGTAGAACAATATGTGTGTCCATTAAAATGATCTTAAATATTTGTGTGTGTGTGTGTGTGTGTATATATATATATATATATATATATATATATATATATATATATATATATAATATTTGTAAATATGCAAGCAATTATCTGAAAGGAAACACTACATTCTTATCAATGTTTACTTTGGGGTAGGATAATAGATTGAAGGGTTTAGAAGCACATAGGAAAAATGTTTTAAAGACTCTTGAATTACTTGTGTACTTGTTTTAATGAGAATGCATAGAAATATTTATTGCATAACTAAAAATTAAGCAGCCCAACAAACCAAACACTCAAAAATGATAAACCCCAAAAGTATGTGATGCAAACACCTAAGTTGTTAGTTACATTGAGGGGCCAAGACTCAGGGGCCTGGCTTCATCTTCCAGAGTTTCTTTATTGCTCCACACAGTTATGGGTTCTAGTTGGGATAAATGCATTTTCTTCCCAGTTGCCTATTATGGAATTGGAGACTGAACACGTTTATATTATTACACTAACATAGTTTCTCAGACAAAAAGCATGTTCAAGTCCCTTCAATTTTGTAGAGAACAAAAACATTTTTTCTGTTATTCTACTTTTCTCCAGCTGCTCCTGGGCCTTGGGGAGCCAACATTTTTTTGTTGTTTTTGTTTTATGTCAGATAATGTTTCTATTATGTCCCTTTTCTCTCCTATCTTTTGTCTACTTTCCCAGCCCACTCTGATCCTGCAGAATAACCTACAATGAGTGTTGTAACTTCTTCTACTTCAAAAGCAAAGCCTTCTGTGTGAAGATCTGAGCCATCAGTATCAGGTTGTCTTTGGAACTGTTCATTTACCTGCTTTAATTTCCTTTTATGATATTATTAACAACATGATTTTCATGTTGTAATTGCATTTCCTTTGTGCCAATTCTGTTCCTTTACACCCCAGATTAGAAAAATGGATATGTCCCTCCCTTCTAAGTTTCTTCTTCATACTTCCATCTCCTCTCATCAGTGTGCTCCTTTTATTAACACACCTCCTGATTCTCACCTGATTGCTTGATAATGCACCCTGCATGTCAGGAGCCTGGACACATTCACTGATCAAAGGGGCATCCTCACTGGTTATTTTATCTAGAAATTTAACAAATGCTGAGGGCCTGAAACTGCACTTGGTATTCTACTTTCAGTGACCCATTCACACATTCCCACCACGATCGCACTGCCACCTGTTTTCTTTCTCCCTCCCCACTAAGCATCCATCTGTGGTCCTATTATCCTGTTTCCTATTGGACACATGCTGCTCCAGACTATGCATCCAGCCAAGTTTAATTATTGTGCTCAGACCCTCTCTCCAGGACAATGATGCCTCAATGATTTCACCAATGCTCCTTCTCCTTTCAACAATGTGCATGTTTTCATCTTGTCTCTCGTAGTTTTGCCTCTTTGATCTCACCTCTCCCAACTTTGTGTGTGAAGAATGATGACAGTAAAAAATGAGACCAGGTGAAATGTTACACTTTCGACTACACGTCGTCTTGTGCATCTTTTTGTGAAATATAGTTTATGGGTATAATAAGGTCTTAGTCTTGGTGATGTTTCAACAGCTTTAAAATCTACAAAATAACTGAAGTGGCTTCTCTCTTCCCCTTTGAGTAAGTAAAATTAGTATTGTCTAAATACTAATGACCATCTTTGTTCCTGCAAAAAGGACACAAACCAGAAAGAGCACAGATTTTCTTTAAAATGATCTTTCATACCTGCAAAGTCTCATAATGCTCAGTTCCTTATCACCCTCTTTACTGTGGCATATACACATTTGAGTAAAAATCCAAAAAGATAGTACCTCTCTGGTATGCAAAATAATGGCCCCCCAAACATATCTATGCCCTAAACCAAGGAATCTGTGAATATGTTACTTTCCATGACAAAAGAGACTTGGAAGGTGTGGTTAATTAAGGTTCTTGGGGTGAGGAGATTATTTAATACTAGAGGTCTGGTGTATGAAAATTTATGCACTGGAGGGGGGGCGTCCCTCAGCCCAGCCTTCCCTCTCTCACAGTCCAGGAGCCCTCAGGGGCAGGAGGTAACCCAGCGATAAGGGGAAGGTGATGCCCCCATCACACCTCTGCTGCTGCCACTACCGGCAGCGCAAGCCTAGGCCTGGCCCTGTTTACCTGAGCCTCAGGTCAGCCCTGGTGGCTGAGCAGCTGCCATCCGAGGCTTCTCTACATCTTGGGCATCAGCTGGGCAGCTGACATCCAAGGCTTGCCTGTGCCTTGGGCCAGCCCTGAGTGGCTGGGGGGTTGAGGGGACTGGGGGACTCCAGAGGCAGGCACACAGAGCTGAGGGGCCCAGGTGCTGACATCTTGTGGCTGTGGGCACTGCCATCTTTGAGGGCGTGGCAGTTAATTAGCATATTCCCTCCTTATTGGCTGTGGGTGCCGCCAACTTTTGTGAGGGTGTGCTGGTCAATTAGCATATTCCCTATTTATTAGATAGGATAGCCTAGGTTAGCCTAATGTAATGCAAATGATCGTAATATGTGAAAGAGGGAGAACAGATCATCAGTGTTTCAGTATTTGATGTGAGAAAGATAACAGAAACCATTGTCAACTTTGAAAGTGGAGGAAGAAACAGGAACAAAAGGATGTAGACTGTCTCTAGAAACTAGAAAAGGCAAGGATGTGGATTCCTCTCCAGAGTCTGTAGAGGAAACATGCCTTGGCCAACACCTTGGGTTAGCCCAGGGAAACCCATTTTGGAATTCTGACATTCAGGACTGTAAAGTAATAAATATGTGTTGTGTGGAGCCACTGAGTTTGTGGTAATTTGTTTCAGCAGCAATAAGAAACTAACATACTGCCAAAGAGGCAGTTTCAATAAGTGATTTACTGGAGCAGTAGAAACTGTAGCTAAGATCCTGTAGAGTAATAGGCTCAAATTACTTCCTGCTCTCACCTTCCCAAATGAGGTTCATTTTTATTTCAACAGCTCCTATTATCCATCTCCTAATTTTCCCTTTAGGAAGAACTTTCATTAATATCTTCAGCTGTTCACTACCTCCGCCCACATTTGCTCCAATGACCTACCCATATAATAGAACAATCCCTAAACGTTACTTCCTCTTTCTTTAGTCAAGTGGAGTTGGTGAAACTTGGGGCTTTTCCTTTTATTGGAGCAATAAATTCTTCCACTGAGATGAAGACCTATGTTTACCGCCAGTTCCTTTTGTAATGATAGGACAACCTACCACAAGGCCAGCTGGGGCTGAGCTGCTGGAAGGTCAACATCTGCATTTCCAAGTAAAAAGCATTCCACTAAATATATTGCTTACTGTAGGAAGAAGTATCTTTATTGTCCATTAAAACAAGGATATTCTGGAAATAAAGCACTAAGTACTCTTTATATATACCATTGTTTCTCCAGCTTGGCAGTTTTATAATTTTCTCATGTCCTTTCAGACAAGGTCTCCATTTTAATATCCTGTATCATTGTTTGTTAAGCTATTTTATTTATCTCATGCCATACCAAACAGAAGGCTTACTGTTATTGGAGACGTGGGTAGATGGTGGATAGCCTTTCTCTGTTGCTAGTGGGGGTGGGGTATTCCTTTCCCCACTGAGTGCTGGGGGTCAGGTCCTTAGGATATCTCAAGAAAAAGAATTTTCTGAGACTCATGCTGGAGGGTAAGTGACTTTGATTTGCATGGAGTTACATCCCTTAGGACCCAAAGTCCCATTTCCCTCAATCCAGTCCTGGAAGAAGTGCTGATGGGGATTCAGCATAGTTAGAAGCAAAGCCAGTGTCCAAAGTTTCCATTTCATGGTAGAGCTGGGGCCAGTTTAGAATTAGGCTAGTTGCAGTCCATTAGTCCACATGGCTGTGGGCCATGTGGTTGAATGAAGGGGATCCAAGAGAATGTGCCCTCTACAACAAGTCACAAGAGTGCAAGAGGCAAGAGAGGGGACTCTTTTGTTTAGGAGATTAAGTACTGCAAATCTTCTTTTGCTTGAAGTGACCACACCTACTCTGATCAATGACCTGTTCTCAGGTGTGACTGACAGCCAAGTACCTTCCCTGTTTTACCCAAGGTGTTTACATTATATTGACAATCTTCTCAATAAAGCCAGTTCTTTCTATTAAGCCTCCTCCTTTTATTAGTTGACTAGAGGCCTGGTGCACAAAATTTGTGCACTCAGGGGTGAGGGGATCCCCTCAGCCCAGCCTGCACATTCTTGCAGTCTGGGAGCCCTTGGGGGATGTCCGACTGACAGCTTAGGCCTGGCAGTTGGGCATCCTTAGTGCTGCAGTGGAGGTGGGAGAGGCTCCTGCCCCTGCCACTGCACTTGCCAGCCATGAACCCAGCTTATGGCTGAGTGGAGCTCTGCCTATGAGACCACCAGGGTGCAGCTCCTGTGTTGAGCATCTGCCCCCTGGTGGTCAGTGTGCATCATAGCAACTGGTCATTCCACTGTTTGGTTGATTTGTATATTAGGCTTTTATTATATAGGATGATGCCATTTTTTCCTAAGCATTTAAGCTTTGAAAAATCAGCTTTACTGTAATGCTATGCCATATCTTTTAGGGTTGACCAATGAAATACAACATACACATTTAAATTTGAATGTCAGATTAGCAACAAATGATATTTTAACATAAGTATGTCCCATGGCTCACACTGTAATTTTATCTGCTAAGTCTGACAACTGTAGGCTGGTGGTTCTCAACCTTCAGTGTGCATCAGAATTACTGGGAGGGCTTGTTAAGAAACAGACAGCTGGGCCCTACTCCTGGATTTTCTGATTCAGTAGGTCTGGGTAGATTTTAATTCTAACAAATTAGAGATTTTCTTGCATGTCGAACAAATTCCCAGTTAATTCTGAAGAGACCAGCACTTTGAGCATCACTGACTTGATTTAATTTCTGTGATTATTAGCTGTGGTTCTCAAACTTGGTTGCACATTAAATCAACTGGGGAGCTTTTAAAAAATCCTAATACATGAATCCTATGTCAGATGCTCTATCTACCTGAATTGATTTAGAGTGTGGTTCAGACATGGGATTGTTAAAAAGCTTTCAAGATCATTTGAGCCTGTAGCCAAGGTTATCATCACTAAGTGTGCATACTCTATCTCTTCTTAGTCTCGCCTCAAAATTACAGGTAATAGGAGAAAAAAGGGGCCATATGTAATACTTTCAACAATAAAGATTTAAAAAGGAAACATAAAAAACAATAAACTTGAAAAAAATTACAGGTAATTTGTGCCTTTATGACTTCCTGCCTTAAATATCTTCCCAACCTACTCTCTGTGTCTCATGCCCTCACTGCCTAATTTATCTTTTACACAACTCTAAGTAATTCTTCTGAAGCCTCTCTCTGATTGTGTGATTCTCTTTTTAATATATTCTTTGTATGAGACACATAATCAACAAGTGACTATATGTTAGGTGATGATAAGTAATAAAAGAAACAAAGAAGAGGAAGGAGGCTGAGAGATGGGGGTTGCACAGAAGTCTTTTGAATAAAGTGTTTTGGTCTGGAGATGTTTCTCTCACAATTGACATTTTATGTGGGGCCCAAGGAAGTGAGGGAATGAGTCATACAGCTGTCTAGGGGCAAGCCTCAAGTACCAAATGCTTGAAGAGTGGCCACTTGGAGCAGCAACAAGGTTACTGTAAAAACTTTGGGGTTCATTCCAAGTGAAACATGAAACCCTTGGACCATTGGACAAACAGAAGTGATACCATATGATCTATATTCTGAAAGAAAGTCTGGGCTGCTCTGTGCAGAGGAGAACTTGGGAGGAAGGGTGGGAGCAGTTATGAAGCTAGACAATAATACAGATGCTCAGGAGAAAGTAGTCATCAGTATAGACAGGACAGTCAAGAGGGAGAGCTAGCTGTGTTGGAAAGATAGTGAATGGGGTGTAAAACTATTGCATTTAAGATGCCTGGTCAGTAATGAGGGCAACCTGTGATTTGGTTGTTTGAATATTTATTTTATTTGTTGTTTACCTATTCATTCGTTATTAAATTAAAAGAAATTATGCATTTTTTTTAATTTTTAAAAAGTATACACTTTTATTGATGTCCGAGAGGAAGTGTGAAGGAGAGAGAGATAGAGAGATCAATGATGAGAGAGAATCATTGATCAGCTGCCTCCTGCATGCCCCACACTGGGGATTGAGCCCACAACCTGGGCATGTGCCCTGACCAGGAATCAAACCTGGACATTCTGGTTCATAGGTCAACGCTCCACCACTAAGCCAGGCTGTCCGGGCTATTTATGTATTTTAAAGAGAGAAAATATTACAGCTTCAGTAGATACCCATGTGTTTATGCTTTTACATCATGTATAAATACATTGCCTTGAAGGTAGTGAAGCCAAGTGCCAGAGTCTCCCTCCCTGCAGACATGGCTCTCTGAATACTTTGGAAGAAAAACAGGTTGCACTTAGGAAGCATTTCTGACAAATTGCCTATTCGGATTCCCAGAAAAAAAAAGTGATGAATAATTATTTATGATTTATTTTTTCAATCTAAATATTAATTTGTGTACCTAAATGATTAGTTTTCACTTGTAATTTTGTATTCTTTTAAAAAATATATTTTATTGATATCAGAGGGAAGGGAGAGGGAGAGAGAAAGATAGAAATATCAGTGATGAGAGAGAATCACTGATTGGTTGTCCCCTTCACGACCCACATGGGAGATGGAGCCCACAACCAGGGCATGTGCCCTGACCAGGAATCGAACCTATGACTTCTTGGTTCATAGGTTAATGTTCAACCACTGAGCCATGCAGGCTGGGCTGTAATTTTGTATACTTAGGCACCATGCATCATATAGTAAACTATGCAGATATAAGTGCCTGTGTATTTGAAGTTATATAAATCATTTTCTGAAGGTGTTACTCATTTATACTATATTTATGACATGTATCCATGTTGTTAGGTACATGTAGATCTGTTTTATGCCTTTGATCCATAATATATTGCTATATAAATACACCACAATTTACCCATTCTTTTCTTGTTGCAATTAGCTTGTTTTATTATTTTAGATATTTACAGGAATGGACATGATAATAGGTACCCACCTGTTTAAGTTTTTCTATCTAGGAATATGATTGTGTCTTAAAATTACAAGGTAAAAGACAAGGTTGTTAAACCCATTTTTACTCCCTTTGGCAGTTTCTGAGAGTCGTTGAGCCTTGTTTTAGTCTAATTCTAGGATTACTGACTGTGGTAGGCACAATATGGAACTCCTCCCCAGGTGGCCACGTCCTAATCACCAAAGCCCGTGAATATGATAAGGTGAGTAACAAAGAGGAATAAAGGTAGAAGCTGAAATTACTGTTTTCAGCTGGCTTTATCCAGGTGGATCTGATTTAATCACAAGCATTTTTAACAGGGTAAGGAGGCAGAAGAGGACTGGAAAGGTGACTGTGTAGAAGCCTTGTCCTGATAGTACTGGCCTTGAAGATGGTGAGAGGAGACCAGCCAAGGAAGCAGGTGGCCTCTAAAAGCTAAGGTAAGGCTGGCTTCCAGGAAGGATTGTACCCTGCTGCCACCTTGATCTTGACCCAGTGAGGCTCCTGTCAGGCTTCTTTCTCCGGAACTGTAAGGTGAGAACTTTGTTATTTCAGCCACTAAGTTTGTGGTAATTATTAAAAACACCCACAGAAAACGAATGTGCTAGTGACGGTAAACATCTTTTCACAGATTTATTGGGCACTCATGTTTCTTTTTCTGTGTATTCCCTTTCCTTAACCATTTGTTCATCCTCTGTCAGCGTGCTTGTCTTTATTAAATTAATATAGAGCAGTTTTAGATAAAGTTATGAAATACTACATGTGAGGCATTAGGATTTTATACACATGAAGATTTGCAAATGTTTCCATTTACTAGTAAAATATATACAAGATGCAGTTCTGGATGTCACTCTCCTCTGTCTTGAGCCCAATACAAGGGCTCTCAACCTGGAGTCCAAGGACCACTGTGATATCCACCAATCCCTAAAACTATGTGCAAATACATTAAGGTTTGTGTATATGTGGCTTTTATTCTGTCATCAAAGGGATCTATGCCATCCAAAAGGTTAAGAAACATTACTCTAGTGTTTACAAGTTGCCTTTTAAAACATGTTAATTTTGCTAATCTAAGAGGTTGGTTTTATTTTTATTTTTTGGGGAGGCGCAATTCAAGAGTCTCATCTATAGGGTTTCACCTCTTTGATGTGTTTAGTCTCCCTAATTTGACTCCCTACTCTTGGCGAGCAATGGCCTGGTCTTGGACATACTTGGAATCTCCAGCACCCACAGACGCTCCATCAGTGTTTAAGGATGGAGATGGTCATCAGGTGTGACGACTCAGTTGCTAGCTTCCTGAGCTGAGAAGCCCAGGAGAAGTGGGTCTGGCTCACCTGCAGAGGTGATTCCAAAGGGTCTGTTCAGTTTGGGGTAACTACCGGGCATATCGGGGAAGGCAGTTCTTCCGAAGCCTCTGGGGCCTCCCTGGGAGTCAGAACCCGGCTGCCCACTGGATCCTCAATATTCGGTATTCGCAACGCCCACGGTAAATAATGATGGCCATCATTTGCGGGGGGGGTGGTGGGAAGGGGAGGAGGCAGGACTTCGCTACTTGCCCCGTGAACTGGCAATGAGGACCTGGGCCAGGCCTGGGTGTTGCCCCCCCCCCCCCGCCCCCGCTGCCATTTTCCCCAGAGGACCGCACCTTATGTGCATTGTATTTTAAGGTGCTTCTGAGGTTGATTTTAAAAGTACATAAACAAGACTATGGAAGCATTAATTTTGGGTCTATTGCTAATCAATTTTATAACATTAAAAGTTAAAAAAAACCCTGAGCTTTAAGGTTAGCATAAAAATGTCATCAGTTTTATCAATCTGCCTAAAATGTATTTTATGTACCATGTGAGATAGGGATTTGATATGATATTTACCCCATATTGGTAGTCAGTATGTCCCAGCACATTCATTGAATTAGTCCATCCTTCCTGGCTTATATGCATTGGCATTTCTAGATTGTAAGCACATTGAGGGCCTGGTATTTTTGTCCATTTTATTTACTGCTATATATCTAGTACCTAGAATAATGGGTGCGATTCAATCATTAGCTGTTGAATTGAATAAGTATTTTCCATATGAATTTGTGTATATTTCTTCCTTTAAAAATTCTAGCTTCATTCATGAAAAGCAATTCACTACTTTCTGAATACTTCTCTGAGATTTAATTAATGCTTTTGTTTTTCCTTTTCACATACATAAATAAATCTTCAGCATTGTTTGATGCTCAAACAAAACCTAACATTCTCATGCATTTAATTTAGGTCAGTTCAGAGCACAGTAGTTTTCACTCTTCTTACCTCACCCCACCCCATATCTAATTATGATATTGTCACTTATTTGTTGGCATTCCTGACATATCAACTAGACAACAGGACATAGAGAGTATATTAAAGTAAAAGTTTAGTTCAAATCTCACTTTATTCTTTTCTTCCTGCCTAATCAAGCAACTTGTTTTCCTAAATTTGTACTAACCTGTCAACGCTTTGAGAATTTTTGAGAAAATGAGATAAAGCTTTTAACACAGTGACTGTCATACAGAAGTCATACACTTGTTGAATGTTAATTTTATTTCATTATAAAGTGCAGATGCCTGGGAACTGATGCTTATGTACTTGTGTTCATAAGGTCACTTTGGGGAGCCAAAGGGGAGACTTACTGTGTTCCAGGGGAAAGAGCATGAGCTGTAGATGGATTTGTTCTGATCTTGGTGTTACCACTTTGTGTGGTGATATGCTAATTTTCTGAACTTCAATTTTATCTCTTATGCAATGGTCACAATAATAGCAACCTTTCAAGGTTATTCTGAAAATATAAGAGAATACATATTTATAAAGTCACTACTACACGGTAGGACATTTGGTAAAAGTTTATTTACTTCCTTTGCTATTTTGAGAGATCAAGACTTAATAATCTTTTAATCACTGAATTACTAAACAAAATTCTATTTATATACAGTAGATGTTGTGGGAACCCTAATCTGAGTATGCCAGATGATCAAGGCCAATTCGCTCTGTGCATGCTCAATAGCAATATACGTACTGGGCAAGCACACCCTTATGCAACCTGTTTATGTTAATGTAGCATGAGCGTGTATCACTAATTGGCACAAAGCCTCTTTTGTTTGATTGTGTATATAAGTTGTCACTGACCAGCCACTTTGGGCAGCCTCTTTAAGGGGCTTCTTTGGCTGGCTGCTCTGTGGGGCTACTTTGAAGACTTGCTTTGTTTGATGACTCCTGTAGTACCAATGGCTACTTGATCTGCAATAAACTCTCTCATATATGTCCACAACTTCTCATGTCTTCATCTAATACCCAGCGTCTGAGGGACTGTGCTCCCACAGATGTGGTAGGGAGAGAAATAGAATACTGGGAACCAGCTAAAATTATAAGAAATATTAATCATGCTCTGTTAACTATGATTTTTTTTTGAGCTGATTAAAGAAGGCACATTCTAACCTGGCTGGGAGTTGTACATGGGACAGGGGAGCTCACCTGGAAATGCAGCTTATCCTCCCCATCGTGGAGCTGCCTATTATCATGGAAAGATTAACAACCTTCTTGCAGAAACCAGAGCCCCCAGCCCTTTCCATATCACCAGCCCTTTGAGATCCCCAGCCTTTGCATACCTGCAGGCCTTTGCAAATCTCCAGCCTACATTACCTGTTAACTGCCCATTTGACAGACCCTCTTGCCTACTTCCCCATGTAATCTTTGTCCTTCTACCCAATATAAGCAGCTGGCTTGTGGGGAGAGGCAGAGCAGATTTTTGTGGATGATCTGTGGCTCTCCCATACTGATGGCAGTATTGGAATAAACACTCATATATGATTCAACTCTGTCTCTGTTTAATTGGCTCAAGTAGTGGCAGACAGCATGGACCCATTGATTGTCTGGTGACAGATACTCAAAAAGATTTTGATTAGTGAATATTTAAGAAGTAGATAAGGAAAACAAAATATACTTAAAGGAAGATGAAAAGAAAGAAAGATGATGATTGCACTAAGTTCCTGTGTTCTTCCTAATGCTGCTATTTTATTTTCTTTATTTTTTAATTTTTTAATTGAATTTGTTGGGGTGACATTAGTTAAAAATTATATAGGTGTCACGTGTATAATTTTTAATACATCATCTATATATTATATTGTGTGTTCAACACACCAAGTCAAGTCTCCTTCTATTCCCACTTATCCCCCCTTTACCCTCTACTTTAAAAATTAAAAGTGTATCTGCCTTCTGATGCTGCTATTTTATTGTGTCTGAAATTTATTTTAAGATATGTGGGTATGAACAGTGTGATATATGTTTGTATATGCATATTAACTCTAATTTACACCCTAGGGGTAAGTTGGTGTTTACAGTACCTATTTGAAAATCCACACTTCAGAGGTGGTTAAATAGCATATCATAGGGAGCACTCCCCATCATAAATCAACACCTTCAAAGGTCGTAACTTATCACTCTTGTATGGAAATTTGCACTAGAGAGGTTGTTTATTATTAGCCTAGGGGCATTAGAAATAATTTCCCATGGGGAAATAAAGGTGTTAAACATAAGTGGTTACTTGGGATGTTTATATGTCCCTTATGGCAATTGTATGAATGAGGTGTACAGATTTCTCAAACTTGGAATAACATCAGTGCATCTTTGGGGGTCCTGTGCCTCTCTACTTTGTGGAAAACTGTCACCCTGGCTTACTAAAGCACAACTGGGTCTACCTCCGGGGTCTCAGGAAGTCTGCCTGCCGAGAGCCTCCTGAGCCTGCTAGTTAGGAGAACATAGCCATGGAGCACATAGCTACTGTACTTCTCCTTTACTTCCACTTGCTGCTAAGTGCGTGTGTGGTACATAGGGGAATTTTGTCTGAGACATGCTTTGATTTAACATACTAGCCAGTAGCAAAGTTGTAAGAAAGAGGGATATTAGTTGGCTTTTTTTTTTACCAAAGAGAAGCTTCCAATATTTAAAGAACATTTGCTGTTAGGAAGATATACTTCTTTAAACTATAAACATATAGTTTATATATCTAAAATGAATGCATGTTAAAGATTTTATTTAGCCTGGCCACTGGTTGAGCATCAACCCATGAACAGGACAGGGCACATGCCCGGGTTGCAGGCTCAATCCCCAGTAGGAGGTGTGCAGGAGGCAGTTGATTAATGATTCTCTCATCATTGATGTTTATCTTTCCCTCTCCCTCTCCCTTCCTCTCTGAAATCAATTAAAAAATTAAAAATTATTTTTATTTAAAATACTAAGGAGGGAATCAGGATGATGTTGTAACTGGTTCAAAGGGTAATCCAAAGAATGGATACATTCATTGATATGGAATAGTGAAAAGAATGCGCAAATGGAGGTGCATTGGGGGTTCCCAAGGTCACCCCCAGGCTCGGTGATTTGCTAGAGGACTCAGGAGCTATTAGTCTCCCGGTTATAGATTATTACAGCTAAAGGACCTCTTGGTTCAAGTCAGCAAAGGTGAAGGGTACATGGGGCCCAGTTTGGAGAAACCAGGCAAATCTTCCTGGTGTCCTCTCGGGAGTTGCAGAGAGATGCACTTAATGATGTGTAAAGGGACACTCACCTGAGTGTTGTCTGTGGATTTTATTGGGAATCAGTCATGTAAACATGCAGTACACACATGACTGACCTTAGTTTCTCAGATTCCAGACTCCCACTGCCCACCCCCCCCCCCCGACTCCAGAGCAAAACTGGCTTTCACCAAAGCCACATTGCTAGCACTTACCTACTCAAGCTGGTACACAGTGACCCAAAGAATAAAAGGCATAAGAAACATTGTATCCGGCAGGATATTCTATGGGCTCAGAGGTTATTTCTCTGGGGCTGAGGAAGAGCCAGTGCTGACAAGAGGCCTTTGCTTGTAGGGTTTGAGCAGCTGGGGCCTGGCCAGTTTACCCAGCCGAGTCTCGTGGACCTAGGGAGAGGTTTTTCAATGATTATTTCCCATTGATACCAATTCCAGTGCCCATAAAAAGACAACATTGAAGGATGTTGCCCATGTGCAGGCTTTGACCCCCACTGGCTCTGCTCAGAGAGCTGGGGCACTGGCAGCCAGTAAAGCCACCTTTGCTTACCAATGCAGGATTTTATTTTTGAGCAGCAAAGCCACATTGCTATCCTGGGGCAAGCTGGTACACAGTGACCCAAAGAATAAAAGGCATAAGAAACATTGTATCCGGCAGGATATTCTATGGGCTCAGAGGTTATTTCTCTGGGGCTGAGGAAGAGCCAGTGCTGACAAGAGGCCTTTGCTTGCAATGTGCAGGGTTTGAGCAGCTGGGGCCTGGCCAGTTTACCCTTTGTAGCCGAGTCTGAAAACTATCTTCTCCGTGGGGATAGGGAGAGGTTATTCCTCCACCAAACATGATTTATTTTCATGTTTGCACAATGATTATTTCCCATTGATACCATTTATCGACAACTTAAAGCTATAAAGTAGTGCCCATAAAATTCGACAACATTGAAGGATGTTAGAGATAATGCAGTTTTATACCGAAGCACGACTTCCCCCCTGTAGCTGCACATTGGTTTCATCTGATCTATCACTTTTAATATCGCTTGTACTGCTGCTATTTTTATGTATTAACTCTCGCCTCTGCATTTGGGATGAGTGGCCTAGAGAGTTACTCAGATCGGCAAGAGAGCATATTCCAGAGAAGTCATGGCCTTATTCACATGAGAAAGTGAAACCATGATGCACAAGCCAGGGCTTACTCCACGTGACTGAACTCTGGACTAGTCACAGGCCTTTGGGGATATAGATGTGAACACCTTTCAAAATAAGAAAAATAAAATCAATAATGACTTTAAGTCTTGCTGAGTAGTTTAAACTCAAGCTTGATGAAGCCCAATTCTCTCCTCCTTTTCACTGAGACAATACATTCAGGTAAACCTCTGGGGGTTGGAGGGATGAGCCCACTCAAATCCCCCCTTCTTCAGGTCTGAACACACAGGTGTAGCTCCTTAGTGCAGCCCAGAAAAGGAAAACCTGTGCTTGTCCTTGGCCCACCAGACCAGCTGAAGTTCTCATCCCCTGGGGAGTTCATGCGAAATATTTTGGAACATGATGTTAATTCAAAAAATTACAGATTTGTAACCTTATGCTTTTTTAAAGAAGCATTTCAGTGTGGTAAGTGCCAGCGACATCCCTAACCTCCCATTACTCCAGGCAAGGACGCTTCTCTCCTAGCCATCTATTTCAACAGCTTTCAATTTACCATTTAAATTAGTAGTAAACTGGGAGTTTCTTTCTTTATTTAGGGCTTTGCTTCTAAGGTATATCTTCTCACAGGCTTCTCTGGGAGACATAGTAAATATAAAACATGAAATATGTTTCTATCCAAAGCGGTAATGTGTGTACATGTGAGTATGCATGTGCTTAGGAGTGTGGGTTTGAGTGAGATGGATGGATAGATTGTGTAGTTTCCAAAGCAAGACAAGATGCTGCAAACAATTTAGGAACAATGGCCTTGCTTGTTTAATGTGTGAGGAAAATTGCCTGTGGTTTTAGGAAAGAATTCTCAAAACAGAATAAATCTGTATGTAACTCTGTCATTTAGAAATGTGACAAGTCATTTTTCCCGTTTAAAAGGGGTGACAGACTCTGGGCTTTTAAAGGATAGATGGGTAATTGTTGATATAAAATGTGATCTGTTTCTAAGTGTGGGGGGAAGGGTCTGGTTATAAACAATAGGTAGATATGGTCTCATTTATTTACTAACATATGTGCCTAGGAAAGAAAAATCTGGAAGCATATGCATTGCAGAGTTAATAGTTTTTCTGAATCTGTTGAGATTATGAATGGTTGTAATTTTCTTCTCTTTGCTCAATAATAATGATTTCTAAAGGTTTTACGATCATCTTTTATTTTTTAATAAAGTGAACAGAAAATATTTTTAAGTCCTAATGAAGTGCAGGGAGAGTAATTGAATCTGTGTTACATCCCCTCCCGTGGTAGCAAATGTCTTCAAGCTATAGAAAGAAAACAATGAAGTGGGTGGAATCGGGTTATATGTGGTATTTCATCCAGTTGCTCTAAAATCGAATTTTGACTTTGCTTTGTTGTCTGTCATTGAGATCTAGCTAAAGTAAAAAAAAAAATGTTAGGAGAATGTTCTTTGGGCATTGGAAACCTTAAATCCTGCTATACAGAGGAGATGAACAAAAAAACAAAATGGGTTTATTTTAAGACTACTTAGGCAACTTCCTGTATAGACTATACTTCTTGTATTGTCCGTATTGAGAGAAGGGGGTAAATTGGCTTAATTGATGCACAGTTGACATTGTAGGCCAGGACATTTTCTGTTGTGGGGACCATTCTACGCACTATAGCAGAATGAGCATCATCTCTGGCCCCTACCTACAAGATGCCAGTAGCAACACGGACGTTATCACAACCAAAGATGTGTTCATACATGTCCAGGAACCTTGGACCATCACTCTTAACAAGAACCATTGCCTTAATGAGCAGTAGTGTAAGGTCTATATGTAGGGTGTTATGTGTTAAGGTTACTTTTGGCTGTGCATGACAGATGAACCCCAAATGATGGTCCCTCAAGGGTATACAGCTTTCTATCTTTTTATGTAACTGAAGCTTGAAGGTGGGCAAATCAGAGCTAGCAGGACCCCTCCATGGCCATTAGAGACCCAGAGTTCTTCCAACTTCTCCCCTTGCATTTTCTACCCTTGGTTTCCTTTCTCAGAATCACCTCATAGTTCAAATTTCTGCTGGACATCTAGTCATCATAACCATTTTTAGACAAGCGTCATGAGGAAAGGCAAAGAATTCTGGAAGCCTGTGTTCCCTTCAAAGAGAACTTCTGGAAATCCTGTACCTCTTCCACTTTCATCTTATTGGGCAGAAATTAGCCACACAGCCACACTTAGCTGCTTGGGAGACACACATGTAGTCCTATAGCTGAGCACAATGTTTGTCCAAATCTCCACGTGGGGTTTAGATAGGGAAAAATGGGTAAATGTTGCTGGAGTTACATTCTCTTGGCATTCTGTATAATAGGACACATGCAGTTTTCTATAAAAAGCTTTGATTCTAAATAACATATTACCAAATTGCTACAGAATATCTGTTGCAAAATAAAAATTTTAGATAATGAAACTAATCTTTTTGAATTAACTGCTTTACAGAAAAGACTGGTTTTGTTTTATCTCTTCATATTTGAAAACCATTCTAAAGTGTTTATATTGCTGCCCAGGCAAGAACAATATGGCTACCATTATTAAACCTTTCTTCAACTCTTGGCTTCCTTACGAAAGGCTTCCTTCTTAGCCTATGTTCTCCTGAGAACAGAACTTGAGACAAAGGCTTCCATGCAGGTAGTCCATTAAGAAGTCATTTTAGGGAACAGGAGTGAGAAGATGATATAGCGAAGAAAGGTAAGACAATACAAGGATGTGTTTTTTGAGTTGTTCACTGCTGTGGGTGACAGGTGTCAGATTCTGCATGACCTGCTGAAGAGTCTTATGCAATACACTTCAAAACTGTCTACATGAGAAATAAGAAAGAAAAGTATTTATTCCATGATTTCTTCCTCACTGGTCAACAGTTGCTTCAAAGGTATTGACTACACTCCTGGGTTGCTCATATATGTCTGCCAAGTGCTTGGCACATGTCCCACTCCTTGGAGTCAAATAAGAGTAGGAGCTATACTATGTGGATGGGAAGTACCTCTAGACACCTTACATGAAGCTAGTTGAAGGTTTCATGAACTGACCCTTGGGCAGTGGCTGGAGAAATAGGCCGGACACGTAGAACTTGGGTGGTGCACAGGGATTGGGGGAAATGAGACACTTACAATTATGATTAATTACACTGCTTAAGAGAAACAGGTGGAGCTTGGTTATAGAGCATACCTCCATTCCCATTGCCCTGGACATTAGATATTGGGTATAGTGTTAATTTGAAAATAATATGTGGGAGATACATATATACAAACATATGCACACACAATTGTATACAAACATATATTTCTCATTTTGATATTAAGTAGTCTAATTATAATATGCCTATTTTTCAAAGCCTATAAGCCAGGAGAGTAGGAACCATTACTTGTAAGTGTTGTGTAGTCTGCATTTGATTCACTGTCAATGTACTATGCTGGCTTACTCTGCTTTAGGTTCTCTGTTAGCCATTACCTGATGATCTCATGAACATATTTGATTCACAATGGCTGACAAGAGTTGTGTGCTACAAATGCCAAGGTGGCATTCATGGTATTGGATATGCTCCCATCTTCCCCTTTCCCCAGTAAAGAGAACCATGCTTGATATTGAAAATTTTTTTATGTTGGTTAGAGGGGTGTCAGTACCTTGGATAAACTGGTGGCAGAAATAAATAGTAAATATCATCAGTGAAGAAATGGAAATCCTTTAACATTACAAAGCACATTCCAAATCAATGAACCTTGGAAGAAAGTTACTAATTCTGTGTATATACAGTAACTGGAAGAAATTTTTCTTGGAGATATATCCAACTTCATGATATTTGAGAAAAATAATTCCTGTGTATTGGATTTGTATAGAATTTGTGTAGGAACTGTGCTTTTACAACAATTGTTTGGAGCCAAATCATTTAAAGACCTATTTATGGAACAGATTCCAGAAGCTGACTAGAATATGACTATAATCTGTTGTGACTGTAAGCCTTCTACTGGATTTTTTACTTAAAAACAATTGCCAAATGATCTATAGGTTTAGCCTAAGTTCTAATTAATCAAGATTTGGCTAATCTGAGTTCTTGTAACTAAAGTCTTCACTGCAATTAGAGTGAGCTTGGCTCAGCCTTATTGCTTATAGTCCAAAAGAAAACATTAACAGTGAATATTTAACTAAACAGGACTTTTTGAATTGAAAGTCCTTCAGTTTCTATTAAACTCCCTCCCCCCACTTTTACAGCACAAAAACATACAGTTCTCTAGATGCTTAGTAATTGTTGCTTAGCTTCCTGTGGAAGTTTTGGCTTTTAGGAAAGAAACAGTTTGATTTGAGCTAAAGGGAAAAGTGAGCAAGGAAACAGCTGGGACATCACTTCAAAGAGCATCAGTAAAATGAACAGGAGAGAGATCACATTACCCAGAATTCTCACAGCAAATGAATGAGGTGACAGGGGAGGTTTCCTGAAAACAGTGGGCCTAAGGGAACAAGTAGCCAAGCCCTTTGCTTTCAATTCACCCAGCGCTGAGTCTGTAAATTGGAAGATCTAGTTTGTTTACTAAGGCCTTAAATAAGGGTGTTCCCTTGCACTATGCCAACAATCACCTTCCGGCCTCCTGAAGTTATTTCATTAACATTGGTGAGAATAGTCTAAGCAAAAGCAATCAAGATTGTCCATTTAATCCTGTGGTGAAGGCCTGGGGGAGGAGTGGTTGCAGGGTGGAGAATGTCAGTGGGGAAAAAAAGGGGACAATAAAGACACATTTAAAAAAGAAGAATGTTCATCTAATCTAGACTACTGGGCCCCTCTCCCTCAGTTCAGGACAGTGGGTGGTTAACCTTTTGCACTCGGATGTCGAGATTAAAATTACTCTTTGAATGTATCAATAATTTGAAATATAAAAAAATCCAAATAAATAAGTTTGTATGAAAAGAAACTCCAGTTTTTTATTCTACTGCCACGCTTTGTAAAATCTGGGGTATTTAAAAAATTAAATCCCGAGTAGAATAAAGGAATCGAGAAAAAAGCAAGCGAGTGCAAAGGGTTAATTCTTCCCGATTGTCTTCAGTTTTATTTCTCTATACCCCCGAGGCTCAGACACAAAAGGCATAAACAACACCTTCTGGCCCATCTTCCTTACTCTCTGGAGAGAATAAATTTCTGAGTGTTTCACTTTCATTAAGAGCAAGTCCCTGAACCCGCAGCAGTCTCACTTTCCTTTGGATCAGGTGACTTCTCCATGAACAGTGGGGGGAATGAGAGAAGAAAAATATTGGAATTCATTATCTAGAATCATAGGAGCTTCAGTGAAGCGTTTATTGGACCCTAAGGTATCTTCTTGAAGAAAACAGAGTGACACCTGGGAGTCCTTGGTTTCTATTATAAATTGGATCATATATTGTTCAGAAATATTCCCTTTGACATCTGTGGCAGAATATATAGTTGGTATTGCCTTTGGTTGAGTTATTGGTGGGGAGCTCTCCGTGCCCCTACCTGTTGCCAGTGGAAGTGGGCTTCTTGCGATGTCACAAGAAAAGGAATTTTTAGAAACTGGCACGGGAGAATGAGTGGAATTTATTTGTATGGAATTACATCCCTGAGTTTCCAAGGTCCCTTCTCCCTCCATCCAGACTTAGAAGAAGTCCAGCTGTGTCTTTAGCAGAGCTAGGATTAAAGCCATTGCCCAAAGTTTCTGTTCCATGTTGGAGCACAATCCATTCTTGCATCAGGCTAGCTTAGTTTGTGTTCCCATCTGTAGTCCATTGCATGTGGAGTCCACATGGCTGTGGGCCATGCAGCTTCTAGGAACATGGGCAAATGCAAGGAAACAGGAGCTAAACTAGAGAAACGAGAGAATCATGAGAGAGAGAATTCCTTTGTCTGGGATTATGCATTCTCAATTTTCACAGGCTTGTATTGGCTCCACACCCTCTAGCCAATTATTTTTGTTTCCAGGTTAGACAGACAGGCACCTTCCATAACTAACCCTGACTTTGCTGTACATGTTCCCATCTTCCCCTTCCATCAGTGATTTGCAGGGAATGGACCAGTGGTTCCCTTGGGAGTGCAAAATTGCAGCTTCCTGGTAAAGCTGCCCAGATCGCCATGTTTACAATGTCTGACCTCCCTTTTGCTCCTTTCCTATTATTAATAACTAGCTAATTACCACAGTAACAATTGAGTGTTTTATTTGGTTGGATCTTAGCAAATGGAAGTTGAATTGAGGCTTTAAATGTGCCTGTATGTTTGGTCTTATGCCTTTGTGTTTTGCCTTTCTGAAGATATGCCTTCGTTAGCCTTTGCCCATGGAGAACAAGAGATTTGTGGAGGTGACCTAAATCAGACTCATGTCCTGGATTACATTCAGACTAAATCACTAGAACTCTAGCCAAAGGCAGGATCAACAAATAAATGCTGTATGTAAACTATAGAAATTCTGTGATTCTTAAGCATATGTTAGCTAATTATTTCAGCTGTTGTATTTATGAGCTGGGAGCACAGTAGGGAGTTCTCCCGTCATCTGAAAGACCCTCCTTCTGCTTCCCAGAAGTATATCTTTATGGTCCCTGGCCCTGTCTTGTTGGGAGTTCAGCATTGCGTATCATCCTTTCTGACTATATGTGAGGTGGGCATTAAACATTTTTTCCCTCTTAGGAAATATACAGCTCTCATAACCTGCTTTCTGCTGGTGCAGGTTATAGAGACCATGAAGATGTTAGGAATGGAACATTTGCTTAGTTTTGTAAGGCCTAGATTGCACTTTCCTTGGAAAAATAATTAGTAGGCTTTCAACATGGGACACTCAGGGACATGGGCTTGCAGTGTTTCTTTTTAACATATGTTCCCAGGATCATTAGAGAAGGAGGAAAGGAATATACTAAGCCATTGGATGGTTTTAATGATTCTGTCAGGAAATGATGTATGTCAATTCCACCCACATTTTACCGACCGAAGAAAGTAACATGTCCACACCTAGCATCACGGAGAATGGAGAAGTGTAATCCTACCATGTGCATCTAAAGATGAATGGCCCTAAAGACTATTATGCTATCTGTACTAGTATTAATGGATTTAAGTGGTAAGGCAATTTCCTTAACCTGACCTTTGCAACTAAGCTGGCTTCCATTCTCTGGCAAATAATTCTTAATTGAAGATGCTTGAAAATTTGGGGGCTACAGCAAAAGTTTTATCTTTTGTTCCAGAGACTTCATCAAGGCATTCCATTTAAATTTTTCAGCTTTGAGTAACAAAGCAATTGAGTTTTTCAGTGCCATGAAGATCCAAATTAATGGATTCTCAGTTAACTCGGATTTTAGGTCAGATACATGCAATTCCATCTCTTTTTGCAGAACAGCTATCTCAAGTCAGAGTTCATGTATCTCATGCAGAGGAACTCCCATCAACACTACTAATTTTTCCCATCACCTGCTCTAATGTCACAGCCTTGCCTAGTTACCTCATCTTCTCTTTTCCAAGGACAGGTGACCATGTAATAAAATATCTTGCTAGTGCATAACAAGTCATCAGTTTCTTAGCCTACAATATCCGAGTCCTTGCCATCCACTTCTTTGTCACCCCCAATAAGGAAATTCCATATATTTTCGTCTCTGTTAAATGAACACTCTATTTATAGGTATTGAATTTTACATCTTTAAAAATTAGTATTGCTTACAATTGATAGAAAACACAAATTATCATGATGTACATAAGACAGTTATTACTCTCTCACCTAAATGGAAGACAACTGTACAGAACTCAGGGCTGGTCTCCTAGTCCATTTAGGCTGCTATAACAGAATACTAAAGACGGTTTATAAACAGGAAAATTAGTTCCCATGGGTGTCCATGATCAAGGCGCCAGCAGATTCAGTGGTGAGTGACCACTTCCTGTTCATAGAAGACCATCTCTTTGCTCTGTCCTCACATGATGGAAGCAGGGAGGGACTCTCTGGGGTCTCTTTTATAACAGCACAAATCTCACTTATGCAGATTCCACCGTTATGACCTGATCACCTCCCTAAGACCCCACTTTTCAAAGAGCATCACATTGGGGATTAGGTTTTGAAAGGGCAGAGACTCCATTTTTGTGCTAAGCCCTTCATCTTGTTCCCAGAATAACCTCCCATCTGGGAAAGACCACAAGAAAGCAGCTAGACCCAAATTAGGCTATACCGTAGCATGCTCCTTCACCCGTCAGGAGGTGGCAGAGAAGAGCTCAGACCCAGGAATGTGCTAATCATTTCCTGTCCTTTGTGCCATAAGAACCTGCTGTAACGCCCTGCTGTAAGTCCCTGCTGTAAAACCCTGGAATAAAACCCTGACCTGGAACTGACCAATCGGGGTCAGCCAACTCAGGGGCCCAACCCCCCCCCCCCCCCCCCCCCCCGCCCCAGACCCCAATAAAACCTTTGTCTTGTTGAAGCTCGCTTGCTCTCCCCACCTCGCCACTGCGCCGGTGTGTGTGTGGGGGGGACTGAGCTCGAGCTAGCTTGAATAAAGGCTCTTTGCTTTTGCATCGGACTCAGCTCCCTGGTGGTCTTTGGGGATCACGAAATCTGGGCATAACAGTTTCAACATACGAATTCAGAGGGACACATTCAGCCTATAGCAGCTAGTGTGATATTTTTGCTCCACCAAGTCCCCTGAGACCTAGATTTCTAGATCATTACTTTACCTTCCCTAGGCAGTGGCTCTCATATATATAGCTCAAAATTATATTTTCCACAGGCCAAGCTGCGAAACGGAGGGGAGGGATAAGTAAGCAAGTGACAGACAGCATGTACTGGTGTTTTGTAAGAAAGGCTCTCAGAAGTTGCAAATGACATTCTATTTATGTACTATTATACAGAAATTTGTCAAAAGAGAGGCAAGGGAAGCTCTTTCTCCTGGCTGTAAACATACCTGTCGATTTCTTATGTGACTAAGGAAAATGGGCAACTAGTGGTCTCTGTTATAGATACTTGGATACTTTTCTGAACATATTTACCACCATTGTTTAGGAGAGGAAACTAAGAGTCTGAAGTGCACAATTAATTTGCTTAAGGTCATACAGCAATTAAAAACCAAGGATGCAACCCAAGTCCTCCTGAGGCATAGTGTAGTCTGTGTAACTACTTAAAGCTCTGTCTCATTCAAGTGCAGCCCTGGCTGAAAGATGAGCACAGATGCTCTACTTCTGTACATTCCCACTGACTCCATCACTGAAATCCTCCAAAGGGTGACAGACCTGGAATCCTCTTTTCTGTATCCACCTTTTTCTTTCATTTAAGACTTTTTTAAAATGGATTTTTATAGTGAGAAGATGGGAAAGGGAGAGAGAGAGAGAAAGAGAGAGAGAGACGCCATTGAAACATCAATCAGCTGCCTCCTACTGGGGACTGAGTCTCCAACTAGGAATGTGCCCTGGCAACCTTGCAGTGCAACACCCAACCAACTGCGCCATAGGGCATCCTGTATTCACCTTTGACAGCTATTCCTCCTCCTATGGTCTGAATGTTTATGTTGTCCCCAAATTCAAATGTTGATATCCTAACTCCCAAAGATAATGGTCTTCGTAGTTGGGCTTCTGAGAGGTGAAAAAATCATGAGGGTGGAACTTTCATTGGTGGGTTTAGTGCCCTATAAAAGAGGCTCAAGAGTGATCCCTGCCCCCTTCTGCCACATGAGGACATCATGAAAAGTCTGCAACATGGAAGAGTGCCCTCAAATGACGCAAGAGCCATGATCTTGGACTTCCCAACCTCCAGAACTCTGAGGAGGAAATGTTTGTTGTTTATAAGCCACCCAGTCTATAGTATTTTTTATAGCAGCCTGACCAGACTGAGATACCTCTCACAAATACAGTGACTAGGGGAGAAGCAGAAAATAAATTGCATTCTGTTTTTGAAAGTTTTCTTTCTTTTAGTGATTATTTTAGTGTTGGGTCTAGTCATTTTACTTAAACTGTGCTTTGTTTCAGGACAGGAGGACTTTTAGGCCATTATCTTCTTCTCAATTTATCTTTCTACAGTTCAAGATGAAGGGTTTTATTAAAGTCATAGTCACTTGCAGTCAGATTCTCAGGGTTAGATTCAAGGTCATGGCTGTAACCTCTAAAATGTCCAAATGATTACACTCCTTGGCTGCCTGTAGCTTTCCTAATTTGCATTGTGGGATTTGTTTCCAGAAGATTTTTTGATGGCTCAATGTTTTCACTGTTGATTTCAGATAAGAATATACTTGATTAAAGAGAATGGATTAGTCCTTACCTAGAGTGTTAATTAACCTTTTATATTTTACTGGGGAGGTTAAACTTAAGGGCTGAGGACAGGGTGGCTGAGATGATTAGCTTTTATTGTACCTCTTGAATTCTTTACAATGTGTATTTAAAACTTAATGTTTTAAAGATTCATCTAAATCAAATTTGTCAATCTTAATTATTCAACTAACTTCATAGAATGCTAATTTCTTTCTCATTCTCCTGTAAATTTTGGGATTTCACTCAGAAATATTCAATATTTGAGACTATAAAGTGTGAAAAGAATGTGGATGAAACTATTAAAAAAATCGTATGACCTCTTTTTAGGGCATAATCTCATATTTAAAACATAGCACTAATATCTTATTTGAAGCCCTTAGATCTAATGGTCTATGTTCTTATAAGTATTTGTCCCTCTCTGGGTTTCCTAAAAGCTAATTGAATCTAGACAGATTCAACATCCCATTATAAATCACAGCTCTGTGGACTTGTCATTGTTCTCATAAAAACCTTTGCTTGTAGAGATGGAAAAGGCTTATTCCAGTGAGCTATCTAGTCCATTTTTCTCTGCATGGTTTTCCAGGGTGGTTTCAGATTTGAAAGGATTTGAATATCTACAAAGACCTTGTGGGAGAATTATTTTAAAGCTATTTGTAACCTTAAAATGTTTTTCATGAGAATGGATAAAACATATTCGAAGAATAAGAAATCTAAGAGAATTCCTCTCTCAGAATTACTAGAGAAAAGACTGTCATTTTCAAGGTGGCTGTTTAAATAATAGCATTGCTCTTTTTAGCAGATAAAGAGCTCTGAATCAGGAGGCAGAATCTCACTTTTCCCAGGGAAGAAGTAATATGATACAGTCTTTGTAGTTATAACCACCTTCCCAACAAGAGTTCCCAGGTGGATTGGCAAAGTCTGGGAGCTAGATCATAGTTGGGACCAAATCAATGGATTAGGAAATGGATTAGGAGTGATTATTTGATTTCAGACTTTCCTGTAGTTTGTCTTCAGGTTGGTGACCACTGTAATACTTTTGGTTTATAAGACACAGGAAGAGGACACACACACCAACATTTACACACATCACCCCTTTTCTGATTCTCTTGGAGGTCAGGGCCTTGGGGAGAGAAAGTCATTTATCTTCACACAAAGGCTGTGATTCCCATTCTAATTGTCACAGTCTATAGAGCAAAGGGCTCAAAGAAATCTGTGAAGTCATTTCCATGGTTGCAAGTGTATTACAAAAGCACGTCCTACATAGCCGAGTATGTCCAGATGGAGTATTTTCAAAACCTTTCTGTATTAACACTTTGTGATATTTTAAAATACCCCTTTACTTCCCCCTCTGGAGTACTGTTTCTCTCTTCACTAACACACACACACACACACACACACACACACACACACACACACACACACACACACACTTCACACACACACACACACACACACACACACACACACACTTTATTCCTGGATAGACCTCCCATTCTATTTGCACCATCCAATTGGACTAATCTAGAAGGAAACCTGAAACTGAGGCTTTCACTAATTTCTTAATGCTTTTGCCTCTCACCAAAGCACCCATTTTTTCACATTTGTGATTTACTCACCTGAACTTGGTAGAAAGAGAAGGGAAAGGATATATATCGTCCTCTTTCTCTATTCTAGAGAGAATATTATTTCCACTCCAAGTTTATTTTTTTCTACTTACCCTACACAGTCTTCATTTTGCTGGCTACAGTTTTCTTGCTGTGGCTAAGTCCCTCTTACATGTTAATGTTTAGTCCAGAAACTTCCTATCATACCTTTCCCTTCACCAAGTCACTTTGGAGACTCATGGTGAAATGGATGGACAGTGGAACTACCACCTGAGATCATGGTCTATGTAGTGTTTCACCTGAAGCTAGCATCAGTCACTATAGATTGAATTCACAGTTTTGCTACATACTAGCTGATTTGGCGGCAAATGACTTGTTCTGTTAATTTTTTTCCCTAATATTTAAAGTGACAGTACCTATACTAAACATTTTGGTGTATTAATGTAAGAATAAAATAAAAATGATGCACATATGTAATCTATAATACCACACACAAACAAACATATAATATCTGTGATAATTATATTAACATGTCATATAAATAGTGTTCTAAAATTATCATATTATCACCTTTATTGTACTATAAAGCATGAAGGAGGAGATATATAGACATCCTAGTGTTTAGTTTAAAAAAAAAAAGATGATTGTATCTTACTAGAAGAAAAAGCACTGTTGAATATTCATGAGAGAGGTCCATTTTACTCCCTGCAGGCACAAAATATTTGTATAAATATAAAGTCTGTGCATAATTATGTAATAGCAGACATTCCCCAGAGGTTAAATATGCTGACATAGTCAGAAAGATCTTACCCTCCATAGATTTTATTAAACAAATTCAAGTCATTAGAAAGACATAAATATCAAGAAGAGCACAATATTTTGGGTTGATCCAAAGGAGCATTACTAGAAATGATGAGACTATATTAAATAAAAACAGGTTAATGGGAAATATGCTTTAACTATATTGTATTTTACTCCCTAGAAATGCTTTCAACCTAAAATTCACCATCTAATGAAATCTATTAGATTGACATTACCTTTCTGGGACATGATGAAAGTTTTATTCCTTGAAATGCTGAAAGTGACTTGACTCACAGTTTCAATTCCTCTTAAGATTGGATTGAAGCTAAAATGGTGAAAAGAACACATGTTTGGTTGTCTTTGCTTTGTCAGTGACTGGTGTGTGCCCTTGGACAGTAAATTCAATGGTTTAACTTGCTTTATTTCTACTTAAAAAATATCACTTCATATTTTCTATCGTGGTTCCAAATATTAAGTTGATTCTTGCTTTCAGGGTAACTGTGCTCTCTTATTTTAAGAAAGAAGCATTTATTTTTATTTTTCTGACTCTATGGGGTAGAGTGTATCATGCCTTCCACAAATGTTGGGGAATTAGAAAATATCTCCTTTTCTCTGATTTGGCCACCTACCTCTGTAAAGGCTGGATGTACTTCAACAATTTAAGTTCTGATCTATCCAGTAAAATAAAATCACACTATTTTCTGGTAAGGAATGATTAACTCATTGGGGTTATCAAGCTCCTTTTTAGGAAGAATGGGTTAGCCATAACCTGGCTGAATCTTTTCATATGCAATCTTACCAGAGGTTGCCAAGCTTCAACACTCACTGCTCTCTATTCATGGCCATATGTATACTTTCTGGGTAAAGAAGCAACTGACAGTCCTGGTCTGGGACAGAATCTGTGTCCAGTAGGATCTTCCCACACTTCTCCATGTTTGCAAATTGATCAGGATCCAATGCAAATATGTATTTCAACTTTTTCTGGTTCTAAGATCTGAAACTATTGATATCCCCCAGCTCTTGACCTTTTAAGATCTTAGGGGCTGAATTTCTTGGGTGCTGAGTTGGTGATTAGACCATCTATCCATGATGAAAAATAAAATATTACACATACATCTATATATATAAAAGCCCAAGCGATTGTCCAACCCTCAACTGATAGCTATGACACACAATGACCACCAGGGGGCAGATGCTCAACACAGGAGCTGCTGAGCCTCTGTGACTTGGCAGCTGTGGTTCTTGGGTGATGCACTGGAACCAGAGAGGAGGGAGCCCGATTCTGGGGTGTGTCACCCAAGAACTGCCATCTTGCAATTCGGGACTCCTTGGGGATGTTGGAGAGCCAGTTTTAGCCCGATCCCCATAGGCCAGGCTGAGGGACTCCACTGGTGCATGAATCTGTGCACCGGGCCCCTAGTTACATTGTAAAAGAACCACATCTTCTCTTTAGAGTAAAAACAGCCTTGATATAGTAGGAGACAGGCTTCCCCTCCAAAGGGTGTTTTGAATACAGTCCTATATAATAATCCTATATAATAAAGAAGTAATATGCAAATTGACCATCACCCCAACGCACAAGATGGCCACCCCCATGTGGTCAAAGATGGTCGCACCCATGTGGACACAAGATGGCCATCACAAGATGGCCGGCAGGGGAGGGCAGTTGTGGACGATCAGGCCAGCAGGGGAGGGCAGTTGGGAGGGACCAGGCCTGAAAGGGAGGGCAGTTGGGGGGACCAGGCCTGCAGGGGAGGGAAATTGGGGGGGACCAGGCCTGCAGGGGAGGGCAGTTAGGGATGACCAGGCTGGCAAGGGAGGGCAGTTAGGGTGACTGGGCCAGCAGGGCAGGGCAGTTGGGGGTGACCAGGCCTTCAGGGGAGGACAGTTAGGGGTGACCAGATCTGCAGGGGAGGGCAATTGGGGGGGACTAGGCCTGCAGGGGAGGACAGTTAGGGGCGACCAGGCCAGCAGGGGAGGGCAGTTAGGGGCAATGAGGCCGGCAGGGGAGCAGTTAGATATCAATCAGGCTGACAGGGGAGTGGTTAGGGGGTGATCGGGCTGGCAGGCAGAAGTGGTTAGGGGCAATTAGGCAGGCAGGCAGGCAAGTGGTTGGGAGCCAGCAGTCCTGGATTGTGAGAGCGATATCCGACTGCCCGTTTAGGCCCGATCCCATCTGGATTGGGCCTAAATGGGCTTTTGAACATCCCTTGAGGGGTCCCAGATTGGAGAGGGTGTGGGCTGGGCTGAGGGACAACCCTCTCTCCCCCCATGCACGAATTTTGTGCACTGGGCCTCTAGTTCCCTATAAAAATACTGACTTTCTCATTATGCCAAGGCACTATGGAGTATGTAAAATAGTAAGCTGATTATTTTTCATGCTGCCTACCTCATAAATTTCTGTTGATTCCTTCATTCTCCATGGAATAAAGTTAAATCCAATAGGTGCTCCATAGTCTATAACCTTTCAGGATATGGGCGATTGTCTACCATTCTGTTGTTTCCCCTGTCCCTTCTCACATCAAAACTCAGCCACATTTTACTCAGTTTCCCTCAACATCCTGCATCTTTCCATCCTCTTCCTGTGAGGTTATGTCTGCCTTGTCTTACTGGACCATAGCTATATTCAGTGCTCTTAAGTCAGTCTCCCAAAACATCACCACTCTGTTTTTGTTCTAAGTTTTCTAACTTTTATCTCTAGTTCCTCTGTACCTTCTTTTGTGTTTCCTTTTTTGTTCAGCTACACAGATTTATCTAAGAGCATTTACTGACTCCTCTCTTTCTATCGCTTTACACTTGTTTTTTTGACTGTACTTTCTAAACATATCCTAAAGTGATTTCCTTCTCACCAATTGTATTGCCACTACAAGGTTTTTGCCTTCTCTTAATGGACTTCTGTTGTCCTTTTTTTTCTCTCAAATGCATCCTTGACAATGCAACCTAGAATGTTCTATGGTATCATATTCCTTAATGGACTTCTAGTGTCCTATTGTTCTCTTCAAATTCATCTTTCATACTACTAATTAGAATGTCATATCCAGAAATTTAGTCCTGTTAATACTTTATTTAAAATAATTTAAAGGATACTGTTCAGCTCTGTTGTCTAAACTGTGACACTTTTGTGAATGAAAGGGATGCTATTAATATTTAACATGGGATGGCAGGTATGAACCCTGGCTGTGCCAGGCAGACCTGGCTGAAGGATCACACTAACCCCAGTAGACAGTCCACAGAAAAGCCCATCCAAGCTGTTTAATGTAACAGAGAAAGCCCTCCATAATGTGACCCTTGTTAGTCTCCCCATTATAATCTGTGTATATTCCAAATCTGGTCCTTTATATTCCAGTTGATCCTGTGCTTTTCTTTATGCTAAATTTACCAACTGTTCTTTCTCTTTTTTCTACCATCTCTATTCTAATTTTTTCCGGAAATCTTCAGTGCCCTTTTCCCTCCCCAAGTTAAGTAAGATGATGCCTTTGCACAGCACTCCAATGATAAACATTACCTGCACATAACCTGCACATCTGTCTGTTGGGCTGTTTTAATTATCATTTTGTCCTCACTTGGACATGAGCTACTTTAAGGCTGTGAGATGTCATTCATTTTATATATTGATTTCAGAGAGGAAGGGAGAGATAGAAACAAACATCAATGAAGAGAGAGAATCATTGATCAGTTGCCTCCTGCCCGCCCCCTACTGGGGACTGAGCCAACAACCTGGGCATGTGCCCTGACCAGGAATCAAACCATTACCTACTGATTCATAGGTCGATGCTCAGCCACTGAGGCACACAAGCCAGGCACATTATTCATTTTTGTATTAATAGTATATTTCAGGGCTCATAGAATAAAGACTTTTTAAATAATCATTGGTTGAGTGAAAAAGGGAAGAAATGAACTCACAGAGGCCCTCCTGTGAGTAGGTGCAAGGATTTGAACTTTAACTATCTAAAATAAAATAAATAAATAAATAAATATATTTATTTATATTCACCAGCAACCCTAGAATTCTCCAATTTGTTACACCAGGGATGCACATTGTGTGCTTTTGGGATTTGTGCTCTACATTCCCCAAGATTCTTCCATTTCTTCACTTCAACCACTTTTTTCTTTCCTTCTTTGTTTCTATCTTTTACTTTCATTAAATCCATCCAGAGTTCCATTTTTTTTTTGAAGTTTCTGTTTTTAAGCCACCCAGTTTGTGATAATTTATTATGGCAGTCCTAGGAAATTAATATTCTTCCAAGGTGTTAATTTTATTAATTATTTTAAACAACCAATATTTAGTTTTGCTAATTTTCTTAAATGTTTATTTTATGTTTAATTTCTGTTCTAATGTTGTTGTTTTTCAATTTACTTTGGGATTAATTTTTTCCCCCTAGTTTTTAACCAGTTAACTGCCATGTATCCAAAACAGAAACCATCCCCACATGCCGCGATATTTTGAATTTAATTTAAAAAATCAATTTGCAATGAATATTATAAAAATAAATATATTGCTCACAATTTGGGTGTTCTTGAATATTTTCAGTTGAAAATTCTCATGAAAAAATGATTTTAAAGCATCTATAGATGTTTATGGCTTACAAAGGGTTAAGGTAGAAACTAGGTCATTGTTTGCATATCTTTCATCTTTTCTAATATAAGCATTTAAAAGCTGTGACTTTCCCTCTAAATATTGCATTCACACATTTTGGTATGTTGAATTGTTGTTACCATTAGTTGGAAATTTTTTATAACTTGTTATTTTTGTTTTGAATCATACGTTATTTAGAGTTGAGGCATTTAATTTACAAACAGTTGGGGGTTTCTACATATGATATAGTTATT
The DNA here is from genome assembly GCA_025583905.1 of Ia io. NCBI lineage: Eukaryota > Metazoa > Chordata > Mammalia > Chiroptera > Vespertilionidae > Ia > Ia io. The sequence continues at coordinate 16,742,484 of JAJQQW010000008.1, read as the reverse complement.
AATTTTAATTTAACTCTAATTAGGTCAGCTAACAAACCTATTCTTTACAATTTTAATCTTTTAAAATTTATTGAGACTTATCTTATGGCTAGTATTATTTGTCTTAGTGAACATTCTAAAAGTAATTGAAGAGAATGTACAATCTATATTTTATATATATATGCATACACCAGTATGTGTATAGTGTTGAATGAACTTGATTAGGTTGATAGTGCTGTTCCAATTTTCTTTAATCAACAACAACTCTGACTATGGACTTACATATTTCTGCCTTTAGTGTTAAATTTCATTTGATAAAATTTAAAGTAATATATTATTTCTTATAATTATTTAATTTATCATTATGAAATGTCCCTAATAATTATTTATAATGGTTCTCAATCCTACAGTCTACTTTTTTAGATATCAATGTAGCCACAATAAGTTATGATGTTTACCATTAACATGGTATAGCTTTTTTTCGTATTTTTTACTTTAAACCTATTTGTGTTTTTAAATTTTTAAAAATATTTTTATTGATTTCAGTGAGGAAGGGAGAGGGATAGAGAGATAGAAACATCAATGATGAGAGAAAATCATTGATTGGCTGCCTCCTGCCCACCCCCTACTGGGAAAGGATCAAGCCAGCAACCCAGGCATGTGTCCTTCACTGGAATCAAACCTGGGACTCTTTAGTTCACAGGCTGACATTCTATCCACTGAGCCAAACCAGCTAGGGTTGTGTTTTTAATTTAAAGTGTATCTCTTAAAAATAGCATATAGTTGAATCTTGGTTATTGATTCTATTTTCCATCTTTGCCTTTGAAATGTTTTAATTTATTGATGAGAGAGAGAGAGATTTGTTGTAACACTTATTTATGTGTTCATTGGTTGCTTTCTGTATGTGCCCTGACCAGAGATTCAGCCTGCAAACTTGGCATATGAGATGACACTCTAACCAATTGAACTACTTGGTTATTTTTCTAGGGAAGTTGTGCCAGGACCATCCTAATATATAAAAACCCAGGGTCATAACATCCAAAATGACCAAAGGCTCAACGTACCGGTAGTCAGTGCTGGGTTGCCATGGCGACCCGGCATTGACTGCCGAGGAGGCTGCAGATCAGGCCTGAAGAGAGGCCTGGAGAGAGAAGCAAGGTCTAATCTGTAGCCACCGTGGCAGCTGTTGATCAGCCCTTGCCTCTCTCTTTCTCTTGGGGCCTGGTCAGCAGCAGCGCCTCTCTTTCCCTCGGGCCTCTGCTGGGCCTGCTGATCAATCCCCCAAGGTGTCCCCGATTGGAGAAGGTGCAGGCTGGGCTGAGGGAAACCCGCCCCCGCCCATGCACGAATTTCATGCACTGGGCCACTAGTTAATAAATAGAAAAGATACCTTTATTAGAAATTATCCCTGCCCTGACTGGTGTGGCTCAGTTGATTAGAGAGTCATCCTTGCATCAAAGTTTCATGAATTTGATTCCTGGTCAGGGCACATACCCTAGTTACAGGTTCAAGCCCCAGTCAGGTGCATATAGGAGGCTATTGATCCATGTTACTTTCTCATATCAATGTTTCTCTCTCTCCCCTCCTTTCCTCTCTCAAGAATCAATGAAAAAATAAATCCTTGGGTGAGGATAAAAAAATAAAGTATTTCTTATATGATTTTTATTTTAGGTCATTGAATTGATTTAAGTATCTTTGTAACTAGATTATGTTATCTCAGATTTGTACTTCAGGATTTTTTATGGGTGATAATGGTAGATTTTTACTTAATTTGATGAGAGGGTTTGACACCCCTGTCCCAGGACATTTACTTTATTCTATCTGGTTCTTGGTGATGGACTATGTCCAGGAGCTTTTCTGAAAGCAATCATGAGCTGTGTGTCAGTGATATGCTGGTGAATACTCCCTGCTTTCACCAGTTGGCTTTCATTATTCTCTTGACCTCAAGAAGGGTAACCCACCAGGCCTGCCTTCTGATTGCTGAGACCCAGTGGTTCTGACCCTCACATCTGTGAATCTGAAAAGACCTAATGAAAAAAAGTTTTTTGAAAGAATTACTTTTCAAGCACTCAAGCCATCTCATTACGCCATTATTGCCCTTTAGCTACCTGTGTTTCTCTTCTGGCTTCCTCTGAAAGTGGGAATTTAATCTGTTCTCTTTTACACAACTGCCTTGTAAGTTAAAATAACTTGCATTAAGTCATTTCAAGTCTCCTTAATTTCCTATGAGAATAAGTATGACTTTTTCAATTTTGATGAGTAATATGAGACACAGCTTATAGCCAGTAAATTCTACAGCAATATTCCTACCTCCTTTGATTTATATTTTAGATTTTTAATAATACACTGTAGCAACCTGTGTGACATTTTCATTACTGTCTACATGCTTGGGGTTAAAGATGAAGCTTGAATGCTCTACAGGGCATTTCAGAGAAGAAATAGTGTATGTATACTTTGGTTCTCAAGTGTATGTTTCAGAAATATTATAGATTTCTGAAGGTTTTGAACAATAGTTTTTCCTTTCTAACAACAAGAATATACATGTAAATGAAATAGCTATTTGTGGCAAAATACTTATTAATGACACATAGAAAAAATAGATTATTTAGATGATTTTGCAGCAATTTTACCAAGTTAGTTTCTCTGGGTAGAATTACTTTTACATGACCACTCTTTTGAGGCATGTATGCACATGTGTATATGTGTGTAGGTGTGTGTGTGTGTGTGTGTGTGTGTGTGTGTGTGCACATGCATGCATATATATATTTTCCTCCAAAGAATATATCTTTGTTTGGGGATAGTGATAACCCAATGTGTGGTGGGAAAATTGTTTCAGTTTTACAAAGTAGTTAAAACAGTGCTTTCAATATTTTCTAGAGCCTTCGTGAGGTGGGTGTGTGTCTCAAGTTTGGTCCCTGAATTCTAATTCTAGCCCCTATTTCATAGGATTGTGAATTCCTACAAGGAAAGTGCCAGGTTTTATTTTGCATTCTCAGTCCCTGATCATAGTTCCCATTATCCTTGTCTGTCCTTCCAGAAGTTAATAGAACAATATTAGCTGATCAGCTATTTCTCTACCTAGAGCAATGGAAAGATAGTAACTAAATGGACTCAGAGTCTATCATGTTCAAAAACTTGAACCATGTTTGAAGAGAAAAAACTTAAAGCAAGATATAATTGGCTGGGATAGAGAGGGTGCATATAATATTTAAGAGCTATATATATATTCTGAACAGGAAAGGAAGTGCACTAGGAATGGTTGGGATACTTTCTGGGAAAAGGTGAAGAAAATTGAATTTTCTTAACTTGCTCTTGATTCAATTTCAGTTTTATCCATACTTTTGCTAATACAGGCACATTTTCAAATGGTTTTGATTTTTTTGTGTATTTTATAACTCAGTGATATATTCAGCATCATAACAGCTCTCCAGGGGCATCTTTTTATGTCGAGGGAAAGTGCTATAAATGATGTGATTGTGATAGCTGATTGGCAGTAAAGCATCTGAAATTGCTATGTTTATACTGTCGAGAAGTGTACCTGTTAATTTGGGCCTGATGATATTCTTGGGATGTTTTCTTACAGTCAATGATTCCATCTTTTTCTACACTTTTTTCAGTGCTGTGCACATGACATTGTTTCTAGTAACCTGAATAGAGCTTGGGTTTCCTGTATATAAGAGAGAGTGTGGTGCTGCATGAGGATTTAATGTACATCTTACAGCCTTTTTTCCTCTGTCTCTCATGGCCTAATAACTTAGAAGTGTGTGTGTGTGTGTGTGTGTGTGTGTGTGTAGCTGGTTTTCAATAAAGTGAATAGCTTTTCTCAATCTAGTTAGTATTTACAGAAATTTCCCCTTAGATTCTCAGAACACCCATGAGTTGAAAAATTAGCTCATATTTTTGCTTTCTGAATTATACCTCAGTAACTCAGTAGTCACACCTAGTCATTCAATAATAGTTGTCCATTTGTACTACTTTTGTTTTATTAGAAGTCCAATTAACTTGAGGGGTATCTTCTTGTATAATAATTATTTTATGCTGAGAAACAATGGGTTTCTGTCAGATCAAAAATTTATTTAAATTTCAAATATCAACACTATGCCTAAAAATCCCCTTGAGTGGCCATTTGCATGGCACTTCTAGATTAACTTTTGAGCAGCAAAAACAAGTAGTCTTCTGGTTAATAGATCAGTACTGCTGTGAACTCACTGATGATGGGATATATGCCATAGAAGAAGGAGCCAGACAGAACAATGGTCAAATCCAAGTGTTGTTTATTGTCTTGAGTCATTAACGGGACTGAGTCTCAGTTTCCTCGTTGAGGAACACTGGCAATAAAGGTAACTCCTAGGACTGTTGCTTATGCTGAGGAGTGTAATGTAAAGAGCCTTACTAATGCTTCCATTATTACACAAAGAAGTCAACTTTTTAAGCAGTAGCACTTAGTATCAAACCAGGAAAATATCATAAATGGCTTTATGCATTTAGGACCCCAAAATCAACATTATGGTGATTGGGGTTAATTAAAAAATCACCATGTTTGCCGAAACCGGTTTGGCTCAGTGGATAGAGCGTCGGCCTGCGGACTGAAGGGTCCCAGGTTCGATTCCGGTCAAGGGCATGTACCTTGGTTGCGGGCACATCCCCAGTAGGGGGTGTGCAAGAGGCAGCTGATCGATGTTTCTCTCTCATCAATGTTTCTAACTCTCTATCCCTCTCTCTTCCTCTCTGTAAAAAATCAATAAAATATATATAAAAAAAAATCACCATGCTCAACATTATGATGATTGGGGATAATTAAAAAATTACCATGCTCACTGAATCAAACATATTTTATATATATATATATATATATATTCTAAATTCACTGTGTTCCAGTTTTGCATTCCATGTAATACCCTGATATGGATTAAAAATTGTATTTGAATCATGTCCACATGATTTATTTTCTTATTTTCAGTGAACCTCTTGGTCCCTTTACCAGAGATTACAATTTTTAGTTACTGAAAGAAGCCTGGCATCACTTGGGCTTTTATTGCAAAGGAGGGAATGAAGTTTGGACTCCTAGTATCACTGAGCAAAGGAAAGGCTCAATTCTGTCTGATTTCTAAAGAGCAGCATAAGGACTGTGATTCTAAAACAAGACTGTAGGTTGGAATGGGCATAGGTTAAATTATCCTCCTATATAATAAAAAGATAATTGCAAATTGACCATCACTCCAACACACAAGATGGCTGCCCCCATGTGGTCAAAGATGGCCGCACCCATGTGGACACAAGATGGCCACCACAAGATGGCCGGCAGGGGAGGGCAGTTGTGTGCAATCAGGCCAGCAGGGGAGGGCAGTTGGGGGCAACCAGGCCTGCAGGGGAGGACAGTTGAGGGGAACCAGACCTGCAGGGGAGGTCAGTTGGTGGGGACCAGGCCTGCAGGGGAGGTCAGTTGGGGGGAACCAGGCCAGCAGGGGAGAGCAGTTGGGGTGACCAGACCTGCAGGGGAGGACAATTAGGGGTGACCAGGCTGGCAGGGGAGGGCAGTTGAGGGTGACCGGACCTGCAGTGGAGGACAGTTAGGGGTGACCAGACCTGCAGGGGAGGACAGTTAGGGGTGACCAGGCCAGCAGGGGAGGGCAGTTAGGGGTGACCAGGCTGGTAGGGGAGGGCAGTTTGGTGTCAATCGGGCTGGCAGGGGAGTGGTTAGGGGGTGATCAGGCTGGCAGGCAGAAGCGGTTAGGGGCAATCAGGCAGGCAGGCAGGCGAGCGGTTGGGAGCCAGCAGTCCTGGATTGTGAGGTTGATGTCCGACTGCCCGTTTCAACATAATCCCACTGGGATTGGGCTGAAACAGGCAGTCAGACATCCCTCAAGGAATCCCAGATTGGAGAGGGTGCAGGCTGGGCTGAAGGACCCCCCTCCCTCCTCCCCGTGCCTGAATTTTGTGTATCCGGCCTCTAGTAGGAGAAATAAAATGCTATTTGGTCCCAGTGAAACTTATCCATTGAGTTGGCAGTCCAGAGTGTGATAAATGGAATGTTTCTGATTGAAGGAAAATAAGGTTGAGCTGATTGGAATAAGCCTTTGGCTACCAAGGTACAGAACTTGACAGAGTATATTCTTTGTGGTATCTGTGGCCTCTTTCAGAATTCACCAGCTGTGTAGTCTGATCTGCCACCCTGCATCTGGTAAAATTTCTTATAAAATGTCTTGAGCATTGTCAGTGTCTTATAAAACAACACCGTGATCAGGTAAGGGCAAGAATATTAGCAAAACCATAGGACATAGCAGTGTTGGGGGTGATCAATTGGAGGCAGAAGGCTGAAAAAAATGTATTCAGGATGTGGTAAGTTTCAGACATTGTGTTCTTGGATCATTGATTCAGTTCTGTTCAGCTTCCACATGGTCTGCACGCAGCACAGACCAATCATTCCGAATGCTCGGTCTTGCATGCAGGCTGATACTGCTGTCACAGCAAACACTGATTTCTTAAGAACATCTGCTGCTGCACAGTCCTCAGCCACCAACTTAGGGAACACAGGCTATTCTGATCTCAGGCATCTCACTTTTCACAGTTTTGCTGAAGGAACCAGAATTCAAAACTTACCAGTAGAAAATTAAGCTTGCATGTTAATATCTAACAGTATTAGGATCCCATAAAGAGAACCTAAAAACTGCACTGTTACCAATGTTTTTGAAGGGTGATCTCGTTTCTCTGCCTCTGAATCTATTTCTCATTCCTATATGCAAATACACTCTTATTGTGAAATATAACACACATTAGAGAACTCTAAAAAATGGATAGATGAATTGATTATCCCAAAGTAAAGCCAGGATAATAGTCACCCAAGTCAAGAAACTGTATACTTTGATACCTCAGAAAGTTTTCTTGGGCCCCTTTGCAATCTCCTTTTTCTCTCCCTTCTAACGACAACAATTACTTGTCATTAACTATGACTACTTTCTTCTTTTAACCACCTAAAACCACATTCCAAGACACTAAAATTTGCTTTTCCTTGATTTTGAACTTTATTTATATGGAATCATATCATGCGTGCGGTGTTGTATTTGGCTTCTTTGAGGCATTGTTTTATTTGTGAAATTAATCCATGTTTTACTAGATGCATTTCACTTCCATTGAGATTCAGTATTCCTATGATTCTCTCACAATTTAGGTGTCTGTTTTATTTTAATAGACATTTAAATAGTTTATTTCTAGTTTGGCTTAGAGCTTCTATTACTTGGTTCTCTTTCTCTGGAGAGCTGTAATAGTGTGTGTGTTTGGGAGAGGGTGGGGGTATAAGAGATTTTAAGAAATTAGCCAACGTGATTGTGGAGGCTCATAATTTCAAAATCTGCAGGGCAACCAGCAGGCTGGAGACTCTGGGAAGAGTTAATATTGCAATGGAGTCTGAATGTGATCTGGAGTCAGAATTACTTCCTTCTTGGGGATCTCAGTCTTTTCTCTTAAGGCCTTCAACTGATTATATGAGGGCCACCAATATTATGAGGGTGATCACCTTTAGTCAAAGTTAACTGATTTCAAAGTTAATCAAATCTAAAAAACTAGGGGCCCAGTGCACAAATTCATGCACCTCGAAAGGAACTGTGGGCTGCTAGGCTGCAGTAGGCACAGGGGCGGGTCTCGGCCCATCCTCCCCACCCCTGCCCAGCCCTTCCCACTGCAGCCCTGGCCCCCTGTCTGCCAGCAGCCCCGATCCTGCCGCTCCCACATGCTGATGGTGCTGGCCCTGTTCGCAACCGCTGATGGTGCAGAGCGATTGGGACCGGCGCAAGCGAGCAGTGGCTGCTGCTCCGATTGCCCCTCAGGAGCAGGGGGAGGTGGAGAAGTCCTCAGGGGCAGTCAGTGCCTGCAGCCGCTGCTCACACCCACTGTCGGCACTGAGCGATCCAGACCGGTGCCAGGTGCCAGCAGCCGGCAGTGAGTGTGAGCGGTGGTTCTGGTGCCGGGTGCAGGTGTGAGCGGGGCCAGCGCCAACAGTGGGTGTGAGCAGTGGCTCTGGCACCAGCAGTGGGTGTGAGAGGCGGCTGCTGGCCCCGATTGCCCCTCAGGAGCAGGGGGAGATGGAGAAGCCTTGAGGGGCGATTGGGGCCAGCAGCCACTGTTCACACCTGATGACAGCACTGAGCGATCAGGGCTGGCGCCAGGCATTAGCAGCAGGTGGGAGTGGCAACTCTGGCGCTGGCAGTGGGTGTGAGTGGGGCTGGTGCCAGTAGCAGGTGCGAGTGCCAGGCAGGACCGTGGTGCATAGGAGCAAAGAATTTTCAGTAACCACCAGAGGCTCACCCTAATGACAGTGACTGGCACCCCACCTTGGTCTGGCAACCCCGCTCATCTCCACCATCATGCCATGGCCAACACCCATGCTATGCCATCTGCTTGCGCCATGTTCAGCGCGTGCCCCTGGTAATCAGTGCATGTCATAGCGACCATTTGTTCAGTTGTTTGGTTGTTCGATTATTCCGTGGTTTTGGTCTATTTGCATATTAGGGTTTTGTATATATAGATAGTGTAAAACCTGTTGTAATTTAATACAAATATAGATTTGCTATCTGGTTCAGCTAGACTCTGGGTTCTAATTCAATTAATTCAATAGTATTTGTTCTTAGGTCATTTACTTCTACATAAATATTAGTACTATGTGTTATGTAGCCCCCCAAACACTCTGTTAATATCGATAATAATAAAAGCATAATATGCTAATTAGACCGGACGGCCAAATGACCTTCCAGATGACCTTCTGGACGACCTTCCGAAGGAAGCCGGTGCTGCGAGGGCCGAACCCCTTCCACGAATTTTGTGTATCAGGCCTCTAGGATTTATATAATTATATCAAATCTGCAGATAATTTGGAGAGCTTTGATATCTTTCCAAATTTAAGTCTTCGTACTAAAGAACATGGGATACTACCTATTTATTTAGGTGTTGCTTTATGTTCTTTTAATGTATTTATTTAAACATTATGTTTGTTCAAGAAATATTCTCCATCAACATTATATAAGAGAATATGAGAAAATAAGGTTAGGTCATACATAAAAAATCATATGTGTATGTTTTACCTAGTAGGTGAAAGATGCCAAGAGATTTTTAAAAATCTTGTTTTTACCTCCATAGTGCCTATGTTTTACCTCCCTTTTATTGTGCCACTTAGTACTAAATTTTGCATATACTTATTATTAGTATTTATTGGATTTAATTTTATTTGACCATTTAATCTTATTTCTTATAGCTTTCTTTCATTTAGAGAAAGCTAGAGTTTTGTTCTTTTCTTGTTTCACTTGCTGAAATCTGCATATTTCAGTGATATCTCAAAATTATATTGCTGCTAAAAATGATCTGAAATAATTATTTTCAATATTAAGACTTTTCTACTGGCAGTGTGTTTCTGCTCATCCCACAGTGTTTATCTTTCTCCCTAGAGGATTTTTTGTTTGATTTCTTGCTGTGGCTCTTTTAATTCCTTTCCTTCATAGCATCTTCTATTTTTTTTTTAACTATTAGAACCATTTTAATTAAAAATAGTATATACTTATAAAATATTTAAAAATTTGAAAAAATAAAAGCAATCATCTCAAGTTATTTGTTGGGCAAGGGGATGAATTATTGGTTAAAGGGTTTTGGATCACCTAAAAATATATACCAATTTTGTCATAGACCAGGAGCCATCTGTAATAGCCATGAGGTCTATTACAGATGGCTCTAATTTTACAGTTACACCTTATGGAAATTTCTGCTTCTAAGTCAGCATCTGCATATGTGAATTGGTGGTTCATGGGAAGTTATGATATAGCATGATAAGCTAACAAATAATAGGTAAACACAATATTTACACTTGACCTTGAGATTCAGTTGGAATCCTTGCACATTCTTTTTTTGTAAATTATGAAACTTTGAGATGTGTCCTCTGTTTCATGATTGAGTGTCACCTTAACTCTCATTTTTAATCATTTTTTAAAATATAATTTTATTGATTTCATAGAGGAAGGGAGAGGGAGAGTGAGATATAAACATCAATGATGAGAGAAAATCATTGATTGGCTGCCTCCTACACACTCCACACTGGGGATCGAGCCCGCAAACTGGGCATGTGCCCTGACCAGGAATTGAACCAATACCTCCTTCCTGGTTCCTTTAAAAAGGAGATTAGGACCTACAAGGAGAGACACCAGAGATGTATGAGAGGAAAGAGCATGTGAGGACACTGTGAGAAGATGGGTGAAACCAAACCTGCCAACATCTTGATCTTGGACTTCCAGGCCCAAGAAGTGTGAGAAAAAAAAAAAAAAATCTGTTGTTAAACCATCCAGCTAGTGGTATTTCATCAGGGCAACCCTAACACATAAATCCTGTCCCATCCCTTTTTTTCTTTCTTTTCTATTTTTAAATGTTAAGGCTATAGTCTTATATCCGAGGATTATCATGACAAACCATTTGATATTAAAAAAGATAATGGCCCAGCAGGTGTGTCTCAGTGGTTGAGTGTCGATGAAAGGGCAGAGCAGGACAGCACAAAATGTACTGTACCCTCCATCCTGTGTAACTATGTATATGACTCCTTTTTCTGAGAAAACTGTGAGAATGTAACAGTTGCATAAACCTGCCAATAGGAATGTAGAGAAGTAGACTCAGTCCAAATTAGGCAATCTCTGTAACCCACGTCACTTCCCTAAGCCCACCCAAATGACCAACCCTTTATAACCTACCACTCTCCCGGGTTCGCTCTCTGGCCCCACTGCTGCGTCAGGAAGAGGCTGGGAGCCAAACCGGGTTTGAATAAAGACTCTTTGCTTTTGCATCAGAGAAAAGGCTTCCTGGTGGTTGATTATTGGGGACCCTGAACACTGGGCATAACATTTGGGGGCTCGTCCGGGATTCCCCAATACCCACGAGGGACCCGATCCGAAGAGTCTGACTGCTGACTGACCGCGGTAAGTGTCTGTATTGTCTATTCTCTGTATTGTTTATTCTGTTCTGTGTGAGCTCGCTTCTGAAGCCTGAAGTGAAGTGCCCAAAAACGGTCTAAGTGGACGCACAGGTGGACCTTGGGTAGGAGGGTCAGAGGATGCTCTGATTCTCCATCTGGAGGGGCGTAAAAACCCCCGTCTAGAGGGGAGTGGCTTCCCCTCAAAACTCTGGGACGAAGCGGGTCGCTCCCGCTGGTTGGCACAGGGCCATCGTCCAGCTGTTCCTGGGTGTATTTGTCTGTTTGGTTTCTGTGTCTTTCTGTGTACTCCTGTGGACTTACTGGACGGACAATATGGGACAGACTCAGTCCACTCCAAGTGAGTGAAAAGGGGAGCTTAATCTCCTCCCCACCCCCCTTGGAGGTCATAGAGCTTCCTCAGGCAAATTAATCAGGTGACTGTTTAAACTCTGGTAAATATCTAGTAGGAGTCAAAAACTCAGACTGTTTAGTATATAAATATAAATGTGAAAGTATTTGTTATCTCTTTCTGCTGTTTAATTTATTTAAAGATAGGGCGGACCTGCTGTGGTGGAATACAAAGGTCTTTAGCAGCTGCTGAGACACCTTTTTCTCAGAGTCCTTTGTTCTCCGTCAGAGAGGGAATCAGCCCACTTAGATGATAAAAATTCCTCTGTTTGTATAAATGAAGGTTTCAGTTTGCTCTGATTTGTGAATTTACTGTATTAAATTGAATTTTAAAGTCCTAGGGTTGATTTAAAAGTATCCATTTATAACATTTCAAAGAACAAAAGAACTTTTATTTACAGCTTCCTTATCTCTTTTGGTGCTCAGAGACTCCCGGAATGGGGCGGAGAGATTTACAGGCCCTGTCCCTGCCTGTGACATCATAGTCCAATGTGCAACTAAGGTTGAAGTTACTATTAACTCTTTATAGATCCCGTTAACCGTTTTTTTAACTGTTTTCAGTTATTAGGATCCTCATAGAGGACATAACCTGATCTTTCCCTTCCTCTCTCATTATGATTCTAATAGCGTCTGTAACTGGATTAAAAATATTTTCTTTCAGGAGGCCATCCAGGCTTTCAGCTCGCAAGAAATCTCCTCCTGCGAGAGGAGAGAGGGACCCCCCCAGAAGGGGCTGGAGGCTCTCCCTCTCAACAGGTGTTTGTTTTGTGTTTTGTCATGTTGGTATCAGGACTGTTTGTCTTATATTTTCTGTCATAATTGGGCCCTATATGTATATATTATTTGTTGAGTTCTGATTTGTCAAGGTTTTGTCAGTTTGTTATCAGTTTGTTAAAGTCCTCTTAGAGGACATTGAGTGGTTCTTCCCTTCTTGTTTAACCTTTGACTGTGTGATTGGATTACTGAGCTTTTATCAAGGTTTTGCCTCTCCTGAAATAGCGTTCTATGTGTAACCTGTCCCTCCCCGAGCCGGACTGCAGGATGACTTTTCCTTCAACACACTGGTCCCGCCCACTGGCCTACGGCAGAAGCCAGAAAAAGCTACGATAGGAAAGGGAGGCCCCCATCAGGGGACTTAGAGGCAGTGTTCCTGTTATCTGCTTAGATCCTAAGAATGTAAGAATACTTATTTACTGAAATGATATAAGGACACAGGTTTGTCTGATATTTTGTTGTCTGCCTGGTTATAATTATTTGTTCATATATAGAAGAAAAAAACAAAACACATTTAATTTGTTTAAGGCTGAGTACTCTGATGGGTAGCAACCACCCCGAGTGGCCACTGGGATTCCTTTTTCCCAGGGGTGTTTTCTCTCTGTCAGAGGGGGAATCGGCCTGCCTAACAACATTTCTGTCTATATTTATTAATTTGAAGATATTAAGTTATAACAATTGTAGTCCAAAGAGATTTAAAGCAGGGGCCACATTCTAAAATTAACTATAAGAAGGAAGCTGGAGCTGTCAAAGTCACCAAGTCTGCCCAGCAAGCTCAAAACCCAAATGAATCTTATTTCTGACACCTGCCACCACCCAGTCTTAATCAGTGGTGGAGGAACAGTCTCAGAAGTGTTTGTCTCAATTAGCCATTAAGTTTGATGTGATTAATGTACATTGTAAAACCTTTAAAAGAAAAAAAAATATATTGTGTGGGCCACTTGGTCCTTGTGTGTGTGGCAACTCTTAAGTTATAATTTTGAAATCAGTAATTTTTAATGGAAACACACTCAAGCAGAGTGGCTTTTCAGAAAGGTCAGGGAGTCTGATTACAGTGTAGGGGTCAACGGTTCCCCCATGCCACCTTCGTTAGCAGGAGGCAAGCGCTTTTCCCAGTGGGAACAGAGAATGGACTGCCAGATGAAAACGCCTTGGTGGGACCCTTCCTTCGCCCCCTGAGACCCGTCGCCGTGCTCCCTGCCTCCGCCCACCCGGTGTCCATCCCCTCCAGGAGTTGTTTTAAGTGGCTAGAGGCAGCAACAAGGAGGGAAATTCCCTTGTGACCCCCTCCGCCCCAATGAGACCCAAGAACCCTCGGCGACTCCTTGGACACTTTTCACCGTTTTCTGTTAGGGGGCTTAAAGGCGGCAGCTAGAAATTCCCCTTTCCAGGCTTATCAGAATCTGAGATTCTTATCTGTAGGAAAAATATGACAGTTTGAAATTCAAGCGGCTGGGCCTGCTCTCTTCTCCCTCTGCCTTTTCTAAATATTTTAAAATAATAGGTTTGAGGCATGGTTATGCATTTTTGAAGGACATAGAAAGAAGGTTTGAAGGCTAATTTAAAATTGTGAAATTTGTGAAGGTTTGTATATGTAGTAAGAAGGAGAACAGAAAAATGTTAGAAGGAAGAAAAAGCCAGCAGCAAATAGGAAGGAATTAATATGCCTATTGTAAGAAGCAGAGGCACTGGAAGAAAAAATGTCCTGGCAGGTTAGCTAGAGAAGCAGAAAGGGGAGACTCAGACTCCAAGGGTCTTTAACTTAGAGGAAAAGGACTGATAGGACCGGGGTTCCTTTCCATTAAGCCCCCAGGGTAACCTTACAAGTGGGGGGCAAACCTGTTAGTTTCCTGGTGGACACTGGAGCAGCCTATTCAGTCTTGACAGAGCCGATGGGACCCGTAACTTCTAAGAAGACAGCAGTCCAGGAAGCCACCGGACAAATTGCCTGTTTTCCTTAGGCATCAAAAAGGACTATGGACCTTGGAAAGAACACGGTAAAGCATTCATTTCTGGTCATGCCAGAATGCCCGTACCCCCTGTGTAGACGTGACCTCCTACAGAAACTATTTGGACTGCCATCATATCCTTTGAGGGGGACGGAGCGGGAATTCCTAGGGGCAGTTGGGTACTACAACCTGTGGATACCGGGGCTCACGGAGATTGCTAAACCTCTAGACTCAAGTACTGGGGGAACGCAGCCGCTGAACTAGACCGAAGTAGAACAATGGGCCTTTGAGGAGCTAAAGAAGGCTCTCATCTCAGCACCTGCCCTAGCCTTACCAGACGTCACGAAGCCCTTCCACCTCCACGTGAGTGGGATAAGAGGCATTGCCAAAGGGGTTCTCACTCAGACTCTAAGTCCCTGGAAGAGACCTGTTGCCTATCTGTCTAAGAGGCTAGACCCCGTGGTAGCAGGGTGGCCAGCGTGCCTCCGGGCAGTGGCCACCACAGCATTGCTGGTAAAGGAGGCAGATAAGCAGACTCTGGGCCAGGAACTAGCCCTGACAACACCCCATGGTGTGGAGGCCCTCCTTCGAGGTGCTCTGGAGAGATAAATATCAAACACCAAGATCACCCAGTGCCAAGCTCTTCTCCTGGACCAGCCCTGCGTCAGGTTCCATAAGACACTGGCCATCAACCCTGCCAGCTTGCTTCCAGATGATAATCCAGAAGAACCCATTCATGACTGCACGCAGGTAACAGACGCAGTACAAATGGTTCGCCCAGACCTGACAGATGCCCCACTATCATCACCAGACAAGGTACTGTTCACGGTTGGGAGCAGTTATGTTCAGGATGGCATCCGATATGCAGGAGCAGCGGTAGTCACCCTGGACCGCACCATTTGGGTGCAATCCCTGAATAGGGGAACTATGGCACAAAAAGTCGAGCTTTTGGTCTTAATCCAGGCCTTCCGATGGGGACACAGTGCCATCCACCGGAAAAAAAGGGCTACCAACTGCAGTGAAAAAGGACATTAAAAATAAAGAAAAAATTTTAGCCTTATTAAAGGTCATCTGGCTCCCAAGAGCAGTAGCAATGGTGCACTGCAAAGGACATCAGAAAGGGAAGGCAATTGAAGCCAGAGGAAATAGAGCCGCAGACCAAACTGCCAAGGAGGCCGCCCAAAAACCAGTGGGGCCTTTACAAGTTTTAGTAACCCTGCCGTACCTGGACCTACGCAGACACCCTCTTACACCAAACAAGAGGAGGAATTGGCAGAACAGAAGCAAGCCATTAAAGGACCGGATGGTTGGTGTACCCTACCAGATGACAGACTGTTGGTCCCAGAGGCTATAGGTCGGACGTTAGTTACCCAGTTACACCAGGCTACCCACTTGGCGTCACCAAGACTTCTGAACTTCTGCAAGGCAGGTACTCTTAGATAAAATAATTAAAAGCATAGTCACTAGAAGTACAGTTTGTGCACAGATAAATACTAAGCAAGGTAAGAAGGTCCCCCTGGAAATTCAGGCCCCAGGGAAATTCCCCAGGAGAGCATTAGGAGGTAGATTTCACAGAAATTAAGCCACCAGCATCAGAGTACAAGTACCTGCTAGCTCTCATAGACACCTTCTCGGGTTGGGTTGAAGCATACCCCACTAGGACAGAAACTACCTCTATAGTTGCTAGGAGATTATACCTAGATTCAGGCTGCCAGTAGTCATAGGATCAGATAACAGCCCCGCCTTTGTAGCCAAGATATCTCAAAATATAGCTCAAGCCTTAGGACAGGCATGAGCAAGACTCAAAAAAAAAAAAAAAAGGAATTTGACTTAAATTTATCCTAGAAACTGGTGAAAACTGGACCAACCTCCTGCCCTTCACCCTCTTATGGGCCAGGTGTACCCCCTACCAGTAGGGGTTTCCCCCTTTTAGAGATCATATATGATAGACCTCCCCCCGCCGCTTCCTTTCCAGGGTCAGGGAGAAACTGAAAGCTGGAATTCATAACCATTCCCTTACTCAAGTCCTTACAGGCTCTGCAGTATACCCAGAGAGCCACCCATAAGCTTGTTCGCGATATTCTGCCAGTGCCCACTGCGGACCCTGTACATCCCTTCCAGCCCAGGGACTCAGTGTGGGTAAAGAAGTTCACTGCCCAAGGACTCACCCCAACCTGAAAGGGACACTACACTGTTATCCTGAGCACGCCCACGGCCATTAAAGTAGGAGGCGTCCAGACCTGGCTACACCACTCCCAGCTCCTGCACCAGGAAACGG
This sequence comes from Ia io, assembly GCA_025583905.1. Taxonomy (NCBI): domain Eukaryota; kingdom Metazoa; phylum Chordata; class Mammalia; order Chiroptera; family Vespertilionidae; genus Ia; species Ia io. The sequence continues at coordinate 16,726,157 of JAJQQW010000008.1, read as the reverse complement.
CCTGGATCCTGGCAACCACCCGTGAGATCCCTAGCCTGGGCTCCACGAAGGCCAGGAGGAAACTCGACACCTGCAGGAGAGGAACTGGAATTCACTGTGGACAGTACTTTTGGGGACTGTAGTACTAGAGACCTTAGCCAGAAGTAAGAGACAAGGTAGAAATGCAAACCGTCTCATGATTGAGCCGGGTGTCCCAAGACAAGGGGGGAATGAAAGGGCAGAGCAGGACAGCACAAAATGTACTGTACCCTCCATCCTGTGTAACTATGTATATGACTTCTTTTTCTGAGAAAACCGTGAGAATGTAACAGTTGCATAAACCTGCCAATAGGAATGTAGAGAAGTAGACTCAGTCCAAATTAGGCAATCTCTGTAACCCATGTCACTTCCCTAAGCCCACCCAAATGACCAACCCTTTATAACCTACCACTCTCCCGTAGTTCGCTCTCTGGCCCCACTGCTGCGTCAGGAAGAGGCTGGGAGCCAAACCGGGTTTGAATAAAGACTCTTTGCTTTTGCATCAGAGAAAAGGCTTCCTGGTGGTTGATTATTGGGGACCCTGAACTCTGGGCATAACATCGACCTATGAACCAGGAGGTCACTGGTTCGATTCTTGGTCAGGCACATGCTAGGGTTGCAGGCTCCATCCCCAGTAGGGGGGAGTGCAGGAGGCAGCCAATTGATGTTTATTTCTCATTGATATTTCTATCTCTCTCTCTCCTCTCTCTCTGAAAATTATATATATATATTCCTAACCAGTTTGGAGTTTGGCTCAGTGGATAGAGTGATGGTCTGTGGACTAAAATGTCCTGGGTTCGATTCCGGTCAAAGACACATGCCCGGGTTGTGGGCTCGATCCCCAATAGGAGGCATGCAGGAGGTAGCCGATCACTGATTCTCTTTCATTATTGATCTTATAATCTCTCTGAAATCGATAAAAATATATTAAAAAAAAAACATATTTTAGAAGCAAAAAAAGGATAATGAATCGCCTTGAGGACACTCACTATACCATTTCCTGGTGGCTGCTGTTACAGCTAAAATAGACACATTTAGGGAACAAACATGAGTGTGGGGTCTGTCTTGTGGCTCTCGTTCCAGAAAAGTTCCCTTTGAAGCCATGGGAGCCAGGCCTGGCCAAAGGTTGTGCTGTCCACAATCTTACAGTTGGTGCATTGGGATAATTCTAATAATTCTTAGCATGACTCCTTCAATAATTAATGCTTCAGTTGTTTTAAATGTTTCAATGCCAAAACAATAAAATAAAAGCTCACATGCAGTGTCAGATCTCCAAATTATAACACAAAATAGATGTTTTTCAGTAATTTACATGGAATTAATTCTATCCCAGGGTTCTGGTAAAAATTAGAAGCCATTTAAAGGCTGAGCTCTGGTGGTTTATGTGTCACTAGACTCCCTCTATGGAACCATTTCCTTGTAAATCTTTGTAGCCCATTTACATTCAATATGCCTTTGGTCTCTTGATGGCTCCAATGGTTCTTAATTGCATTTCTCCTTCGCAGTCCCAGTGGTAGGTTTCTCTCAACTAACAACTAGTAGTGAAATGCCGTCATGGCAAAAAAACCAGTCTCACTTTAATTATTAATAACAGTAGTAACGTTTTCCTAACTTCCCAAGAAAACACAAAAGCACATTACTTGATTAATTAACAGATCATTTCGGTAAATGAAGTATAGTTATATTTAGTCACATTTATTCTTTTAAATTTCAGTTCTTATTTATTTATTATTTATTGTTAACCTCAGGGGCTTGGGGCCAAGTTAATCACATTCTTTAGTTCCTGAACTTCTAGTATTGATCTGCCAAACTTATGCATTTTAATTGTTTGTTTGCTTAATCATTATTTACTAGAGGCGTGGTGCATGAATTCGTGAACCAGTGGGGTCCCTTGGCCTGGCCTGTGGGATCAGGCTGATACCAGCTTCCCAACATCCCCTGAGGGGTCCAGGATTGCAAGAGGGCACAGGCCAGGCCAAGTCACCCCACCGGTGCGGGAGTTTGGCCAACCAGGGAGGGACCACGGGAGGGCTCCAGGGTGTGTCCAGGCCATCTCCCTTAATCCTGACCAACTAGAACCCAGCAACAAGCTAACCTACTGGTCAGAGCGTCTGCCCCCTGGTGGTCAGTGCATGTCATAGTGTCAGGTTAACTGGTCAACTGTCTGCCCCCTGGTGGTCAGTGCATGTCATAATGAGAGGTTGAGAGACCTTAGTATATCATTAGCATATTACACTTTCATTGGTTGAACAGATGACTGGACACTTAGAATATTAGGCTTTTATTATATAGGACTAGGGGCCCAGTGCATGAATTCGTGCACCTTGAAAGGAACTGTGGGCCATGAGGCTGTGGTGGGCACAGGGGCAGGTCTCAGCCTATCCTCCGCACCCTGCTTGGCCCCTCCCACCATGGATCCCGGTCTCCTGTCTGCCAGCAGCCCCGCTCCTGCCACCACTGCTCCCATGCACTGACAGTGCTGGCCTTACTCACACACACTGATGGTATGGAGTGATTGGGGCTGGTGCCAGCATCGGGTGTGAGCAGGGCCAGTGCCATCAGTGGGTGCGAGCAGTGGCTGCTACCCTGATCACCCCTCAGGAGCAGGGAGAGGTGGAGAAGCCCTCAGGGGCAACTGGGGCCGGCAGCCACCACTTGCACCTGCTAATGGCGCCAAGCAATCGGGGCTGGTGCTGGGAGCCAGCAGCAGGTGTGAGCGGTAGTTCCAGCACTGGCCATGGGTATGAGCGGTGCCATCGCTGGCTGCGGGTGCGAGAGGTGGCTGCTGGCCCCAATCGCCCCTTAGGAGCAGGGGAAAGTGGAGAATCCCTGAGAGGCAATCGTGGCCGGCAGCCACCACTTGGACCCAATGACAGCGCCGAGTGATCGGGGCTGGTGCTGGGCACCAGCACCGGGTTTGAGCCACAGCTTCGGTGCTGGCCGTGGGTGTGAGTGCCGGCTGGGACCATGGCATGCAGGAGCAAAGAATTTACAGTAACCACCAGACGCTTGCCCCAATGATAGCGACTGATGCCCTGCCTTGGTATGGTGTCCCTGCTTACCTGCTCCACCATTCCACCGTGGCTGACTCCTGCCATGTTCCGCGTGTGCCCCCTGGTTGGTCAGCACATGTCATATTGACTGGTTGTTGGGTTGTTGGGTTGTTTGGTTGTTCTGCCGTTCAGTCTATTTGCATATCAGTGTTTTATATATAGATTTCCAGTTGTCACTCTCATCACTCTTCCCTCTTATGTGATATTTCAAAGATGATTGAAAATATTTTTCTGCTTTATTGATATATAATTTACATATAGCATTTTATAATTTAATGTATACAATATAGTGATTTTACATATGTATATATTGCAAAATGATTACCACAATAAAATTAGTTAGTACAGCCATCAGCTCTCATATTACAACTTTCTTGTGGTAAGAACTTTTAAAATCTACTCTTTTAGCAACTTTCAAATATGCAATACAGCATTGTTCACTATAGTCACCATGCTGTATATTATACCCCCAGAAGTTACTCATCTAATAACTGGAAGTTTGTCTCTTTTTACAACCTTCCCCCATTTACACCCACCCCTGTCCCTGGCAACCAACTATCTATTCTATTGTATTTTAGTTTTTCTTCTCATAAAACATGTACACGTCTTTTTTTTTTTTTACTGCTATGCATTCTATGTGTTCTTCTTTTCCCCCAACACTAAGTTTCTTAGGACCATTCTTCCCTTCCTTTTTTAAATGAATAAAATAGTTTATAACCCCTCATTTGAAAAAACAATTACCAACAATAAAACCTCAATGGCGTGTTATGCTCACTTCTCATCTACTGCTGCCTCCAATTAAGCAAGCAATGCTACATATGTATGAATGGGTACGCAATTTAATGACAGATTAGCTCAGGAACGTACTACATATGGAACACTAGATCTCCAGAGCCCATTTGAATATTCGTTAGGAAAGGGAAACATATTTCTGATTAAGAGTGAAAATGTGATTGGAAAAAAAGGATGCCACAGGCCAATCAAAATAATTAAATGTCCTTCCTCTTTAAGTAGCTGATTGGACTTGGCCTGTGTGTGCTTCTAGTGCAGAGTAGACTAGGAAGCACCAGATATAAAAGTAGGTCCACTGCTTCACAGAAGACATATTTCCCCACCAAGCTCCCACCCGCAGCTGAGAATCACCCTTTTCACTAGAAGAAGGAACCATGCCATTTTTCCCTTTGTAAATAATCAGTTACCAGCCCACTCAGCATGTAGAAATAATGAATACAAAGTGAAAAAGTGAATCTCAAGGGCTAATCTTGCTCATCTTCAACTTGTGCTAGCAAATAAACTGATCTATCTGTACATCAACAAGTAGAAACAGGGCAGCCAAGGTAACCTGGGAGTGTAGTTAGTGCTTGCAGAGAGGGGATATGGTTTTAGGCTAGTAGAAATTACAACATTGCTTCTAATTTTCAGAAGATGCAGGACATGGGAAGCTTAACTCAGAAACGGTGTATTTCAAATCCTCTTTTTGTCTTTCTAGAATAAATAAATAAATAAAAGTCAATGGTACAGGTGAGGTCATTTGACTCAATTAAAATTGCCCATATATCTATGTATTTATATGAAATCTGTATAATAAAATGAGCATTATCTTTATAAATTTTGGGTTACTTCAAACTATTAATATAATTTGATAATAAGAGTGCTTGTCTTGATTTTAGATATCCCAAGAATAGCTGGAAGATAAAGAAGAGAGAAAGATACAAATTAGCAACAATATTTTATCAAATGGGTTATGTGGGCAAATTAATGCATGTGTCCAATCATCAGTATACTCACAGATAATCCAGTGAATTCTCTGTAGTACAGTGTGATTGACTAGAGCAGGTGTTGGCCAATTAGTGTGTGGGTCAAATTTGGCCTAGTGCCTATACATTTGTAAAGAAAATTTTATTGGCATGCAGTAACATTTGTTTGTTTACATATGATTTACAGCTGCTTTTATGATAAATTTGCAGAGGTGAATAGTTGTGACAGACCAATTGGCTCTCAAAACCTGAAATATTTATTTGGCCATTTATAAGTTTGACACCTGTTTGACTAGATAATACCAGCAGGTCAAGTTTCACAAGTGAGTATAAACTCATGTAAAGATGACTGGGTAGAGATAAAATTCAGAAGACAGTTAAGCTTAGCTTGCTTTAATCACCCTACTGAGGGTATTTAAAAGCCAGAGAAAGTAAAAGTAGACTGACAATGGTCTTGACTTGATTAAAGAAAAGTAAATCAAACATAGGTCTTTAGACTTGAAATCTGTAAAGACAATGAGCAAAGTTGAATCCTGTAGATTTCATACATGGGTTGATAGCCACTTCCGGTCTTCAAAATTCAGTTTTAGGTGCTTGCAGTACAGGCACAAAGTTGATGTACAGATAGATCAATTTATTTGCTAGCACAAGTTGAAGATGAGCAAGATTAGCCCTTGAGATTCACTTTTTCACTTTGTATTCATTATTTCTACATGCTGAGTGGGCTGGTAACTGATTATTTACAAAGGGAAAAATGGCATGGTTCCTTCTAGTGAAAAGGGTGATTCTCAGCTGGGGATGGGAGTTTTGTGGGGAAATATTCTTAAAGAAAGACATCAATATTTTTAGCAGAAAAGTTTATCTTTCTGTCTTTAAAAACAAACAACTAAAACAATAACAATCATTTGGAGACCTTTTGTAAAATCTTCTGAGTTTTTAATGATCCTCTGACCAAAACCTTTAGGTCAAAACCTTAACTTGTTTCAAACACTGACTTCTTTTCTATTTGAGGTCATATAAAGAGAAATTTGCATGACTCAAATATATGAAATGTAATCATAAGCCTGAATGTACATGTATCAATAGCATATATTAACTGTTCCCATGTGGTTGGGACTATGAGCATAGCTCTTACCATTATAATTAGCTAATTATTAATAATAATATAAAAGGAGTACAAGGGAGACCAAATATTATAAACAAGGCCATCTAGGCTGCTTCGCTAGCAAGCTGCAATTTCACACTCCCCAAAGAACCACCTGTCCATTCCCTTCAGATCACTGGGGGAGGGGACTGGACAAAGGGGAAAATGAGTGCATGAACAGTAAGTCAGGGTGACATAGGGAAGGTGCCTGTCAGTCTAACCTGGAACAAAGAGCATTGGCTAGGGGGTGTGGAGCCACTACAAGGTGCCAAATTTAGGAATACACAACTCCAAGACAAAAGAATTCTCTCTCTCTTGTTCCTCTGGCTTTGCTCCTATTTCCTTGCACATGGCCCTAGAAGCAGTATGGTCCACAACCATGCAGACCCCACACGTAAACGAATACATATGGGAACACAAACTGAGCTAGCCTGATGCTGGACTTGACTGTTCAAATATGAAATGGAAACTCTGGGCAATGGCTTTAATCCTAGCTCTGCCAAAGACACAGATGGACTTCTTCCACAGTGAGACAGAGGGAAAAGGAACCTTGGCAACTCAGGGGTTTAATTCCACACAAATAAATGCCACTCATTCTCTTATGTGAGTCTCAGAAAATTCCTTTTCTGATAACATTGTAAGAAGCCCACTTCTACCAGCAATAAGTGGGAGCAAGGACAGCTCCCCACTGATAACAGAAGGATAGTACTGATGAGTAGTTCTACATTCATTTTGGGATAAAAGTCCTTAAAAATCTCTTCCATAAAGTGAAATTGGCAGACCCTTAATTAGATGTCAAATGTCAAATTTTACATTGACATACTGTTTTTTAATATTTTAAAATGGCATTTTTAAAGGAAAGTATAAGTGATTGAAATATTTTGAGAAGGTAAGAATCCAAGTGAGTACTGGTATTACATGGTTGTGAGTATTTATTCTGCATGGATTAACTTTGGAAAATAATGTTAAAGGCAGAAAAAATAAATGTCTTAAAAATGCCTCAAATCTAACTAGAAACCTCATTGGCAGAGTCTAATTGACAACCTTGCCCAGCTAAACTGTAGCAAACCTCTTGTTGAAAGGTTCATAATAATAAGATATTATGTGATAATCGGGAGAAATTTCTGTTCTATTTTCAACTTACATTTATGTCTACGTGATAGTTTGAAATCTTGAATAGGTTTATAGCATTAATTAGAAATATGTATAGTGATGCTGTTATTATTTTGAATGTAGAAAGCGCTACTTCTAAATTATTGAAAATGTTTTATAATATTCCTAAATTTTATTTAACACAATAATCTCAAAACTTTTTTTATGTAAAGTTTGTTTGGTAACAGTAAAAGTAGGGGAGAACCAATCAGAATGGAAAGATGGGGAAGATGAGGGTCCCCTGTTTCTGCTTTTGACATTGGTGCTGGTATAAAAAATGATAAACATATCAAACTAGGCCAATATCATGGAATAAGGAAGCTTTTCCAGCCATTATTGCTGTGGTTCAGTACTCACTGAGGAAGCTGTACTTGGACGTGAGACTGGACTTCCTAAATTTAAACAATAAAACAGAGGCTCCCGTGCCACTCTGATTAAGTTGATCAGATCCATGGGGATTTTATGCATCACTTATGTTCAGCACCCTGTGCAGCACTGCAATTGGGACTCAACTCTGCTGATACGTTGGCAATACTACTTGCAACATAGGCTGCAGAAGCAAGAGCCATACTGAATTCCGAGGGTGGTATAATTTTTTCTATTAGTCATCTTAAATTTTCAAGCAAAAATCATTCTTTACCCAAAAACAATACTGTATGTGATTGCAGCCAAGGATCTCCTTTATTGCTCATTAACATCTCAGGATCCTCAGTAACAGGGAACCGTTTTCAGCCATGACTGAATAGCTGCATTCCATTTGTAAGGCAACGTCGGTTCTTTAGGCCCCTTTGAGTCCCAGATCTTAATGGATCTTTTTTTTTTTTTCACTTTGTTTCCTTGTGCTTTCTTATAAAGCAGTTTTATAAACAGGACATTACCAAAGATACCTTTTCCCCCCCCCAAAGCAAGTTGACAATGCTCTAACAGTGGTTTTCAACCTTTCTAATGCCACGACACTTTAATACAGTTCCTCATGTTGTGGTGACCCCCAGCCATAAAATTATTTTCGTTGCTACTTCAAAACTGTAATTTTGCTACTGTTATGAATCGTAATGTAAATATCTGTTTCCAATGGTCTTAGGCGACCCTGCTAGCAGTTCTCAACCTGTGGGTCACGACCTGTGCTGTAGAGCCTAAGACCATCGGAAAACACAGATATTTACATTACGATTCATTAACAGTAGCAAAATTACAGTTATGAAGTAGCAACGAAAATAATTTTATGGCTGGGGATCACCACAACATGAGGAACTGTATTAAAGTGTCGTGGCATTAGAAAGGTTGAGAACCACTGCCTGAGTCTAGAATAAAATTTCAACATCATTTTTAAGTTATCAGGGTCTATTAATAAGTCATTCCTAATTTCCTTTTTTTAAAAAATAATTACCTAGATGAAAAAAGCCTGCAGTAAAGCTTTTCTGCAGAATAGTGTAAAAGTTTATATGGACCCTATGCTGATGGCCCAGGATTTGTTTTCCCTGCCTAAGTGGACACATTCACCCTCATAGTTAATGGAGCCAGACAAAGACTTGATTCCCAGGAAAGCTTTAATTGTGCTTTCTTGGGCAAGATAATAGACTTTTCTAGGTCCGTTTTCTTGTTTATGGGGATACTGAAAGGCTTAAATAAGACAACACATGAACATGACTAGAGCATTTGACAGCAGTAGGGGCTAAGGACCACAGGGAAAATATCCTTTCTGAATTTGAAAGCCAGGGAAGATTTCTCAAAAACGGTGATAGAAGACAGACAGAAGCCAAAATGAGAAACTGGGCAGTCTTCCCTTTTTTTAATATTATAAATATTCACAGATTAGTGATCCAGCTCAGAGTAGCAGGATTATTATTATAATATTATAAATGTTATTGTAAATATTATAAATATAATATTATATGGATTCAAAAATTATAAATATAATATTATATGGATTCAAAATTGAGCACATAGTAAAGAGAGAGCCAGGCATTGTGCCTGGAAGAGCTAGAAGCAGGAAAAGCAAAGAAATTCAGAATGAGCCCGAAGTATTAGAATCACTGAAGCAGGGCATATTTTCTACAATCAGTGACTCTAGAATGGGAAGACTACCTGTGATGTTAAGGACACGTGCAAGAGTAATGTTTTGTGTGATTCCGTTTTCATAGCCAATTATCCTTTTAACATTGTGTTGTTCTTCATTTAATTAGGTTATATTTTCAAAGCAAGCTTGCAAGTGGAGAAATATTACCTATTCATTCTGGCCTACTTTCCTGTATGTGTGAGTGACAGGTTGTAATAATTAGGATGTTAACTAAACAAGGTTTAGAGTAGTGATGTGTCATTAATAACCTAAAATTCTCATAGGGATTTGTAATCCTTTCCCAACTCTGAGCTGCATATCCATGGGGAATATTTCATCCCTTGTGAAGTGCAAATTACTGATGAGCTTGAGCAAAACACAAACTCAAACCTACGCCTCTGATTTGTGATTTCTCTCCTTTGTGTGATTTTCTTTCACCCTGCTTCTGCCACATGTGTGCCTTCCACATACTTCCACATCCTGATATTTTGTTAGATGTAAAAGCAATTGCAAACCTTATCATAAATTCAATGAATCTAATCATTGGCAACACTCTCAAGGGCATCTAGGTCAATATTCAGCCAAAGAAGAGATTTTTTGTCTTGCATTCTTCACAAGTGGGGAGAGTTGTTTTTCTCCCCCTGCATGCCTAAAGTTATGAATTCTTTGCTCCCTCATACTTTGGATTCATCTCACTGTTAGATGTTTCTCTGACTTAATGTAAAGTCCAAATCTATTTCTCCACAGCTTCTACCTCAGTCCTCATTCTGCTCTCTGAAGCTACAAAGAAAAATCAAATGCCTTTTCTCTGTAGATTTTTCTCAATTTCAAGAAGTCATCTCTTGATTTTCTATCTTAATCTACTCCTTTCCTAGATAGATGTGGTTCCCCCAAACTTTCTTTTCATACATGTTCTTAGTACTTGTTTTTGAGTAAAAATATGTGGTATAACTGAGATCTTCTATCATCCTTTTTTATCTTCTGGGTTTTACATCATAGTTTATGTTTTTCTTAAAATACTATACCCAGAATAAAGCATTATGATCCAGATTTTTTCTGAATTTCCTAGCATAGAACACAAGTATCTGCTCTCTTGTTATTGAATATATACTTCTATTATGATCTGAGATTCCATTCTTTGGGCCAGAATATCAAACTGTTGCTGCACATTGAATTTAAATCCAACAACTCATATATATCCCTCTCTTATAAACTTCTATTTAGTCACATGTCTCTCACCTTGACCTTGATTAATTGGAGCACTGTAGGTAGTGTTTTGTTCTCATTTAATATTTAGAAAATATTCTGAAATTGATTAAGACATCAGAGATGTATTCACCATTGATTTATAAAATTATGAATACTTTTATTACCATTATTCCCCAAAAAGGTACCCTACAAAAATCGTACTTGGAAAATATACTGTTTATATATTCTCACTGAAAGGGCTGTGGTTCCTTTCCTGAGAGAGGATTAATGCCACATCCTACCAAAGGGGCTACTTAACTAGAAATGTCACCCTTGAATTAAAGAACATTTAGCCTAATTTTTCTTTCTTTTGTTAACTGTAAATTCATGGTCAGTGGGGATTGATAGTGTGTTTTGCAATTTATTCTGCTTAATTCTTACCTGCTTTAATATCGCCTGCTGTGCTAGTCTGTAGAGACTTAGAGAAAGCTACTATATTAAGCAATCCTGATGTTTCTAGTGTTTAGAAGTCTAATGCATTTCTGCTACATATATCCACAGATGTCTGGTGAAAATTTATCGATCTGTGGTAAGTTGGTTACAGAGAGAAATAGATCCCTACCAATGTATTATAGACTTGAATTATTTTTTTAATCACATCTTCCATCATTAGAACTGCAACCTGCCACAGTGGTGCTCTGTAGTTAATGACCTAATTTTTATGAGATTCTTTTAATAATTTTCTTTTCCCCCCATGTGTTTGTTTATTGCCTCACATAAAATTATATGAGCTATAGATAAGATTAAGAATGGTAGACAGGATAATGAACAGCATGCTCACCAATCTAGGACTTTTAAATGGTGAATACATTGGATGAGGAATGTAGTAAAGAAGACAGGTTATGTTTGGGGCATTCTGATAATGGTGAAATTTTTATTTCAAAAAGTTCTATACCATGGATTTTTCTTTTTTAATATGCTAGTCAGTAAATGATCCTCAGCATTCCCGTAACTCTTGTGATATAGTACAGCAACTCTGGCATGATCCAAACAATTTGGCCAAAGCTTTGATTATCAGAGAGGATCTATTAAAGGGAAAAACTCATAATAGCAGGGTTATTTGAGGCAACATCAATATCTTCAACACCCTCCTAATAAGACAAATAGCCAGGATCTAGAGATGATTGCTTGAGTTATTATTTCAAAAATATGTGCAGTGTCTCCCTGTAGGAAGATCCTACTACTTTTCCTTCTCCTTCTCCACAGCCCAGACCTTTTGACAAACATCTTGGCCATGTTGCCTGTCTTCTTTTAAATTTTTTTTCTTTATTGATTAAGATATTACATATGTGTCCTTATTGCCCCTTGCCCCCCACCCCCCACTCATGCCCTCACCCTCCTGGTGGCTGTGTTCATTGGTTAGGCTTATATGCATGCATACAAGTCCTTTGGTTGATCTCCCCCCCTTACCTCCACCCTCCCCAACCTTCCCTCTGAGTTTTGAAGGTCTGATCAATGCTTCTCTGTCTCTGGATCTGTTTTTGTTCACCAGTTTATGTTGTTCATTATATTCCACAAATGAGTGAGATATTTATCTTTCTCTGACTGGCTTATTTTGCTTAGCATAATGCTCTCCAGTTCCATCCATGCTGTTGCAAATGGTAAGAATTCCTTCTTTTTTACCTCAGCATAGTATTTCATTGTGTAGATGTACCACTGTTTTTAATCCACTCATCTGCTGATGGGCACTTAGGCATGTCTTGTTTAGTAGCATGTGTGTCACTGTTAAGTAGAAACCTTTTGAGCCTTTCTGTGATGTTCTCTCTCTTTTTTCTACTGTAAGATCAATATGTTTCCAAATAGTGGGGGTCCCTTCAGGTCTGGTCCCAGAATAAATAGAATGAACCATTGTTGACCCTGTGTTGGATGTAAATGTAATCATAAAATAAACCATGGTTGTTATAAACTATGTGGGATATAGGTGCTTTGCCACATAATCAACTTTCAGTGTTCAGAGCTATGCATCATAACAAAAGCACATTATCCATCCTATATAATAAAAGGTAATATGCAAATCAACCTAACGGTGGAACAACAGGTCACTATGATGCCCACTGATCACCAGGGGGCAGACGCTCAATGCAGGACCTTCACCCTGGTGGTCAGTGTGCTCCCATAGGGGGAGCACCGCTCAGCCACAAGCCGGGCTGACGGTTGGCAGGCACAGCAGCCCGCCTCCTCGGCAGTGCTAAGGATGTCCGACTGATGGCTTAGGCCATCAGTTAGACATCCCCCAAGGGCTCCCAGACTCCGAAAGGGTGCAGGCCAGGCTGGGGAACCCCGCCCCCCCTGAGTGCACGAATGCCGTGCACTAGGCCTCTAGTATTAAATAACTGCAATTGCTAATGGTGAGTCTTAAATAACATAAATATTTTCCAAATAAGTATTTGGGAAATGGATTCATGGAGTAATAGTGATAGTTTGAGATCTAATATGTACTTTTAAAATAGCACAAAACATATTCTTGGAAAACTGATAGAAAAACATAGAATTAAATTGCCATTTACATAGTAAAAATAATTCAATGGTTCCATTTCTAAATTATAAGAAGATATATGTAGTGGTTTGATGGTATACCAAAACATATCCATCCATGTTCTAATCCCTGGAACCCGAATATTACCTAAGATGGCAAAGAGTAAATATTACTTTCTATGGCAAAAGATGGGGTTACATTAAGAATCTTACCAGGAAGAGTTTATCCTGGATTATATATTTGAGCCTCTAATATACTCATGTTTTCCTGGATTAGAGAGGCAGAGGGAGTTTTGAAATAGACATTCAGGGAAGAATATTATGCAGACAAATATAGCCATAAGTCAAGAATGCTTACTGTCACCAGAAGCTGGGAGGTTAAAGGAAAGGAGTCTCTCCCAGAGCTTCTGAAGGAAGCACAGCTGATGACAACATAATCTTGGAATTCTGGCCTCCACAACTAGAAGAAAATAAATTTCTGTTGTTTAAGTCACCAAGTTTGGCATAATTTGTTACAGCAGCCATAGGAAACTAATACAATATATATAATAGACCAGCGTTTCTGGGAAACTTTGTAAAGATCCAAGATAACAGATCTGGAGATTCTGGTTCAAGTAAATTCACAATAAAAGCCATGTTTGTGTATTTTCAACAATTTGCCTAAGGGATGTGAATACTATAAATCTGAGGATCTTTTTGGGTGGGCCATCTGGAATAGATAACATACAAACAGATGCTCAGTGGTGCATACTGACTATTTAGTAGTTTGTAGGTAAACATCACCAGTTCCATGTCTCCAGTGATCTGGCATGCAACTTCCTAGTGTGTCTCAATATTTCTTAATTCTGAATTATCATGTAATTTTTAAACGGAAATGCATTTACTATTTCAAAATTAATTTTACAAGAAAAATATAATCAGGAGTCCTCCCACCCCCAGAAAAAGATGACTCATCATCTCTCATTGAATACCAGGGTTTTATAGTATACAGTGACCATCTTTCAAAAAGGCTTTAATTTATTAATAAGATGATACGGTCTTGAAAACATCTAAAATAATGAACTATTATAAACTTTCTGTTTAAAATCATATTATGATAATGGAAAAATCCTACTCTTATCTGAAAGACCTCAGCTGAATGAATCATTTTGATACAGAGAAACAGTTTTGATTTTTCAGCTGTGATTCAGAGTTTTAGATAAAGGGTTTTTTTTACACAAAATTCCACATTTTTCTAACTTGTAGTTTCCAAGGAAATTGGACCCCGACTCTCATTTCTTAGCCCAAGCCTGAGTCTAAATGTTTGTTCAAAGTGCTGCTTTGCTTTGTTCGAAACAAAACAAAGCTTTATTTAAAGTTTATCCAAACTCCATTCTTCTACCAAGTCATATCTGATGTCTTCCTTTTTTGGTGAAACACATAATGATTTCTTTGGGAAGTTATTCCTCTTTGTGGCAGCAATTTAATGATCCTAACCTTTGTGGACTCCAGATTGGTTCTTGTTGGTCTTTGGCCATTAGGATTTATTAGTTTGAGAAGTGCTGGGAAAGAAGAGCATGAGTTCAGAAGACAATATACTTATTGTGGAATGAAGTGGTCTAATGAGGAATTATGGGGAGGGAATTTGAGCTGGAGATTAAATGTGTGTATTGAATATATATAGGAAGAGATAGTAGAAACAGCATTTCAGTCAGGTCAACAGTATGAATAAAGGCAAAATGTTAGGACATTCAGCTCTTCAGCAATTCCTATAAACTCTACCTCACAGGAAATATCTGCTTCCACTAACCCAGCCTTTCTGGTATATAAACCAATCAGCAAATAGTTTATATTTTGGATGAAAAACCTATGTCTTATTTCTCTTCTTTATAAAAGTCCCCATTGATTCCTGCTATGCTTAAAATTCAAAGTCCTTCCATGGGCTCTAAGGCTTTATATAATTTAGTCTTTACCTTAGCTCTCTATGTCCAGCCACACAGACATTCTTTCTGCGTTTTTTTTTTCTCCTCATCAGCCTAAGATACTTTGTCCGTATTGTTTTCTCTGCCTGTATAAGAGGGAGAGGGAATGGGGTGAGAGTAGAATTTGAAGTAAATAAGAGGCTATATAATCATATTTTTTACTTTATGTCATAAATATATAAAAGATGCATGTGGGAAAAACTTTTACATGTAGATATCAAAAATATTATCCTAAAATTCATATAAGATCCTTCTTCAATTTAGGGGAAAAATCAATTTAAACAAGGAGATTCTCAAAGCAAGTGTTGCTGTTCAGTGACACGAGTTCCTTTTGTATTTGCTCCCTCCTTACCTACTTTTATTTAAATTACCTTGAAAGGGCAACATCATCGCTATCTAGAGTCAGAGCTTTCCATGGTAATATGAATGTTGTATAATGATGGGATTGTGATGAATATACACAAAATTGTCTGTTCACAATTGTGTGGTTCTACAAATGATGTATTAGATTTTTATTGCCAAACTCATTGAAAGGCCATAAATTTGCATATATTTTTATAGATGTGACCTAATTAAAAAGTGAGCTGAATTTTATTAAAATCTATGTTCCAGGGCCTCATTCAATTAATGTATGCTTAGCTGGCTGTCTTTCATGATTCACTGAAGGGTTTGTTTCTACAAGCTAATGCATTTATTGCCCATTTTCACTCCATTCTTATGACTACTTTCTACAATGTCTATAAATTTTCTTCCCTTGCTAGTTAGTAGTTTGCCTTACCCTCATAGTAATGGTATCCCACATCTACCACCACAACAGGCTTTCACATATATTGCTATATATTTAGGTAAATGATCCATTATAGTATGGTTTTCTGGAATAGATGTTTATGTCCCCTAAAATTCATATTTAAGCCCTAATCCCCATTGTAATGATATTTTGGATGTCTTTGAGAAGTAGTTTAGATGAGCTCATAAGGGTAGTCCCCATGACTTTACAAGAAAAGGAAGAAAAACCAAAGTTCTCTCCCTCCCCACCTTGTGAAACAATTGCAAGAAGCTGTCGGTCCACACACCAGGAAGAGGACATCCCATCCTCCAGAACTGTGGGCAAAGTTCTATGTAGTATTTCATTATGGCAGCTCAAGCTGAGCAAGACAACTCATATTTGTATCAATGGATGTGATTAAGTACACAGTATAGAAGTTTAAACATTTCCCATCTTGATTTATATTAGTCTTCTTCATTCTAGAACTTTAAACTTCCCCTTTCTCATGGACTCTGTTCTGATACACTTATTTTATTTTTTAAATCATGTTGAAAGTATTACATATTTTCCCCTTTTTCCCTCATTGACTCCTCTAGCTCAACCCCAGCCCCTCATCCCAGACCTTCACCACCCTATTGTCTGTGTCCATGAATTATGCATTTAGATTTAGAAATTTCAGGTCTACCAGTATTTGTAATATTTGTTACTGTGCTTCTTAATTTCTAGGGTTTATCATTCTAAAGAAAATATGCTTGTTCATTTCCTTTTAAATGTTTTTATATTGATCAGCACATCGTTCATAAATGAGTCTAATTAAAATCTAAACAAACTGTAGCCCTACATCTTCATGTTTGCTTTTATATGGATACTAGAGGCCCAGTGCATGATTGAATCATGCACGTGTAGGGTCCCCTACACGCTTTCGCTTTCGATCGCGGTGGAGCTGGGTGCCTGTCCGCTGGTGCATCAGGCCTTTCAGAAGCCTCCAGCACGGCGGAGGCTTCCGAAAGGCCTGGTGCCAGAGCGGACAGGCACCCAGCTCCCCCGCTTTTGATGGTCCTCGGCAGGGCGTGAGCTCGCTGCCCCAGAGGCCCCTTCTGTTCCGCAGCACAGCCATGGCGCAGACGCTGAGCTCGTGCTGCCACTGGCGACGGGAGCTCAGCGTCCTGCCGGCCCAATTGGCTACCCCGGCCACCCTGAGTCTCGACCCCTGCGCCTCCCTCTGGTGCAATCGTGGGCGTAGCGGAGTGATGGTAATTTACATATTACCATTTTATTAGGTAGGATAGATGGAAGGACATGATGATGGCAATAATTCATAGGAAATACCACACTGGCTTTAAAGGCCTATCTAATTCTCTCCCTACCCCTTAATACTAGTAAATATTTTTAGATTTTTCAACTGCATGTCATAGAAAGTAGATTATGTTGTTTTAAAAATTATATACATTTGTATATAGTAATATTAATGACAATAGAATTAGGATAAATTATGTTTATCATTATAAATAAAGATGTACTAAGGATCAACAGAAAATAGAACTACCACTGGTGTCATTTTTGTGGTAATTATATTTTCATATATAAGCAACTCACGTATACCTTACACTATTATTTGTCTAAAATAATTGGCAGTTGAATATAATGTAAGAGAAAATTAAGTCATACTTATTCCAGGAATTTACTTGCAGTTTGTAGTTCAGACAGGCTAGCACAAAACATATTCATGACCAGAGTGGAAAGTCAAAATCATTCCGTAAAAACAGATTGTTTGATTCAGACTCAATGATTAGGCCTATTTAAAATTTGTACTTAATTGAGGCACAGATATCCTGACCCTGAATTCTGTCTGTTTCTAAAGAAATTATTTCTTTCTTTTAAGCAATCTTATCCACTACTATACATAATAGGACACTATGGCAAAATGTAATGGAATTTGCTTTAAATATATTCTGAAAAAATATCTTTTGTAATAGCATCTAAGAGCTGTGAAGGAGTTCAATAATTTTTTAGTCATAGGATTATGCAGGTTTTCAAAAAATTACATTCAATCAAATTTGTGGTATATAAATTCAATGGGTATCGACAAATTCATAGATCTTTATATTCATCACAACACTCAAAATGGAGAATAATTCTGACACCCAAAGAATTTCTCTTCTTCCCTTTTGTAATCAATCTAATACCAGATGCCCAATTCCTGGCAACCATTGATCTGGACTCTGTCCCTATATGTTTGCCTTTTATGGAATGTCATATAAATGAAGTCATACAATATGTAATATTTTATTAGCAAAATGCAGTTGGGGACAAATATTACAAATATCTCTCTTTTTTTCTCCCATTGACTCTTTCCGCCCCACTCCTATCCTCTCTCTAGGCCTTCACCACACTGCATTATTATCTGTCTATGGGTTATGCATATATGAATATAATATGGTCTTTGGTTAATCACTCCCTCCTTCCCCCTTCCTTCTGAGATTCATCAGTCTGTTGCCTGCTTCCATGTCTCTGGATCTATTTTGTTTGTCAGTTTATTTTGTTCATTAGATTCTGAACTGCCATTTAACCCAGTGATCCCACTTCTAGTAATATATCCTAAGAATCCTGAAACACCAATCAGAAAGAATATATGCACCCCTATGTTTATAGCAGCACTATTTACAATAGCCTAAGTGTCCATCAGTAGATGAGTGGTTAAAAAAGTTGTGGTATACTTGCACACAATAGAATACTATGCAGCTGTAAAAAGAAGGATTTCTTATCCTTTGAGGCAGCATGGAGGAACCTGCTGAGTATTATGCTAAGCAAAATTGTTTTCCCCTTTTTAAAGTGAGGATCACCAGTACAGATTTGGTTTGGACTGTATTTTAAACTACATAAAGTTTGAGAGTATTTTATTTTTCTGATGCATTGCAGAATTCAGAGATGTTTTCTTTAATTTGGGAACATGAAACTCATGGTGGAAGCAATATATTGGGAAATAGGAAGGAACTTAAATACACAGCACTTATAGCCTTCAGAATTAAGATGCCCTCCAGACATCTGACTATTAAGTTGTCCATTAGGGAACCAAAAATGAAATAGGAACTATTAAAAACACACACTGTTCTTTAAAGAGCATAAAGCACTAAATTTCAACTCAGCCATTAACAGCTAATTATAATATCATTTACTTGTTACATATTTTATTAATCTGTTGGTGGTAAACTTGAACATGGTTGGGGCAGGATTTGAGTTAAGAGGTGGAGCAGCTGCTAGCTTGTTCCTTCTGTGACACTTGCCAATGCTTTCTTTATGGTGACCTCTAGTTTAAATTTATGTGGCTTGCTTAAATGTCAAACAAGCTAAGTGGTGCATTTCATTAATGAAAAATTAATGAAAACCTTGGGCTGGCACGTACCATTTGTTTACGATATATATAATTCATTAGGAAGACATTCGTCAAGTCAGGGCCCTGGCATGGGTTTGGTGGCATTGTAAGCAGGCTTTATTCTCTTCCTTCCAGTTAATGAAAGTGCAAGGCTGGGAAAAATTCACATAAAAAAGATTTAATGAGTCTTTAGGGGGAGTTTTACAGAATAGTGTACATGAGTCATAAATATCACATGTAAAATCTATTTGGCACAAATTATTTAGGGTTGGAAATGGCTATAATTTCATTTTAAAATAAAAAATTGCCCAAGTGTTTAGATCAGGAACCTAATTTTAGGCAAAAGTCCCACAATCTTTTTAGAGCTTTGTCATTAACTAGGCTGAAGCTTGAACAATCACTTTAGGATTTTAGGAAACTAACTTCCTTCCTCCCTAAATGGAGGTGAGACTGGGGACCACATCCCTAGAAATGGACATAATCACTTATTTTCTAAAAGTCTCTAAAGTAACACTTTCAACACTAAAGATGAAAAAACAAAAGAGTAATTATCATTTCCATATCCATTTTTGTATATAAAACTTTCCTGACTTTGACAACCTGATTACAAAAGATGGTAGACAATTTTTTAAATCACTTCAAATGAATTTATTTTTCTGAAAAAGTAATGATTCCTTGATTTTCCAGAAGCTATGACAATATCATTGGTCTCCTCTGTTTCTATCACTCTCACCTTCTTGCTTAAATCTTTCTTCACTTTCACTACTATCATTATTTTCAATTGTTTATAGATCTTCTATTATTTGTAAGGCATGATAGTAGGTACTGGAGGAAAGATGACCTATTGGTCATGTAAGTTCCACGAGGACAGGGACTCTGTTTTATTCAATGTTGTTTTCCCACCACACACAAAAGGGCTTGATGAGTATGTGGGACTCCAAAATGAGTGTTTAATAAATAAAAAATGAATGGTGCTAGTCCTGAAGTAGTTTTTTCCCACCTAGTGGAAAGATGGAATAGTCACCTACAAGCATAATATACAGAGTTGATTACTGTGATGGTTAATTTCACTTGTCAACTTGATTGGCCTTAAGGGGTGCCCATATAGCTGGTAAAATATTTTTGAATATGTCTGGCAGGGTGTTTCTGGAAGAGATTAGCATTTGATTTAGTAGACTAAATAAAGAGAACTGCCCTTACCAATGTAAGTGGGCATCACCCAATCCTTTGGGGGCCCTACCATAACAAAAAGGAGAAGGAAGGGTGAATTTCCTCTCTCTTCTAGAGCTGGGACATCCATCTTTTCCTGCCTTTGAACATCAGAGCTCCTGATTCTTTTGCCTTTGGATTCTGGGACTTATGCCAGAGGCCCCCAGTTCTCAGGTCTTTGGATTCTGACTGAATTATACCACCTGGTCCTTCCATTTTCAGGTGGCAGATTGTGGGGCTTGTTGACCTCTATAACCACATTAGCCAATTTCCATAATCTCTTTCTCACCCTTTCTCACAATTTCCTCTTGCTTATATTTCTCTGGAGAACCCCAACTAACAGTTACCAAATGATAAATCGTATCTTGTAAACTATAAAGTTGAGAAGACAGAACAATCTCTCTGGCCTGGGTTACTGGAAAGAATGGGATTTTCATTGGTCCTTGGAGAGTGAGATTGTTCTATAATGATTCTTTAGTGTTGATGGCCTCTTCGTGGCAGAAACTCTCCAGAGTTTTAGAATGAACTTATAAAATTTTATATTGAACTTATAAAAACTGGATCACTAAATTGCTTTCTGTTGCAGTTAAGAAAAAATATATCTGCCTGATATATAAAAGTTCACAGTGATCCAAGGAAGAAGATATGGAAAGAAAGGGGGGGGGGGTCGCAAAAACCAAAGAAGGTGGAATTTACAGTATTCAAATAAGAGCTTACAATATTTGTTTAGGCAAGCATGATTGAGGAGATGGCTAAGATGGAGGAGACTTCCTATGTTTAATGTCAGTCACTATCACTGACCATCTTCTAACTCTGGGCAAGGTATTCCAGCTCATTCAACCTCCTTTTCCACATTTTTTCATTGAAGATAATAAAAATACCTTCTTCATAGTGTTGCCAAGAATATTAAAAAAATATTATAAAGTGCTAAGAACAACAACTGCCACAGATAAGTGCTATATTCACGTTTATTCAACATGATAAATAAGGTAATTGTGAAGAGCTCAGGTATCTTGTGGGATAATGAAACTTCAAAGTTTAGAGCAGAGATGAAAAAATGATAATGATGGGATTACAGCAAGATGGCAGCATCTACACAGGAAAGATTGATGGAATAAGAAACTATGGACAGAGAGGTAATTGGTAAAACCTTCAATAGTCCAGGAATGAAGTGTTTGGAGTTCAATTTCATGATTGAAATGGTAATTGAAATTTGGCTGAGAATTTAAAGCAGGGAAAGCTTGAATAAAACAGGGCAGAGGCCCTAGCTGGTTTGGCTCAGCAAATAGAGCGTTGGCCTGCAGACTGAAGGATCCTGGGTTGGATTCCGGTCAAGGGACCATGTCCAAGTTGCACACTTGATCCCCAGTAAGGGGCATGCAGGAGGCAGCCAATCAATGATACTCTTTCATCATTGATGTTTCTAACTCTCTCTCCCTCTCCGTTCCTCTCTGAAATAAATAAAAATATATTTAAAAAAACAAAACAAAACAAAACAGGGCAGAGTGATGCTCCCACCTCAGGGGTGAGGGCTATAGTTATTAAAATATTATTCCTGCCTTTGCTTTATCTCCTCTCACTTGTTGTTTTAAATAATGGGTCTATAGCTCAGCAGTACCCTACATTTCAAAATCTTACAGGAATGCAAAAAATATACAGGGTGTCCCCCCCAAAATGTATACACACTTTAACAGCTGATAGTTCAATTTTTAAATGAAATCAATTTTAATAAATACTGCCTTTATAATGTTTTAAAGTGTGTGTGTACATTTTTAGGGACATTCTTTACCTATCAATGAGTTGTATTCTTAAACATGGCTACCTGTGGAGACTTGGATGCCTGAGTTCTGGCACTAGAAATGGTAATTTCATTGATATGGGCTATGGGTCCTGGTAGAAGGACCTTTAAAAACTTCCCAGGGGCTTCTCATATACAAGTTAGGGAACCAGTGATAATGAAGCAATGTGTTTTGCATTCCTTTTGTCTTTGTTTTCCTCCACCATTTTAACACAACTTCCTAACACACCATGTTTATGTGTCTGAAATGTCAAACCAAGTGGTATCCTGAATCTCCTTTTTTCCCTACTGTTCACATTTCCTTTTAGCAATTAGGAGAATTAAATGCTAGCAGCTGTGATCATTGATTTTTCCTTTGTTATGAAGGCTTAATGTAATTTTGATGTTTGCCTTACAGAGGATGTGTGCCCCTAGATTGTGGAGATGATGAACTTGAGTTAAACCATACCCATAACAAATAGCTAGATTCAACTGGGATATTTCAATTGTTCATTTGGTTTTAGGGGCCTACTAATTTTTCCGATGAGATTCTTTCTTAAACAAAAATATTTCCACAATGAGAGTAAAAAATGAATTTTTAGTCTCATTTTCATTTCTCTTTTCATAATATCTCTTCTTCAAAATCAATGCTTGGATCATTTTGGTGGTAGAAGGAGAGGGACTTTTACTAGAGGGCATCATTGTTAGCATAGGTAGTTAGCTAGTTATTTGTAAAGGAAGGGAGCAAAGGGAACCATACATTATTAGGCCTAATAAACTAGGGAAGTTGAATCATATATGGGACCTGCTTCACTAGAAGCTATATCATTCACAGGCTCATTCAGACTCTGCAGGATATCCCTGAATTCTCAACCCTTGGGACTTAATTCTTAGGCAATCTCCAAACAATCCTGGAACAGGCAGGAAGAGTCTCCCTGGGGTACAACCAGCCAGTTACCAGAAATATGGGGGTGGGGACAGACATGTGGAAGGGCATAAGGGGAATATTCCTTTGCTGAGTGCATGCACAGAAGAAGCTAGATGGCACAGCAAAACTTTGGGACATGTGCAGTAGGAGCCAAAATGGTGACATAAAAGCACAGAATCTAGCCTGGGAAAATCTGGGAAAGGAATCAGATTGGATAGGCCACATGCGGCTCTTTGGCCCCTTGAGTGTGGCTCTTCCACAAAATACCATGGCCTGGGTGAGTCTATTTTGAAGAAGTGGCGTTAGAAGAAGTTTAAGTTTAAAAAATTTGACTCTCAAAAGAAATTTTAATCGTTGTACTGTTGATATTTGGCTCTGTTGACTAATGAGTTTGCCGACCACTGGATAGGGGCTGTGAGATCCTGGTATGTCCAGGAAAGTGATTGGTTAGGGGGAAAATTCAAGCCTGGAAAAAAATCAGGAAATAGGTTGGATGGTAAATGACAGCTTGTTCTTTATCAAGAACCAAGAAAATATATGGAGGATTATCAGGAAGTTCAGGGCATTTGCTGCTAGAGCCTGCCCATCCTCTATATCCCTGAAGTGTATTATTTCCCTTCACCCTAATAAACCTTACCACTACGTTTAACTTCTTCCACGCATGTGCAATTTGAAATTCTTTTCTCCTGACACTGCAAAGAACTCATTGTCACCAGCAGCAGCTTTCTAGCCCATGAAGGATTGGGAAGTTGATTGGTTAATTTGAAAGAGCACCTGGTTTTTCCCAAGCCCCAGATATAATCCAAGCTTAACAGAGTGCTCTCTCTCTCTCTCTCTCTCTCTCTCTCTCACACACACACATACACATGCATGCAAGCTTGCCCAATTCATGTGTGTGTTCTCTCCATAGCAGTCATGTGGGCCTAGCAGCTGTGTGGACTCCAAGCATGAGCCTGGGGACAGCAATGTAGTGCTAGCCATAGCACAGCCCGGAACAGAGGCTAGCCAGACAGGGACAAAGGTTGAACTGGACTAAGCTTTAATATGGACAGAATTTCTGGACACTGGTCCCTTTTCTTGGCTTGATGAAGACAAGGCTAGATTTCTTTCACAGCAGGATGGAGCTGAACCTGAACAGTCATTTGTATTTGCTCCAGCTATAATAAATCTTGCCACTACATTTCATCCTCTTTTGCATGGTCCTCAAAATGCTTTTCTCATGACACCACAAGGACTCCATTTCCACTGGCTATATCATGAGGTGGTGAAATATGGACAAGAATAATGCCTGTAATAGATGCATAAATGATTGGCCAGAGGGCTGGTGTGTCCAACATACAAATATGTCCTATTTCCCCCACATAACATAGGCCTGTATGGGCTTTCAGATTTGAGTTAGTTGAAAATATTTAAAGTAGAATGCCTCATTCCTATCTGACACCAATAAGCTGGAGCTGAATAGAAGCTGCCTCTTTAGATGTTAACTTTGGAACATCTTTTTGCCAATTGATTGTAAGTATCCTATGGGTGAATCTTATTCTTTGTGTCATTTCTTCTGACACCTTCCAGTGCGCTTGGCTAAGCAAGTGATGATGATGATGGTGATGATGGTTTTATTTTAAGTGGAATGAGGTGGTATGGGGTTAAGTAAAACATCTCCTTTTAGCCTATTTTGATATCACAAGTGATGAATATATTAACTCCCTCATGGTATCTTGCCTATGTGGGGGCTAACAAAATATTAATATTTTTCTCCCACCTTCTATGTTCTTATGGCTGGGCTAATAATGAAATTAACAGAGGCAGATTAACAGGAGAAAATCAAAGTTTAATACAAGTGCATGGAGAATTCATATAGGCATGATAAATATGAAAATTCCCAAGGCAACATTGGGTATATGAAACATTTTGGACAAAGGAGAAAAGGCAGGTAAGGAGGTATTGGATTTCAGAAGTGAGAATGGGTGATTCACAGGTAGTTGGGGAAGAGGGGAACCCATAAGGCAGGACAATCCTTGCTAGGTGACTCAGAGACAAGGGGACAAGGGGTATCTATCTAACAGGCACCTGGCTGAAGCACTCTATTTATCACACTTAATTCAAATTAGGCTAAGGCAGCATCCTAAGGTATCCTTCCTGAAACAGGTTTCTCTGTCTGAATCTCTTGGGCCAAAAAGAAAGGAGGGAATCACAGATTCTTAGTCCTTTGTTTCTTAATAAACAGCTTAAAATTAATATCCCAAAAAGGAGCTGTAAGGTGGCAGGATTTTGGTCCCTTCATCCTTGTTATTACCTTAGTAGGATGCCATGAGTATACAGTCTAGATGAAGGATTTCAAAGTGAAATCAACTCTCATCGTTGCTCAAGAAAGGTCTTGTCTGTCAAAGCAGCATCACTGCATGCTGAGAGCGTCAGAATGGCAGCTGCCAACCTGCACACTGTCTCATCATCAGGAAGGCTGAGAATCATGGAGACTCACTGAAACAACAGGAGCTCAGGGGCTCACCAGATGGGGCAATCTGTCAAGCTTACTCTGTAGAGGACAGGAGGAAGGTTCTTTATGTGATTTGAGTGTGCCCAGTGCCACATCTCTTTAAACAGAGGCCAAGGCCTGTCAATCATGACAATCATTGTAATGCAAAAAGGTCAGATAGGCTTGTCTTTGTAGATCAGAAATGCCAACCCTCCGTCAATGATGAGGTCAAAAATCTGTGCCAGATTAAAAGCATTTGTGCCAGGAGCATCACACTTCTAAAAGGTCAGTGTCAGTGCCAATCAAAACTCACGTACAGAATGAAAATTAACTTCCACTTAAACTTAGATAAAATAGCTTGTTTGCTTTTATTTTTTCGCTAACTAAGCCAGTCCTCTGTAACTTGATCATCAAACCCTTTGTAAATAGTCTCCCGGTGTTCTATGCAAACATGGTAACACTTTGTTCAAACCAGTGATTCCCAAACTTGAGAGTACAGCAGAGTCACATGGAGGGCTTTTGAGAACACAGATTGCAGGGCCCCACCCCCAGATTTCTGAGTCAGTGAGTCTGAGGTCAAGTTCAAGGATTAGCATTTCAAATAAATTCTCAAGTTGTTCCAATGCTGCTGGTCTGGTGACCATACACTGGAAATCAATCTAGGTGGTCATAATTTGTTCTTTCCAAATCAATAGGTACTAAATTCCTATATAATACTTCTGTTTATATATTCCCTGGTATGTCTCCTTGGTTCATTAATCCATTATTATTCTAGAATTGTACTGTTTTAAATTCTGAGGATTGCTTGTATGACTTAACATGTGATAGGGAAAGTCTTCTCTTTTTGATCTTCTGTGAAAAAATTATCTTACCTCTGAGTTAAATCTTATTGTATGAAAATCTTTAAATTATTTAATTTTTAAATGATTTTTAAATTAATTTTTAGAGACAGGAAGGGAGGAGAGAGAGAAACATTGATATGAGAGTAAAACATGCACCCCCTACTGGGGATCGAGCCTGAAACGTGGGCATGTGCCCTAACTGGGAATTGAATCCTTTTGGCACACAGGATGATGTCCAACTATCTGAGCACACCAGCCAGGGCTTAATTTATTTTTTTGTTAACCTATAAACAAAAGTGAATTAGAATTGGATTTAATTTTATTAAGTAATTTGGAGAGAACTTATATCTTTGCCTTGTTTATATCATTCCCACTGTAGTGAGAGTATAGATGACCATTTATTTAGTTCTTCTTTTATATTCTTTATTAGTTTAAAACATTTCCCCATAACAATTTTTATTTGGTTTATTACTAGAAACTCTAGGTACACAGAGATAGATATAAAGATATTGTAAATGGTATTCATTATTTTGTTTTATTGTATTTGCAATTAGTAATTACTGGGGTATAAGAAGTTTAATAAGTTTATTGCTACATTATCCCAAAGTTATGTTAAATTCCTTTATCAGTTTTAGTGTTTTGTCTCTTGTGTTTGTTTGTTTTTTTTGTGTGTATTTTCAGTGGAAATAATGACAAATATATATGCCTTTTCTGCTCCTTTTGCTTCATCATAACCTTTAATTCTATCATGAGCAGTGACAAGAAGAGAAATCACCCATATTTTTTTTGCTACTTTAAAGGGGATGTTTTTAAAGCTTCTCTCTTCAAATATGATGCATGCCACAGGTTAAGTTAGATAGACTTTAAAAGGATAAAAGAGTTTCTTTCTTATACCTGGACTTTGATGTCTATCAAATGTTTCTTTACCTATTGAGATAATTAAGAGTTTAGCAATGTGCTGGGATTGAGGGATGAGGGATGAGGAAAGAAGTATAACTAGTAATTCCTGAGGGATGAGGAAAGAAGTATAACTAATAATTCCTGATA
This sequence comes from Ia io, assembly GCA_025583905.1. Classification (NCBI taxonomy): domain Eukaryota; kingdom Metazoa; phylum Chordata; class Mammalia; order Chiroptera; family Vespertilionidae; genus Ia; species Ia io. The sequence continues at coordinate 16,698,878 of JAJQQW010000008.1, read as the reverse complement.
AGATCTAATTTTTACCCATGCCATATTTATGATATAGTGAATAGCATGTATAGAATAAAGTACTCTATGAATGAAGAGTGTAGAAAAACAGTTTATACTGTGTCTAAAAATGCACCATTTGTATAGTTCAGTCTTCATGATTCTGATGTGCAGCTTGTTAGTTTTAAAAACTCCACCATTGACTTAAGTAACTTCAAGACTCTTATATGATGAGTAAGAGGCTTGTGATCCTAACCTTCATATAAGTCCTTGTCTCTTTATTTCTCTATTTGTATCCTGTTTTCCATCTCATTCTTTCCTATATTTAGAATGACTTTTCTATCAGCCCACACATTTTGAAATCTTACCCATCATTTCAGGTTCTGTTTAAATGCTTTCTCCTTCCAGAAGTCTCCAATATACACAGAAACAATAAAAATTAATCTCCATTTAGCATGATTTTAGATTGTTCCTATAATATTGTCTACCTTGCACTAGTTTGATAAGCATGTATTATGTTATCATGTGCGTTAGGTACTGGGAAATCACAAAAGAAAAAATTACTAAAATTAGGTCAGAATCTAGGAAAAAAATGAGATGTACTTAAATATACTAGTAAAATGTAATGTGATCAATTCAATAATCCAGGAACTGATGAAGCAAACAAGAAAGGATGAGCAGTTTTATATGAAGTTAAGGAAAACTTTCACAGATAAAAATTACACTTAAAGAGCAGAGTGAGAAGTCATTTTAGACAGAAGGCACTATCTGACAAGGCATTGAGGCATGAAACTGTGTTTCTGTGAAATTATGAATCATTTGCTAATTTGGTTACATATATGGAACACGTGAGAGTGGGAAACAGGCAAAGACTGGTGGGAAATGAGACTGGTGTTCATTTTATTGACTATAACATGCTAACTATCTTTGAATTATTTCTTTGGGCAGTGAATATCTATTAGACATTTACATATGGAGTAACACAATCAGATTTGGACAAGATGAGGCTGGAAGCACTGAAAGTGACTTATTAAATTAGGGGAAGGAGGAGATTCAAGAGGTCACTATTAAAGATAAACTAGATGTGTGATGAAGTCTTGAGGGAGGCCATGGCATCTGAGGGGAAAAGAGAACTTTTAGATGATATTTAGGAGGGAAACCCAGGAAGACTTTCCTTCTGACTTATTAAAAGAAACACTATAAGACAATAAGGTGAGACTTACAGGAGAAAAGATCAGTTATATTAGAATTGTCATGTATAGAGATGTGAAAATTAAAAGGATAGAAAAAGATGAAATGTATGAGACTGCAGCTCAGATGTATACTAGAATAAGGTAAAAGTTGTAGATCTTAAAAAAGTCTGTTTATCTATCTATCTAGTCATTATAAAATGGTAGCTGGAATCCTGGATGGATGTACTTAATACTTCCCATAGCAAGCATGTACAATGACAAGATCTCTAAGTCACCAAATTTAGTATGGAAACTTAGTAGGTAAATCCATAAATGTGGCCTGAGAAGAATAGCCAAAGATATAGATGGAAAACAAAGGGGTTAGTGTTCACATAAAACCAGTTCCTGGAAGGTTTTATCACTCTCTTCCTAAAAAATTATTTCATGATTCATGTTGGGTTTAAAGTATACTTAGATGAATGTTCCATTTGCTGGTCTATCAGTTCCTTGACCTAAGTATTTCATTGATTATGTCTTCCAACCTACCTCAGACACTTAACTACCACAGCCATCATATACCAAAGCTTTTCAAGTGTAAATTGTAATAAAAAAGTTGTCAAATGAATTTTATAACCTATAACCACTATTTAACACATAAAAGAAGAAAATCTTACCTAATAATAGAGAAACATGTAAATTGACCATACCTCCACTATGCCCAAGCCAATCAGAGTGAGTATGCAAATTAACCCAACAAAGATGGTGGGTAATTTGCATACATACCTGGTTCCCAGGGACCTTCTCGGCACCCAGGTCACTCCCAGCCAGCCATCGGAGGGGCGGGGGGGTCCCCCTTCCCAAGCCTAAAGCCTGGGGTGGAGGCTTTAGGCTTGGGCAGGGGCCAAGCCTGGGATTGGAGGGAAGGGGAAAAAAATCAATAGAAACATATCCTCAGGTGAGGATAAAAAGAAAAATAAAGAAAGAAATGTCATATCCTATGAAAGACACATCTTGAAAATGCCTAAAGAAATTTGTCATTTTTTCATGGTGAAGGGACTGGAGTCTGTGTTGATGAAAATACCTTGGTGGCTGCAGCAGCGGGGTGATGGGGCTGGCACCTTCCCCTGATCAGCCTGGTCACCTCCCGCAAAGGGAGGCCAGACTGTGGCTTAGGTCTGCTCCCAACGGGAAGTGGGCCTAAGCCATCAGTAGGACATCCCCTGAGGGCTCCCAGTATGTGAGAGAGGGCATGCTGGACCGAGGGACCGCTCCCCAGTGCACAAATTTTGTGCACTGGGCCCCTAGTAAAATATATAACAGAATTAACTTTAAAAACAAAACATCAGAGTGTGGTAAATGATATGGGTATGTGTAATGAAACTGCTGTTAAGAAAGCTCTCTTGTCCATCCTTATGCCAAGCACTTTCAAATTCTTCAAGCACTTTCCTTGCATCACCCAAAGGGCATTTATAAATTCCAAAATCCTCTCTCTAGACTAGAAAGCTCTTTAAAACAGGGATCTTCTGTATCTGTTTATTCATTGTTTCCCTAACAACTAGAAGAGTACCTACTACTAATTAGTACAAGACCCATATGTTTTGAATAAATAATAAAGTAAAATCAATTACCAAATTCTTCTCTTTACTATATAATTCTAGTATTAACAGAGCTCACCATGATCATAATTATATCCTAAAAATTTCATTAATTAAAATGGATTCAGTTATTTATATACTCAGTGTAGTTCTCTTATTAAAAATTCACTATTTTGAGAAAAATAGAGAATCAAGCTTTATTTTTTATACTCACTACAGTCTTTATTGATATTCATAACAACAGTATAATTTTTCACATATTAACTGGGATCAGACTTGTTGAAATCAGAATTAAATAAGGACACTTCTTTTTGCTTAATTAGAATATACTTTCTAAGCTAGAACTACACTCTTCATTTGTATTCTAATAATTTTACTGTGTTCTGTATTTCTCTTTTCCTTTATAGAATACCTTTTAAAAAAATATATTTAATTGATTTTTTTACAGAGAGGAAGGGAGAGGGATAGAGAGTTAGAAACATTGATGAGAGCGAAACATCAATCAGCTGCCTCCTGCACACCCTCTACTGGGATGTGCCTGCAACCAAGGTACATGCCCTTGACTGGAACTGAACCTGGGACCCTTCAGTCTGCAGGCCAATGCTCTATCCACTGAGCCAAACTGGTTAGGGCTATAGAATACCTCTTTTTCCTGAGACTATTTTGCTTCCTGTTTTTAAAATTTGAAAACAGATGGCCTTGCTATAAGAGTAATAACCTATAAAAAATGGTGTATGCATGACCGTATGAACAGATTTTGATGATATAATCAAACAAAATTTATATAAACCAAACCAACACAAGTATAATTATATGTCCAATTATATTCTGAATGGAAATTATACAGAAATGAAAGCTGTGCATATAAAATGTAACATTGCATTTATATAACTACACCAAGTTTTTAAATGATTTATTTTTCTTCTGGCACTGCCCTAATATCTATAGTTACTCTCAGTATCCAGAACATCTCTTAGTCCTATGAACATCACTTTATAGCAGGAGTGCACACACATCCATACACACACACAAATACACATATAAGCACACACTCACACAAACACACATGCACAGACACACAGAGCAATTCTTGACAGTATCCTCTGGAGCCATAGGTCTGGGTACAAACCTACTAAAAAATAAGATAATTACATTTGGTTTCTTATCCCATGGCATCTTGGCATTCTGTGGCCAAAAGAATTATGGAATATAATTATAAGCCCACTTCACCCCTATACCTCAGCACATTCTACCTAAAGTATTTTTATTCAGTCTTGTGCAAAATCAAAAGAAGACCTATTTATCACAATAGTGTCTTATAAGAACTTCTGAGAGAAAATAATATATTTTTTGAAAATTCTATGATTATTTATCCTTTTTAGAAAAAGTAGGAAAAACAAAATGTTTGCTCATATTTACATTTAAATCCATGCAAAGATTTTTTTAAAAAAAAATCAAGATTCTTTTTTCAGTGTTAAATAAACATCTAACAAAAGAGTAATATGCATATTGACCGTGACTCCAACACACAAGATGGCTGCCCCCATGTGGACACAAGATGGCCAGCAGGGGAGGGCAGTTAGGGGTGACCAGGCCAGCAGAGAATGGAAGTTGGGGGCGACTGAGCCTGCAGGGGAGGGCAGTTGGGGGGGACCCAGGCCTACAGGGAAGGGCAGTTAGGGGTGACCAGGCCTGCAGGGAAAGGCATTTAGGGGTGACCAGGCCTGCAGGGGAGGGCAGTTAGGGGAAATCAGGCTGGCAGGGGAGCAGTTAGGCATCAATCAGGCTGGCAAGGGAGTGGTTAGAGGGTGATAAGGCAGGCAGGCAGAAGTGATTAGGGGCAATCAGGAAGGCAGGCAGGCGAGCAGTTGGGAACCAGCAGTCCTGGATTGTGAGAGTGATGTCCGACTGCCTGTTTAGGCCCGATCCCAGTAGCATAGGGCCTAAATGGGCAGACAGACATCCCTCGAGGGGTCCCAGATTGGAGAGGGTGCAGGTTGGGCTGAGGTTCACAGCCCCCCGTGCATTAATTTTGTGCACTGGGCCTCTAGTAAAGAAAAATATTTTCCTGGGATGTTAAACTATAAAAATATTTTATTTAATATTTCAGAAATGCCACCTTTAGTTCCAGAGCAATTCATGACCACAAATTATATCATAGGAAACTGAATTTTCAGGTAAACTATTGATTTTTTTTAAAGGAAATCGATTTTGTTCATGTAGCTTATTAATTAAACTAGAGGCCTTGTGCATGAAATTCGTGCATGGGTAGGGTCCCTGGGCCTGGCCAGCAATCAGGGCCGATGGGGCCTTCTGGGTACTGGTCAGGGCCTCCCTTCCCTGGCTGCCAGCTGCTGGCTGGGGCCTCCTTCATTCCACTCCACACTCTGTTGGTCAGTGCACATTATAGTGAGTGATAGAACTCCCGGTCTTCCAGTCGAATTCCGCGGGGATGCTTTGCATATTAGCCTTTTATATATATATACCAGAGACCTGGTGCACAAAATTTGTGCATGGAGGTGGTGTCCCTCAGCCCAGTCTACACCCTCTCCAATCTGGGACCCCTTGAGGGATGTCTGACATCACATTTAGGCCCGATCCCAAGGGCCGGTCTGACATCCCTCTCACAATCCAGGATGGCTGGCTCCCAACTGCTCGCCTGCCTCTGCCTGATTGCCCTTAACCGCTTCTGCCTGCCAGCCTGATCACCCCCTAACCACTCCCCTGCCAGCCTGATCAACGCCTTACTGCCTCCCGGCTGGCCTGATTGTCCCTAACTGCCCTCCCCTGCTGGCTGGTCACCCCTAACTGCCCTCCCCTTCCAGTCTGGTCGCCCCCAACTGTCCTCCCCTGCAGGCCTGGTCCCCCACAGCTGCCCTCCCCTGCTGGCATCACCCCTAACTGCCCTACCTGCTGACCTGATCACCCACAACTGCCCTCCCCTGCAGGCCTGGTCCCCCGCAACTACCCTCCCCTGCTGACCTGATCTCCCCAAACTGCCCTCCTCTGCAGGCTGGATCCCCCCCCAGCTGCTCTCCCTTTTAGGCCTGGGTCCCCCCAATTGTCCTCCCCTGCTGACCTGGTCTCCCCCAACTGCCCTCCTCTGCTGGCCCAGTCACCCCTAACTGCCCTTCCTGCTTGCCTGATTGCCTACAACTGCCCTCCCCTGCAGGCCTGGTCCCCCCCAACTTCCCTCCCCTGCTGGCCTGGTCCCCCAAACTGCCCTCCCTGCAGGCTGGCCCCCCAACTGCCCGCCCAACTGGGTCCCCCCAATTTCTCCCCTGCCAGCTTGGTCACCCCCAACTGCCCTCCTTTGCTGGCCTGGTCACCCTAAATGCCCTCCCCCTGATTGCAACTGCCCTCCCCTGCACCTGGTCCCCCCCAACTGTCCCCCCCTGCCCTCCCTGCAGGCCTGGTGGTCCCCTGTCACCCCCAACTGCTCTCCCCTGCTGACCTGGTCCCCCCTAACTCCCCCCCCCTGCTGACCTGCATCCCCCACAACTGCCCTCCCCTGCTGGCCTGGTCCCCACTAACTACCCTCCCCTGCAGGCCTGGGTCCCCCCCAACTGTCCTCCACTGCAGGCCTGGTCCCCCCCAACTGCCTTCCCCTGCTGGCCTGGGTCCCCCACCAACTGTCCTTCCCCTGCAGGCCTGGTCCCTCCCAACTTCTCTCCCCTGCAGGCCTGGCCCCTCCCTCAACTGCCCTCCTCTGCTGGCCATCTTGTGTCCACATGCGGGCAGCCATCTTTGACCACATGGGGGTGGCCATCTTGTGTCTTGGAGTGACAATCAATTTGCATATTACTCTTTTATTAGAAAGGATAGATAACGATCCTATAATTATAAAACTGCCACCATGTAAATGATGTAAATCAATAGATATGCTTGTATTAACCCACTGGAGTGGTATGTGAGAGCACATGGAATTTATCCATGATGAAAGTGCTCTTGTTAGAAAGCAGCACATTCTTTTTATTTGAGTAAGTTAGAAACACCTTTATTTCAGGTACTTCACAAAGAGAAAGCTGGGTCTAAACATGAAGTAGGAAATACGATTTCACTGAGGAAAAAGCTAAAATGATAGTCTATACCTAAGCCTTCCTATTGCTTATTAATTTTGACCCCAAGGTTCTCTCTCTTCTCATCCCCTCCCAATTAATATCTGGAGTAAAAGGAAAGGTACAATCATCAGCACAGTTTATTTTTAATATATTTTTCCTCTGATTTATCTTTTTTTTTCCTTTTATTTAATTCATTTGTTTTTTCTCCCCTTGAAAATGCCAAGAATGTAATATAGTAGTGATATATATTTTTGCTCTAAGTGTAAGAAATAGATGGTAAGTATGCATTTTCTTAACTAAATTCTTAAATTTTGGTTTTATATTCCACTTTTTTATCCTGGAGGAATCTAGGACCAAGTTGGGTTTTCTTTCTTTATTTTTATATTTTGTTATAGAAATGAGTTAAGAGGGGTGCTATCTGGTGAGGTTAGTGCCTGACCAGAAATCATAGGTTTGGACATATTTTGTTTTATGATATTCCAGGGTCTGCTTCTAACATAATTCTGTTGTATTATTAGGGCCCTTTGAATTTATTAATACCTCTGGAAATGACTACTCAATTAAAAAAATGCTGATGTATAAACTAAATTGTCACCTTGTTAATTACAACTATAAAAGGGAGCCAAATACTACCTAAAAGGAAATGGTCATTGGCTGCCAAACTTTCATCAGCAGTGTATATGAGGAGCATGGCATTGAAACAAAGGCAGATACTTGGTGATCTCAGAAGTATCTCAGTGTGACAGCTTGATGTATCCATCTCATGGCTAAGGGTTTATCTGCCAAATTCACTTACATTCTGCTATCAGGTTGGAATACCCTCTTCTAATCAATGCAGAAGGCACATTAATAACTTGTCACTTACGATTTTCATTTGTCTAGATTTCTTAGAAACTATATTCATTCTGTCAACTCATCTTTAAATTGGGAGCATACAATTGTTTAGGTTTTGGTACAATTACAGTCTTTTCCATGCCTGCTTCCAGAGTCCATATTCTCATTATGTCAATTAAACATTAGTATTCCCAAATCTCCTTTACTTTTCCCACTCCTAAATATTTACAATGTCTTTTCTGGTTTTTCAAGATCCATCTTCATAAATTGTACTTCTACAGCTGTTAATGCCACCATTACCCCCTATTATAATTCCTACTACCACAGTTTCTACCAGCTAACAAGTACTGAGCATAAACCAAAAGTTGGGTTATATATGTTTTTTTACAACACCCCTAGGAAGTGGCATTATTATTATTATTATTATTATTATTATTATTATTATTTTATTATTACTAGAGTCCCAGTGCACGAAATTTGTGCACGGACGGGGGTTGTCCCTCAGCCCAGCTTGTGCCCTCTCCAATATGGGACCCCTCAAGGGATGTCCAACTGCCCGTTTAGGCCCGATCCGGGATTGGGCCTAAACGGGCAGTCAGACATCCCTCTCACAATCCAGGACTGCTGGCTCCCAACTGCTTGCCTGCCTGCCTTCCTGATTGCCCCTAACCGCTTCTGCCTGCCAGCCTGATCACCTCCTAACCACTATGCTGCCAGCCTGTTTGCCGCCAACTTCCGTCCTCTGCTGGCCTGGTCACCCCTAACTGCCCTCTCCTGCAGGGTTGATCACCTCCCACTGCCCTCCCTTGTAGGCCTGGTCCCTCTCAACTGCCCTCCCTTGCAGGCCGGGTGCCTCCCAACTGCCCTCTCCTGCTGGCCATCTTGTGGTGGCCATCCTGTGTCTACATGGGGGCAGGATCTTTGACCACATGGGGGCAGCTATATTGTGTGTTGCAGTGATGAGCAATCTGCATATTACTCTTTTATTAGATAGGATAGAGGCCTGGTGCACGGGTGGGGGCCAGCTGGTTTGCCCTGAAGGGTGTCCCGGATCAGGTGGGGGTTCCCTTGGGGCGTGGGGTGGCCTGAGCGAGGGGCCTGTGGTGGTTTGCAGGCCGGCCACGCCCCCTGGCAACCCAAGCAGAGGCCCTGGTATCTGGAATTTATTTTCCTTCTACAATTGAAACTTTGTAGCCTGGAGCAGAGCCAAGCCTGGGGCTCCCTCCAAGGCCAGCAGCCATTTGTGTTGGGGTTATAATTGAAACTTTGTTGCCTTAAGCGGGTGGGGCCGGCCAGGGTGTGTGAAAAGCTTTGCTTCCCCTGTTGCCGGGGGCAACCCTGGCCTGCTCTCTCAAGTTCTGTTCTGACGCCATTTCTGTTTGAATTTGTTTACCTTCTATAATTGAAACTTTGTAGCTTGAGTGGAGGTTTAGGCGTGGCAAGGGCAGGCGGAAAGCTTGGCTTCCTCTGTTACCTAGGAAACCTTGCTCTCTGTGGCTGTAGCCATCTTGGTTTGGGTTAATTTGCATGCTCGCTCTGACTGGATGGTGGGTGTGGCTTGTGGGTGTGTCAGAGGTATGGTCAATTTGCATATATGTCTATTATTAGGTAGGATTATTATTATTTCCATTTTACAAGTGAGGAAACTAAGGTTTAAGAAGTCTGAGGCCAAATAGAAAGTGACTGAGCCAAGATTTGAACTCAACTATACCTGCCTTAAATCTAGATTCTCATTAGAGTGATTTTACTCTGATGATGGTGCTCTTGCATCTCCATAGCCTTTTAAACAGCTCTGAACCATTTCAGAGATTTTATTTTTAGCAAGCTAGAAAAATTGAGTAGAATCTGAAAGTTGCTTTGAAACTTAAATTTTTCTAGATAAAATATTACAAAGTAGGTAAGTACTGTAATTTATGTAGCTTTAAATCCACCAGGGTACACTGACCCTGGTGAAATTGCTTGGCATTTTAGACTTGTCATAAATATTCTGCAAGAATATTTATAGTGTATGGTGAATGTGCATGGAGCTTAGCAAAGCATAAAGCAGCAGAGACGAGGTGCTTGCCCCAAAGAGGTGGTGATCTCATTTAGATGTAGACAGAATACTAGACACCTATAAAATACTAACAGAGTTGGTTGATTGACTCATAACCTCACTCATAATGCTATAAATCAGGTGGTAACACTATAGACATCTATTGAGCAGCTGTGTAGATCAATAAGAACACATTCTGGCCACTGTGACAGTGAGGTGGTCTTATTTTGAAATAAGATGGGAAGTAGCCAAGAAGGCAGGGGAAAATGTAAGATATGACTTTCTGCATTACATGCTGCACAATCCACTCTCCTGGAAGAGACAACTACAGAAAGTCATATTCAAGGAAACTCTTTTTATTTAATGAGGCAACTTCATTTCTACACCCAGAACAGTCATTTTATAAGAACCTTAAATTGAACATAATTTTGATCAGTTACTTATTTTTTACTTATATGCTGACATTAAGAGTACTTAAATAATCCAGATAAAGTAGTAGAGTCAGTCACTAAATTGTAGTGAAACATGGTTGCTAGAGAAGACAGCATTCTGGAATGAAGTGTCATTGTTCACTCTGGATCTCTCTCTAACACACACACACACACACACACACACACATTTAAACATGCAGGCAAAAAGTCATCCAGCCTACTTACTTGTTTGCTGATATTGGGAGAAAAAACAAACATGTGGCTCAGCTCCTTTAAGACTTCCTCCTAGGGACAAGTCTTCCTGCAGCCCATATATTGATTTCTTACCTCTTTGTTCCTTCATGTAGTATGTGCATGTTAGCCTCCAACCCAGTGGGAAGTGGGCATGGGTGGGCCAACAGTTCTGAGTGGCCAAGTTTAAGTCAGTGAAAGTAACAGAAAGTCTGGTTGTGGCCAGATATTTAATTTGTACCAGCTAGTCCAGCTTTATCAGTAATAAAACTGCCATTTTTCTCCCCATCTGTCTGATTTTGTATTTTGCTCTTAGTTGGTTTAAAACTTGGAAGGAAAGAGAAAGTGTGCATTTAAGCTTCAGTACACATAAGAAAAGTTTATTGAGTAAATGAGCAGGTAAATTAGCCATGAAGGAAAAGAATAAAGCTAACTAGGTTAAATTTAAACTTGTTGATAACTTCAATGTTTTAAATATTATTATGAAGATATATAAAAATCTTCAAGTTTTTCTGTTAGAGCTTCTTTTAGATGTGGATAACTTAGGTAAGTTTCTATATTTTATTCATCTTTGAAACAACTAGGGCTTAATGGTTTGGGGCATATTGGTGATGTCACCTATATTTAGTATTAAATAAGTAAATATTTTGGTTCTAAATTATACGTATAATTATATACATATAATAGTATAATTTATAGATGTTTTTAATAAATTAACCTTGTATATTAAAATATATCTGTTCTACTAAGTAGGACCACTACTTAGCTTTTCTTTTTTTTTAATAGCGGAGTGCAGTGTTTTCTTCAAATGAACAACTATTTATTGCAGAAAGTTTTAAAATCATTGAAAGTCTCCTGAAATTGTGCTCATTGCAACAGCAAATGGAGAAATACTCATTCAAGACAATCTACTAAATCTTGGTAAGAACAGTGAGAGTTTGCAGCATTTCAGCTATGACCACTCTTCCACCCCCAGCTCTGTCTTAAACTACCTGAGAGTTCTAATGGGGTAGATGCTTTATGATGACAGAGACTCTTTCTTCTTCCAGCTTGTAGTCTAGTGCTACCTCATCTCAGAAGAGCCATACCACAATTACTAATCATCCCCATGAGCCCTGTGATGCAGAAACTTTATGCCAGGCAGGCAGGGTGGAGATGTCTGGGATTACCATCCTCCATCCAGACCAAACTTGGCCGCATTCCAGGCTGACAGGCTGAGAGTACTGACCACCTGCCACAGCTGGCTCTATAGGTAGAAGTTCCCAGTGTACCAAGAGGGCCAAGTCAAAAAGAGAAAACTTGCCCTCTCAATGACAACATTAAGCATAAATAGGTTAAATAACCCAATCAAAAGACAGAGATTGTCAGATTGGGTGAAGAAGAATGATATAAATACGTACTTTCTACAGAAGATAAATTTTATTTTTTTATTATTTTTAAAAATATATTTTTTATTAATTTCAGAGAGGAAGGAAGAGGGACAGAGAAAGAGAAACATCAATGATGAGAGAGAATCACTGATTAGCTGCCTCCTGTATGCTCCCCATTGAGGATCAAGCCCGCAACCTGGGCATGTGCCCTTGACCAGAATTGAACCTGGGACCCTTTAGTCCACAGGTTTATGCTCTATCCACTGAGCCAAACTGGCTAGGACAGGAGATACATTTTAGATTCAAAGATACCATAGGTTAAATGTGAGAGGATGGAAAAAGATCGAAAATGCAAATAGCAACCATAAGAAAGGTAAAGTGTCTATAACATAGTAGATAAAATGCATTTCAAAATAAAAACTTTACTAGATAGTATGTTTCTAATAGTAAAAGTTTCAATCTATTAAGAAGAAATGGCAATTATAAGCATATATACATATATATATATATATATATATATATATATATATATATTACATATAGAGTAAATATACAGTTTAAAACAAAATCCAAAAATGTATGAAGCAAAACTGATGAAATTGAAGGACTAAATAGATATTTCAATAATTATAGCTATTGTAATTGGTGGGAGATACCAATACTCCCATTGTATTTGTTTGCTAGAACTGCCACAACAATGCAGTTCTTGGTGGAGAGCAGAAAAGGGAGTGGACTTATAGCTCCACGATACAAATGGCAACAAGTAAAATGGCAGAGCAATCCGAGTTTAACACAGAGAACCAAGGAAAGAACCAGGAAGAGCCCTGCTGGGATCCTTGCCCGCCCTGGGCATTGGGAAGGCCGTACATATACACGAGGAGATACCCCCTCAGGAGCAGCGCTCACAGTAGGATATGATATGCCCTATAGGTTTCATATAATCAAAATGAGAGATAATATGTGTTGATGAGGATGTGGAGAAATTGGCACCTTTGAAAGTTATTGGTGGGGATTTAAAATGCTTCAGCCACTTTGAACAGAATTTGGCAGTTCCTCCAAAATGCCATCCATCAAAATGTTGACATAAAGTCCCCAAATGACCCAGCAGTTTTACTCCTAATTGTATATCCAGGAGAAATGAAAAAAACACACAAAAAAACCCAACACATATGCTCACAAAAAAACTTGAACAGGATTATAGCAGCATTATTCACAATAGATAAAATGAAGAAAAGCCTAAATAATCCATTGTGATGTTTTTCTCTGATATGTCAACTTGGCTAGACTACAGTCCCATTTATTCAATCAAACAGTAAAAAAAAAATGTCACTGTGAAGGTACTTTGTAGATGTGATTAAAGTTCATTGCTGACATTAAGAGAGGTTATTTTAGATAATCTGGTTAGGCTTGATTTAATCCCTTGAAAAGCCTTAAGAGCAAAGCTGAGCCTTCCTGGCTGAAGAAATTCTGCTTGTGAGCAACAGTTTAGTCATGCCTGCAAATTCTAGTCTGACCTTCTGATAGCCTGCCCTGTAGATTTTGGATTTGCCTAGCCAGTCTCTTCAATTCCTTGTAAGAAGTATCTTTCTATCTCCTACTGGTCTTATTTTTCTGGTTGAACTCTGACTGATAGATCCATCATTTGATCAAAGGATAAACAAGCTGTCTTATCCTATATAATCCTACCTAATAATAGAGTAATATGCAAACTGACCGTACTTTCGCTATGCCTAAGCCACACCCACCAGCCAAGCCATGCCCACCAGCCAATCAGGAGCAAATATGCAAATAACCCAACCAAGATGGCTACAGCCACTGAGAGCAGGAGGGTTTCCGCGGTAACAAAAGAAGCCAAGCTTTCTGCGCCTCCTGTTGCTGGCCTAAGCCTCCACTCAAAGCTACAGTTTCAATTATAGAAGGTGAATTAACTCCAACAGAAATCGCTGCTGGCCATGGAGCGAGCAGCAGGCTTGGCTTTGCTCCAAGCTACAAAGTTTCAATTGTAGAAGGAAAATAAATTCCAGATACCAGGGCCTCCTCTTGGGTCGCCAGGGGGCGTGGCCGGCCTGCGAACCACCACAGGCCCCTCGCTCAGGCCACCCCACGCCCCAAGGGAACCCCCACCTGATCCGGGACACCCTTCAGGGCAAACCAGTCAGCCCCCACCCATGCACCTGGCCTCTATCCTATCTAATAAAAGAGTAATATGCAGATTTCTCATCACTGCAACACACAATATAGCTGCCCCCATGTGGTCAAAGATCCTGCCCCCATGTGGACACAAGATGGTCACCACAAGATGGCCAGCAGGGGAGGGAAGTTGGGAGGCACCAGGCCTGCAAGGGAGGGCAGTTGGAGGTGATCAACCCTGCAGGGGACGGCAGTTAGGGGTGACCAGGCCAGCAGAGGAGGGAAGTTGGGGGCAAACAGGCTGGCTGGGGAGCATTTAGGCATCAATCAGGCTGGCAGCGGAGTGGTTAGGGGGTGATCAGGCTGGCAGGCAGAAGCGGTTAGCGGCAATCAGCAAGGCAGGCAGGTGATCAGTTGGGAGCCAGCAGTCCTGGATTGTGAGAGGGATGTCCAACTGCCCGTTTAGTCCCAATCTGGGATCGGGCCTAAACGGGCAGTTGGACATCCCTTGAGGGGTCCCAGATTGGAGAGGGTGCAGGCTGGGCTGAGGGACACGGCCCCCCTACGTGCACGAATTTCGTGTATCGGGCCTCTAGTCCTATATAATAAAAGGCTAATATGCAAATTGACCGAGTGGCTGAACGACTGGTCACTATGATGCACACTTACCATCAGGGGGCAGACACTCAACAGAGGAGCTGCCTCCTGGTAGTCAGTGCACTCCCACAGGTGGAGTGCCCCTCAGCCAGAAACCCTGAGCCAGGCTCACAGCTGGCGAGCACAGGCGATGGCTTCCGCAGCAGCACTGAGGATGTCCAACTGCCGGCTTAGGCCCGCTCCCCAAGCAGGCCTAAGTCTTCAGTCAGACATTGCTTGAGGGCTCCTGGCATGCGAGAGGGCACAGGCTGGGCTGAGGGACCCTAAGTACACGAATTTCGTGCACGGGGCCTCTAATATCCATATAATGGAATGCTACCTTGCAATGAAAAGAAATGAAGTACTGATTCATGCTACTACATGGATACACTATGAAAACATTATGCTTAGTGAAATACATCAGTCACAAAAGATCACATGATGTATTTACTAGTATATGAAACATCCAGTATAGAAACAATTATGGAGGGAGGAAGTTTTTTGTTTTTGGCTAGAGGAGGGGCATGAGAATGACTGCTAATAGTTAGAGGGAAATTTTTTGAGGGTGATGAATATGTTATAAACTTACATTGTATTATTATTTGCACAATTCTATAAATGATGAAAATTTTTTCTAGGGTTCACTATTTGTTCCTTAGGGGAAAATGGGGGACATCTGTGATGCTCTCAACAATAAAGATAAAAGAGAAAATAAAATATAAAGTATATCCCAAGTAAAAAAGAAAAGGAGGTTGAGCCTGGCTGGTGGCTCAGCGGTTTAGCATTGACCCAGGAACTAAGAGGTCGCCGGTTCTATTCCTGGTCAGGGCACATGCCTGGGTTTCAGGTTCGATCCCCAGTGGAGGCCGTGCAGGAGGCAGCCAATTGATGACTTCCTTTCTCATTGATGATCCTTCTCCCTTCCTCCCTCTCTCTAAAATATATATATATATATATATATCATACCTAATAAAATGGTAATATGCAAATTACCATCACTCCGCTACGCCCACGATTGGGCCGGCTGGAGGCGCGGGGTGGGACTCAGGGTGGCCGATTGGCTGGCGGTAGGAGCGGGGGGTGGGGACTCGTGAGTCCCCGACCCCCCGCTCCTCCCGCCAGCTTAAACGGCCGGCGCTGCGGAAGACGCTGGTGGCGGAACTCGGGGTGGCCGATTGCGTGGCTGCTGGCACCAGTTTTCCGCCAGCAGCAGTTTTCCTCTAGCCACCCGCCCGATCGGAGCGCCTCCCAATCAGTGTTCCTCTCGGGGTGGCCGATCGTGCTGGTGGGAGGCGCTCTGATCGACGGGTGGCCAGAGGAAAACTGCTGCTGGCGGATAACTGGTGCCGGCAGCCAGGTGAAGGAAAAGTCTATTGCACGAAACTTCGTGCAACGGGCTCCTTATATATATATATATATTCAAAAAAAGAAGAACAAAGCAGATTAAAGGTTTTTTAGTTTGTTTTGGCTTCCAGGTATTATTTTCTTTAAAAAGTAAGAGTCTGGGTTGATGAAATTAGGGATTGACACTGAGAAGTTTCTACTCTAAAACCCTATCTAATAAGAAATTCAGGACTTCTTAAGTACTATTTAAAGTGCTAGACAAGTATCTTTATATGAGACTTAGCATTAAAACCATTCTGTGAAGAAAGTTTTCCACTGTCTAGAAGAGAAATAATTAGTAAATATTTCCTGAATCTTGGCTGCTTTTTTTTCTGACATTTCATATGATCAATTTTTTAAAATTATTCAAGTGGTTATTTTTTTCCTCACACTGGTAACATTCAAATTCAATACTTGATGAGAGCCAATACTCTGGGCTCTAGCAAGTAATGACTTGGTTTTTATCATTGTATTTTAGATTTCTTTATCACATATGACTCTAGTCATGGGTAAATCCAATATTTTTAAGAAGCAAATGTTTATTTTGTAATATCAACTCAATATCTGAATTGGCATATGCCTTAATATTTAATTTAAATTGACATTGTTGTTCCAAAGCACAGAATTAGCTTCTATCGTGATTTAAAACCCTTCAGCATGAAAAATCAATATGATATGAAAAGGTTAATATTCTGTAAATTATATTGTTATGACCTGGCCAGAAAAGGTACTCCATGACTTCATTCAGTTTCTGCTGTGAAAACAAGTCAGATTGATACACAGCCAAAAGCAATGCCATGTTTATTTACAAAATCATGAACCACGAAAAATTGTAAATTGACTCACCAGTACATGATTCAATTTTAAAAAAAGAAATAAAATCTTCACATATTTTTAAAACTATCTTTAAAATAAAACTCCAATTTATTTTTCTCATAAAGTCAAGGTGGTTCTTGAGTTTAATGATAGTATACTCTGTGGGCCATAAGACATTGTAGAAAGAGTATATATTTTAGATGTAAATAGATATTGTTCAAATCCTGTATCTTCATATTAACCTATTTAATCATGAAGAAATTAAACTTAGCCTCCTTCTTATAATTTCTCCAAGGTGTTGGGTGAAAGAATTAGATAAGGACTCATTTATAAAATGTTCAACATGGTATGTTGAATAGCCATTCAAAAATGTGCAATTTTCTTCCCTACTTATTTTGGGGTAGTTCTCTTCAAATTTTAGTTCTTGTATTTCATTGTGGTTTTATTGAAATTTTGTAGGATTTTATAAATTTGTCCTTTGCTTCAGTATACAACTTGCTTTTAAAATTTGCTCATTATTTTCTAGCTTCATCAGGTCAAAAGAGTGGGTGCCTTTGAAGGAAAGAAAGGAAAAAGTAGAGATGGCAAATAAAAACCATGAGAATTACAGAAAATCAATTGAAACTGAACTCTGTCTTCTAAACATAACCTGTAGTTAAAATATATGTTTTAGGGAATATTGAACAGTTTGATGTCAGTCATTATTCTTCTGAGTTCATATCTGAAAAGGAGTTCATCTTGCAATAGAGCAAACACAAAACGCTCTCCGGGAGAGTGATATTCTCTGATTTGAGCTGCCTGTCTATAAAATGCCCTTGTAAAGCCTATTGCAATCTCCACTTCAGCAAGTCCTGCAATCTGACCTAATGAAGATGCTCTGTATACTTCCTGTCATCAGTGAAACACCCACAAAGAAATCCAAAAGTAATCAAGAGCCCATCAGATTAAGTATAAAAACAGACATGAGTAATGTTGAGACAGACTGTATGGGCAAGTTTCTACCTGGTTTTGCCTTTTCTGAGCCCAAGAATATTGATTTTGTGGCCCTGGTATGCCAAGCATTATATCTTCCAGTGGTTTTTGTTGTTGTTCTTGTTTTAAATTAAGTCTCAAATTAACAAATATAATTAAAAAAAATAAATATACTTTGAAATTTTAAAAATCATACAATAATGTAAATCCACAATATATTTTGCTATTACCTTCTTGCTCCTTTTAAGTAAGAAACTATTAAATTTTCCAGTTTGACTAAAATATGACTTTACCGCTTCTGTATATTTTTTTTCTATTGCTGCCCTCTGGGAATTTCTCAGTCTAGGAAGAACTGAGTTACTAACAGTTTTACTTGTTGTCAACATTCTTCTACTTATCCAATCTATCGATCTTTCATTACCAATATCATGCTTTGTATTCCTAAATTAGCCAAACAGCTGACAAGCATTTAACATATCCTAGTTTCATAGTCTATTTTATTTCTTACAAGATACAAAAACTTCAAGAAGTAGGTGTCCCACTTGATTTACAAAGATGCTAACGAGGCCAGAAAAGTTAATAGATCTGCTCCAGAGCCTAATTGCATGAGTCAAATAGTATGAATTTCAACTACACAATCTGCTCAGAAAGTGTAGGCTCATTCTACTATTGTCCCTCAGCATAATTATATAGAAAACTATTTATTGGAGGCTTACTCATTGTTACAAAGTATGCTCATTTTGGGGGGATCCAAGGAGAGGACAGGGTTGTATGATGTAGTCAGGAAGTATATAAAATTCTAATTTGGAGAGACATTTTTATAGATATAATAGTTCTGAGTGATATAAAATGTTCTATTTGCATCAGGTTCTATGGTGATAGAAGGAGGCGACTGCATCTGTGTGAGTATGTAGGAAAGGTTGCAAGAACATATGCAATGTTTTATTATAACATGCATTTTCCACACTAGACTGTGACTCTTTTATCCCATATACCAGGCTCTTGGTATATGCATAATAAACATTCGTTGAGTTAATTCATGATAAGTGAATCAAAGGGTCAACTGTCAGCTGGATTTTGCAGAAAGGGTAGCAAAGGTTAGCCTGGTCCAGAAAATAGAAAGTGATTTTCAAGTAGAGAATAGCATATGCAAAGGTAAACAAGGAATGTATAAAGTTCATCTCAAGGATGGGCTTCAAGTGAACAACCTATTCATCCATTCAACAACCCTTTATGCAGTGTTTGCTATGTTCCAGGAACTGTTAAAGGCCCCAGCAGTGAGCAGTGCACAAATTTCACTGTGTCCAAATGTTAATGTCCATGGGGGAAATGGTAGGAGATGATAGCTAGGAGACGGCTTTTTTCCTTGAACACCAGGATAATGAGTTTTGATTTATACTGAGAATGACATGAGGCAAACTCGTATTTTAGGAAGTAAATTGAGATTAAATTAAAGCTGGATTTTTTTATGTATTTCATTAAATTTTATTTTGCAAAGTGTATTTTGCCATGAGAAAAGTAAATACACTGACCATCAAAACTTTAAAAATAGATGAGCAAAATATTTGATAGAAAAGTAATATGTTGAATTGGAGGGAGATAAGCATGGTAGGAGCCTCATGTCAGACTGACGGAGGCTGGCAATCATCTAGGTATGAAATGAGGAAAAACTGACAGCAGGCAATTGTTGCCAAGTAGGAATAATTCTGTAGAAGGTCCTGCGATATGATTGAGGTGATTTGATGACTGCCTGGCTGTAGTGGGGCAATGTGGGAGTTAAAGGAGGGAACAAATCAGGGATGAGTTGGGTTTTTTTTTGTTGTTGTTGTTTTGTTTTGTTTTTTTATGCAACATTGGCTACGCAGAGTGTGGAGACATTGGTCTCAGAGTGTGGACATAGAGGAAAAAACAGACATGGGTTCAAGGGCAGAAGAATAGCCTGTTTTAAATTTGGTGGTTTGAGTTGTATTTCTGTAGAGAGCTAAAAATACAAGTGGGAAACTTCTGAAAAAGGCTGATGCCAGAAATGTACAATTAGAAGTCATCATAATAGAAATTTTAGCAAAAGCCAAGAAGGCAGATGTGTCCACCTAGGGAGAAAGTGAAAAATAAGAAGGGAAATCAACAGCGTGGAAAGCAAACAGTTAATGAGAGAGGGGAAGGAGACTGGAAGTGAGCTGGCAGAGAGGAAGGTAGCATCCTCAAGGGGTCTCTGCAGAAGGCACCTGATTATCTTCCTTTACAAGCATGATGGAGCAATAATTAATGCTGATGAGCTGAGTTGCTTGCAGATCACAGATAATGGTGTGCCCTTGACACTGGGAATTACAAGGCTCCCCGAAGATCTGAAAACAAAAAGCAGCCTCTGTGGAATTCGAAAGCCAACTTTATGAATAAAGCACTCAAGTTAGTCTAAATGGAGTCTGGGGACTTGTTTCAAGTTTTCAAACAGGAGATTATTTTTCTAGTTGCTGCTGATATCCACTTTCTTTTCCATAATCTGTGTCGCAAATGATTAAGACCGGCAATGACTAAGTAAAAGGGGTTCTTTCCAAAATGACTTGAGAAGTGGACATTATCTTTTAACTCTTTAATCAGTAGCTAAAGGGAAAGAGACTGTATGTGTCTCAGACAGATGAGCTTTGTTATTACCATTTCTTTCCCCCACCTTCCTAATGATGCTGGTTGATTTAATTCAAGATAACTCATTAGTTCAGAATAGCTCATTTCCATAACAAACTTCTGTTTGTTTACTATTTATGTAAACATTTTTTTCTCAGCATTTTAAAGCTCCCACCAATTTAGTATCCAACTAGAGGCCCGATGCAGAGCTATTAATTTAAGGTGGGCAAACTCAAACTAATTTTTCTCCTGCTCACTTTTTAATTGGCAGACACTTCTCATGTTTGTTTTATATTTCTGACTTTATTATTTTCCCAGAGTCTCTACCATTTTACTAAATAAAAATTATAACTAAATTAATAAAGACCAAAAATGTTGAATTGATTAGCATTAACTGCAACAAAGAAAATATGGCAAGATCCAGGTAAAAATCTTCCCTCAGTTCACTCTTTAATCAATTAATCATTTTTCCTATGATTAAATTATTTTGCTAGGTTGTCCATTCGTTTGCTTCCTTACTTTTTATTTATTTTTTTTATGGTTATATGTCCTTGTTTCTTTTTCATCCTATGCTCTTGAAAAAAATATACAGTTATCAATTTTGAGATGTGGAAGTGTCACTCAACACTGTCTGGCCCAACCTTTTTATTTTAAAATTTAAAAAATTCATCCAGAGTAATTTTGTGACTAACTCAAGATCATGATTGTTGCTGGCTGTGGAACTATCAGTAGTGGCATCTGGATCTCCAGACTTCAGATCTCATTTCACCTCTGGCCACTCATATTCTTCTTATGATCATTGTTTTTAAAATCTTAAAAAAATGTTTTGTTGTTTTTTCCTTTATTTTTTCTTTATTATTTTTGTATCCACAAATCTCTGTGAAAGAGTGACACTGATGAATTTATTCTTCAATAGAAAATGCAGTTATGGAAAACAGAATAAAAAATGACAAAATATAGATTTTTTTTTTCTATTTTCATGTTTAATACTTCACTCACCATTGATTTAAGCACCCTTCTGACAAAGATTAAGAATAAATCTGTCATTGCCTCCACATGAATTCTTTTTTAAAAATATATATATTTTATTGATTTTTTTTCAGAGAGGAAGGGAGAGGGTTAGAGAGTTAGAAACATCGATCAACTGCCTCCTGCACACCCTGCATTGGGGATGTACCCGCAACCACAGTACATGCCCTTGACTGGAATTGAACCTGGGACCCTTCAGTCCGCAGGCCAACGCTCTGTCCACTGAGCCAAACCAGTCAGTGCGAGAATGCTTTCTGCACTTTGAAAAGCCCATGAATATGTCTGTTGCTCCTTTATTCATGAAATAAAAATTCAGAAAGGTGAGTATTTAAATATATATTAAATTTTAAAGAAAGTGTTCAATTCATCAATAAGATTTTCACACTACACAGCTAGTCAACCAATATAACTGTGAATAATTTTTAAAGAATTAAGCCAGTGAATATAATACATCAGCCAGATGATAAGAATCCAAACACACACAAACACACAGGCATGCAGCATAGTGAGCTTTCTAAATATAGTAAGGTTAAATCATGGGTCTATCATATTATCAGAGATCATAACCTGAGGAAGATACTGAGTTTCTTCAAGTTTAATTACAGAATTTGGTGACTATTTTAGGAAATATGTAATTCAGTAAATTAGTTTGCCAGGATAGAGTTTTGAGCTTTTAAATTATTCAGATTTGTTTAGGAAAAATGTTAAATTTAAATTTTGATTTAACAAATATACAATGTTTTGTGGATTTATGATTCACTATTCACATCTTTAGTTCTACTAAGAGTATATGATGCAAATTTTCTGAAAGGTGGGAGCCTTTTTTTTCTTTACCTAGGTCAGTATTTCCAGCCTATTATTTCCAAAGGCACATTTTTACTAGACTTTCCTTGAGTGATTTGCATAAAGTATACATGTAATACACCTCTATTAATTAATTGACCTCAAGTAATTTTAGACCTCTTGGCATGGACATTTTTGAAAGAAATGTCTTTTTTCCTCTGGATAGAGTTTTAATAGATCTTTAACATACGTTTGTATGTTAATCATTGTGTAGATTGTTGAGGGAAATAATGGTACAGATGCTCACTTCCATAGTGAAACACTTATGGACACAATTTATAATGTGTCAGGGACTGAGCATATATTAGACTAGTGGGTAATGAACCACATAACAGATCACAAATAAAGGCAAGTATTCAAATATATTTATACATTCATATTTTTATATTTAAGATAATATTTTAAAGATAGTGAATATATTTACTTTCCTCATATGTGCTTCAAGTTCCAATATACACAAAATAACTCATATTCATTCTGTTTTATTAGATAACAGTGATTTTTTTAACTGTGCCAATCAATTGTTTACCTAATATACTCACAGAAACTCAAGAATACTGCATTTGCAAACTAGAAGAATCAGGAAAGAATTTTAAAGTAGAGTATAATACATTAGTGGTTCTTTAAAATGTCTCATACTAACATTCTTCTCCAGACTCTTGCCCTCACTGAATTTTAACATTTCTTAATTCCAATGAAATCCATTTTAGTGCATATACGTAATTTAATTTTTGTTTTCATATATGCTACCTTTTTTTATACAACCAAATTATAAGATACTTGAAGTAGAATCTATGGCTTACATAGTAGTATTTCTTTTCTGTTTTTCACAGGACTTAGCATAATGCATGACCTACAAATTGCTTAATGACTGCTTGGAAAGATGCTGGTGTTTGGCCTAAAAGTTACCTTAGGGATCATGTACTCATTCATAAAACATTTGGATGTTTATTGTTTTTAGTGTACCATTAAGGAGTTGGATTCTGGAATTACAGATAATGGTTCTGTCATTTTTAGTTGCATGACCTTGGGCAAGTTTCTAAATAACCTATTACCTCCATTTCACCTGCTCTAACATGGGGATGATGTAGTACTTTTAAGAACCAATAGGAAGACTCATTATTCATAAACTATGTGAGGTTGATAGAACTGAATATCTCTTACATGATAAAACACAATAAAGTTACTCTTCTGTGACCATGATGATGTGTGATGATGATGTCAGGGACTGAGCATATATAGACTAAATTGTCCTTCTTCTTCTTCTTTTTTTTTTTTTTAAATTTACTATCTAGAAGTAAGACCAAAATGGAGACCTCAAAAAACAATACAATGTGATAAGCTATAATATAGGAATTTGCAAGTAAAATGGAAGCCTGAGAGAAGGGCACATATAGTTACCTAGGGAAATCAGTAACTGCCTCTAATATTGAGGGTACATTAATGAGATTCTTAAAAAGACCAGCAATTTGGCAGGTGGAGAGACTCTTAGTCCTTGTGAAATTGGGTAAGTGCCTTCAACCAGAAAAAATGACAATTGCCAAGTATGGAGTATGGAGAACATGAGATATTCTGAAATCCAATAAATTTAGTATCACAGGAGCATATTTTGAGAAAGGTTGTCTTATGAAGTTAGATTGAGGTAGGTAGGGAACAAGAAAGTAAAAATCATAAGACCAATAATAACAAGGACATAACTATCATTGATGGATCAGTTACTACTGTAAGGTACTATGCTAGGTACTAGGTATACATAAGTTATTTCATTTAATCCTTATAATAACCAAGCAAATAGATACTTTATTATTTTTATATCACAAAAGGGGAAACCAGTGCTCATTAAAGCTGAGTGATATACTCAAATTCATACAACTTTAAAGTGATAGAACCATTTTGAACCTGAGCAATTTGGTTGACATACAAAGTAAGGATTCACAAATAGAATAAAGTGTCTATGCTACATAGTTTCTAAATAAATATTTTCCTGAAAATTCTGTTAATAATACCAAGTAAATATTAGAAGTCGTTAATTTGGACTTAAATTTGAGCCTGTGTTCAGGCTGTTAGATTGCCATCACTTTATGCAAATATAAACCTTAAAAATGTAATAATAACAATATAATTAATAAAACTTGAAGATTATAGGAAGACTTAAGGTAGAAGGAAAGAATAACCTCCTCATTTTTTATAGCATGGAATCACTAAATACTAAACATAAAATATGAGTTTAAAAATTATGTATGAAGCAATCTTGTAATTTTTATTAATCCTATAAACTTACTAGAGGCCTGGTGCATGAAATTCATGCATGGGGGGTGTCCCTCAGCCCGGCCTGCACCCTCTCTAATCTGGGAACCCTCAGGGGATGTCCGACTGCCGGTTTAGGCCCGATCCCTTTCTAAACCAGCAGTCGGACATCCCTCTTGCAATCCAGGACCACTGGCTCCTAAGCACTCACCTGCCTGCCTAATGCCCCCAACGGCCTTCCCCTGCAAGCCTGGTCACCCCCAACAGCCCTCCCCTGCATACCTCATCACCCCTAACTGCCTTTGCCTCGGCCCCCACCACCATGGCTTTGTCTGGAAGGAAATCAGATGTCCAGAAGACGGCCAGTTGACCTGGTCTATTTAGCATATTACCCTTTTATTAGTATGGATATGTTAATGGTCACCATTTAATATTGAGTCGGGTGGTCTTTCCTGAGCAGGATGCCAGGGTGGTTTCTTTCCTGGGTTCTTGTCCAGGTGGATTATAAGAATGAAGCCACCCACAAAAGGTGGTAGATGAAAAAGGGTGGAAATTCATTGGAAGCAAGTACAGCCTCCCATTTAGGGAGGAGGTACCAAAGGGGGTAACTCCCTAAGCCCCTTTTTCCCAAGGTTTAGAAAGGTTGCAGTTCTTTATTTCTTGATGTTGCCTTCTAATTGGTAGAATATCAACTTCAAAGCTCAAAACCCACATGGTGTCCCCCTCTTATCTCCTCCTTCAGGGGCAGAATTTTCTATCTCCTGTGAAAATCTGTTTTGCTCTTTCTCCCATTTGTCAGAATTGCTCTATCCCCTATGAAAGTTTGTTTCCTCCTTTTCCCATTTATCTGCGTTTCTTAATCTTCTGTGAATGGATATCTTCCTCTCCCCTTATCCTGTGGCACCTCTTTTTTTTCTCTGTGAATGTACACCTTTTGGCAGCTCCAAGCCCCCACCTATGGGCTCCAAACCTTCCTCCTCCATGGACCCTCTTTATTTCCAAAACTCCCTAAACCTGCCTATTTTACCCCCTAAAACTCCTTTCAATTTTTTTCCCTCAAGATATTTTCTATACAGAGGCCAATGTTTTCTTCAGTTTCTCTTCAACTTGTTTCTTTGGTTAAGTGAAATTAAATTTGATAATTTTATAATACTAGCTTAAGAAATATAATTACAATATTATGCAATGTTTCTGATTGTTAATATTTCTATTTGCCTTTTTTTTTTTTTACAAGAAAACACATCTGGGATGATGTTCTCCAACTGTAAACAATTTAACGGACTTAAAAATTATTGTCATTGGCAAGCTTGCTTTCTTTGTCTGAAAAATTTGCATTGCTTGTATAATTTGTATGGTGAATATGCATACTTTAATACACAATACATTTATTTAAGATACTTTGTATCTAAGGTAGGGATTGAATACCAAAAAAAGTAGTCTCTATCATTTATTTTGAGGCTCTGCTTGCTGGTGAGACTATACTCTTCCTGCCCTCACAGGTCTGTCTCTCAGAGGCCCAGCAAGGGGTCCATCTCTGGCAGCTGCAGTAGACCAGACACAGGCACCTGCAGACATTAGGATTCACTCTTTCATTCATTCTTTCTCTGACTTCACACCAAATCTTGCATTGTCAGTAATGTCAACTCCCAGTACTTCCTCAGGGCTCTGTCTCTGTCTGTCCTCCAGGGCGATTGTTAATCCCCCATCAGTGCTGAGCTGTCTGGTTCATTACGTCCCATCCAAGGCCTCCTTCTGTCAGGAGGTCTCATCTCACACTCGCATTAGGTTTTGCCTCCATCTATTCTTGGCAGGTGGCTTAGGGATCTGCTACGCCCTGCAGAGGACAACTGAGTGTTACAGCCGGAAACAGTTCGCACAGACTTTCAGGGGGAAAGGTGGCTTTTGTGTTCACGCCTGTTAACATCCAAGTCTTCTTCCGGTGGTGCCTGCCTCAGCGTGGTAGACCTGATTAGGCCCACTGTTCTGCAGCACTAACCACGAGAAAGAAAGAATTCTACCATTTATGAGGTTTTCTCTTTTTTTTTCTTCACATCTTTAAATGCTTGAATTTTATAATAACAGTGGTAGAATGATTAAAAACAAAAACAGCAGGAGCGCACTATGCATTGTTTCTTGCCTCTGTGTCTCTGGGTTACAGTTACACTCAGATTTAGTATATTACTTGCAGGGCCAGAACTTCTGGGTAGGATAAGAAAGTCTCAGAATCAAGTTTAAGAAATTTGCTGCAATTAAATTTTTTGCAAAGTTTGAGATTGCCAAATTAATCCACAAATGACTTCAAAGGCTTTAGGGGGAAAATAAGAATAAACTGACTTCACTAAACCATATCTGAATTCTATTGAAGGACAGAAATGTCTTTTTTTTTTTTTTTTTTTTAATAAAATGTCTAACTTAGCTGAACTGAGTTAGATACTAAGGCTGCAGGGATACTATTTGATACAGACCGGTCCTCAAAACCTCACATCCACTGGGGACAATTCCAAGGGCAGACAATTAAAAAGTTGAAATCCAGGGGGATAAGAGCAATAATGAAGAAGAGTTCATATCCACTGAGAAGAGCATGCTAGCAAAGCCTGGGAGTCAGGTGTCTTCCCAGGAGAGGTGACCGCTCAGCTGAGTCTGAAAGCTTCCATGGGAATGAGCCAGGTAAAATCGAATGAAATCCTCAGTGAGGAGATTATGTTTAAACTTCTCAATAGATCCTCACAAATGGAAGTGCTACCTCTTTTCCTTTTGGAGCTTTGCTTCTCCCTGAAGCACTTACGCAAGCAAATTTTCCTGTGGAAAAAAGAATCAACAGGGGTTGGTTTGTAACTTGGCTGGACCTCAGTAAACCGGCGGCCACACCTACAGCTGGAGGAACCCTCTAAGGATGGGGAGGGAAAGATAACAGCCCTGGGCTGTTACAAGATGACTGTTCCCTGGGCAGCCACAGAAATGCTGAACGAAGTGGCTGCTTTATCAGCGCTGTGAATAAACGGTGTCAGCCTTGACATTTTCTTGCTGGCAGAGACAGGCCACCCTGAGGAAAAGACACTGACCTTAGTTGTGTTTATTCAATTGGGGGACGATGTCTTGCCAGGTCTTGATAAATGTGTTTAGAAAGTGAAAGGGATACGGTTATTGTGCAGCTTCTGCTTATTGCAAAGTCGACGTTTCTCGCCTGTGTTTCAGAGTGGGTCCCGGGTGGTGCATATTTAAAACACAAGCCACCAGGAAATACTAGTAATCACTGTGGCCAAATGCCTATTAAAATATGCCTAGCAATGCCCCTCACACCTTCTTTATTCATTAGCCAGGCCGGGCTGTATCTGTTTATATAGAATTTTAAGAAAGGCACCTTGTTCCCTGTAATAGCTGGTCACTGATGTATGAAATTCCTTTAAGTGAGATAAGCTTTTTATTCTGCAAGCTGCAGCTGAGGCACAAAATGCAAATAGCCCTATGGAGATAAAGCTTTTCATTTTAATATTTGCCTGTAAGTTTAGTGAAATCTTATATTTTAAGAGCAAATAATTTTAATGCGTGTAGGGACTGCGGGTTCTTGTATGTTTTTCTGGGTATGAGAGAGGAAAAGAAAGAGGAAAGAGAGAAAAAGGAAGGAGAGAGAGAGAGAGAGAGAGAGAGAGAGAGAGAGAGACAGACACACCAAGTTGCAAGAGTAGAAAGGTGAAAGGTGAGGGTCTCCTGGGAGAAAAGACTAACACCTAATTATGACTCTGAGAAGCCTTGAAGATTTTTAGGTAAATAGAGTTGTTGGACAGGTGCCCTGGTGCCCATTTTGCATATAAAGATAGGTAATAACTAAAAATACAAAAATAAATATATAAGAAACCTGCATGGCAATGGGGTTTTGTGGAGAAAAAGGGAGATTCTGTGGACAAATGACGCTGTTGGCAGTGTGGGTACCTGTCCACGTCATCACCACCATCCCGCCAATGGAAGGTCTTCAAGATACTCATTTTTTTTTTGGGGGGGGTGTGTAATTGATAGTAATTTGATGGCAACAAGTTTACAAAGAAGACAAGGTGAGATCATTGAGTTGCAATAGGAATATACAAGATGGGGACAATTCCAAAGGAAGCAATCTGTCTCATTTCAAAGTGAAACTTCCCACCCTAGCCAGTTTGGCTCAGTGGATAGAATGTCAACCTGTGGACCAAAGGGTCCTGGGTTTGATTCTGGTCAAGGGCATGTACCTTGGTTGCAGGCTTCTCCCCAGCCCGGGCCCTGGTCAAGGCACCTGCAGGGGGCAACCAATCAATGTGTTTCTCTCACATTGATGTTTCTTTTTGTCTTTCCCTCTCTCTTCCATGCTCTTTAAATAGCAATGGAAAAATATACTCAAGTGAGGATTAAAAAAGAAAAGTGAAACTTGCTGGAAGCTAGCCTTGTGAACCATTTTGTTTGACATCATTAAATGAGTGGCCATAGAAGCAGTGAGGTATCAAGAAAATTCTGTGGCTTGAGAGTCAGGCATAATTCGATTTAAACCTAGATGCCTCTACTTACTATGTGTGTGACCTTGAACCTGCTTGCTAAATGATCTAGTTTTCAGTTTTCTTAAGTTTAACATAGATATAATACTATCTGGATCATGAGAATGTTTATTATAATAATAGCTAAAGCCTTTAGCACAGGAAGAAATAGATCTAATTTAATTGTTGTTGACATCATCGTCATCATCATCATCATCATCCTTGTCAGACAAAAAAAAAAAATCATTAGAAAAGTTCCATGGACTTCCAGCAATGCTTCTGCTGTGTTGCACCAAGTGGAGCACAGCCAAATAATAACTAATGGTTTTATTTGAAGAGTGTAATAACTAATGGTTTTATTTGAAGAGTGAATGTTGAAACTCTGCTCTCCTGGGAGCTGGTAGAATGAAGGAGGCAGCCAATGGATGTTTCTATCTCATTGATGTTTCTATCTCTCTATCTTCCTCTTTTCCCTCCTTCCCTCTCTAAAATAAATAAAAATATATTTTTAAAAATAAAACAATTATAAGTTTGTACTTTTGAGTCAGATGGGCTGATACAAGTCCTGATACCACCAGCCTAATGATTTAACTTTTCTATGCCTCACCTTTTTATAAAATAGAAAGATTTTAATAATAGTACCTACCTTGTGGAATTTTATAAAGATTAAGTGAGGTGATACCTAAACTTGGAATAGAGTAAGCACAGTAAAGGTTCATTATTAATACTGCTGGGCTCTGTGTCCTGTTGCCTCTTAAGTATAAACTGCAAAATAATTACAGTGAAAGATTAAACGTGTCCAATAGCAAGGGCTCTACTGCCAGGAAGATCTGTGTTCATAGATGGTGGTGGTTTACAGTTTCCAAGCTTCAGTTTCCTGATCTGTGAAATGGGCATACTGACAAATAATATCTGCTTTGGGATATGAGAAGTGAAGGAATCTGTCAGGGAGCAAAGAAGTGGGACAAGAATGGGAAGGAAAGGCAACCAATGAATGGAGAATGTCAACTAGTTACCACTATGGGAAGCTAAAGCTCAATCCTGCTGGGGGAATTGTGTGGGTTTGTGTAAAATGGACTCAAAGGATGGGCAAGGGAGCAGATATAGGTACATTAATTCCTATAAGCCATTGTTTGAGGGCTATTCTGGAGTCATTAATTTCTTGCCCTTGTAGCCTGTCAAGCAGATAGCTGAGCTGGCTCCAGAAGCATGACAAAGCCCCCAGGCACTGAAAAGCAGGTGGAGTTGTTGGAAGTTGGGCATAGCACAGTGCCCTGATGCCAGCAGTGGGGATGTGGGTGGGTAGCATCTGCCACATATAGTCTTTCTTCCTCTCTTCTCTTGGGATGGCAAATACACATGTGATAAATCATATCATGAATTATTAATTTATCTGCAAATTTATTACAAATATTTGTCCAATTTTAGAGAAGACTTCATTTATAAACATCTGAGTTTTTGTTGTTGTTGTGTGTGAGTGTGTGTGTGTGTGTGTGTGTGTTTTAATTGATCCACTAGTAAAATCTTATCTCTTTCACACTGGAGGGAGAGAGTGAGATAATGATTTCAGGGTGCTAATATCCGGGTATTTAAATAAAGCAGTGAGTTCTATTGGCTCCAGAATTAAAAACAAAACAATGGAATCAAAATTCTCTGTCTCTGATCACTTTATAAAATAACTAGACATGCTGTGTGTACTTTTTATTTTTTATTTTTTGGTGGCTGCTGTGTACCATATTGGCATTTGCTTCTTTACATACAGGTATTTTTACATTATTTTAGGGCCTTTTAATTGTTGGTTAGGAAGTTAGACCACAGGAGAGAATAAGTCTTGGTTTTAATACTGAAATTTGTAAAATATTATTTATAATATAATATAATTTACAAACATTGGACTACAGTGGAGAAGATCTGGTAATAAGTGTAAATCCTATCTAATAAAAGAGTAATATGCAAATTGACCATCACTCCAACACACAGATGACCACCCCCATGTGGTCAAAGATGGCTGCCCCTATGTGGACAGAAGATAGCCAGCAGTTGTGGGTGATCAGGCCATCAGGGGAGGGCAGTTGGGGGTGACCAGGCCTACCAGGCCTATAGGGGAGGGGACAGTTAGGGGTGACCAGGCCTGCAGAGGAGGGCAGTTGGGGGCAACCAGGCTGGCAGGGGAGGGAAGTTAGGGGTTACTAGGCCAGCAGGGGAAGGCAGTTGGGGGTGACCAGGCCTACAGGGGAGGGAAGTTAGGGGTGACCAGGCTGGCAGGGAAGGGCAGTTAGGGGTGACCAGACCAGCAGGGGAGGGCAGATAGGGGCAAAGGGCCAGCATGGGAGCAGTTAGGCATTGATCAGGCTGGCAGGGGAGTGGTTAGGGGGTGATCAGTTTGGCAGGCAGAAGCGGTTAGGGGCAATCAGGCAGGCAGGCAGGTGAGCAGTTGGGAGCCAGCAGTCCTGGATTGTGAGAGGGATGTCCAATTGCCCGGAGGGATTGGGGCTAAATGGGCCATTGGACATCCCTCGAGGGGTCCCACATTGGAGATGGTGCAGGCTGGGCTAAGACACACACACACACACACACACACACACACCCATGCACAAATTTCATGCACCGGGCCTCTAGTGTGTTAATAATAGGAAATAAACAGCCTCTGATAAGACTGAAATAGCTATGAAACCCATATGCAAACACATTCCAGATCAAATGCAATGATTCTCATAAATTTAACATTTTTAACATTAAATTTTAAAAGTTTGAATTTTTAATTATAAAGAGGTGATCAGCAAAATATGTCCCATGAACTAAATCCTTTCTGCTGCTCATTTTTGTGAGGGCATAAATTCTTACTGAAACACATTTACATCCATTCCTTTGTCCATAATGCTACAATGGCGGAATTAAAGAGTTGTGATAGAGACTGCAAATTGAATATCATTATAGTCTTGCCCTTTGCTGAGCTCTGTTGAGGGAGAATATTTTAGGAAGGACTATGCTGACTAGGACACACTCATGTTTCTTCTTTCAAAACACTATGCTCTCAATATTTCTGGTCACCAAATGCGTGTTGTTTGTTTTCCCCCCTCACACCCAGCAATCCTCCCACATAGCTAGATGTCCTAAATTTAACTCTGTTCTGACATTAGACCTGGATATAGCATCAGATCCCATAGGTTAAGGGCTCAGTAACCCCACTCTGCCTCCATGTCAGATGCCAATCCAAAGTACAGGTTGTCACTTGGGTTTCTGACTGGCTATAAATGGGAGTGTCCTATGACCCTCTCCTGGGGTAATTTGTTAGAATAACACATATTACTTAGAAAAAAACAGTTTACTTACTAAATTATTGGTTTACCACTCATGAATAGGCAGACAAAATTGATACATAGGGCAAGGTATGTGAGAAGGGGGTGGAGTGTTCATGTCCTCTCCGGGTATCACACCCTCTCATCATCTCCACATGATCACCAACCTAGAAGCTGTCTGAACCCCATAGATCAGGGATGTTTATAGAGGCTTCATTATGTGGGCAATAATTATTGAAATTATATACAATTATCTTAAGGTAAACAACTTCTGTTACCCTTAATATGTTAAATCTGGGGTTTCCTAAAAGTATTTGAGCTGAGAAATGAGACATAGAAATAGACCAATGGTTTCTTAATATAGACATCATTCTATATGTATGTTTAAGTTGTGCTAAAATATTCTGACTAAAAAAGGCAAAGGGCTCTGAGTGAATTTTCAACTTCTAGAACTATATACATATGGCTGTCTCATGACAATCTATACTTAAGAGGCCATAGCATTAGGAAAATAAAGGTCTGTGGTGGAAGCTGGTGACATTTTCCACTGAGTTAATAGTGGTGAAGTAGTTGGTAGACAATGCAGATATTACATTTGTGCTAGTGTAATTGTGCTTGGAGGATCACAGATACTTAACCACACAGGATGGCACAGAAGAGGTTCTGTTGGCAAAGTAATCATCTGTAAAAGAAATGACACTAGAAATGTAGAAAATTCTAATTGCAAATTGTCAGATCATTTATATCTTTACTTCTGTTTTCTTATTTTTTATTACACTTATTGGGGGTGACATTGGTTATTAAAATTATATAGGTCTCGGATGTACAATTCTGTAATACATCATCTTTTAATGAGAAAATTTACATTAGTAATGAACATAAAGTGCAATAATTTCAAATGTTTGATTCAGTGAATCAAACATTTAAATATGTACATACACATTTACTAGATGCAAGATCAAGATGTATGATATTTCTGGCACCTAAAAGGGATGCTTATACTCCTTTTTATATCCATGTTCCCTAAAGGAACCATTTTTTTAACTTCTATTGCTATAAGTTGTTTATGCCTGTTCTTGAAATTCATATATATTAAGACGGATTATATGTAAGCTTTTGTACGGATTATATGTAAGCTTTTGTCTGGCTTATTTTGTTCAACATAATGCCTGTAAGTGGCAGAAATTGCATCTTTGTTTTTGTGTATTGCATGTTATTCTTTTTAAAATTATTGTATAATATAAAATTGATATATACCTCAATTTATCCATTCTACTATTTGTGAATATTTTATTGCTTTAGTATCAGCAGTGATTTATTTAAACAATTTTCTCTTAAATTTAACTTGTTTCAAATATTAGTATTGTAAATTGCATCTAATAAATGTCTTTACACATAAATCTCTGCCCATATTTCACATTTATCAATAAGAACAGATTAATTAGGAATTTCCCTGTGAAAGAACTACTACGTTCTTTTTTAATGATAATTCGAGTTCTATAATATTATCTACTTCTACCTTTAATTCGGTTGATTCATTTATGCCATAGCACTGCCAAGAAAGATGATAGATTCATTTTTTATTTATCTGAAACTCTTTGGAAGTGAATTCTATGAATTAGATTTTTAAAAAATAGTTTAAGTTTAAAACCCCAAATATCATGAAAGGAAAAATGATGATAATCTCTCTTTTGAATATTACCTGTCTAAAAATACTTTATTTACCTTTTTTCTTAAATGGAGTTTAATGGATAAATACTTACACTCCCTTCATGACTCAGGTCATCATTATGGAAATCAATTAGTGGTTTTTAGTACACCTGCTTGGGAGACAGCCAGCCTCTGAGAGCACCTTTATTTTACGTCTGATAGCCATGGAATCTTGGAAAAACAACCTTTATGGAATCTCCTGTCTTTCTTCTCTGTAAAATGGAAACAATAATACCTACCACAAACAGATGATATGTGGATTAGAAGTACTTGTGATAACTCTGAAATACGTAAAATCATGGCAGATGGCAGACTACTTAGAGATGCTAGTAAAATGCCAGCTAGGAAGATTTTGCGCTCGAAATCTATAAAAAGCATGGGCTGTTTTTCACTGCAATAAATAATGTTTTTACTTTATCATGATCTTAAATGATATGTTTATGTGTGTGTGTGTAAACATGAATATTTATTTCCATACCTATAGATAATGTTAAATATATATAACATGTATGTGTGTTTGGTAATAACCAACAGCAAATTACCACATTTGCTGTTGGTAATAATATCTCCTGGATGCCAGCAGTCTCTTAAGGAGTCTCTCCTGAAAGTTTGGAAACTAAAGTCCCCTTAGCAGTATTGTGTTTACAATAAGAGTAAATAAAAAGTCGTTAAATGATGACATGAGAATAAGACCTCTGAGTAAAGTCATTAGACACTAATGAAAGTCATTAAGCTCTAAATGACCCACACTTACTTTAGTAGTTAAGGGTCATTTTTACTTCACTTCTTTATACTACTGGTGAGAATTTTGAGTAAGTAAGGTTGTAAGATAGCTAGGTTCCAAATAAGTGCTATTAAGCTGTAAATATGATATCTAAGAATTGGTTTATTTTATTTGGGTATTTATTTTTTAGCTCCTGGAAAATCAGTGCTCTACTGAAAGTCATTTGTCTCTAACTTTAGACCAAGAGTAAGAAATTAAGGGTGAGAATTTATTCAAAAGTCTTCTACAGATTTCAGAGCACTGTTTCCGGAATGGTTTCACTCTTCATTTATTTCTTTTTTGCCTCAAGGTTTAAACCAGATAGTGATCATTGTCAGTTAATACAAAATTTTAAACTAAAATTTCCCCTAATATTAAATTAAGTACACTCAATGGAAAGCAATGGGACCATCAGAGCAGCAGAAGGAGAGGAAATGAATGGGGAATCAAGGTGACCCTCCACCCTGTTTTAGATCTCAGTGTGAGGTCCTCCTTGAGAGTAGTGCTTAGCTGGGGCCCTGTGTGCATGGCCAAGACAGAAAACACCAGCCACTTATATCCCAGCACTGGGGAAGCAGGACTGGCTACATAACTTGTGAAGTCCAGTGAAAGATGAAAGTGAGGGGTCCCTTTTTCAAAATTATTAGAGATCTCAAAAGAGTGACAGCAGAGCATGAACTCAAGCATCGTTGTCCATAAAGCTGGCCTGTGAGGAAGCACTTCCTTACAGTGGTCCTGGGGGTGACTTTATACTAGTGTAAGAGGTGAGCTTTTCATTGCTTAGCTGTTTTCTCCTAAATTATATCTTGCTCAAAGGAAAGGGGAGGGACTATTCTTTATTAACTGTGTATCCACAGAATTCTTGCATCGTGTTTAATTCTCATAGTACTAGTAATTCTGCTAGGCAAATGTGGTCACATTTTTATATATGTCCAATAGAGAGTCAGGATATTTAATTTGTCAAGGTCCTAAGAGTTTCACACTCTGGATCT
Organism: Ia io; assembly: GCA_025583905.1. NCBI lineage: Eukaryota > Metazoa > Chordata > Mammalia > Chiroptera > Vespertilionidae > Ia > Ia io. The sequence goes on along the minus strand of JAJQQW010000008.1, from coordinate 16,663,229 downwards.
TTGACTTCCTTCACCACACCCCCTTTTCTTCTCAAGCATCTGCTGAGCTGGTCTTTCATTGACAAATGTGAGCATCTCAGGAAATGTACTGGATTGTTGGGAAGCAGAGTGAGCCTTGGTTAACACTGTAAAGTTCTTTCCATCTCTAGTCTGAGGTGATTTTCAAATACAGAACTAAAAACAAGTCAGCTCAGAATCTATGTTATTCTGAAGTTTTTCTCGAAGTAGGCCACATATGTAATTAATTAGCAAAGATCTACTTAGTGATTCACACCTGAAGCCCATTAGCAGCCCAGGCTTTGTGTCCATAAACATAAAGTAGCATCTATTTATTATTTTATAAAGGGCCCCTGAGATTTCTCATCCATTTCTCTAAAAGACTCTTAAATTCCCTCAATGAGTTACAAAACTCACTTTTGAAATTATTTAGGAAGCTATGTAAAGCTATATCATTTTTCTTTCTTATTTGGATAGATACAAATTCCTGAGTTTATATAATTCTAAAGGATGCCCCTACAAAATATCTTTTTAAAAGGACTAAGTTAAACAAAACTCAATATTACAAAAATTAAATTTTAAATGAAAATAATTGTGAATAGATGAGGAATGAAACTATTCTTTTTCTATTTCTGGCCTATACATGTGATAGATCCAGTAAATTGCTAAAATTATCTAAAAATGCTGAAGAACACATTCTAAGTTACTTGGTAAGAAAAAAAAATGTAATAGAGAGTGTGAATCTCTATCAAAGGAAATAATAAGATACACTTTCACAAAGTCTTTGTGCTCCAAATAAGTAATTTTTTAAATTAACTATTTTAGTACTATATGGAAATATTATTTGATTGAAAAATGAGGTAAGTCCTTGATTAGAATTTCACTTATTTTTTTATTTTTTATTTTGCTCAGGATAGAATAGATAAGATAAAGTACAATAAGTTTAGTTGTTGGGAGTCTTTGGTATAAATAATCTGCTTTATTTAGCTTTCATAAAAATCCTAAATTGCTTTCAAGTCTACTTAAAGTTTATAGATTCCTTTGGAGAAGATGTCTTTGTATTGGCTTCTGGATAGTGAATTCTCTCAGAGCTCTTAAAAAGTGAGAGTAAGTAACCTGGGATAAACTTTCAGAAAAAAAGTACTAGGAGACACACTGATTTTTACAAAAGACTGTCACTTTCTGAATGAGACTAATCAGATAGCTGAAAAGAAATAACATATTTCTAAGTATGAATGGACGGTTTTAAAAATTGATATGTTGTTAGTTTATTTTCAGTTTATTTTCAATTCTTGTGTACATGATCTTAACTTCTACTGTGAAAGAAGTAGAAGTAGAGATAATAACAATCTAATAAACAACAGGATATTAAAATATTACTTATAGATATGCCATTACATTCATTCACTTAACAAATATATATATTTACTTAATTATTTATTTTAATCCTCACCTGAGGATATTTTTTAGAGAGAGTGGGGGGAGAGAAAGAGAGTGAAAGAGGGAGGGAGAGAAACAAACATTGATGTTTCCCCATCTGATCACTGACATGTGCTTGTGTTTCTTTTCTATGCCCCTCTAGTGTGGATTGTTTGGAGTACAGGGAAACAGATTGTGTCTCCAATGTCAGCACTTTTCTAAAATGTGGCTTTGGGGAAATAATTGAATCCTGCTGTCTGTGAAATGGGTGTCAACATTTCTTTCCATAGATCTCTTAAGAAAATTGTGCAAATAAGTGAGACCATGTGAGATGGTTTATACATTTTGAGGAATAGAATGCATAGGTTGGAATGCAGGAATGCTGTTTCTGAAATTCATGCAAGGCCCCTTTCTCACTCATGGTTCCTTTTTCACTTAGGTATTCATTTACTCCCTGTGATTTATGGACAGTAGGTAGGTTTTTGTACAATATCAGTGAGACTAGCACCATTTTTTATTTTTTTAGTTTTATTGGTTTTTAGAGAGAGACGAAGGGAGATAGAGAGGTAGAAACAATGATGAGAGAGAAACATCATCCATTGGCTGCATCCTGCATACCCCCTACTGGAGATGGAGCCTGCAACCTGGGCATGTGCCCTGACCAAGAATCAAACCAGTGACCTCTTGGTTTCTGGGTTGATGCTCAACTGCTGAGCCACACCAGCTGGGCTTGAAATTCTTAATGGGCAATTCACCTTGCTGCTTCTCTTGATCACTTCTGTTAGGCCATTTGCTGCTCTTTCACTGGGTGAGATTTCTGTTCTTCCAGTTAGTGTTAATTTTGATCTTTTTTAGTCTCTTGAGCTTGTTAGAGTGTTGTAAATTAAGGAAATATATATCAGTCTTCAATGATCTCCTCCTTAGAATGAGGCATTATAGGTTCCTAACACCTTTCCCTCTGTCTCTATCTGGCACCCTGCCCTCCCTATCCTTCACTTTCAACCCGACATGCTTTTAAATACAACTTTTTCAAGGCTCACACAGATTGAGCTGTATGTGATCTGTAGTTCAGTGTTGCGTTAGCTTCTGATACCATCTGCTTTCATTTGCTTCAGTGAGAGATACCCGGAATGGGTTATTTTTGATGTGTTGCCAATTATACTAAAGAAGGAGAAAAAAATAACAAAAGATACTGAAGAACAAAATGGAACAAGAGCCCCTGACAATGTGAATGTGCTTGCACAACCTTTTTGTTTGTTGACAAGTTTAAATGAAAATCTCAAGCTGCTTTTCTGAGTAAATATCTATGTCTTTGTTTTCCAGTCTTCACATGGCCTGTTTGGTTTCTCTTGACCCTTATCACTTGGTGTATGACTTCTCTATCCTATATTTTCCCAAGTATAGTAAGCACGGAAAATGAATGACTTCAACAACCATGGATTATAGTGGGTGGATCAATCCCAGTACAATTGATCACAAGAATCTAACTTCATCAGCCTTCTAACTACCACCTCTTTCCTCTCATCCTCCCCTCCCCTTTCAATAAGAAGGCCAGCCATGAAGTGACAGCTTTCTTTTGACCTTCTTCTTTAAAAATGTCACTCCCCCAGTTGAGGAATGTATTAGAGTGACCAATCATCCAGGTTGGCCAGAGAATTTCCCAGACTTACCATGAATAGTCCCATGTCCTGGATACACAGAGATATTTGTTCAACCTACTTCTGATTTATCAGCAGGAGAACATGAAATGAATGTTATGTCATACTGGGCTGCATTCAGTCTTTTAAAAATATTTAAAAAATTGATTTCAGAGAGAGGAAGGGAGAGGGAAAAAGAGATGGAAACATCAATGATGAAAGAGAATCATTGATCATCTGTCTCCTGCACATCCCTTCCTGGGCATTGAGCCTGCAACCCAGGTATGTGTCCTGATGGGGAATCTAACCATGACCTACTGATTTGTAGGTCAATGCTCAACCACTAAGCCAAGCTGGCCAGGCTGCATTCAGTCTTTTAATTGAACTCAAGGTTGTGTCTTCTACCAGGTAGATAAACCATAGTCCATTAGGCAAATTCAGCCTGGGGCCTGTTTTTGTATTTCTTATATTATTAAATATTTCTTATATTATTAAAAGTTGTTTAAAAATGTGAATATATGATAGACAGAATGTGGCCTACAGAGCCACAAAAATTTACTCTCTGGCCCTTCATAGAAATAGTTTGCTGAATCACAGATCAAGCATGTCTTCCTTTGTTGTGCAACAACAGGGTTTGGGATGCTCAACCCAAGTCTATTTTTCTAATGAGATGCAGGAAAAATATAGTGACCTTTGATTATTGAAATCAGATTCCATATATGACTCTCATCAGTCCTTTAATTATTAATATTTTCTGAATTCTGGAGGGAAAGATAAGCAATGCATAAGGAGCACAAATGATACATAATTTTGTTAAAAAGAAAAATGTTGCTTTTAATTAAACTTAACAATAGTGACTGAAGTATATAATCTTTTTGTATAAGTAGCTAATAGTTTTCTAGTACATGTTGTCGATGATTTCCCTGTATCCATCTGCTATAATTGATTAGCTTAAACCAGTAAGTCTTTGCTGGTCCAGGGATAACTTGTGTTCTAAATTGGCCACGAGTGAACGAAAGGACTTAGTAACTTCCATGGACATTAAATAAAGGTATGTGTGCCTGACAAGTTGAGGGATTTTCTCTGCTTTGCCTGTGAAGTAGTTTTCCATCCTTCCTTCCTTGTTTCTTTTCTTTGTTCAGAGGAAGGAGGGAAATTTTGAAATCTTAGAAGTTGTAATTTGTTGAGAGAGCTGACTTTCTGTTGCAGCTGGTGGTGGGTCACATACAGTGTGATTTATATTGTTAAGTTTAGAATCATTCTTATTGGATCAGATCATCTTTTTATTACCTTACATTGGAAAAGGGTAATTAACTCTGTTATAATTAAAATCTAAGGACTTTCCCGTGTGGCTTTAACCTTATTAAGATAACTGTTAGAATACTGAGAAATGAAAATATTTGGCTGTGATACTTGCTTCATTTCATTTTATATTCTTTTTAGTAGAATATTTTAAAAATCATATACAAATCTCAAATGTTTCCATCTATTTTATTCTGAGATTAATAGCATTCTTTTTATTTGAATGGAAATATTTTAAACAACAGAGTTATGAAGATGGATTTTGTTTATTGCTCTTTGAAATATAGCCTATCTACATTCCCTGCAGAATTTCCTTTCCTGATGCTTAAAAGTGGCCTTGTTTTTGACAATTCTTAGCAGCCAGACTACCCATGTGTGTGAGAGTGATCTACTTTTCTACTTCTACATATTCTCTAGATAAAACTTTTTTTCTTTAGAGTTGAAAATTATATTAAACCTAGTTTAATATAGAGACTATTAACTAGTGGTCAGCTGATTCATTATAAATTCATAAATGGCTTTTAAGAACTGTCTTGAAAATACAGGCTGTCCCCCAAAAATGTATGCACACACTTTGAATAGTTATAAAGGCAGTGTTCATTAAAATACCCTTAGTTTTCAAAATTGAGCTATCAGCTGTTAAAGTGTATATACAATTTTGGGGGACACCGTGTAAATGCATTGAATAGATGGAAGAGAAAGAAGGTTGAGCTTTAATAACATTCTGAAGGGGAGTCTTGCTAAACCATAATACAAAACATTTATGTATTCATTCTGTAGACTGTGGTTATGGGAATGATCATGATCACATAACTATTTAGAAGTCCGGCATCAGGACCAAAATGAAGGACATCTGGCTTCCAGTCCAAGGCTCTTGCCACTTGATGACAACCTTTGTCTGGGTGTGTGTGAGTGTGTGAATGTGTATGTGTGTGCATGTGTGTGTGAAGGGGGATGGTAAAACAGTCCTCAGACATGTTCTTGCCCCAACTCAACACAACTCTCTCTCTAGGCTTTCCAGAAATGTGATTGATTTTCACAAGTGGCTTGGGAAACCTGTCTTGCTCTTCCCTGTGCCCAATCCTGATATATGACAGAGTTGGGTCCATATTATAGTGAATGTATTAACAGAGGATGTCATAACTTTGAATATTTAAATTTAAAACTATGAAATTTAGCTTGAAAATTAACTACCATTTAAGTTGCCATCTGTGGATACATTGAAACCGGTGCCAGTCTAATTAGCAATCAGGAATATAATTGCTTTTGGCATATGAATGTGGAAAACTTCTCTGGAGTAAAATTATGCCAAGTTGTGCATTTCTGAGTCTTTATTTCTTTCAAATTGACAGTGTTAATATTCTAATACTATATTACTTGGCATTCTATTTGAGGATTTTAAAAAGTTTTTGTTTTCATTTTTGAACAAAATAATATTATCTATCTATCTATCATCTGTCTATCATATGTCGTCGTCGTCGTCATCGTCATCGTCGTCGTCATCATCATCATCATCATCATCATCATCATCATCTACTGGTCTCCTTAAGTCTAGAACAGGGTTTCTCAACCTGGATACTATTAACATTTGGAACAGATGATTCTTAGTTGTGAAGGACTGAGATGTACATTTAAGGATGTTTAGAAGCATCTCTGACCAATACCCACTAGCTTCTAGAACCCTTTCCCCATAATCACAACCTTAAAAATGTTTTTAAACTTTGTGCTGGGATGAGAACACAGGTATTAGAGGATTTATTCCATAAACTGATTTCTCAAACATAAGAGAATACATGACTAATGCTTCTGAAAAAACAGATTCCTAATGTTAACAGAAAGATTTTAGGAATCATGCTTAGTTCATGTGCTGGCCAGGACATGGAAATGTCCCAAATATCGTCAGACCTCCCACGTAACATTTCTCAGCTATTTGCTTATAAAAAAAAGCCCCTCTTTGGAGAGCAGTTTCATCTTTCTTTGTGTCACCTTGCTTGAGGAGCAATGAAATGCAATTATCCTTTACCATGATTTGTGAAGTAGCAAATGGAGTTGACATCTGTTCAGCAAATTCTGAAGACAGTCCATTTTTGTTTTTTCCCCTTTGGAACTAAAGTCATCACCAATTTTGTCCTTTGGCCTTCTGTTGGTCTCTTGTTATAGCCTTGTGATAGTCTAAGCACGTTTGGCTTAAGAAACTAAAAGGAGAGAGACAAGGGGAAAGATCAGATATGGCTAAACAGCCCTGGCTGGTTTGGCTCAGTGGGTAGAGTGTCAGCCTGTGGACTGAAGGGTCCCAGGTTTGATTCCAGACACGGGCACATGCCCAGGTTGTGGATTCGATCCCCATTAGGGGGCTTGCAGGAGGCAGCCAATCAATGATTCTCTCTCATCATTGATGTGTTTTTCTCTCTCTCTCCCTCTCCCTTCCTCTCTGAAATCGCTGAGAAAAAAAAAAAAAAGGTTGAACAGAAGCAGTGTTTGCCCCCATCATTTTAATGAGAGATTGAGATATTTAAACATTTCTATGGAAAGAAAGTTGGGTATGTATCTTTATGGCAATCTATTCACTTATTAATTTAACTATATTTATTGAACCCTTATATTGTGTGAGGTGTTTTTCTAGGTAGGGAAGATAGGGATGTGAATAAGACATATAACTTCTCTATTTTCATGGAGTGGCTAGACAATAAAGAACTAAAGTAACGTATAGGCAACATTATCCCTGAGAGTGGAAATTGCTCTGAAGAGTGTAAGATAAGCCACCATGATAAAGAGGGGAACAAGTGATATCCCTTCAGGGGATCCAAAAACAACATTTAAAGTGTGTTCTGAATAGGAAGGAGCCAGCCCTGAAAGTTTTGGGGCAGGCAAAGGGGACCGGGATATGTTGCTCCAAAATATACCACTTTGGCATAAGGGTTTTTTTGAGCTGAAGGCAATTGAGAAACAGCAGAAAAGGGAGAAGTCCCCACCCTTCTTCTTTGTGCATGAAAGCAGGACACCAGTTCGCCTTTATAAAGGTGACATAAATTTCCATTTGTCAAGGTGTTTTCCTGTTTCAGAGGAGAAAGCCTCAATCTTTGGAGAGGACTCTTAGACTAATCACAGGAGACAGCACCAGTCATCTCTGCATAACGCCCCTCACTAAGCAATCCTAATCTAGCATACATTTCCTAGTCACCTTTTCACAGTTTACCTCCCTGAGAGCCCACATTCTTTCTTTAACTTTGTCTGGTCACTTTTACACAATGTATTGCCCTTTGTTAAAGTGTTACATAAGCTTTTGCTCCTAACCACTTCTTAAAGTTTTAATTTCTTTTCCATGAGGCCTCTCTGTATGTAAAATTAAAAATATCAATTACATAGTGTGCCTTTTCTGCCCAGCCAGTATTGCTCAGTGGTTGAGCATCAACCTATGAACCAGGAGGTCACGGTTCCATTTCCAGTCAGGGCACATGCCTGTTTTACAGGCTCGATCCCCAGTGAGGGGCATCCAGGAGGCAACTGATCTATGATTCTCTCATCATTGAAGTTTCTATCTCTCTCTCCTTCCCCTTTCCTCTCTGAAATTAATAAAAATGTATTAAAATATTTGTGTGCCTTTTCTCCTATTAAATTGTAGTTTGTTAGTTTAACTCCCAGTTCCTAAATATGAAACTTAAGAAAGTAGATGAAGAATTTTTTTCCCCCCTTACAACAGGGGAACATTTCTAAGAGAGAGAAATAGTGAGTTCAAAGTCTCTAAATCAAGGGGTATCCTGATATGTTTGAAAAGAAATTCAGTGAATGGAGTTTGCAATGTAGGAAGGGGCCAGATTATGGGTGACTTTATAATCTATGGAAAGAAATTTGGGTATGTATGTATGTATGTATTTATCTAAAGGGTGTGACAAAAGTATCTTTACAGTTGTTCTTATGGAAAATAATAAAATAATCTATACTAATAATAGCCTAGGTGGTCGTCATGCCCTCATGCCGTGATGCCCTCACGCTATCACAAGGAGGCGGCATGCGCTGTGTTTGCGTGTGGGTGGGCGGGGACTTGATGCCGCATGCGTGGCACAAAGGTGGGGCCTGGCAGCCACTCTGCATGGTGAGGCCTGGGGGTCCCGTGGGTGTGCGCGCTGTGGAGGCGGGGCCCCCCGCTCTGGCCTACCTCTTTGGGGCAATCCATCCAGGAGCCCCCGTGTCCCCCAGGTCTTGCGCGATTTCGCGTGCTGGGTCACTAGTTAATAAATAATAATACAGGAATAAACTGTATCGCATACTCACAACTGTAAACATACTTTCGCCTCACCTTGTGTATGTGAGAAGAAACTATTAGAAAAGTAGGAGAATAACATAACATAAATTTTATTTATTTTGAGACATCTCACTGTTCTGGAAAGAATGATGATAGGAGATGAAATGGCAATGAGGGAGAGGATTCTGGTAAGATGACAACAGTGTGAGAACAGGGTTTCCAGTCTCTCCAAATTGCCTCATAAAAAAAGAGCGACTAGATACCAAAACAAAACAGAAAAAACACACCATGAATAATATTTAAAACATGTGTTTGCAGAAGGGAGGGGAGGGAAGCAATGGGGTAGGTTGATTTTAGAATAGTAGCTATGGATGAAGGGGTTTGCTCTCTGTACTACTGGATGAGTACAAGGGTCTGCAATGAGAATGACTGAAGAGGCTAGAACATTCTAGTCCCTCTCAGTTGACTTGTTAGGTTCCTTCCTAAGACGGCCCTACACTGAGGAAAAACTGCTCTAGGAATGGAATCAAAATCAAGCCATCCAGGGACAACAGAGATGAAGGCAAGAAACAGTTTAGACCAAAATGATGGAGAGGAGTAAAGCTGGGACATCTTAGAAAGCAAAGTCACAATGTTCTTTAACCCTGTGCATTTAAAACAGATGGCGGAGGTCTGTAAAGCTAGAGAAGCTTGTCTCATTCCTGCCTCTTTTAAAAAGTTCTCAAAAACTAATTTTAAATAAAATTATTTGTGCTGATAGAGAATATGAAGAAAATGTAGGTGATAATGATGCAACCAATGGCATAGGTGAGTTTTCAATAAATAGTAGTCAAATGAGTCTACAGACCAAATGTTTATTTAGATAAATCCTAATGCATCAAGAAAAATAATTGATTTATTGATGTATTTACCTTGGCTCCTAGTAAGTTTTAGTTGGGAGGAACTACCCTATGTGGTGCCGTTATAGCCATTGCACATCCTAGCATACTCTTTTACTTAGCTATAAATTCTGTTTTTAGAAGTCTGTGGAGGTTTGCACAGCATTTGCATTTACTTTTCTTTCAATTTCAGCAACTTCTTAGCCAACCACATATGCATCACAGAAATCCTTGGTAGTGTAGGATAAGCTAAGGAAAGGAATGTTTGACTCTTTTAATGTGTACTTTGTTGGACTTTTTGATTTTTGTGAAAGCTAAAATGTGTAGTTTTGAAAATCAATCCCTACATTAAGTGATCATCATTTGAATTTCTTGTCAGACTATTTTTGTCCCTTTTGGCCCAACATGAACTGTCCAGTTGTGGTCTTCTGTTATATGCAGATTAACACTCTCATACAAATTTTTGTTACAAATCCTGTAACACGAGTTTTCCTCCAAAATGTTCCACAGAGTAAGCACTTCTTAAACTACTGGTGCGGGGGGGAGAGGGGGAGGGTGGAAAGAGAAAATTTAAGAGAGAAAATAGGAAGATATAAAAATAAATGCTAGACATTCTCTTACTTGATAATACTTGATTGTTAGCTTTCAACTTAAATAAGCAGACAGTTGCTTATTGAGTCACTTCTACCCAATTTCTGTGCCTTACATAGATGTTCCCATGTGTTTTGTAGAGGAACACCAACCACTGCATTCAAGGGTCAGAGAGAGCTAATGGAATGATGCTGCCTTCCCAAGGAAGCCAATGGCTTTGAGGCCTGGGAACCAATACCTCAAGGGTTGCTCCCTGTGCTGGGAGCTATGGCCATCCTTTCCATCCTAGGGACCAAACTTTATCAAACTCCAATAGCACTAGTTAGAAGCTCTGACTCACCGATCTTCATTATCCCACAGAGAGTGGTCTTTGCTGCTCCTCCTCACTGCTATTATCTTTCTCTGTCTTATGCCCTATACCTTCTCCTCCTCTGAGGTTTTGCTGTAAACAGAAACTGTTGAATTTCAAACACACCATCAATTTATCATGTCAGGGGAACACCATGTATCCTGACTTTTGATTCAGAAAATGTGCTCATTCCATCTCTGGAATCCAGTCAATGTGAACGAAGGGGAAAATCTATTTATATTGTGCTGTGGAAAGACTGAGCCTTTCTTGTTAGTGGAGGGAAGGTAAGGGTCCATAAGAATTATCCCTGGCATTCCCTTTTGGAACCTGGGTTGTATTTTGCCATGGAAATTAAAATGAAATTACTTTTAATTAATTGGGGTGTTAGGGTTTAGTTAAATTATTTTAGTTAAATAATAAACTAATTTCTCCTATGCCATTATTTCTAAGAGTAAATGTGTTTTAAATTCCAAGCAGTAACTTATCAAACACCATTTGAAAGATAGCCCAGTCATTGATTGCAGGCTGCTTATAAAGAACACCCCCAATTTTTTCAGTGTCTCCGTCTTGTGTTGAAAACATACACGCTGAGGTCACATATGTACTCTAAATGTATACAGGGTGGAAGTTCAAATAATTATTATTTAGTTAAATATTACCAAAGACTAATTTTGTAACCATGCAGGAAATATATGGATGAATAAAGATTTTAGCTCTGTCTTCAAAGATCTCATTTTGTGGGGGAAAAAAATTCTTTCAATAGACAATAGTAGAAGAAAAGGAAATACCTCAACCAAGTATAGTTTGCTATGAGAATTTACTCAATGGGGGAATAGTTCTGCCTGATGGGGCTGATGAAAGCTCTAGAGAGGAGAAGTCATATAAGCTAAGTGTCCAAGTATAAATGTGATTCTACTAGGAGGAAGGAGACAAGGGGGCAGGCTATCCCAGGCATGAGCAAAGACAGCAAAGATAAGTCTTTTGTTTGAAATGTTGAGTGACATTCAGTTTCTGCTATTCATATCCCACATTTTAACTCTTTACTACAATCCAAAAACTGTTGTTTTCCTCCTTAATCCAATCTTTTGTTCAAATTTCTCAGTGCCTCTACATGTTTCATATAGCCAAACTTACCGTCATACTGTGTCATCAATGCTGATGTCCCTGACATATCATTTTCTGGAAATATCATGAGCATGAAAGGCATTAGGTTCTATTCTGCTTCTGCTCACTGTTCCCTACCAAAGCCTCCAAAGATTCTGCTTAGATAAAGGCAGGTAAGGCTATTCTTACTGAGCATCCCGCAAATCTAAGTTTTATCCATTCTGCATTGTTCTCAAGCAGCAGCATGAACTGTACTTCTCTCCCCAAGATTTTGCATACCCCGTGCCTTCTGCCTTCAGCATTTTCCATCACCACTTAACCTAGCTTATTTATTTTTATTATTCAGAATTTAGTTTTGATGTTTAGCCTTCTCTGAATTTACAAGCCTATCAGAACATTGCATATTCGGTATCTCTATTTTATGCATGTATTAGGTGTCATATTTCTCCTATCAAATGACTCTGTATTACAATTGCTTATTTAATTATCTCTACTGCAAGTGCCTTAACAGTAAAGAAAATTTATCTTTAATTCTCAGTGTCTACCTATAAAAAGTAACTTCTCATTAAGTATTTGTGGAATAAGTTAAGGAAGTTTGTATAAAATAATACTACCAATAATATCTTTGATTTATTCACCATTTGTTATTGCCAGATACTTTAAATATATTATCTCATTTTAACTTAGTTTTCAGTATAATAATTTGTGAGAAGTATTATTATCCATAGTTTTAGGTAAAGAAACTGAGACAAAGAGGAAACTTTCCAGAGATTTCACTGTTTAACATGGGGGCACTTCGGAAGTTTGATAAAGGTTTTATTTATTTTCCTCCAATATAATTCTCTTTATAAATCATTTAGCTAATATCATTGTGTTGGCACACTCTCTGTAAGAGTTCTTTGTAAAATCCATCTTTTATCCCCCCCCCATTTTTTAAGAAATAGGAAAGTGCATTTGCCAAGAGTCAATAAACAGACAACTCGAGTGGTTTAAACTTGAAAGGTAGACTTCAGAAGCTTTGAGAAACTTTTAACCTTGACATTCTCCCAACCTAATTGAGAAGCCTGGTGTTGGTTACTTGCTGAGAGAAGAGGGATTTTCAGTGTATAATATACAGGTCACTGGTTTTAAGTTGGGTCCATTATAATTTATTGGAGTCCTGACAGTTCTAGGTGATATAAAGAAGAAAGATTGGCTTTATTAGGTGATTTCCCCGTCTATGGTAGTGCTACTTTAATAGATAATAATGGTTAACAACTTGATGACATTTCCCTGATTTCATTTTAGCATTTGGAAGGTGATGAATTCTAGGACTCACTAATGTTGAAATGAGCTCATTGTCCTGAATAGTGAGTCAGGGAGTCACAAAAAGTCCATTTTTCCTAAACTTTAGCCCTGTGGCTTTCATTCTGTGCCTCTCCAAGTACAACCTGACATTTGTGTCTGATTGGTTGAGAGCTCTTATAAGCAATTAAGGGTACACTTGGATACCCATCTAAATGTTCCAACTTAATACATATCTACAGAAAGCCCAACTGGTTTGCCAAGTTTGAAAAGAAGGCTTTGGTATCAATTCATATTTACAGCTAACCTTATGTATAAGCAGCTTGGTGACCCCTTATTTGATTAACTTTTAGTGGCAACTGCAAGTACCCTGCCCCTGAAAAGCTCTAGTTTATTCCAAAATTCCAGTAATAAAATATTGGAAAAACTTTCCATGTCAAGATTTGAGATGAGGTTGCCCATAGCTGTAGAAATAACACCTTGGCTTACCATTATAATTTGACGCATGCAATTGTAATAGATCTTTCCCTAACTTCTTTGAGAAGGTAGGAGTGAAGGACATTAGAACCCTGGCCACCTGGAAGCAGAAAGGGAAAAGCTGGTGCATGGAAGACAAGATGGTCATTTCATTCTTGTTCTAAGAGTAGCCCTGTCCATTCCCATTTAGATCCCATGGTTCTTCATCTCTTCCTTGTTTGGTCTTGATATCATCTCTCCTCAGAGTCTCTCGAATTTTCATATAGGGTTTATTCTTCACTCCAAAGGGCTGATATGGTGGGCAGAATTCCAAGAATTACCCTCAGTACCCTTGTCGTTTGAGTGTAGTTGAAACCTGTGGATATGATACATATCATTCCCTCAATTATATTTTCACATACAGTAAAAGTGTGAACCTAAATTAATAACATGAACACTCTAAAAGCAGAGTTTTCCCTAGCTGGTGGCAGAAAGTAAAGTTAGAGATTCAAAATACTGAGGGAATATGGTGCACAGTTGCTGGCTTTGAATTTAGAGGGGGCCACGTGACAAGGGATACTGGTGGCCTTTTGGAGCAGTGAGTAGTTCAAGGCTGACTGCCTGCATGGAAATGGGACGCTCAATCCTGAAATTATAAACAACAGCAACAAAATAATTTTTAAAAACTGGATTATGTCAACAACTGGAGAAACTTCTAGGTGGCTTCTCCCCCAAATCCATTAGATTAGATAACAGCTTACTCCAGTCAACAACCTTGATTTCAGCTTTGTAAGGCCCAAAGCAGAGGGCCCAGTTGAACCCACTGGACTCCTGGCCTACAAAACTATGAATGGATATTGTTTCAAGTTGCCGAATTGGTGGTAATTTGTTATGCAAAGCCTTCTAACAGAATCTTACCTCACTCAGTAAAATCCAGAGTCCTCACTGTGAACTATAAGGTCCTCCATGATCTGGATCCTGTTACCTCTCTGTCCTCACCTCCAATTGCTTTCCTGCCTCATTCATTTTGCATCTACTGTAGTAGATTTCTCCCTCAGGGTGTGTGCACTTGTTATTTCCAACCTGAGATGTTTTCCCCAAGATATCAGCTATGTAATCACAATCCCACTTCCTTCAAATCTTGACTTGAAAGAGTAAATGAAGACCTTCCCCAATGCTTCTCCCTGATACTTCTAGCATGCACTGCACCATTTTATTTTATTGTACTTAATACTGCCCAGCCTATTTTTATGTTTTATTTATATTGCTAAGTGTTTGTATCTTCCACTGTGATGAAAACTTCATGAGGGCTAGGAGGATTGTCTGTTTTGTTCACTGCTGTAGGAGACAAATAAATTATTAGATTCATGAATTTAATAAAAGAATGGATCTTCAATTTATTTATGAACAAACTTAGGCTCATGGTGGTAAAGTAACTTCTAAAGATCATAAAATTAGTAAGTAAGAGGTTGAATGGAGATGAGCAGTGTAACTAAATGAAGGTTTGGATTAATAAGGACATTTGCAGCAGTGTGAACAACTCCAAGGAATTTGGACAATGGGTTGTTCATGAGGGATTACAAGGAATTTTGTCATGATGAAGGATAGAGATAGGTAGAACACCTGCCAGGGAGCTGAGACTAAGATATAGCAGAGGGTGATAAGAAGTGGAACAAAATAGTTCGGGTTGTGCTGAAAAAAGGAAGTGATAAGTTTTGTTTGAACATGCTGAGTAAGAAGCAACTTTTATGAGTCTCTTTGGTAGTTTTGTTTTATTTTATTTTCTGATCAGGATAGAGGATGTATGAAGGAGGAACATAGCAGTTTAGATATTATGCAATTGGCTCTTTGCCTTAAATAAAAATACAGCAGTCATTTTTTTATGTTGTGATCATCTTATTTATAGGAAACTCAGGCTTTCCAAAATGTTCTCATTCTTATTTTGCCTGCCAATACACTTTCAATAACTTGAGTTGGACAATGAAAACAGTGCTACAGCCTGGCTAGTGTGGGTCAGTGATTGAACATCAACCCATGAACCAAGAGGTCATCTGTTCGATTCCTGGCCAGGGAACATGCCCCAGATATGGGATGGATCCCCTGTAGGGGGTGTGCAGGAGGCAGCCAATCAGTGATTCTCTTTTGTTATTGATGTTTCTAACTCTCTCTCTCTCCCTTCCTCTCTAAAATCAATAAAAATATATTTTTAAAAAAGAAATAAAATTGTGTTACAATCATCTTGTTGAGCCCTTAGTGCCTCAGGGCTACCAGAACCATGGGTCTTCTTAACTCTGGTCACTGTCATTGCTTCTGCTAAGCTTGAATCTCAGGTGGTGGGCTGTCTTCAGAGATAGATATATGGTTGCGGATGGGTTGTATATGGCTCATTCTTCCTTTTGTAAATGATATTCACATCTATGCTCTGAGTTCTCTAGAATTCTCTTCACTGTTGTCTCAATATTGTTGTAGGTATGAGATACATTTTGTTGACATGGATGAGAACTAGGGTCTCATCAGAGCCCATTAGGTCTTCTCTACCATTATCGTTGTTGTAGTGCATAGAATCCCTGACTCTCCCAAACCTTGTGCCAGCCATATAACTCTTTCCTCCCAGTATTGTTCGAGAGTCTTAAAGGAACTGGGAAAGTCCCTCTCCCTCTTTCCAAAATATCCATTCACCTTTAGCTTCCTGTTATTCCTTCAACCACCCCAAACTCTTTAAAAGCTCCATCCTTTCCTTGATACTTCTGAATTCCTCAACCCAAGTTTTCCCTTTAAGCTTGTCCAACCAAAGCTCAATTATCCAGATACATAGAAATATTAAACTATGAGTATTTTTAACCTGTATTTTTAGCATCATCCAGATACTCAACTATTTCCATCCCTCCTCCATCCCTTCATGCCTCAATTCTACTTTGTAGGATGTCACCTAAAAATTAATTAATTGAGAAAGCATTGACTTGGTACTAACTATTCTGCTTGACACTTAAAATAAAAACAAACAAAAAACCTAAATCCTTGCCATTCTTTTAAATGAGTCACCTTTTAGCTATTAACATTTAATTATTGCTTTACAGCCTACAAAGAATTTCCACATATATAACTATATATTTTTTTTCAGTTAACTACTAGCTGAAGTAGTTACTGCAATGATTATCTGGTTATCCCCATGCTACAGGTAAGGAATCTCAAGGTCATGAAGAACCTCTGCCAAATGTCACACAGTTAACAAGCACCAGAGCTGAGACATGGCAAGGATACACCTTTTATTATGTGGCTCTGCCTCAGCCTTGAAATGTAGAAAAGAAAATACTCGGTAAAGGTACTCAGTTAAACAGAAAATGTGTGCAATAGGGTCCAATTTGATGTGTTGTGTTTTTTTCAGAGGAGAGACAACAGCATCCACAGAAGTTTAATTCAGGGACTTGGATGACAGCATAATACATCTTGTTGTTCCCTTTATTGTCAATAGGCTGCCTTGGCTGTCTGTGTTCCTGGCTTGGATGGGGATTTTATAGCAGTGTTTACCCCATCCCGTATGTGTAATGTTTTGTGCAAGTCATTTACTTGTGCTGTGAGATTTGGCACTGCACACTGTAGGTTACACACCTAAACTCCCCATCGCCATACTGGAGGAAACTTCAGCATGATGAAGACCCTCCAATCCCCAGTAGTTTCCCCCTGAGACATAATGCCAGTAGATTGGAGCCTCATCAGGGGCTGTTTCCCGTTGCTGCCTAACAGGGGATCCATTTATTTTTCAGGCAGGAGACAGAATCCTCTGACAATAGTTATGATGTTATCTCGAACAAGGTAATTTGATTTGATAGATGCAAATGCAGAAGATTGGCAGTTAATACATTTTCTCCCTTTTAAAAGGATTTGGAGTTTAAAAAAAATTCAGTTTAGGTGGAAAATTTAGGACTGCCAATCCCTTTAGCACAAACAGTAACCTTGTGAACGTCTTGTTATTCTGAATCCCAGGAACTAGTCTTTATTTTTCACTTAAAGAACTCTTCTAAAATCTAATGTGCATCTATATAACCTTCCCATCAATTCAAGGAATAAAAATAGAAGGTGTAAAATTGGCTATGCAATATTATTCACATTAAAAAACATAAAGTAACTCTGTGATTCGCTGTAGGTTGCATTGTGGCTTTAGTAGCTAGTGGTAATAGTCTGAAGAAAGAAAGAAAATTTATATATTCCCACATCCTGGGTTTCAGATACCACAGTGAAAATGTCTTAGTTTTAGAGACTGGGATTGGGAACTGCTAATGAAATAGAAATATTCACTATTTTTATCTCTGCACTTTTCACACTATTAGGCAAAAGTGTATTTATTGAAATAATTTTTCCATATTTTTAATTACTAAAAATAAACTTGTATTAATAACTGTCAAATGATAACTTATAATTTGATGGCAAGAAGGGGACTTTGATAATTTTACTTTGTTCCCTGGCTATGCAGATAACCAGAGTTAAGTCCTAGAGATAGTATATGATTCGTCCAAAGTCATAGGGTTGGTTAGAGACTGAGATGGAATTAGAATGCAAATGTTTGGCCTTAGCAAACTATGCAGCCCTAAACCACTGAGGCAGAAAGTCAGCCCTTTATTTAATAACCAGTAGCAGGTTACTGACATGTCGTTTGTATAGACTCTCATGGTGGAACGTATTAGTGGTGCCTGCTGCCTTCCTAGTTCTTAGAATTTTGAAGTCATCTAAGATTGACCTATAATTTCAATAAGAAATAAAATATCCATTTCTGGATTTATTACTATTGTATAGTTTTTTTTTTTTTAAATGTACATGATATTAGAGGGAACAAAGAATTTAATTCATGGTTCTCAATTTTTCTTTCCATTCAACTCCTAAAATTAAGTTTTATTTTATTTAATGCTCATCTTTGGGATAGTACTCTATTGTTTTCACAAGTAACAATTATCAACACAACTAAGTGCTATTTATTTTACTTCCTTAAAGAAAGAAATCATACCTTAAAGGCATAAATACTAATCATGAGGATACTGTTTTCTTTTCAGAAGTGGGAATAGAGTGTAGTCAAACATCCTTTGGAGGGTGACCTGGGAGCGAAAAAGGGTGGGCATGGTGAGTCAGAGTTAAAAGCAGTAGTGAAGAAAAATGTCCCATTTCCCTCTTCATACTAATGGCCTAAATGTGTTTGTGATTGTGGTGATGGCCATTTCTCATGAGGCTAATAGCTGTGATGTGTCTCCAAAATGATTCACTACCATTCCTCCTCACAAGCCAAATTATTCCCCCTAAGTATACGTCTTAGCTACTTCCGTTTCCTAAATGGATAAACGCAGTCAGTTCTGTGTTGTATAATCTTAAGGAAAGTCAGTATTACCTGCCGGTAAACTATAATCTTGTGATGTGGCAGAAGGAGCAACCTTCTTCATATTTAAAATAAATGCCCATCATCTCCCTCCACGGTACCCAGAGGAGTTTGAAAATGTGACCAGTCATGTAATCTGCTGCTGAAGGAGACTTGCTTCTGCCTGATGCATTGAGTCAATTTGTATTCTTACTCAAGAATGAGGTGGCCATAAATGCCAGCACATAAATGAGCCCTAAATGGAGGTAGGAACACGTGCTTCCAGCTATCACCCAACTATCTCTGATAGCTTAAATATAAAGAAGCCTGCTTTTTTGATGCAATACAGGTAATAAAGTACAACAGAAAGGATGAACAACTTTAGAGTTTAATAGTCCAAACAGCGGTAAAATTCAGGTTTGTCATTTTTATTTGTGTGATCTACAAGTCAATCAACTATCAGAATCTCAGTTTTCCTTATCTTAAATCTAAAACTTGGATAAAATTAGTTACCTTGCAGCGCAGCTGTGAAAATAAATGCTTGTAAATGTTGGTTGTTGTCCCATGTTAGTTTCTCTCCCACCCCTGGCTATGCTGAGAATGTTTTTTTTTTTTTTTTTGCAGAAGCCAGAATCTGGTTTGGTAAGGATCGGCATAAGAAAATTTAGGAATTATTTAAAAATTAATGATCTTGTAACTGCTACTTACCAAGTGCTTAAGTCGTGCTGTGCAATAAACAAATTCCTAACATTTATCCCTCACAAAAGCCTACCATATAGTATCTCTAGTTTGCAATGAAGAATAGGCAGGTCTCAGAGGAATCAGTCTCTGATTCATTGTCAACTAATAAATAATGAGAAGATTTATTCTACAGAAATTTATGGAGCCTCCTATGCATCGGATAATATGCTAGATGTTGAAATATATTAGTAAAGAAACCAGGAAATGTCAGAGACATGATGTTTCAGTGGAGCAAACAGACTATAAAGGATTAAACGAATTGTGCTGAAGCCTATGAAAGAACAGCAGTGGACTGATATGGAATGGGTAACAAGGGAAGTAGCAGGGGAGAGAAAAGTGGTAGAGGCTGGACTGGAGACAGGGCACATGGACCACTATACACACTCCCAGGATGGAACAAACAAAAGGAAAAAGGAGGCAGTAACCCCATGTCCCATAGAGACTCTTCTTCGGGGATTACCTGCCACAAGGGAAAGGAATTTCCAGGAGACTATCTAAACCCCAGGATTTGATGCAGAGATTGAAAGAAAAAGTCAGATGGAGATAAATAAAAAAGAGGTCAGAGGTCAGAATGTAGCTCAAAGGCATCTGAGGGAGGGAAGAGGGGAAGAGGAGGGAGTTCCAGACCTGAATGGTTCACCTTGGGCTCTTAGTGGCTCAATTTCATTGAGAAATGCTGCAAATCTGTGTCCCTTCCCCCCAGACTTTCAGGCATAGGCAAAATGTCGTTTCTACATTATGAGAAAGATATGGGCATCATAGAGGCACACAATCATACAGACCTGATTCACTGCTCTTTTCCTGCTATTAAATCTCAAACACTCAATGCACAGTCAATGGTGCTCATTTTTGAAGCAAGCAGGGATTATGACTATTTCCATGCAAAGCACTTTTCCCACAGTCTATGCAAGTTATTTCCAGTTGGCTCTGTGCATTCTAATGTTGGTACCTGCCCTTTGTTCTTGGACCTTGTCATTTATCCATTTATCTTATGTCTGACTTGCTGATCATTAAAAAAAAAAAAAGTTATTTTTCCTTTTCTTTCTTTCTTTTTCTATTTTTTTCCCCCAGACCTGTTGATCATCCAGCTGATGCTGCCTTCCTGCACAAAATTGAGAGTGCTATTTGTGCTGCAGTTTGAGCTATCATTGACTCCCAGCTAAGCTAGTTGTGGAGTATGGAAAACACAGGCGGGGGCATCGTGGTTTTAAAGAGCAGAGTACTCCTACAAGAATCTTTTAAATTCTGACATATTTTGTCTTAAATAGCACTCTGTTGCTGGGAAATATTGAGAGTGAATCTCCTTCATTTATTAGAGGGTAGCTGGATGAACACAGGGTCCTCAGGCAGGCAGTTAAGAGATGAAATACAAATGAAACAATGCATAATCAGCCAGAACTCCACATGCACAAAGTGTCAAGTGGTTCCAAACTCAAATTTCAGGAGTCAGAGAGACCTGGCTCTCCCAGAGTTGAGTGGTGTATGACTTTGGGCAAGTTACTTCATTGTAAGTAGCTTCATTCTTATGAAAATGAAAGGAGATAATGCGTGTCAAATTGTCAGCATTCTGGTAGGTCAGTAGTAATTACTCAATAATTTTATTGCACTAACATTGTCCTTAATGTTAATTATAATGATTACTGTTATTAAAGTACCAAGTGACAAGAAAAATGATGGCTTGAGGTCTTCATGTGGCATTTTGATTATACATAAGGAAATTTTTTTTGAGTATGTGTTTAATTTTCTAACCAAAGCAATGATCTAGAAAAAGATGTTTACTGTGCTATCAATTCTCACCTAACCTCTTAATCTCCCATCCGTTCTTAGTTTGTTTTTAGCAATATTTAGTGATTTTTAGATTTGGAAATAAAGTACAGAGAAATCAAGACCTGTGTATTAGCAATAAGCTTCTTGCTAATCTTGAGGAACCTGAGAGAATGGTTTGGGGTCTCATCTCACTCTGTACCTCATCAGCAGGGTGAAAATTGACTTCTCCATTTCTCAATCTCTGAATATATAGTCCAGAAATAACATTCCCTGCCTTTCTCCAATGGGGATAGATATAAAAATGACAACTTTTAAGATGAGATTAAAAATGACAGTAAATCTGAAATTTTGCTAAACAGATAGTTTTATTAATTTAAAAACCTAAAACTGGGCTTATCAAAATGCCTTATCAAAGAATGAGTGGTTTATCTTCAGAAATAAAAACATGCCTATGAAGATGGTAACCTCATTAGTAAATAACTGGCATATAGAAGGCAATAGAAATAGTACTTTGTAAATGGATGCTTTTGCTCTGTGACACACTTCCTAAAATTTGGAGTGTTTGATTTCTCCAGATGCTATTCTGGTATCTATACATTTTAATGCTATTGTGTGGGATAAAAGCAGCATGTAAGACCACTGCCTGGGAAGCCCTGCAAAGAAAGAAAGCAGAATAAGCAATACAAATAGAAATGTTTTTATATATTTATATATATATATATATATTTTGGTCTTCAAAACAATTAAACATTGGTTCTCTGGCAAATAGCAAATTTCTTTTCAAGAGGGAGCATTTTGAAATGACATCCATTTACATTTGAGAATAAGTGAGTTTCAGGTCCTTTTCCAATAGTAGGTTGGGTTGTGTATTTTTCTGAAGAAAGGAGAAAGGAGGAAACTTGTGAAAGACTAAAGACTTCCAAACAGGGAGAACAAACCTCTTACCTTGACCCAATGGCAGAGACATATCAAGTAATAGAAAATGTAATTTTCAATCAAAGGAAAAATACCAGTAAATGGTAGCTAAGGCAAGTCAGAAATATTAGAAATTTTGAAGTAATGAATGACATTGTTTGAGACCACATGATTCATCTATCCAGGTCTCAAATCCATTTTAAAAGTAAAACCAACATTTAAAATATAGCACCATCGATCTGTCTCTATCTCTATCTCTATATCTCTATCTCTATCTCTACCTATATCTCTATATCTCTATATCTCTATATCTATATCTATATCTCTATCATCTATATTTATATCTATACCTAATCTATATCTATCTCATCTATATCTTACCTATATATTTTTTAAATCTATACTTTAAAACAATAATATTATTGTCTTTCTCTGATTGGCTTTTCACTTAGCATAATATTGTCCATGTCCATTCATGCTGTTGCAAAGGGCAAGGTTTCCTTCTTTTTTTATAGCTGCATAGTATTCCACTGTGTAAATATACCACAGCTTTTTTTAATTAAATATATTTTAACGATTTTTTACAGAGAAGAAGGGAGAGGGATAGAGTTAAAAACATCAATCAGCTGCCTCCTGCACACTCCCTACTGGGTATGTGCCTGCAACCAAGGTACATGCCCTTGACTGGAATCGAACCTGGGACCCTTGTGTACGCAGGCAATGCTCAATCCACTGAGCCAAACTGGTTAGGGCTATACTACAGCTTTTTATCTACTCATCTACTGATGGGCACTTGGGGTGCTTTCAAATCTTGGCTATTGTAGATCTGGAAACAGCCTAGGTGCCCATCAGCAGATGACTGGATCAGAAAACTATGGTACATCTACACAATGGAATATTATGCTGCCATAAAAAAGAAGGAATTCTTACCATTTGCAGCAACCTGGATGGAATTGGAGAACATTATGTTAAGTGAAATAAGCAAGTCAATGAAAGAAAAATACCACATGATCTCACTCATTTATGGATAATAAAGAACATTATAAACTCAAAAACAAAAAGATAGATACAGAGGCAGTAAAGCATCAAACAGCCTGTCAAATTACAGCAGGAAGGTTAGGGAGAGGTGGGGAAGATAAGAGATCAATCAAAGGACTTGTATGCATGCATATAAGCATAACCAATGGACGCAAAACTCTGGGGGGCGAGGGCATATATGGGAGTGGGGTGGGGGGGGCAATGGTAAGATATGTACACATATAATACCTTAATAAAAAAATTGGAAAAAAAAAAAAAATCTTGGCTATTGTAAATGATGCTGCAGTGAACATAGGGGTGCATGATATTCTTTCAAATTTGAGTTTCTTTGGATAAATTCCTAGAAGTGGAATAGCTGGGCCATAGGGCAGTACCATTTTTAAATTTTTAAGGTAATTCCATACTGTTTTCCACAGAAAATGTTACTCATATGTGGAATCAAATGAACAAAATTTCTAAGCAAAATGGTGACAGACTCATAGATGGAGAGCAGGCTGACAGCTGTTGGGGAGGAGTCTGGGGGGATAGAGGGACTGAGCAAAAAAGGAAAAAAAAGTTAAGGAAATGAATAACAGGGTGGTGATGGCTGGGGGCAGGCGACTTGGAGAGAGGTGGGCAAGGGTATAGGGGAAATAAATAGTGATGGGTGGAGACTTGACGGGGTGATGAACACACAATACAGAGTACTGATGATGTTTTATAGAATTGTACACCTCAAACTTGTATAATTTTGTTGACCAGTGTCACTCCGATAAATTCAATAAAAAAGAGAAAATAAAATAAACAGACATGGTGAAAAAACACACAATATTAAATTCAAACTGATTTATATTTAAAATCAATAAGTACAACTATCATACTTATGTACACTCACTCTCACACATACATTATTATCTGAGATAGAAAAAATGTCATAAGAGAGAGTGTGCAAATTCATGGAATATTTTTCCTGAGTAAAATGAAAATAAATCCCTATTCAAACCCTTTTCAGGCTTCTGAAGGTCCCATCTCTAGTACCGCTGGGGCCCTAAAGGGTTGGGTGACTGCGCGACTTCTAGCATCCCATGAATAATTATCTCTGTCCTGAGAGCTTGCCAGCATGACACCTTTTCATTTCATTAAGGGAAAGAAGGACAGGCTGGAATTGGCCATGGCAGAATTCATTTATCACATTTTAATGGAGAAGCAGCTCAGGAAGGGCCGGCCTAATGAGAAATTTCTAAGGAAATTAGCCAGTTTCTATTAAAGGGCCATCTCCTCTCAGTCCATGGTGGTGATGGATAGCACGGCCGGGCACACAGAGCTTTTCCCTTCTCCCCTTTGCTTTGCTTTGGTTTTCTGAGGCCCATGGTCTTTTTTGGATGCTCCATCTCACACATGCTTAAATAAATCATTATCACAACATGATAACAAATTTTAATACGATGCAAGAAGACCTGATTTGGTTTTCTGGATTTAATTTATGGAGAGAGACATATCTGTACACCCAGGCTTGCCTTAACACTAGCATTGCTAACACTGCTCATGACTCAATCCTACAAAACATAAAGTTAGCTCTCACTTTAAAAAAAAATTGTTGTTGTTGTTTTTATGCCCTTAGTTTGGAGTAAATACAACTAAAATTATTCTGAAAAAATCCCCTTCCAAAAATTTCTAAAGATTACAAGAACAAACAAAAAAAACCCCACAAACACCAACTTTAATTTCATTTTGATTCAAACACAATTTAACAAGACAGAAGTACATAGTGTTTGTGTTGGTTGGCACCCTAATCTTGCATTCTATATCTTTCCTCTATTATTGCTCCAATGTGACTAGCAATAAGAAATTTTCAAGTGCATCCCATAAATAGGAATGAGTAATTGATTATGTGCCTGACACACCACTATTGTTCCTCTATTGGGAAAGGAGTTTAATGCTGGCATCTTTGTGCAATACTTTACATGAAATTCATAATAAGAAGCAGAAAGTTAAAACAAACCCGCTTCACAAAGACTTAGAAAATACAATTGATGATGGTCTGTATTAAAAAACAAGAGGCCAGACCTTGGGCGATTTACTTATCCAACAAATAGTCACTGAACATCTACTCTGGGCCAGACACTGCTAGACAATGAGAAGGTGTTAATGAATAGACAAAGATTTTGCCCTTAATAAGTTTACATTCTCATGAATGAAACACACAACAAGCAATAATACAAATAAATAAAAATAGGCTATGTAATGTTGGCTAACTCTATAAACTTCACACAGTGTTTACATAATAAATATGGGGATGCTTTGAAAATAAAAAAAATATAGTGAAATGATGTAAAATATTGTTAGTGTGGTCAATACTGAAGCAAATGTATTAACATGAGATTTTTCTCATATAAGAACTTGAGAAAAAAATTTAGAATGAATATGAATTTCAGAGTATACAGGGTGGGGAAAAGTGGTTTACAGTCATAAGTATGTGAAACACAGAGTTTATTCTTGTATTATTATTTATTAACTAGAGGCCCGGTGCACGGATTCATGATCTGTGGGGTCCCTCAGCCTAGCCTGCAGGGATCGGGCCAAAAATGGCAGTCTGACATCCCCCAAGGGGGTCCCAGAGTGCGAGAGGGCACTCTGCTAAGTTGCTGTAGCTTGGCAGCTCCTGTGTTGAACTTCTGCCTCCTGGTGGTCAGTGCACGTCATAGCTACTGGCCAGTCGGCTGGTCAGTGGTCGCGTAGGCTTTTATATGGAGAGAGTATTGTATTATTTTTCATAGGAACAGCTATAAACCTACTTTTGCCCCCCCCTGTATGTCAAAGCCAGAAGAGGACCAATATAGTAAGAATAGTTTCAAAGGAAAAAAATAAAAGATGTGTACTTAATTAACATTTAGGGGAAAAAATAATGAATAAGATCCTGGGGCAAGAAATCAGAGAGACAGACAAATTGGCAGAAAGAGCAGGATCTTGGCAGAAATATGCTGGATGTGTAAAAAGTGAACAACATAGCTAGGAAACAGAAGGTTACAATAAGCAAAGCTGGAAATGTGTTGAGTATGAACTAAATGTTTGGCTTCCTGCCTTATCAGGTTCCATCTGTTGTCCAAACCTTGCAGGTTCTCAATAAACCCTAAATCATGACTTATTTTTCCTACAAAAGTATGTACTTTTCTTGGGTTACCATAGGGAATGCAAGGGCTGTCCAATTCCTAGCCACATGTGACTTTTAAAATTTTTTCTAAGCAAATAAAAAGAGTTCCTTAGTCTCAGTAATAGCATTTCTAGTGCTCAGTGGCCACATGTGCTTAGAAGCAGCATAGTGGTCTTGGGCAGAAACTATAGACAACTTCTCCCACTGCAGAAAGATCTTTTGGACAGCACTGTTCAGGAAGGCCTGGGAGGTGGTTAATGTGCCTTTCACAGAGCAGGGGATTGATGGATCGGTTGAATGGGTGTTGAATAAATGTAATGTGTACTGCTCAAACTTCACCTCCTCAGAGATTAGACTAGAACCCATCCTATGTAACATGCTCTTTTTGCCTACTGTATTTCTCTATATCATTTATAAAGTGTAATTAGTAATTACTTCCATTAGTAATAGTTAATATCTGCTTTCTCCACCTAATTGCATGGAACTGTGACAACAAAAGGCCATCTCTTTCTTGTACCTTTTCCTACTTCTTAACCTTATGTACTTTAAGAATATGTTGTCTTAATGAATGAAAAAATGGAAGGACTGGTATATTGTTATGAAATCAGGTATCATCACTGTACACAATTCTGAGTCCAGCTATTATGTGCCATAGAAATACCTAAACCAGATCAGGGACTTGCAGCACATGTGTAGGTGATTCCTCTTTTGGGCTCCAGACCTGCCTGCATGTCATAGTAAGGTCTTTCTGATGAATTGAGTGCCTGGGTCTGGCTTGGACTTGTTTCGCTGTCCTGAACCCTAATGAAAGGTAACTAACCACGGAGTAGAAGCTGAATACCCACTCTTTGGATGCTAGCCTTAGGGAGTCAAATCTGAGGCAAGGAAGTATGTTCCCTGACCCATGAGCTGAACATTGGTGTCAGGGATGTGCCATCCTATAGAATGACTAATTATCCAAGAACAACTTGTGTCCCAGCCTTGTGCTACACCAAGTAGGATGGTTTGTAATTTGCCAGGACTCTGAGTTATGACACGTTCCTTTTCTGCGGTTACAGTGAGGGAGGCATGGAGGCCCTCCTGGCTGGGGAGGGTCAGTAGAGTTGGTACAAATGCTGCCTTAAGAAGCGTAAATGTTCTGTTTGTTGGGGGCAGGGTCAGGGAGGATATTTACTGAAAGAGCCAAGTCTGATAGAAAAAATAAAAAAAATAAAAGCTCTAGTAGATGGGAAAGTGGGCTGTCTGCTGGCAGCAGAGGTATTACCTAGGAATTTGTTGGAAAATGCAAACGAACTCTCATGACTCTGTGGTTCAGCAATGTGTTTGAACAAGCGCCTCCAGGCAATTCTAAAAAAGGCTGAGTTTGAGGACCAGTGGGCTAGAGGACAGTGAAGTGTTGCTGTCCCTCTGCCCACACAGGGCTTCTGGATCAGAGCCCAATGATAAAGGCTGGGCACTCTGCTTTCACCCCCACCATAATTGAAGGAATCACTTCTTAGACTATCCTTGAGGAGAGATCATTCATTAGTATCGCATGAGGACACATGTTTGTCAGGGATCAAGTTGGCTGGTGCGAGGAGCATTGGCTCAGGATTTATTCCTGCACCTGGGACATTGAGGACTGATGAACACTATGTTTCTTGTCTCCACAAAGATCCTCTCCTTCTGAGATAGAACAACTTCTTTATTTCAGTGTCATAAACCAAAATATCTTGTAACATTGCCCTTCTTTCTGAAAAAAACCTCCTCTTCAACTCCTTTCAGGGATTTCAAAATAATATTATTTCCCTGCCAGTCCGATACAGTTAACTAGCTGGTCTTTTATAGTACAAGAAGATGAACCAAAACCAAACAACAAAATTAAACATCCACTTAATCCCTGTGTGGGGTAATTTTCTTGTAGAAAAAAATACAATCTAAAATATTTGAACTCAAAAGGATCAATCTTTTCTTCCATCTTATTTTGTTGTATGTGAAGATCTGGCTTATCACTTTCTCATGACTTTAGTCAGGAAATAAAATCATAGAGCTTGCCTTGGTTATACATTTCAGGCAGGAAGTCAATCTGATCTAACCTAAAGCTCTGATCCTAACAATTTTTTCCTCTATCTACATAGTCAGTACTTAGCGGAGAAAGGAAACAGCTGGTCAACATCTTATATGCAATTGCCCTAGGCATTGTGACTTACTTTTGGCAGCAGAGTTGTTTAATCATCCATCAGCTATAGGGAGGTTTGGGGGATGGACATTGTAGAATATGACACCAGATCTCAATAAAATAAAATTTCCAGGGAAATTTTGATCAGTTCCTTGCTGGCAAAATGATTATAATCGTTTGAAAATGAGACTCAAATGAAAAGGTGATGATGACCACATTCTCTCAGTGAGCTCCATCTGGCCATCAGCGTTTCCTTTGAGGGAAACGTGTCTGATAAGCTCCACTGAGAGAACCTTCCACATCAAGGCGATTTCATTCCAGCCAACTTAAAACCTGATATTAAAATACTCCAACTTTAAGAATGTGATAACCTCTTACTGTAATGTAAAAAAGAGAAGGCAATAGGTCAGCATCTCTTTTGATATGCCTATGATGTCATTACTATTCATGGGTCTGATCCAAAGACTGTTGTTTTGAAATAATTGTAAGAGATAGGAAAGAGTCATTGTTTCCAAGCTCTTAAAAACAGGATTCTTGTAACAGGATTTCTGAAATTGCCTGAATTTTCTTCTTTGTTACTCTATTAGCGTTTGAAGAAAATTAATGTTCAAAAGATGATGCCAGAGCCTATGAGATTCTTTGTATCAAAGAAAGATTAAATTATACTCATTGAATCATATCTGTAATGGAAGAGGAAGGGATTAGCACAGTTTTAAGAGATTTGCAAAAGAGATGGAAATAAAAATAAAGTGAAAGAACAGGATCATCAAAGTTTGCTAAAATTATTAGGTAAAATAGTAGGAAATAAGATTGGCACAGTGTCAAAATATAATCCCATTGATGTCTTGACAGTTTCAAAAGAAAAATTATACCAGAGACATCTGAGAGTGACCACATTAACAAAGTTAGTATCACTGATACAGACCATTCTGGCAGTCTATATTCTCCCATGTGATATAACCTGAAGTTCACATCATCTCCTATATAAATTAGTTTTTTGCTGAAAGTCTTTGGTCTAGATCCCATCAAACCTTAAGACCCAATCTCCATTGTATAAAAAATACAGGACATAGCTCTAGCCTGTGTGGCTTAATTGGTTAGTTGTAGTCCCGTGCATCCAAATTGATCGATGTTTCACTCTCACATAGTTGTTTCTTTCTCTCACATCTCTCTAAAAATCAATTTTTAAAATCTTTAAAAAATATTTAGGAATTGGAAGAACAAGTTAAATGGCACAGTGAAATAATAATTAGGCAAATCCCAAGCATGGGACATACTGTAAGACTACAGGCCTGGTCTCTTAAAAGAATCCATATCACACACTGTGGTAGGCTGAAAAATGGCACACCAAGATGTCCAGGAATTAAGAAATCTTAATTCTTACAAACTGTGAATGCTACCTTATATGGAAAAATAGACTGGATATGTGATTTAGGATCTTGAGATGGAGGGATTTTCTTGTTTTGTCTAGGTGGGCAGTACATGCAACAAATGCTTTATAAGAGGAATGCAGAGGGAGATTTGACTACAGTAGAGAAAAAGGTGATGTGCCCAAAGGGGCGGAGCTTGGAAGGATGTGGCCTAGAGCCACTGGAATGCTTGCTGGTAGCCTCTAGAAGCAGAACATGTGATGAACGACTCTCTTGTGGAACCAGCCCTGATGACAATTATATTTTAGCCTCTTAAGATTCATTTTGGATTTTTCTCCAAAACTGGAAAAGAATACATTTGTGTTGGTTTAAACCACTAAATTTGTGGTAATTTGTTACAGTGGGGCAGGAAACAAATACATCCAGAAGAAAGATAATAATGATAAAGAGGCAAGGACAGGTGGTGCTCTTCTGGTTTAAGAGATTAAAGAGATAATAACTCATTGCAGTGTCAGAATACAGATTAGAATCATGGTTTATTAGAAGCAGCAATAAAATACAAAATTTGAAATGACTAAGAATTTGAGTGTAGATTAAATGACAACATCAAAGTCATTATCATTATTTTTCTATCTTAAGAGATGCAGCTGGAGTATTTTGAGACAAAGCATTATGATTTGTCTGTATCTTTAATTCAAATAGAAGAAAATAAAATATATTTCTATCTATGTCCCTATAGACAGAAAATTATAAAGCAAATATGACAATCATTGTTGAAACTAGGTGATGGTATGGGGTTTCATTGGAAAAATCTTTTGTTTTTAGCATATATTTGTAGCTTATTCTTAATAAAGAGAAAAAAATTCTATAATAAAAATGTGCAAAGTAAATTTTTAAAAAGTTAATCAGATAAAATTATCATGAAACAAAACATCATTGTATCAGGGTAAGCTAATTGCTATAATTCAAAATTACTACATCTCAATCCTGTAACAATTTAAACTGTGTTTCAATTCAAATTGGATTCTTATCTGAAAGATCTCTTGGGCAGATTACCTGCATGGGATATCCCAGGGCCCTGAGTACCCACCATTCCCCGGGATCTTTTACAGCTTGGTAGGAAGAGACAGGAGAGACCAAGGCTCATACAGGATATTTTCCATGGGTCTGCTCTGGAAGTGTGACTCATCACTTCATTCCATATTCCATTGACTATAACTTAGTCCTATGGCCACATCTAATTGCACATCAATATTGTCATCCACTTGTATCTTCAGAAAAAAACTCTTGTTCTTTTTGTATCGTAATGTAGGACCATAATTTCCTCCAAGGAAACATTAGTGAAAACTAAACTGCTCACAGCATTTTATTGACCACAAATCTAAAATCTAATCATTGAGAGAAGTTATTAAAATAATCCTACTGGAAATTCTTATTAATGTTTTATCTCTTATTTATTTTCTGAGAATGGGAAGCTTATTAAATTTGGCTAATACTGTTGCCTTTTATTTTTTTTACACACTCATGTATGCACACACACACTCAAGCACAGCCAACAAAACAGAAATACATTTTTAGATATTACCAATTTTTTTTTCCTGAAATCATGTACCAGTAAGTGTAGCCACATTTGACTAATGGTCTGTAGAACGGTTGACACGCTGGCCCTGTATGTCCTGTGCTTCCCGTAGTAACACATTTCTTCCAGGCTTCTATTTTGCAGCTTGAACTATGATTTCAGGCATCATTCCATCCTTCATTCTTTCAAATATTTGTTAAGAACCAGAAGTTGAACACCATGGTAGGAGCTTTGTAAGAATAGGAACATTTCCAAGGTCATCTAAAAAGTTGGGGGAAGATGGGTTGTAAGAATAAACAGACAGAAGTGTGATAGAATTTTAAGGAGTTCTCATAAGGTAAAATTGCAGAATAGAGAGCTGTGTATTCTACAGGAATGGATTGAGGTTAATAAACTTTCTAGAGGCAGTGATGCTGGAGGGGGGGTTTTAAAAATGGATATGGTATTTGCTAGGCTAATCTATGAAGAAGTGATTTGGGGCAAAATTTTACCTGGCAAAATTTTGGGGCAAAATTTTATCAAGAGTTGCTACTATAGATGGGTACTAATAATCCTTCTAGGAGATTTTTTTCTACACATTTCTTTTGGTAGCTTTCTGAACAGTATCTATAAGGATTTAGTATTCTTGTTCCACAATGAGGAACACTATGACACAAAGGGGTTAAGAAAATTGCTCAAGGGCAAATACCTTTTAAATGTCAGAGATGGATTTTGTCCCTAATCTATGTCTTTCCAGAAACTTTGCCCTTATCACCATATATAAAGAAATTTCCAATAATATATACATTTATTATGTTGGTAGAAAGAGCGGAACAAAGGTTATAATTTGTTTAATAAATGGCAAAAAGTAAAAAGTTGTAACGTTAACACAAGTTGATTTATTCTGATGCAATTTATCTTCTAAAATAATTGGACATTGTAAGTGGCTTCTTTGCTTTAACATTACTACCTTCTAAATTTGCAAAGCCCTGGCGTGGGCTGATAAACTGAACAGAAAATTATGAGGATATGGGTAAGGGGTTCAATTTATTGTGTTAAGAGAACAGAGAATCATGGCCTTCCAATATTATTTTTAATAAAGATGAGGCATGCAGGGTAAACAGCAAATTTTTTCAACTTGTCAGAGCCTCTGAAATATGTCTGACAAGATTATAAACATGCACATGCATGCACACACACACACATTTCTAGTAATTCTTTCTATGATCCTGCTCTCAGAAATCCAACAAATATCCATCAGGCTGAGGGTAAAAATTCAAATGTTTTTCAGATGATCACTGAGATCAACCGTGAGTTTGCTACACTGGTTGCTATAGTTTATGACGTGGCATTTATGACATAAAAACATCTTTTTAATGAGGAGGTTCTTTTATTTTAATGAAATTTATTGCAACAGCTTTGTCTCTGACATTTTGGAAATTCTAGCCTCACCATAGGAACTTGTGCTAAAGAATGACATGTCCAGATGAAGGTAATGAACCATCATGATTTTCCCTCTTGACTTAAGTTACTCCAACATACAGGGAAGGCCATGAGTTATTGGCCTGGCTGCAATCCAGCCATTTTGCTCCATGGAACCTCTCTCCCATGGTTTGTCTTTTCTACATCATTTGTGATCCTTGTAATTTACTCTTTGGATTTAACTAAAAAATAGATGTACTAAAGAAGTGCAGTCACCATAACTATAGGCAGAGTTCTCCTGATTGCAGGGGGGAAATCACACTTGTTTTTATAAAGTACTCATTCTCACAAGGACTGTTGGCCTAGTTTCCAACCAAGAAGAGCAAACCAGGCACACTTTAATATATGCCAATATTCAATCTGTGAAAGTGATAAAAATCAATCACAATTATTTTGATAAAGACAGCTTTAAGAGTCTTTAGGAAACAACTAACAAGAATAAACAACAAGCACTAACTAGTTTGGCTCAGTGGATAGAGCGTCAGCCTGCGGACTGAAAGGTCCCAGGTTCAATTCTGGTCAAGGGCATGTACTTTGGTTGCGGGCATATCCTTAGTAGGGGGTGTGCAGGAGGCAGCTGATCAATGTTGCTCTCTCATCTATGTTTCTAACCCTCTATCCCTCTCCCTTCCTCTCTGTAAAAAATCAATAAAAATATATATAAAAAAAGAATAAACAACAAACAAAACAACTGAGGTCCCTTCAGAAATAATTTAACTTTCATATCTCTGTCAGTGTACTGTGATATATAAACTTTTTTGATGAGTTCCTCCTTTAGAATTTTTTTCCCCATCTAGCCTTGATTTATTAAAGAGGCATGGGAACATCTCCTGTAAGAGTCTTAAAACCAATTATTTCTTTTTCTTTTGGCATGTGGTCAGAGAAATGTCAGTGAGGATGTAATATGAATAAGGGATCAACCTTGGATGTCATATACTTAACCACTAGTGCAAAGTTGATGGAAGAGAAAGAAGGAAGTCACGATCAACTTTTTGCAATGAAAATATACAAATAATAAAATGAAAAAGTGCAGAATCCAGAGAAACAGCTACCAGATGTCAAAACAATGAGTGAAGATGTATAGCGTATATTTCCATAAAATCCATTTAAGGAACATGTCACACCATTTAGAGCAATTTAGTTATTGACAGCTATTCCAGAAACAACTATAGTTCCACTCTCATGCTTTATCTGAACTTTCAAATTTAAAACAATTTATGTTTTGCCTTATTTTATTTTTCTTGAACCATTCATATAAGCAAGGGAGTGATCCCATGCAAAGGAATAGAAGATCCACTGTCATTTGCTTCCAGGCTACATTGATCTCAGTCAGTTTGAAATAAATTGTTGATACTCTATTTTTTGAGTGAGTAAAAGAGTTTATTTTTCTCTACAACTGATTAGTGCCTTTTTCTTAGATTTATTTTTCAAGTATTACAATTTTTCCGAAAGTTTTGAGGTCATACTTATTAGAACCTGGACTCGCAATACATTATTCTAAGGTTCTTCAAGGGGACATTTCTTTCATTTTTAGAAAAAAAAAAGATTTTTATTTATTTCAGAGAGAAAGGGAGAGGGAGAGAAAGATGGAAACATCAATGATGAGAGAGAATCATTGACTGGCTGCCTCCTGTACACCCCACACTAGGGATCAAGCCGCAACCTGGGCAAGTGCCCTGACCGGAAATTGAACCATGACCTCCTGGTTCGTAGGTCGATGATCAAACACTGAGCTATGCCTGCTGGGCAAGGGGACATTTCTTTATTCTACCATCTTAGCTACAGATTGCGATGATTAATAAACAAAAAATATAAGATTATGAAAAGCATAACAGATAATTCCTAATTTTGAGCACCTTTTCTCTAAAACCAATGCAAAGAAATCCTGAATAAATATCTAGGTATTTTTGTCCAGAGATTAGAAATTGTGATATCTCAAAGCAATTTATGTAGGGAGGATAATGTCTTCCTTAAAAATCACTTATTTGGAATGTTGTGGATTTTTTATATCATGTACTATAAATATGTATGGAATATATATAAGCAGAAACTTATGAAAATGACATTCTACTTTCATTCTATGTTATAAAACACTTTTATTATGATATTGTGATAAAATCCTACTTAGCCAGCAATAAGGGTCTGCAAATGAGAACAGTTCTGTAGTTTTAACTAATAATTAAAACCAGGAATGACCTCTATATCTACCCAGTAATAGAATGGATAAAAAATAATAAATTTTGTTATATTCTCATAATAGAATACTGTATAGCAATGAAAACAAACACTGAAACTATAGTCCATAATATGGAAGGATTCTTACAGACATAAAATTGAACAGAAAGCTGGATCCAAAAGGAGATATATGTGTGACTCCATTTATATAAATCACAATAACTATATTATGTTACTTAGCATATCAGATGATAATTTTGCATTGGTGAAATTAGTGAGGCTCAATATATACTAGTATTCTTTCTCTTTCTTTTCTTTCTCACATTGGTCTTTTCTCTTTCAGATTTGTCTTACTTATGGATCTGCTATTTGGTCTGTAGTATATTATAATACAGCAATTAGAATATTTGTGAAGGATCATGCTCAATTATTTAAGTGACTGACATACTTTTCTGTTGCTACAATGCTGTTATCTGCTCCATGACCTAAATAAAGATTGTAAGTCTGGGCTAATATTTTGGCAACTTTCAAATGCATTACATTCACTGGAAATGAAAACAAAAAGAGACCAATAAAAAGCAAGCTTTACAAAAAAGTGATAACTGTGAACTTAAATAAAACCAGTATAATCCATCAAACAGGTGTTTTGTCCCCCAACTTAATTTATGACACTCATTTCCATGCAGATTTAGATATTTTTGCTAATTGGCATATTTGAAGGTTGCAGTAGGTCTGTGATCATGTGGAAATCTCAAAAGAAATAGAAAACAAAAGTAACAAGGGAGCAATGACCATTCAAAGGGATATCACAATTCTGAGATGGCAGAATAATACATTATCTGAGCGGATAGTGCTAAGGGCCCAATTCTTAGTTACTTCTCTCTCTCTGGCGCTGAACCCTCATTGCCTGACAGTGGAACTCTGATCTCAAAGAGGAAATTGGAGTTAGAAGAATTGAGTTCATTCTTATGTTCTGTCTTTGCATTAATTTTAAAGGACATGTGTCTTTCAAATTATACTACTGGACTTAATGGTGGTAACAAGAGGTCAGTAATTATATTTATGATAGAAGAAAGAGATAGACATATTTTAAGGGAGAAATTCCAAATTACAGCAATGAACTCCTCTCAGAGCTGACCATAAAGAGGAATACCTTCAGAGATTAAAGTTTCAGTTTGCATAGCTTTTTATTTTAATTTTAATTTAAAATCTAACAGAAGAATCTTCGAGAGCTTGTCAGAAAACATTACAAGGTTCCAATTATAACCCTGTCTGATTCCAGGAGAGGTCTGATGAGGCACGTTTCTTTGGTGCTTCGCCATCCCCTGTACTTAGGATGACCCTTGACCTGGGAGAATCAATGAACCTTTATTGACTGCATTCACCCCTTGCTACTCCATGCATGCATGGACCATGGAACAAATAAACTAACAAACAAAATAGAACTACAGGCATGGATACGTGGAACAGACTGACAGCAGTCAGAGGGAAAGAGGATGGGGCACTGAATAAAAGAAGTTGAAAAGATTAGCCAAAGAACATATGCATAGACCATGGACACAGATAACAGTGTGGTGAAGGGCAGGGGACAGGACTGTGGGCTCAGTGAAGGTGGGCAATGAGGGGAAAAAAGGAGGAGATCTGTAATAGTGTTAACAACAGTAAGAAATAGCTGAAATTGTAAATTGAGAGTAGACTATAGTATGTTGTCTCATATCTTCTAATTAGCCAAGGAATAGCTGATTTGCAACACAAATTTGATAAACTTGTTGGTTTGGTGGATAAGATCAAGAAAATTGAGGAGATGGGACTAATAGTGAGACCTAAGAGGCAATGTTAGAAGATAAAGAGGTATTTTGACAGCAACATCTATTACTTTGTTTTTTATAAATATACTAGAGGCCTGGTGCACGGATTTGTGCACTGGTGGGGTCCCTCGGCCTGGCCTGCGGAGATCGGCCCAAACCGGCATTCCTACATCCTCCAAGGGATATAGTAGTGAGCCACACCATTCCCACTCATCCCGGCCCCACTGCTCCTGCCACTGCCACTGCTCGGTAGGCTCGCTCCTGCTCCACTGCGGTCTCTGCACTCCCATCCTAGGGCGATACTGGCACACCCATGACCAAGAAGTGGTCTTGGCTTGGACTTGCACCCAGTCAGTCCTGATGCTGGTCCCAATCCTGGTCCTGGTCCGGATGGGAGAAGGGCGTGCAGGGGGAGTGTCTGCTGGAGAGGTTCACGCTCCCACAGCTGCACTCGCCTGCCATGAGCCTGGCATCTGGTGCCCATTGGTCAGCTGAGCGGTGCTCCTGCTGTGGGAGCACACTGACCACCAGGGGACAGCTCCTGCATTGAGCGTCTGCCCCCTGGTGGTCAGTGCACGTCATAGCTACCAGCCGAATGGTCGAATGGTCAAATGGTCATTTAGGCTTTTATATATATATGTATATAAAAGAATATATAATATATTTATATATATATATAGATGTTTATTGATTTCAGAGAGGAAGGAAGAGAGAGAGAGAGAGAGAGAGAGAGAGAGAGAGAGAGAAACATCAATGATGAGAGAGAATCATTGATCAGCTGCCTCCTGCACACCCTACATTGGGGATCAAGCCCGCAACCCTGGCATGTGCCTTGCCCAGAAATCGAGCCAAGACCTCCTGGTTCATAGGTCGATACTCAATCACTGAGCCATGCCGGCCTGGCATCAACATCTATTAATGCAAGCATTTATTCCTGATTAATGTGTGACACCAAATGTTCTGGATTTGGAAATTAGCAAAGGATAGAAAGAGTATTGAGGAAGGCAATGATTAAAATACATACCTCTATAGGGGAAATATAAGCCATTAACATCTTGTCAGTACATAAATACACAAGGAAATTAGATGCTGATAAATGCTATGAAGGGGACAACAGAAGGTACTGCAGCATAGAGACATCATAGCTAGTGTGATCTGAGAAGTGCTCTCTGAAGAAGTGACATGTGATTGGAGGTATGAATGATGAGAAGGAAGCAGGCATAGGAAGACACGGAAAGGGTTTTTGAAACAGGGGAATGGCAAGTGAAAAGTTCTGATATTGAAAGAAGCTTCATATGCTCAAGAGACAGGAAAAAAAATGCCAATATGGATGTGCTTGTTGAATAAGGGGCAGAGTAGGTAGAAATCAAGTTGAAGAGAAAGGTTTATAGCAGGTCTTAGGGAATTTCACATGCAGGACTACTATTCACTGGCACATACTGACAGGTACTGGTTGTTAAAAGATTGAGATATTTCTGTATTGCTTGATAAATAGGCACTGACCAAAGCCCTCAGAATGCCTGCTTCAGTGACCTCAGCCCATTTCTGGGACCCCACAGTCCTCCTTAAGATTCAGCAAATAAAGAGTAAATGAGATCTACAGCAGGCAGCCTCCAGGGCCTTGCTCCAGCTCTGACCTGTGCATAGTATGCTCATTCGTATTCCTGCTGTGCCACATGATAAATATTTTGAATATTACTGCTGATTTGGGCAGTGGAGAGAGATATATGTAGATTTTATTCAAAGGGCAATGGAAAGCTATTGGAATTTTTCAAATAAAGAGAACATTGACCTAATTTAAACTTTAAAAGCATTACTTTGGCTGCTATATGTAGGGTCTTCAGCCAGTAGGAGGAACTAGAAATGAGAGACCCAGCAAAGGTGGATTATTTATAGATGAGAAGTGATGGTGACTTAGACTGGAGTTGAAGCAATAGAGATAAATGGTCAGATTCAGGGTATGATTTAGAGATAAAGCTGTTTATTTTTTAAACTAATGTTTGGGATATTGGATTGGGAAGACAAAGATCAAGAATGATCTTAATTTATTAATCTGAGCACCAGGGTGTATAGTGATGCATTTTACTGGACTTGAAATAAAGCATGGGGAGTTAAGAGCAGGTTTTTAGATGGGTAGGAATCCATAGTTATGTTTTGATAATGTTAGGTGTGAAATACCTATTAGGCATCTACTTAGAGATGTTGAGTTGGTGGTTGGGTATATAGAGATAGGTCTAAGCACCAGAGAAAGGGAATAGGTCCTGAGTATAGGAGATATATACATAGAAAATATGTATCTGAGACTCATAAATAAGATGGTGTTTGACACTGAGAATTATCCTACACTTTTTCAGCATAAAGTATATGTTGATATTATATATATATGAAAAAAAGGAGGGCCAAGGACCTGATCCTGGGAGATTACAACCTTTCAATATAGAGAGAAATTCTTTAAAGGGAATTGACAAGAATATATTGGTGGGGCCAGTGAAAAACAACAAAAACAAAAAAACAAAAAGAAAAAAGTAACCATAGGGAGTAAAATAGAAAGAAGTGACTTTCAGAGTTTGATATTTTCTCCCAGTATCTATTCCTCTCAATTTTCATTAGTAGTATCAGACCCACATCATGTCAGCTGAGAGCATGATCACCTAGCTAGAAAACACATGTCCCAGTCTTTTCTTCTACCTAAGAGAAGCCATGGAACTAAGTCCTGGCCAGTGAGCTGTGACCACAGTGATGTGGTGATGTGTGCAGTGTCTGGCTCAGACACTTGAGGAATGAAGTGCCTGCTCTGCACTCCCTTTCTTCCTTCATAACAGCTGGTGCAGCCTTGCACCGAGATGAAATCTTCATGTTGAGTAGGTGGTACCATGGCACCAGCTCTGGACTGCCCACATATGGACTGCTATATGGAAGAAAAAAAGATTGAAATCCTTGTATCCTTGTAGTTTAAAATCTCTTGTTACAGCAGGTAACTCATACATTAATTCTATAAGTAAGGTTGTTAGTGTCTTGCAGGACTATTGTTAGGGGAGCTCTTACCTGCAAGGGGCACTTTATTGTCCAAATAGTTACTGACCTATTCATGAGGTTCTAGGAATCCTTTTAATTGTTTGGGATATAACAGTGAACAAAACAAAAACTGCAGCAGCCTCATGGAGCTCATATTCTAAGCAGGGTTTTATTTCTGAGGTCAACTCTTTTAACCTATGCTTCTTAACCTTTTCCATCTTCCATTTGCATTGGCTGCTGCTTTTTGCTAAACTTTCTATGAATTCCATTAAGCAAGTTGAGCTGTCCAATCTCTGAGCATTAGTAATTCTTTCCACTAATAGCACATCTTTTCAATTAATTTTCAAACTATAGTTGTACTTTGTCTTTCCATACCTGTGTAAACTACTAGCTTGTTGGTATACCTAGGGTAAGAACGTGTCTTACTTCTCATAGTCCATGAGCATGTGTAATATGCTCAAGAAACACTGGCTGAAATTGTATCATTCAAATTATATAATTCAATATCTTGTATCATTTACCATTCATTGATTCACCAATGATTGTGACTGCTATGACTATGTCTTGAGTCATGAAGATTTGAACAGCAGAAGAGGTGGACTATAATAAACCTGGAGAGCCACTGATCAGCTGCTAGGAATATAGTCAACAAATAGTTTTCAGCTGTCACCTCCTTAGGGATAGCCTGAACTGCAGAGACTTTCCAATAGCAAGGCCACACACATCAGCCAGAAGCCTGTATTTCATATATGCTAAAGGCAGAACTAAAAAGACCTGGCCAGTTTGGATCCCTGCAGGACACATGTGAAGAAACATTTCAGCTCCTGATCTTCCCATTGGGTTGGGGGAAGCCATTGGGTCTCTGTCATTGGATCATCTCTCTCTACCCTATCCTACTTCCACATCCTCCCTTTCTTAGTAATGATTTCAGTATTACTTTCTAATAAACTTCCTGAGTAATAAACTCTTTGGAAGAGTGCTAATAGGAGAGTCCAAATTGTGAAACATTATGAATGGCATCAATGATACAAATTGTCATGTAGTCCAGACACTTTTAAATAATTTTTAAAATTCCATAAGCAATGCTTCATATAAAATAACCAGATTAAACATTTTTTCTACAAAAACTCAGAATAAGGACTTTTTATTTTAATGTTAGTACTAGAACTTATAATATATTAATAAAGCTTACATCTGATAATAACAATAAATTCTTAAATATTAAATAAACAGAACTTGGTTTAAGGAAGAACTATTACTTTCACAAATTCATTTTTGAAATAAATTTGGAACTTTTAAGCAATCTAATATGAAATGTATAAAATATTTTCACATTTGAATCAATCTAATATTTTTATATTTTATTTATAGAGAAAGATAACATATTTTTTAAAAGTTAGCCAACTTTTCATATAAATTCAAAAATAAGATTCAATTTATGTTTTGGGTCAATGATCATATTCATTCCTTCATGTATAATCTTTACTTAATTGCATCTTAATAGTGGAAGCAAAACAGCCCATATGGTGGTGAATGCATAATGTATTTATGAAGTGGCAATTTTCCACATACAAGATGTAGCAATTTTCTATGAAAAGAGAAATTTCTTAATTACTATGGTTGTTCCTATTCACTACTTTAGAAACTTCTTTTGCAATTCATGTCTTCTGGGACACAATTTTTTCATGCCAGGCAACTCTAAGCTTTAACACATATTTGCATATGTAAATTGGAACTCATGTTTGCACGCAATGCTTTTTATAGTTAACTTGGTAGTCTCATGCAAGTCCATTGATAAAGCAAGTTTTCAAGTACATTGATGTGAAATTGCAGGTACATGGCAAGAGTTTATTTTTCTTTAGGGTATCTGTAACGATTAGTAAGATACTTGGCAAAGGTTACTATACAGAAATAATCCATACAAAGTATGGCATATGCATAGTTTTATTATGCTTTAATGTATAAAAAGAATCATCCCTTGCTTGGCCAGCATGGCTCAGTGGTTGAGTGCTAACCTCTGAACCAGGAGGTCACAGTTTGTTTCCTGGTCAGGGCACATGCCAGTGTTGTGGGCCCGATCCCCAGTGTGGGGCATGCAGAAGGCAGCGGAGCAATGATTCCGTCTCATCATTGATGTTTCTATCTCTCTCTCCCTCTCCCTTCCTCTCTAAAATCAATCATTTTTTTTTTAAAAAAGAGAATTGTCCCTTTTTGTCATATGTATTGTTCAACTTTTTTCATAATTAAGAAATAAATTCCCAACTAATTTGAACTTGCTTGAATGAATCATGTTGACTCTGTGGGTTCTGAACTTCTTTCTCTGGTTTCATATTTAGCGGTGTAGTGGTGGTGGTGAAATAACAACGATCAGGACATTAACAATCTGAATACAGATAAAAATAATAGACATTAAATTTTGAGCTCTAAGGGCACAAATAGTTAATCTAATCTAGGTCTCTACAAGCCAAATACCTCCAAACTCCAGATAGATGACAGTATCCAGGTGTTAGAAAACAAGATGTGTTAGGCATTTGTAAAAAACTGGGCGGAGTTTGTCCTTTCAAATGCAAAGAAAAAACAAGCAAACAAATACTTCTGCAAGTCTTTGTCAATGGGCTACCATTGGTGACCCTTGCAAGTTTGCTGATGAGATTCCTGAGTACAGTGATTGCAGAGCCTACAATATTGAAAATGGATATTTTCATAGAGAATTTGAAGGGGATGTTCTGGAGATGGAACTGAAGTTTCCTGACACCCAATGTGGAGGTCTTTCTCTCAGGGGTTTATATCTTTGGTATTAAATAAAGTTTTCTTTCTTCAACTGGAAATTTGCAAATCCCATTTGCAAGTTAACAACTACTTTCAAACGCAACTATGATATACAGTAGTCTACCCTTAAGGGATATGTCCCAGGACTCCAGTGGATGCCTGAAACTGTGGGTAGCACCAAAACTTATATATACTGTTTTTCCAATTAGGTACAGTAAGATATTGACAACAATAACTAATAATAAAACAACAATTATATCAATATGCTGTAATAAAAGTAATGTGAACACGCATTATAAAGTAAAATAAGTGTGACTTGAAAGCAAGCACTGCAATGCTTTAACAATCAATCTGATAACCTAGATCACTACTAAATGAGTAATGGGTGGGTAGTGTATACAGTGTGGATACTCTGGACAAAGGGATCACTTATGTTTCTCGCAGGATGGAGCAGGACAACGTGAGATTTTTACCACGCTATTCAGAATGTCATATAATGTAAAACTTATGAATTTTTCATTTCAGGAATTTTTCATTTAATATGTTCAGACCACAGTTGACCATGAGTAACTGTAGCTGCAGAAACCACAGATGAGAGGGGACTACTGTATAAGATACACTACCCTCTAAGTTCCTTAGAACTACAATAATCTAGATACTCTTTCCTGGAGTATCCAGATTGTGAGCAAATATGACACATGATGTCAAAAAGAAAATCTGTTTATATATCTCATCAGTGACAAATAATTTCTGTTTGAGCAATTCTGTTAATTTTCCCATGTGGTGGTATTTTTAGTTTCTAAGTCAGGCATGTCAATACGCAAGGAAGAAAAGCAATTTACAGCTCTGCAAAGAAATACAGCCTCTTACACTTCATTTGAGTTTCATCTTGATCATCAACACATTTGTCATCCCCCTGTAATTTATTCATTATTTTTACCAGAGGAATATGAAGAGGAAAAAAGAAGATAAGTGCACTTGTCAAAATGGGAAACAGGTGCTCTAACAATGATTGGAGACAATTAATGTTCTTAGGAAGAAGTAACAGTCTGGATTTGTGTTCAGCTTCAGATTTTTACAGCAAACAGACTCAGGGAAAATGCAAATGTGAAATAAAGGTTTTATTTTCCAGGCAAAGAAAAACAGTATTGTCTGACTACATTGTTGTGCATTTCTGTTATGATCTGACAGTTTAGATCTTTTCAGCAAAATCATTAAGAACAATGGGAGCAAAATGCAAATTGAGCAGCTTTGAAGAGTGAGTCAATGATTTTTCCTTTTGAATCACCAAATTGAAAATGTCCTGTGAAGGAAATGGCTATGGGATGGGTGACTGACGAGCAGAATGAAGATAAATGTTTGTGTCTGATCACACTTTAAACCAGTTGGGCATAACAAAGTCAAAGTGCTTCTACTCATCTTGCAGTATTTTTATTTGTTCTTTATTTTATGCAAGTGTAGGGATTTCAGTTCCATTATCTTCTAGACTCTGATATTTACCTGCACCCCACCTAGCTACTTAC
The DNA here is from genome assembly GCA_025583905.1 of Ia io. Classification (NCBI taxonomy): domain Eukaryota; kingdom Metazoa; phylum Chordata; class Mammalia; order Chiroptera; family Vespertilionidae; genus Ia; species Ia io. Next base: position 16,619,179 of record JAJQQW010000008.1, on the reverse strand, counting down.
TCCTATGATCTTACTCTAGACCTTGTAATCAATAAAATCAGATTTCCAGACTATTACCTCCTATCCTTACATCTTACTTACCCTATCCACTCTCTCCAGTATTCCCAGTCTAACAATTTTCAAACATGTGGAATTCATTATTGCTATAACCAATGTCTAATTATCCTCTGCATTAAGATTCTTGGGAGAATCATATTATCCCACAACTAGTGTGGACTCACTTTAAAGATATGATCATAATTATCAAAGGTGCCCTCAACACTGACAGCCAATCTAATGTAGGGTACGATAGACTGTGGGAAAAACAGACCCCAAACTTACAATGGCTCGAGAGACATTTACTTGTCCTTGACACAATAGACCAAGGTGAACCTTCTGGTCAGGTCAGGAGATGACTATCCTAGGGGAAGAAACTTCCTCCCTCCATTCTGCTTTGCTTTCACCAGAGACTTAGCTTATTCATTGCCTGCATCCAGGTGGCAGGATAAAAAGGAGATACAGAGTTCCTCTGGTTCTTAGATGTCTTGTTCGAAAAGAACGTGTCCCTTTTGCCCACATGCTGTTAAATAGAGCTAAATTTGTGGTCAACATCTTTTTAAAGACAATCTGAAAAATGTAGTCTAGTCCGGTGATTAGGAAGAAGAGGGAAAAGGAAAAGTATCTTGATCAACAGCTGACAGTCACAACTACAAATTTTACGCTAATTTCTTGAAAAAAAATTTTTAATTTTTGGAGAAAACTATTACTCTTTTCAACATATATGATGGCCTGGCTTCATTGAGAAAGTAGATATAATCAGATGAGAATGACCATCTTCCCACCTTCTGAGCTGCTCAAGAGTCTACATACTTAATTCTCATAATAGAGTAAATATCTCTGCATGATCTCAGACAAGTCCTCTTCTTGTTTCCTGGGTAGAATTTCTTCCATGTTTCTCAAGGACTTTACCTCAGCAGTTATCTTCTTTCTGAATTCCTTCATCAGTTTCTTCTCTGGATTAATTTCAGTAGTGTACAAACATACTTAATATCATCCAAGGAGGGAAAATATTTTATTTACCCCATTTCTCTCTCCGAATATTTCCTCATTTCTCTACTTCCCTTCATGGGAATTCAGTAAAATATTTAAATAAATTATTGTTTCTACTCTTATTCCTCTCACCTTGCTCACTCTTCAATCAAGATTTCATTCAAATAATTCTGTTAAATAGATCACCAATGATCTACATCTTTCTAATGTCAATGACCTTTACCTACCCTTACTAATATCCAACATACATCATCTAGCAAAAACAAGTTTAAAGTGGTTCAGAGTATGAACACATATATTTATTTTCAAAATTAATTGAGCATCCGAGCAGTATTTAGCTAACGTTGACATAAAGATATTTTACTTCTAATATTAGACACACTTTATAGTTTCCCAATGGACAACCAATGTTTCTTTGGTAAGAAATAGCAGACTCAACACCAGTTTAATAACATTTTACTTTTCATTGTGTTTCTAGTTTCCTCTTAGTGTCATTATGTTCATAACACCAGATAAATTGTTTGCTTCAATCAAAAGCATTAATCATCTTTATCATTCTAGTTGATGATATGTTATCATTCTTCAATGCAGTATCACAAATGAACATGCATATGTACTCATCCTGAGCTAGTCAGAGAAAGTTAAATCATGAAAATGATTAACTGAGCTTCAGAAAACTGTAATCTGAAGGAGAAAATAAGTATGTAGATATATTCAATCCTATCAAAACTGAGATTATCCCCATGTAGATTGTGGCAGATATATATATTCTGGCATTTTCTGATTCCCCCACTTGATAGTTCCATTTGGAAATGTCATTCTTGGTACTCAGTTACCATACCGTTTGAAGCTTAAACCAAATGAAGTGACCACGTGTAGATTTTTTATTTTTTTAAATTTATTTTTCCTTTATTGATTAAGGTATTACATATGTGTCCTTATCCCCCCATTACCCACCCACCCACCCCCACTCATGCCCTCACCCCCCTGGTGTCTGTGTCCATTGGTTAGGCTTATATGCATGCACACAAGTCCTTTGGTTGATCTCTCCCCCTTTGTCCCCACCCTCCCTTACCTTCCCTCTGAGGTTTGATGGACTGATCAATGCTTCTCTGTCTCTGGATCTGTTTTTGTTCATTAGTTTATGTTGTTCATTATATTCCACAAATGAGTGAGATGATGTGATATTTATCTTTCTCTGACTGGCTTATTTCGCTTAGCATAATGCTCTCCAGTTCCATCCATGCTGTTGCAAATGGTAAGAATTCCTTCTTTTTTACAGCAGCATAGTATTCCATTGTGTAGATGTACTACAGTTTTTAATTCACTCATCTGCTGATGGGCACTTAAGTTGTTTCCAAATTTTAGCTATTGGAAATTGTGTTGCTATGAACATAGGGGTGCATATATTCTTTCTGATTGGTGTTTCTGGTTTCTTGGGATATAGTCCTAGAAGTGGGATTACTGGGTCAAATGCGAGTTCCATTTTTAACTTTTTGAGGAAACTCCATACTGTTCTCCACAGTGGCTGCACCAGTCTGCATTACCACCAGTAGTGCACGAGGGTTCCTTTTTCTCCACATCCTCACCAGCACTTGTCATTTGTTGATTTGTTGATGATATCCATTCTGACAGGTGTGAGATGCTACCGCATTGTCGTTTTGATTTGCATCTCTCGGATGATTAGTGACTCTGGGCATGTTTTCATACATCTCTTGGCCTTCCTATGTCCTCTTTCGAAAAGCATCTATTTAGGTCTGTTGTCCATTTTTTGATTGAGTTGTTTATCTTTCTTTTGTTAAATTGTATGAGTTCCCTGTAAATGTTGAAGATTAAACCCTTATCCATACTACTCAAAGCAATCTATAGATTCAATGCACTCCCCATTAAAATACCAATGGCATATTTCACAGACTTAGAATGAACTCTCCAAAAATTCATCTGGAATAAAAAAAGACCCCGAATTGCTGCAGCAATCCTGAGAAAGAAGAACAAAGTAGGAGAGATCTCAATACCAGATATCAAGCTGTATTACAAAGCCACCGTTCTCAAAACTTCCTGGTACTGGCACAAGAACAGACATATAGACCAATGGAATAGAATAGAGAACCCAGAAATTGACCCAAACCACTATGCTCAATTAATATTTGACAAAGGAGGCATGAACATACAATGGAGTCAAGACAGTCTCTTCAATAAATGGTGTTGGGAAAATTGGACAGATTCATGCAAAAATATGAAACTAGACCACCAACTTACACCATACACAAAAATAAACTCAGAATGGATAAATGACTTAAACATATGATTGGAACCATAAAAATGTTAGAGGAATCCACAGGCAGCAGAATCTAAGACATATGCCAAAGCAATATCTTCACCAATACAACTCCTAGGGCAATGGAAACTAAAGAGAAAATAAACAAATGGGACTACATCAAAATAAAAAGCTTCTGTACAGCAACAGAAACCATCAACAAAACAACAAGAAAGCCCACTGTCTGGGAGAACATATTTGCCAGTGTTATCACATGTAGATTTTTTAATCAGGATCTTCAAATGAGATTCCAGCTAATACCCAGCATCAGTGGTCAATCAAGTGTGTCATCCTGAATGTTCACACCAGAAGACTCCAACAATAGCATTTATCTGAGTGAACTAAATGAGACCCAAGTGAGAAAATGCATAAGAAAACTGAGTCCACCTACAAAACCATGAGGGAAAATGATAATTTGACCTCACCATAAGGTTTTTGGATGGTTTGTTGTATGAGAATAGATAGCCAGAATGGCTATCATCCTATATATCCTATATAATAAAAGCCTAATATGCTAAGTGTCTGGTCATTTGGTCAGCCATTCAACCAATCAAAATGTAATATGCTAATGATATGCTAAGGCTGCTCAACCACTCGCTATGATATGCACTGACCACCAGGGGGAAAATGCTCTGACCTGTAGGTGAGCTTGCTGCTGGGTTCTGGCTGATCAGGACTGAGGGAGATGGGCCACACACGCCCTGAAGCCCTCCCACGATCCCTCCCCAGCTGGCCAACCTCCTGTGTCCCTCCCTGGCCCTGACCCTGCACCTGTGGGGTCCCTCGGCCTAGCCTGTGCCCTCTCACAATCCAGGCTGAGGGACCCCCTCAAGTGCACAAATTTTTTGCACTGGGCCTCTACTTTAGGTATATTTTCTACACCTGGGACCCTATGGCCTGGTATAGGACTTGAAAGAATGTATTAAAATGTGAATATAAGGATGTTATTGTGATTGATATATACCTGGCTGAGAGGTATAATTACATGTGGAAAGAAAACAGGAACAACTTGTTTAGAAAAATGCCATATGAGTTGGGTTTTGTACTGGGTGTAGACATTATCTAATTGTTTTTTTTTAAATATATATTTTTACTGATTTCAGAGAGGAAGGAAAGAGAGAGAGAGAGAGACATCAATGAGAGAGAATAATTGATCAGCTGCCTCCTGCATGCCCCACACCAGGGATCGAGCCCACAACCCAGGCATGTGTACCCTGACAAGGAATTCAACCATAACCTCTGTTCATAGGTCGACACTCAACCACTGAGCCACACCAACTGGGATCTAATTGCTTTTTGATAAGGCAGATATGGTTAGGGAATTTTACAAAGAAAAAACAGCTTGAGAAAAGAAACATATGATGACCAAATGGAGCTCTATTAGCTAGCATTAAATAAACTGCAGCTAAAGTTTGGTATCTTTACATATGTTACTTCTTGTCTTTGTGAAAACTACCTAGCAAGGAATGGATTAAATCAAGATTCAAATGTAGTACTAGAAATCTAGACTCAGGGATGGGATAGGAAGGAAAGTGAGAAGAAGCATTTAAATAGATTGGAGCATTACAGTAGAGAAAGTCAAGGACCCTACAAGAGCTTGTCTTTAATCATAAGAGCAAATGGACTGACCAAAGTTTCTCAGTAGAAACAGTCATGTTCTCACTGCTACTTAAAATATTCACAAGATTTCCTTTTCCAGTTATTATTTTTTTCTAATTTGACTGTGTAGATTTGATATTTAGATACAGTCTTTGGTATCTTATTTGAGTAATGGAACTATATTCCTTAGTGATGTTTTGGCTTTATTCAAAAATTAGGGTAAGGGACTCTTTAAATTTATTAAATGGGAGAATGAACTGATACATCATGAATTTAAGATAATAAAGTGTAGCACCTCTTCCAACTACTTATTTTATTAATGTAAATATTAAAATTATTATTATTAAATTATTGAAGAATAGGTAATTCAACTATTATCTGGGTAATAGGCTTAAATCTTGGTTGACTTTAGAATATTCATAGTCTAATGAGAATTTCTCTTTTATTCTTTTGAATTTTTAGATAGGAATATTTAAGCTCAAAATCATTAAGGTTTACACAAATTAGCAAAAACTGTGATGAAGAAAACAATTAACTAGCTAACCAGGAAACAAAACTACGATCCAGGTCATTTGACTTCCAAGTGAGGGTCTTGCTATGTTGAACTCACTTATGTTTAAAGATTTCTTTTGAAGAAGTCATTTATTTGTCTGTCTTTGAATAGATACAATGTTAGGAACATACGCACATCTTTATTTGATTTTCAGAATGAATTTTGAGTGGGCTGACAATACTCATTTATGATTATTTAAGATTGTAGCTATATAAGGTGAAAAAGCCTTTGGTAAATCTATATTGGCTCAAGGCCACATCTAAAGAAGTAATTTTAGGTCTTTGTTTAAAAGATTCTATCATATAATCTTCATTTTCTCTCTCCCATTTTTTAGTCCAGTAGTTTAATTTTATGAAACTCTATTTGCATTTTTCTTTTGTAAGGGGACAATCAATTACTATATTATTGACTATAAAAGTAAGGCATGCTTTTAGTAGAAAATATGACTACAAAAGATTATATAAGAAATAAAGAATCACCTTCAACCTGTGCATCTGGACCTAACAGTTTCAAATGCTTTTGTGTTGCCCCCACTATTAACTGGCATCTTACTCCTTGAGTGTCTAGACTTTTGTTGATTATTTTGTCTCAAGCATAGCCACAGTTTTTGATGCATAGTAAGAGCTCAAAATATATTTTGAGTAGAAAATAATGGAATTCATTCCCTTGCTCTTTTCTGCATATTTTAGGTAGTTTGGATTGTTTTATATTCATGAATATATGCCGACCCCATCTTTTGCTGAACATATCTATCTATCTATCTATCTATCTATCTATCTATCTATCTATCTATCTATCTATCTATCTATCTATCTATCTATCTATCTGTCATCTATCTATCTATCTATCTTACCTAATAAAAGGGTAATATGCAAATAACCATCACTCCACTAGCCCACGATTGGGCCTGCGGGAGGCTGGGGGGCGGGACTCAGGGTGGCCTATCCAGCGTTGAGAAGATCAAGATGGCGGTGACCAGTCCTCTTAGCCCCAGCAGAGTCCGCCCAGTAGCAGCAGTCCAGGGTGTCCGGCTGGGAGGCACCAGTGCCCAGCGTGAGCCGTGGGATCACTGGCAAGTGGCGGCAGCTTGGGGGCGGGGGTCTCAGCTGCCCCCAAGCCACAGGATCCCCTGGCAAGCTGGGCTGAGACCCCCGCCCCCAAGCCGCAGGATCCCCTGGCAAAGCGGAGCAGCTGGGGAGCGGGGGTCTCAGCCGCCCCCAAGCCACAGGATCCCCTGGCAAGCCGGGGAGGCTTGGGGATGGGGGTCTGAGCACGCCCAAGCCGCAGGATCACTGGCAACCCGGGCGGCTTGGGGGCGGGAGTCTCAGCTGCCCTCAAGTTGCAGGATTCCCTGGCAAGCCTGGCTGAGACCCCCCCACTCCAAAGCCTCATGATCCCCTGACAAGCCGGGGCGGCTTAGGGGCAGGGGTCTCAGCCTCCCCTAAGCCACAGGATCCCCTGGCAAGCCGGGAAGGCTTGGGGACGGGGGTCTGAGCCACCCCCAAGCCGCAGGATCCCCTGGCAAGCCAGGCTGAGACCCCCGCTACCAAGCCGCAGGATCCCCTGGCAAGCCCGGCTGAGTCCCCCGCCCCAAAGCCTCGCGATCCCCTGGCAAGCCGGGGCGGCTTGGGGGCGGGGGTCTCAGCCACCCCCAAGCCGCAGGATCCCCTGGCAAGCTGGGGCTGCTGGGGGGGCGGGGGTCTCAGCCGCCCCCAAGCCGCAGGATCCCCCTGGCAAAGCGGGAGGCTTGGGGGCGGGCGTCTCAGCCACCCCCAAGCCGCAGGATCCCCTGGCAAGCCTGGCTGAGACCCCCACCCCAAAGCCTCGCGGTCCCCTGGCAAGCCGGGGCTGCTGGGAGGCGGGGATCTCAGCCACCCCCAAGCCGCAGGATCCCCTGGCAAGCTGGGCTGAGACCCCTGCCCCCAAGCCACAGGATATCCTGGCAAGCCGGGGCGGTTTGGGGGCAGGGGTCTCAGCTGCCCCCAAGCCACAGGATCCCCTGGCAAGCCAGGCTGAGACCTCCGCCCCCAAGCTGCAGGATCCCCTGGCAAGCCGCAGGATCCACTGGCAAGCTGGGGTGGCTTGGGGACGGGCGTCTCAGCTGCCCCCAAGCCACAGGATGCCCTGGCTGTGAGGACAGCTTGGGCTGGGGTCTCAGGCCTGCAGGGCCCGGCACCCAAGCCGCAGGATCCCCTGGTCAGGCTGGCTGCCTGGGCTAGGGTCTCATGCCTGCAGGGCCGGGCACCCCCACTGCATGATCACCCAGCCAGTGGCAGCATCCTGGGCTGGGGTCTCAGGCCTGCAGGGCGGTGCACCCCCACCACGCTATCTTCAGGCCAGCGAAGGCAGCCTGGGCTGGAGCCGTGCACCCCCACCACGCTATCTTCAGGCCAGCGAAGGCAGCCTGGGCTGGAGCCGTGCACCCCCACCACGCTATCTTCAGGCCAGCGAAGGCAGCCTGGGCTGGAGCCGTGCACCCCCACCGGGCTATCACCAGCCAGGCTGAAATGGCAGCCTGGGCTGGGGTCTCAGCCTGGCCAGGGCTTGATCCCCTTCCAGTGGTGGCAGCCTGGGGTCTCAACCATTGAGTCACACCAGCCAGGCAGATATGGAGGAATCTTAAATGGTTTTTTTTTTAAAATAATATATATTTTATTGATTTTTTACAGAGAGGAAGGGAAAGGGATAGAGAGCTAGAAACATCTATGAGAGAGAAACATCGATTAGCTGCCTCCTGCACACTCCCCACTGGGTATGTGCCCCCAAGCAAGGTACATGCCTTTGACCAGAATCGAACCTGGGACTCTTGATTCTGTAGGCCAATGCTCCATCCGCTGAGCCAAACCAGTTAGGACTGTCCAATATGCTAAAGAAAAAACCCTATCTAATAAAGAGGGAATATGCAAGGGAAGGCATTTGGGGGTGACCGGGGTATCAGGGGAGGGCAGTTAGGCATTGATCGGGCTGGCAGGGGAGTGGTTAGGGGGTGATCAGGCTGGCAGGCAGAGCAGTTAGGGGCAATCAGGAAGGCAGGCAGGCAAGTAGTTGGGAGACAGCAGTCTTAGATTGTGAAAGGGATGTCCGACTGCCTGTTTACAGGCAGTCGGACATCCCCCAAGGGGTCCCAGATTGGAGAGGGTGCTGGTTGGGCTGAGAGACACCCCTCCACCCCCCATGCACCAATTTCGTGCACCGGGCCTCTAGTCTATCTATAAAAGCCCAGCGACCATTACGGCGGGACGACCAGAATGACCAGTCACTATGATGTGCTCTGAACACCAGGGGGCAGACACTCAATGCAGGAGCTGCCCCCTGGTGGTCAGTGTGCTCCCAGAGTGGGAGCGCTGCTCAGCCAGAAGCCGGGCTCAGGGCTGGTGAGCACAGCTGTGGTGGCAGGAGCCTCTCCTGCCTCTGTGGCAGTGCTAAGGAGCAGCCAGCCAAGTGAAGGAGTGAGCAGGTGGGTGGTAAGGAGCAAGAGGTCCTGGATTTCGAGAGGGGTGGTAAGGAGTGAGAGGTCTTGGATTTCAAGAGGGTGCAGGCTGGGCCGAGTCCCGCCCCGCTCCCCCCCCCCCCCCCCACCGACACGAATTTCGTGCATTGGGCCTCTAGTGTTTTATATAAAGAAAAGTGTTTATAAACATGTGTTTAATATCTACATATGATTCCTTCATATGGCTATATTAAATATTATTCAACTAAGCCCCTAATTTTAACCATTTCTATGGAGTTGAACAGTTTTCTAGTATCATTTGCTTTTTAAACCTTCATTGGGATTGCTTTTTATCTCCCTAAATCCATTAAACCCCCTAACAACCTTTATTTTCACTGCAATGTAATTGTTATTCCTTGATATATCATTCTGGGACTACGATTCCCAGCCTGTCCTTTTTAGCTAGGTGTGCCCATCTAAATTCCTGCTAACAAAATATGAATGAAAATGTTCCGTGTTTCCTTCAGGGCAAGCTCATAAGGTATAAGTAACCTGAGCACCTAAAACTCCACGAGATGGAACACTCAACTCCGGAGATTACTAAAAAGTGAATTCTGTAATATTGAACCAACATTATTAATGAGTCTTTTACAAGCAAAGCTGAATTGTTTGTTAGTTATTAATGCAGGCATCCACCCCATCAGTACATATAGGGGTAGGCAAAAGTAACTTTACATTTATAATACAAATAAGTAAAATACAAGAATAAACTCTGTGTTTCGCTTACTCACAACAGTAGACCTATTTTTGCCCACCCCTGTGTATTTCATCTTGCACTAGGGGCTGGCTCCTCTGCTGTGATCTTGACTCACAAGTTGTTCCTGTCTCTAGCCGGGAACTGTGTTTCCAACAGTCACTTTTCCTGTATAACTTCAGATTAGAGTTTACCAATAAATGGACAATAGACTGGATGTTGACTTCCACTGGTGGATCCCGCATATTTAGACAATAGTTCCCAATTTTTGTATGTTTCAAAATCACCTAGAGGGCTTTTAAAGCACAGACTTAAAAAGCTTTTAAAGGTTCCAGAGTCTTCAGTTCAGTAAATGTGGGGTGGGTTCTGATATATGCATTTTTACGCTGTTATTTCTGTGCTGAGATTGTGTTTAAAGAGCCACTGTTATTGAAGAACCAGAGCTCAATTCTTCAAGAATAGCAACCAGGGGCAACAAAGAAGGTAATACCTCCCCAAGTTCATTTTTGTGAGTAGGTTTTAAAAGAATTTTATAAAAGCCAGCATTTTCTCCATGCAACAATAATTATTAAAGCTGTTACGCCTGTCTTTATATCTCTAACTAGGTGGCAAATAGTTCAAACACATGCTCTTATCGCTGTCCTTTGTGGTTTTTCTTCTCTGAGGCAGCTCTAGTGAACATGTGAAGGAGCTAACATGGCTAAAACCAAATGATCTACATATCTGCTGGAAGACTGGCCTGTGACACAGAAGGCTTTGATTCCCCTGTGAGCTTGCTCTAATCTCAGATGGTTAGCTTATCACTGATGCTTAACACTTTAAATGATCCACTTGTCACGTAGGGCTATTAATCTTCGTAGTTTAACAGAGGATTCTGGATGTCACAAAATGGGAGAGACATTTGACCGCTGAACGGCCCAGCACAATACCTTCTGCTCTTGCATTTTTGCCATTTCATTGTCTTATAGAACAGAACTGCTTAGCTCAGAGTGTGGGAAATTAACATGAACAGGCCTATGTTAGACCTGAAAGGCAGTTACTTGAAGGAGTAGATGCTTTTCATGTGAGATGGTAGACAGGCTCTCTGATGTTTTTATTGCAAGACTAGGTACAAAACATCTGTGAATCATGTCACCGTCCCATTAAGAAGCCTACAGTGTCACCTGTACTGTCCTCTAGATCAAAGTGACATTTTTCTGTCATCATTTGGCCAAATCAGGATGTGGCGAGAAGAGGGTATCTCAGCAATCAATATCAGCTACCTCTGTAATGACTCATTACACTTTTGATGATAGGAAACACATCAATACGTATTTTAGCCTAATTTCCATTCTCTGCAGAAAATACTGTATATAATATATAAAACAAATTATCATTGTTATATAGTATCATGTTTCAGAAGACAGAGATAGTTACTTATAAAAATGAATGAAAAATATTTGCACTTTTAAAAATATATATTTATATTGATTTCAGAGAGGAAGGAAGAGGGAGAGAGAGATAGAAACATCAATGATGAGAGAGAATCATTGATCAGCTGCCTCCTGCATGCACCCTACTGGGGATTAAGCCCACAACCTGGCTATGTGCCCTGACGGGAATGGAGCCTTGATCTCCTGGTTCATAGGTCAATGTTCAATCACTGAGTCACGCCGGCCAGGTAAAATCTTGTTACTTTTTAATTAAAGCCCACATGTGTTAGGTTATGAGATTGCTAAGAAAATTATTTGCCCTTTACAATATTTTATATATTATATACTCCATGGTCTAGGAGGGCCAATGCATGAAAAGAAATGCAGTGTTCAACTATGCAATTTTTGTTGGATAAATATCCTCAGGGAAGTAAATCATGAGTTTCTAATTCAGACCGTTCAATTGTATGCATATTACATACCAAATATTCACATTTTTTATTTTGAATATAGTGCCACAGTATGTACTGGCCCTGAAAATGAGGCAAAGTCATGGCTATCCTATAATGTCAGATTTTAAGAGAATTACTACAGGTTACTCTTATGGCCAAGATTGAACCTTTCACAGTTTTGCTTTTAAAAAATTAAAACAGGTCACAGTAGCAGTGACAATTATTGGCATTGACATCTTCCCTGAAGGTATCAAAAAACTAAATGTGTGTCATGGCCTAAGGCACAACAGCTGAAGCAGGAATCTATGAGACCAGCTTCAATGGTCCAGTAAACCTATGTTTAGATTGTTGTATGATGACAAGTCTCAGTGGGATAAGTACTTAACATGGCAGTATACCTGCTATCATGCTTTTAAAAAATGCTCATACCAACCAGAAATAAAATATTTGATTCAAGGGGAGGGAATAATAATTATATCATACATTTGGTGCCAATCATATGAGGATATTGGGAGTTTAGCTCTGGTGACATATCAGTTCCTTCTTAAAGTGTGGGTTGATTCATTCTTAGGTAGTTTCAATAATTTATCTTAATATGAAGAATGGCCCCTCTAATATTGTTTTTTATTAGGCAAGCACTTGATGTTGTCCCATCATGTTCTTCACAGCTCTGGAGCTCTGGGGATTGGTATCTCTGTATTGTCACTACTACTAGCTCCTTCATCTTGGACAAATGACATAAATCCTCTGCTTTAGTTGTGTCAATTTTCAGAGGATGAGATGAGATAATAAAGGAACCACACATAGAATAATGCCTGATGCAAATTAAGTGATTTATAAATTTAGCCATTATTATTAAAGTATGGCTAGTCTATTTACCAAAATGTGTGTAAGGCTACCTGAGAGAGATTGGGGAAAATTTTACTGATAAATATATGTAATTTTTAGTTAGGTGTGCCCATCTAAATTCCTGCCAACAAAATGTAAATGAAAATGTTCCGTGCTTCCTTGCTCTATGTCTGGGTCCAGCTAGGCAGAGTTGAGTGTTCTATCTCATGTTAACATGTTGTCACTTAACATTATTTTTTATCTTTGCTTCTTGTAATTTGTTTCAAACTAGTAAGTAGTAGGGCCAAAGATTCAAATCCAGGCCATCTGATTCCAGAGTATGGTGTCTGAATCACTAAACTTTATCAGGCAATGCTATCCCTGATTCCAGTGTGAATTAAAAATGTTGGTCTCAGAAATGTAAAAATTTGTTCCATGTCATTAGGAGTTTCACCTTCATTTCTAGGCCCCTCTCTTGTTTTGACTGAATATCCTCATTCTATAATGGATGGAGTGCCACTGGCTCATACTGTTCTTATCTTCGCATTTCCTTTTTCTTGTTCCCTAAACAATCTCTCTAGAAATATATTAGATTTACTTCTGTGTTAACATGTTGTCACTTAACATTATTTTTTATCTTTGCTTCTTATAATTTGTTTCAAACTTTTCTTGTTTGGTTTTCTTTCTTACAGCTCAAGGTCAGTTTATTTTATAAGGAGATATTCTGATATGGTGGAAAAACAATAGTTAATCTATATGAGGATTTTTATTTTATTTATTTTTTTTAGTTTGTAATGGCGTTGGAATAAAACAGACTTTTAAAAAACAAATAAGTAGGTCAAAGAACTCTATAGGATAGAAAATGAATGTGTCAGGATTTGAGTACAGGCTCATGAGATGCCAAAGCCAAACTGAACCAGGGGTGGTAATTGAAAAACAAAGATCTTGCTCTATGTCTGGGTCCAGCTAGACAGCATGTTCTTGAGTCAGTTGCTCAAGTCTCTGCCTTTCAGTTTAGCTATCTTTAGTTTAAAATACAGAGCATTATTTTCTTTATTGATTAAGGTATTACATATGTGTCCTTATCCCTCTATAGCCCCCCCCCCACCCCCCACTCAAGCCCTCACTCCCTGGTGTCTGTGTCCATTGGTTAGGCTTATATGCATGCATACAAGTCCTTTGGTTGATCTCTCCCCCTTACCCCCACCCTCCCCTACCTTCCCTCTGAGGTTTGACGGTCTGATCAATGCTTCTCTATCTCTGGATCTGTTTGTGTGTTTTTTCCCCATCAGTTTATGTTGTTCATTATATTACACAAATGAGTGAGATCATGTGATATTAATCTTTTTATTTTCTTGATTATATATTTATTTATAATACTGTTACATGCCCAAATCTATGCTATTAACAGAAGGTATGAGGATGAATAAAATATCATTCATTAATGACCTGAGAAAGTAATGATAATATAGTATTTACATCATAAAATCATGTAAAAATTGAGTTAATTAACAAACTAGCTCTGCAGAATAGAATCCATAGATTAGTGATACAAACACATACACACACTGCATAAGTAAAGATTAAGGGTGGTCAAAATTGTATGTACCAGTATATAGGAGCGTCCCATATAGACAAGAGCCTCTATGTGTTTAACTTTCAAGCCCACAGAGGAAATCCATACCAAGGAGAACTTTTTGTATGACACCAAATAACTTTTTGAAAATGGTTTTCTCCATGGACTCTGACACAAAGTCACACATCCTATATAATAAAAGGCTAATATGCAAGTAGACCAAATGGCAGAACAACCGAACAACCAGTTGCGATGACGTGCACTGACCACCAGGGGCGCATGCGGAATATGGCAGGCATCGACAGCAGGCGGCAGAGCGCAGCGCAGAACATGGCAGGCATTGGCCCCGGTAGGATGGTGAAGGAGGTGAGCAGGGGCACCAGACCAAGGTGAGGTGCCAGTCACTGTCATTGGGGTGGGCCTCTGGTGGTTACTGAAAATTCTTTGCTCCTGTGCACTGCAGTCCCTCCTGGCATTCGCACCTGCTGCCCACACTGGCCCTGCTCACACCCGCTGCTGGTGCTGGAGCCTCTGCTCGCACCTGCTGCTGGCACCCGGCGCTGGCCCTGATCACTCAGTGCCGCCAGCGGGTGCAAATGGCAGATGCTGGCCCCAATTGCCCCTGAGGGATTCACCACCTCCCTCTGCTCCTGAGGGGCAATTGGGGCAGCAGCCGCTGCTCGCACCCACTGACAGCACTGGCCCCAATCGCTCCATGCCGTCAGCGGGTGCAAGCAGGGCTGGCACCGTCAGCACATGGGAACGGCGGGAACAGGGCTGCTGGCAGACGGGACCTGGGGGCCACAGCAGGAGGGGCTGGGCGGGGGCGCAGAGGATGGACCGAGACTCGCCCCTATGTCCACTGCAGCCTCATGGCCCACAGTTCCTTTCAAGGTGCACGAATTCGTGCACTGGGCCCCTAGTCTACAAAGAAAAGACAATTGGTATTTCCCAACCATATTTCAGGGAGTATGTGATAAGATAGGTGGAAATGTATGCCAGACTACATGCCTTTTATCATTAGTTTGCTAGTCACATGTTATAATCTACACAGGTAAATAGATTTTTAATTAAGAGACTTTTAAAGATTTTTATAATTTCCACAGTATTAATAAGAATCAACAAATGATTATGCATTAAGGCAGCTATAATGTGTTTAGCACTAAGAACCACCTACTAGATATTATAGCATCATTAACAAAGAATACTAAACATTTGACAAAATAAAGATATTTGTCACCTCCTCAGAGGCTTGGAATGATTATCTTAAGAAGTGTTGCACAGAAATCTAAGTAAACTTCCATGAATGACTAATGGAATTAAAGAAATTCTATGCAAACTGATATTAATGTAAATATCATTTTCTTTCAGAAATGTTTCACAGCTACATAATTTGTAATGTTAAATTTAGACAATTCTTGCCCTATACTTACTAGTTCTAAATTGGTACTTCAAAAACAGTTCTTAAACTAGCACTTTAAAACTATATTATGATGGGTCAGCATTGCATGAGAATTACAGAAAAAAAGAGAGCAAGGATTGCGATATATGTATATATATATATATTTTTAAATAGCCATTGCTGTGATTTAAAAATAAAAAAGGAAAAACAAAATAGAGTGACATTTTCCTCTGTGATTTGTTTTGTTTTGCTTTGTTTGGTAGCTGATTCTATTTCTTGTCATGTACTTGGTTTTAACCTTTGGACTTCATCCCTTTGAGTTCATTTTTTAATTACAGGCCATAGAATCTTCTGGGCCTCATCCACAGCCTCTCTTGACCTCACCAACGGGCTCAGAGCACCACTTTCTAAACTTGACCTTGAGTTGGATGGATTAGCTATAGAAGCCCAACTCCCTTGGGTTCAGCAACTCTTCAATTATGTTTCTAGTCTTGTGCTGCTGCTGCCACCTCCTTTATGATCTTTCTGATTCAGAGTCCTATCCAGTTGAGTCATTTTCTCTATTATTTTTTCTGTGCCTGAGTCCCTTGTTTTAATTGCTATCAAGTTAAATGAACTCACATTATTTTTTACTTATTTCTGAAAACTCATTTGGTTTGAAAAACAAATCTAATATTCATCTCCTACATGGAAAATAAATATCTCTCATCCTTAAAAAAAAGTATTGCCCTAGTCAGTTTGGCTCAGTGGATAGAGTATCTGCCTGAGGACTGAAGGGTCATGGGTTTGATTCCAGTCAAGGACATGTACCTGGATTGTGCATGCAGGAGGCCACCAATCGATGTGTCTCTCTCACATCCATATTGCTCTCTCTGTTCTTCCCCACCCTTCCACTCTCTCTAGAAATCGATGGAAAATATCCTCAGATGAGGATTAACAAGAAAAACAAAAAGTAACTAAGGAATGAAATTCAGTGAAGAGAAATACCATGTGATTGGTCTCTTCAGACATTGTTGCAGATCTGAGAACTGTTCTCTGTTTGATAATAATGGAGATTAGCAAGAAATGGTGTGGTGTCAATAAACCGAGGGCCTCTTCTTTCTGACAATCAGAATGACTGAAAAATAACCAAGAG
Organism: Ia io; assembly: GCA_025583905.1. Classification (NCBI taxonomy): domain Eukaryota; kingdom Metazoa; phylum Chordata; class Mammalia; order Chiroptera; family Vespertilionidae; genus Ia; species Ia io. Next base: position 16,602,692 of record JAJQQW010000008.1, on the reverse strand, counting down.
CTGAGTAAATTGAGACAGACAGGCAGAATTTCCAAATCAGCAAAATTTAAAAATCAGCAATAAATATAATAACTACTAGCAACTAAATAAGGGGTATGACAATGCAATCAACTTCTGAAATTAATGATTGGGGTGGAACAGAAGATTCTGGAACTATGTGGTAGTGATGAGATACTACTGCTTCCCTGGCATGAGTAGAAATAAAAATACATAAATGTTAAAAAAAAAGATTGTTCCATTATAAGGGATAAAAGATTTTTAGTTTGTGACTGTGGTATAATTTTATATAGAGCATTCTGTTGATATTTCAGCAATTTCCTTTTTTTTGCAATGATACTTCATAAAACACAAGATATAAAAATTATTAAGGTTATGTAAGGACCATATCTGTGATTAATTGAGAAGTTTTTATATTACAAAATGCTTGTCTAGATGGTCTCTGAAGTTCATTTTAATTTATATACCCTAAACTATACACAGTGTCAGTTACAAAATTCTTGCATAAAAAGAGTTGCCAAAACTTTACACAATTCAAAAGGAAGTCCTTCCAAGCTGAAATTTTACAAAGCACATCTCATAGGTAATGATATATTAAATAAAAGGTTACTTTAATAATAATTTTTTTGCTAGCACAGCTTCAATGCCATATAAATGTTTCCTATTCAATTACCTGCTCACATTTTTCATCTTCACTGATTTTGCAATGATCAGAGTATTTCTCTTAAACCCCACTACATTAATCCACCAAAGTGCTTTTTTCATTAGGTGATGAAGTTTCCCACCCAGAATATTGCCAGAGAGGATGATGACATTTTTCTATTGTTCAGCCTCTAGACTGTTACTTGTGAGGATATTTTTATTCCCTTGCCCTCCCATTATTTAAGAAGCATAAGGAGTTCACTGTGCAGAAGGAAAAGTTGGGAATCAACTAGAATCAGATTCCTCGAACCCTGCACACGGTCCTTCTCTGACTATCCTTAGCCCCTTGCAGATTTACTTAGCTAATCACATTCACTTAACGCAGAGTCACGCTAAGAAAATGTGAAAGAAAAGAAAAGAAGCAATCCACGTATTAGCAGGCATCGGGACACCAAGCAAGGAAGAAGGAAGATATCAAAAACTCCTCAAAGAATGTTGATGACTGAGAAGGATACACAAAATCCCTTGAAAAACTAAACTCAGTCTGACAGCCCCTTATACCAGAATAAAGGCAGAGTCCACTCATTTCTTTGATTCAGCTTTCATGTTGTTGGTTTCTTCTTTTGTTTATTATATTACCTTATGGTATTGATGACATAGCATTCACTGCTCTGCCAGGAGCATCCTTGAGGTTCCATCCAAAGAAGGAATTATAAACAATTGCAACAAAGTGTTACTCTGAATTGGTACTGAGAGCAAGGAATTCTATGAAGTGAAGGGAAGTAAAATATATCTCTGTCTTCAAAAATATTTTCTTTTTTCTTCTTAGAACTCCTATATTTCCATCATTATTTCTTTAATATATCATTGAAGGTTTATACACCTCAACCTTTTGACAAAGTTTGTGAGGACTTGATGTGGGGGCCAGGTCAGGTTTGGCCACCATTATTTTTAGATAGCAAGAAAGGTGGGGAAGTAGCACCATCGAAACCTGAAGTACTGCATGATCTTTTCTATAATTTAGTTTACACTAGTTTTGTTGATCAAATAGTTCCTGAAGTAACAGGTATTTACTGAGCTACGTATTAGAATGTAGACTACTACTAGTATGTGAAGGAACGCTCTTTCTCTATAAAAATAAATGTTAGCTAAGAGAATGCATTGATAAATTGTGATGCGATTAAGATTGTAACTCAGTGCAATGGAGGTTTTGAAAAGGGAAAGTTCCACAAGAGTTGAAACAGAGAATTTTCCTTGGACAACAGTGAACTAGGCCTTGAAATAACAGGCAGAGTTCTAGGCAGGCACTGTTTTGGGATGTTTTGGATGGGTAGATACAGAGGAGGACAGAATAAGAAAGGCAAAATGGTTAGGGAATTCAGTAATGATCTCCTATAATAATAAAAGGGTAATATGCTAATTAGACCAATGTCCTTCTGGACAAAGCGGCTGGAGGGGAGCCAGGGTCCCGGGTGCCTGTGGGTGGCCAGAGGGAAGCCAGCCCAGCCCCAGGTGCCAGAGGGAAGCCGGAGCCGGCAGCCGGGGGAAGGAAGGCCTACTCTTGCACGAATTTCATGCATTGCGCCTCTAGTAATAATATAAAAGAGGACCTGGAAACATGGTCCAATAGTAGGTGCTTATTAAAGGCATAAGGGGCTTTACCATCTCTAATTTCAAGAGGTATAGAGTGCCTTACAATTGCCACTTGGTAATACTATTTGTTCAGTTGCTCGGGCCTTTGCAAACAGTCTTTAATACATTAGGATATAGTACCTCAACATTCATTACAGTGCAACCCCTAATCCATAGAATGTATAGTGTCTTATATGGACCACCCACTTATATGAAGGGACTTTGCCAATCTATTGACCACTATTTCACAGTGCTCAAAAGATTATCTGACACATTGATGGACTCAATATTGTTCAAATTAATAAAAACATTCGTCATTCAGATTGTACACTTTTGCAAATTTTGTTTTGGAAATAAACCTCTTGCTAGTTTAGAAAAAAAGAGTCTAATAAACTAATTATATAACACTCTCTATAAACAGAATTATTATAATTATAAGATAGATATTAAAAGCATCATGGAATTAAAGCAGCAGAATGTTTACTTGTGTTAGACCTGACTTTCAATCACTAACCTGTAGAAAAATTACTTTCAGATAAAAAACTTAAGGTCTGTTTGCTTAAACATCTTTTGGGTGATTTAAGTTTTTAAGGTTATTGTTGTTTTTGTTTCCCTCAATTTTAATAGCCAATTTTAGGCTCTGGACAAAAATCTCAACATTTACAACCAAAATTTTGCAGGAAGGCCTAATATTGCAAGGTTTACTCATTTTGTGAGATTTAAGAGTTGTGGACAGTTTGAATTAGGTTTTGCTAGAAAAGAATCAGTGAAAAAAATGCAATGATTTCTTTTTTAAAGAAAAAGTGACTTTCCTCTTTCCAATAAAACTTCCAAAAGTCAATACATATGACTTTGTTTTCAAAACCAGACATTAAAAATGGCAGATATAGGGCTGTTGAGGCAATGACTGGAAACAGAAGATAAAAGAAATCGAACAAAATAGGAACACTTCTGCAGGAGAATTGGCAATAAACATGTAATAGGTCAGGTCCAGGGAAACATCCATCTAAGAGTTGTGTGGGGCAGGTTTATTGGGGGAGGTGCTCAGGAAACAAGGAGGATGAAAGAAAGCAAGATTGGGCAGGAGGAAGTTGAAGCGCAAAGCTGCTGAAAAAGAGGGCTCCGGCAACCCCAGGAGGAGTCGTGGACCAGGCATGAACCTTCAAAAGTTGCCCCACTTTGAGGCCAAGGGGCCAGGCCCTGATACTGCTGGATGAAGCAGTCCTGAGATCAAGACTGTTTCTGCCAGGGGGCCTTATGGTGAGTTTGGCTGAGGATAAGACATGAAGAAGGACTCAGCTGAAAGACCTTACTCAGCCCATCCCACCGCGAGCTAAGGAAATAACTCAATTTTGGCAGAGAATCTGGGCCACACATCACAGCATCCACAACAGAGAATTTTTTATTATAGCAAAAAATAATTACAAAACTCTTCCTTTGGTTTTACTCAGGAAACTAGTACACACGCCAATAAAACACATAAAGAAGGGACATGTTGCTTCCATAAAAAGGAAGAAAAGAAAAAGCAGCATGGTGTAGTGAAAAGGAATGTCACAATGTAAGTGCCTTCTATCTAGTTTACCACTTAAGAGCATTTGAAAATCGCCTGCCACAAAAGTGGTCAAAGCTTGTTGGTCAACATAATTAATGCATTAGTTATTCCTACACTCCTTTTAAGTTAACAAAAATAATTTCCTATTAAAACAACAGCCACATAGTCTCCTTTAGTTACTTGGTTGGAACTTTTGTAGCTTCCTTTCTGTAATGAATGATGTTTTCCATGAAAAACAGCCCATGCCACTGGAGGACCTCTAACAGCCTTCTCAGAAGGGAAAGGGAGGAATTCTTCGAAGGGATAATTTGGGGCTGTCATCAGGTTCAAGTTAAATTCCCAGACATGCAGAGCTCTCTGAGTCAGTTTGGTTTCAAACTGGGCACAATAACTTAATAGCTCTGTGACCAAAATCAAGCTCCTGGACCGCTTTCACTCTCAGGTTCTTGACTGCAAAATCAGAAAGTTAATAAGAACCTTTCAGGCTATTGTGTGTCTTTAATTATATTTTTCTGCAGGGCTAAAAGAATACTTGGGAAATTTTATTAATAATTATATTGAAGTGGGAAATTTCCATTTACGCAAAACACAGAACCTAGAAATCATAAAGGAAAAGTTTGTGTGTGGTACTTGTTTTAAGTTTGCAGAGAGTTTTGACTTATAAAATAACAAAAAATATTTGTAACATTTCAAAGAAGGCTAACGTTTTAAATATATCAAAGCATGTTATAAAACATTTAAAAAAGGCCAAAAACCCAATTTATACAAAAGGGGAAAAGGACATACAGATGTAGTTTCAAGGCAACAAAATATAAGAGATATGTAAACATGTGGAAAATGCTTTTATTCCCGTTGTGACATGTTAGTTCATGCCTCTATGCCTGAGACACTCTTCCTCCAGCTAAATTACCCTCTCCTGGTTTTTTTTTTTTCCAATAAAATATCCTTTTATCCCTTAACGTACAGCATAGCTGTGATATCTTTTAGAAGCTGTCAGACCAGATATCCTCATATTTCCGAAGGGGCTTCTGTTACTACGTTTTACAAAACAATGATGTAACACTCTGCATGTCTGTTTCTCCGCTAGATTGCCATTTAAGGGTTTGACTAATAGGACTTAGCTAAAAGAAAATAAGATCATTCTAGGTAAACATCAAGTGAACTAAACTGAAACTGATGAAAAAGAGCCATAATTGTACTTATGGGAAAGAACTAAGATTTATTCTTTACTTACATGCAAGTCGTTGTGATTTTTCTAAACCCTTCCCAAAATTGTAATAGTCTCTTCGTTAAACTTTCCTTAAATTACCCATTTGGTGGAGCCATCTATTTTTTGCCAGAACCCTACTGATATGCAGTCTTTTCCAAACTAATGACTTATATTCATGGTAATTACTGAGCTGTGTTAAATTACTAATGTGGTTTGTCCAACAGTTCTTTGGTGTTCAGAATTGAGAGTATGTCCTCAGTTGCTTTATTTTGTATGAGAAACTTTGTAAAAACTAATTTATAAGGCAGCTCACACTTCTCTAAGGATAATATTGTGAAAAAATGGTTACTTTTATATTCTGCCATATAAGGTAGGCCTTATGGAGAAACCACCTGATCATCCCCCTCACTTTTTGCAGCCCCTGTCCTTTGACTGTTTTTATTCTCTTCTCCCACCCTTCAAAAACTCAGATCTTTATGTACTTATGAAGAATTAATTATTTATCAATTTATTCATTTAAAAGCCATTTCCCCATCTAATTTAAATTGTTTATTATATAGACTGAGATTCCTTTGTTTCTCAGAATTCTGAATTCCCTTTTTAAAAGAAAAATGTTGTATTAGAATAAAAGCTAATTTATTTCAATACGACTTTTCTGTCAACAAACAAATATTACTAATATTTGATGAGAATGATTGATGGAGAAATAGAGAAGAAAATTGTATTTATATTGATTATTAGTCAAACTGTAATTATACAACTAAATTTAGCCGAAGAGCTTTTATTGTTTCTGAAAGTTCTAGGTGAGAAAAACTGATTATGTAATTTATCTGGTTGATGATGTTGCAATATGGATTAGTAATGCAAAAATAACAATATTATAAATTAGCAACAATAGAATTAGAAAAAAGTAGGAATGATTTATTCTAGGTCATACAATAACTAATTAGATTTGTTTCTTTAATGAAAGGGAATTGATATAAATTAAGCACATTTTACTAGACATCTAGTATTTTCACACATGGTACTTCATTTACTCTCCAGAACCATCCTGTGAAAAGGCATTGTTATTTTTCTTTTGCTGTTGAAGAAACTATAGGTCTGGGAGATTTTCTATCTTGTCCAGACAATCAGTATAGGCCAGCCCAGTACTTGAATTTCAAACTCTATGTGTATTAGTGAAGATAGTATTACTAGCTGTCATAATAATAACTCCAAAATCTTGATGCCTTGACACTATGCATATATATGCTGTAATTACATTTGTCTTATACTGTAAGTACACATGGGGTAGGGCAGGGAAAGAGAATGATTTGCTCCATGTAGTCATACAAGATCCCTAAATAGGGGGATCTATATTTAACATATGGCTACAAGGTCAACCAGGACATCAATATCAATTGGCAGAAGGGGATAAGAGAGAAGAAGAAGAAGGAGAAGAAGGAGAAGAAGGAGAAGAAGGAGAAGAAGGAGAGGGAGGGGGAGGGGAGGGGGAGGGGAAGGAGGAGAAGAAGAAGAAAGAGAGAGAGAGAGAGAGAGAGAGAGAGAGAGACTATATGAGTGACTGAGAGGTTTTATGGGCAAGGCCTGGGTGATGCATTTCAAACTCTTTCACATTCCCTTGGTCAGAATCTAGTCATATGGCCCTGGCTGGTTTGGCTCAGTTGGTTGAGCATCATCCCATGCACCAAAAGGTCACCAGTTAAATTCCCTATCAGAGCACATGCCCAGGTTGTGGGTTCAATGGGAGGCAACCAACTGATGTTTCTCCCTCTCCTTTCCTCTCTCTCTAAAATAAATAAAAACATTTTAAAAATTAGTCATATGGTCACACCTAAATAAAAGAAGGCCTAAACCATGAGTCTAGGTGTATTCTCAATAGAAAAGAGAAATGGATGTCATGAATCACTACCTAGTCCCTTTCATAACAAGTTAGGAATTATTTTAAGATTAAATCATAATAGCTTGTCATCCTTCCAGTGACCATTAAGTTTCCCAGTAAACTGTGAATTGCATTGATGTGTAATCCCAATATATCACAGCACTGGAGTAGGGTAGGACATACCAGAATTTGGGTCTTGAAGAGTCTCTATGGCTGCTTTGTAGTTTAGGGAAGAGCCTCACTTATGATATGGGTCTTCTGCTTGCTATCATATTAACTTCATATGAGTGTGCAATAATGACTAGTATCATTGCCAAGTTTATCTGTGACTTACAACTTTTAATTATATTTATGAAAATGTTATCTAGAAAACTCTGACCTATTTCTACCCCTCCCTCAGCCTAAGAATTTAATTCTTCTTAAGAATTAAAAAAGTTAATAATTTCCTTTAACCAATTCAACAACTTATTAGAATGAATATATTAGATTAAAACTTCTGAATTGCTACCTTTTTCTTATATATCAGTGTTCATCATGAAAACAGGATCACTGTTTAAAAAACAAACAAACATGATAAAAGTCCCTTCCAATGGAAACACCAATAGTACAGCCTCATCAAATACATTTTCATCTCATTTATAATACAAACATACTTTTTATCATGTCAGAAAAAACATCAGGTTTAAGAATTGTAATTGATAAATCAGCAATTCTTGATCCTACTAGATTTAATAAGTGTTTTTTTATAGATACACTGGATAATTTCCATATAAAACGCATAAAATGATTTAGGTTTTTTGACAAATAAAAATTTCAACTATGCCCAGAAGAGAAAATGATCAATCAATCAATATTCTAGAATTAAGATTTAGAAGTTGGAGTTAGGGTCTGAAAATGAATCAGGAATCACAAAGTTTTTAAGAAGTTTGACTCAAAATTACTGAGGTAAGCTTCTACAATATCAGAGGTTTTTATTTTTCCCAATGTGTAATAACTGACCAACTAAACATCTGCTTTCTTAACCACAGGATTAAATAGATTTCCTCTTACAGTCATATTTTTCCAGTAGAAGATAATAATGAACCAACAGAAAGCATTGTGTTTAATTTCCTAATGCTCAAAAGATTCTTTTAGAATTCCTTTTACAGCTTTCATATCTTAAATAAATTTTTGACATGAGTTGCTTTACATCAGCTTGCTTTGTCTATGTAGGTAGGTAGAAATACTTATTTTAAAGTATATTTCAATTAATGTGAAATATAAAAAGACTGTTCAAAACTTTAACCTCTAAAATTTTGAAGGACAAAAAATAAACAGGCAAGCTACTGCAACTACAGGAATACCAGTTATCAGAGTCAAATATATGTGCAAATTTTACTTGGTTTATTTCATTCTAGAGGAGCAGAAAATGCTTCATCATGAACAGAAATTATTTTATAATAGAACATTCATCACTGATATAATGCAAGCCCCTCAGAGCAGACCAAGCACATTGTTACTGACAACTGAAAGGAGACTTTTGAAAGGACTAAACCTGAAGGTCATTTTGGCCTTTCTTTTTTCTAAGACTTCACAAAAGCACAGAAAAATTCCAACCATCCATTCCTCCCTATTATGCCTACATAAATTAAGTCAGAAAGCTAATGATTGCACCTGTCATATGAATTTCAGTGTCTTTAAGTAATATTAAGAAAATTATACCACCATCTCATTATTTTTTTTGCAAGTAATACAGGGCTTAACAAATTATTGAATAGAAATGAGTGATAACAGGACAGTTTATAATTGGACAGTTTATGTAATTATCTTAAAAAGAGGTCAGCAAACTATAGTCCATGTATTAAATCCAATAATCTACCTGTTTTTGTATATATCAAAAGCTAAATTTTTTTTTTACATTTTTCTTATTAAAACAAAAAAAACATTTCATGGCACATAAGAATTATGTGAAATTCAAGGTTTTTTTTTAAGCTTTATTAAAATATAGCTATACTCATTTATTTACATATCACCTATGTCGTCTTTTGCATAAGAATTGCAGAGTTGAGCCTGGCTGATGTGGCTCAGTGGTTGAGCCTTGACCTGTGAACCAGGAGGTCACGGTTCAATCCCTGGGGTCAGGACACATGCCCAGGTCACAGGCTCAATACCAGGTGGGGAAGCAGCCGATCAATGATTCTCTCTCATCATTGACATTTCTATCTCTCTCCGCCTCTCCCTTCCTCTCTGAAATCAATAACAATATATCTTTTAAAAAGAATGGCAGAGATAAGTTGTGACAGACACTATATGGCCCCCAAAATCTAAAATACTTACTATTTGACCCTTTCTGAAAAAAATTTGTTGACTTTTCATCTAAAGCATAGTGGAAGTTAGTGCATTTTTCATTCAGAAAAAAAAAAAAAAAAAGGTTCAGTGAAAATATGTTTTCTAAACCAGTATAATATGCATGGCACTGTGTACCCCTGATGATATAATTAAGAATGAGTTTGCATTTTATATAACTGTTTCTTGCTGAGTCTTAACAACATTAGCCTGGAAATAAGCCTGGTCCAACCTGGTAATAAATTCCTCACATCTTCAATTTCTGAATCCTGGAGGAAAAATGAGGGGGTAGAGGACATGAAAGAAAATAAAGTCCTATAGATTGTATCTATAATGAGTCACAGAAAAAATACAAACATCATACTAATAATATAAAAGAATCAACACATTTCAGGTGGTTGTGATACCTTTGTAATTAACCTGATTATTAATAACTAGAACCCCGGTGCATGAAATTCGTGCACGGAGGGGGGTTGTCCCTCAGCCCAGCCTGTACCCTCTCCAATCTGGGACTCCTGGAGGGATGTCCGACTGCCCGTTTAGGCCCAATCCTGGTGAGATCGGGCCTAAACGGGCAGTCGGACATCCCTCTCACAATCCAGGACTGCTGGCTCCCAACTGCTTCCCTGCCTGCCTTCCTGATTGCCCCTAACCGCTTCTGCCTGCCAGCCTGATCACCCCCTAACCACTCCGCTGCCAGCCTGGTTGATGCTTAACTGCTCCCCTGCCAGCCTGTTTGCCCCCAACTTCCCTCCTCTGCGGGCCTGGTCACCCCTAACTGCCCTCCCTTGCAGGCCGAGTGCCTCCCAACTGCCCTTTCCTGCTGGCCATCTTGTGGTGGCCATCTTGTGTCCACATGGGGGAAGGATCTTTGACCACATGGGGGGCAGACATATTGTGTGTTGGAGTGATGGTCAATATGCATATTACTCTTTAATTAGATAGGATAGAGGCCTGGTGCAGGAGTGGGGGCCAGCTGGTTTGCCCTGAAGGGTGTCCTGGATCAGGTAGGGGTTCCCTTGGGGCGTGGGGTGGCCTGAGCTAGGGGCCTGTGGTGGTTTGCAGGCCGGCCACGCCCCCTGGTGACCCAAGCGGAGGCCCTGGTATCTGGAATTTATTTTCCTTCTACAATTGAAACTTTGTAGCCTGGAGTGGAGCCAAGCCTTCTGCTCCCTCTGGGACGGCAGCCATTTCTGTGGCAGTTAATTCACCTTCTACAATTGAGACTTTGTAGCCTTACGTGGGTGAGCCCGGCCAGGGTGTGCGGAAAGCTTTGCTTCTCCTGTTGCTGCCGGCAACCCTGGCCTGCTCTCTCAAGCTCCATTCTGCCGCCATTTGTTTGAATTTGTTTACCTTCTATAACTGAAACTTTGTAGCTTGAGTGGAAGCTTAGGCCTGCAATGGCTATGGAAAGCTTGGCTTCCTCTGTTACCTGGGAAACCTTGCTCTCTGTGGCTGTAGCCATCTTGGATGGGGTTAATTTGCATACTCGCCCTGATTGGCTGGCGGGCATGGCTTGGTTGGTGGGCGTGGCTTATGTAGCGGAATGATGGTTAATTTGCATATTACCATTTTATTAGAGAGGATAAGAAGAGAGCAAAGGGAAGATAGATGCATGCCTAGTAAAGTTGGGGTGACATTGGGAAGGTATGTGTCAGTCAGTCACACCTGAGAACAAAGGTTGTTAGCCACAGTGGGCATGGCCACTGCAAGAGTGTGAAATTTGGAATACTTAACTTCCTAAACAAAGGAACTTACTCTCTTATCACACGTGTGCTCTTCGTTCCTCTTGCTGTATTTCACTTGACTCCTGGTTTGTGGGGTTCTCTCGCTTCTGCTTCCTGGAATTTGCCCACATGACCCAAAGCCATGTGGACCCCCCACACACAATGGACTAGTGGACTGTAACTAGCCTGATGCTGAGCTGGACACGAATTCAACATGGAGTGGGAACTCTGGACTTTGGCTTTGCTTTTGACTCTACTGAAACCCCAGCTACACCACTCCCAGGATAGATTAAGTGAAATGTGACTTTAGAGACCCAGGAATGGAATTTCATGAAAATGAAACTTTCTACCATATCTATCTTCCTATGGGGGCTTCTAGAAATGCTTATTCCACTGGTACCCCAAGAACCCCATTCCCAATAGCAATGGAGAGAAGCCTCCCAGGCTTTTCTCTGATATCAGTTGCATTTTTCTTTTTGTTTATAAACACTGCTAATTTAACACAACGGATATATGTTTTATGACAGCAACAACTTGAAACCTTTTCTTAAGGGGATGTGTAGCATATTAAATGTGAGGAATGGGCATGAATTTTATAACTCAGTGTCTATAGTGACATAAGAATACGGTTAAGGAAAATCAAGTGAGATAACACCAACACATAAGCATCTGAACAAAGCCTGTTTCCTCTGTGGTTTTGTGATGTGGCTAAAATATCTTCATCTATCACTGAAACCTATGACTTCCAGTGTTAATTTAGACTTGTTGACAGTTGTGTGGGAGGAATGGTGTCAAAAATACAGCCATATATTTTGCACCCCTTAGTTAAATGTCACTCACATTTTCTAACATGGGCCTTTTATTGACTGAGATTTCACCTTAGAGGCAAAGATTGGCAGCCCAGAAAGCCTGGGTATTTTCGATTGGCTATTTGTTTGATGCAGAGTCAAATAAATGCCTGAGTCCATCAAGAGATTTCCAAGTGCTTTTGAATGTTCAGGGTACAAATAAAGCTTTGCCTTTGAAAGGGTAGAGAATATAACTTCATGTTATAAGACCTACATCTATTTCATTAGAAGCACCATTTTTCAAATGGTTCCCATGTAGATTTTTCAAAAAGTGAATCCTGGCCAACATTCTCACACAATTGTTACCATTAGTTTATAAAGTGAATTGTTGCCTCAGGATATTTTTAAGGAATAAAAACTTTAAAACAAGTGAGATACTACATCCATCTAAAAAAGCTACAGACAAAATGTATTATGCATTGTGACAAATTCTGATGTGGATTTTAAACAAGTGACCCCTAATTTTCAGTTCTTATTTTGCTATTGTATATTCTGGGAATTATATGTAAATTGTCTCTAAAAAACATTATTTACATGAATAACCATGGTGAGAGCAAAAAAATTATTTTCTTTACATTTTAAACATAAACTAAAACATTTTACATGTAAAAGGCTAAAAATTAAAGTTCTGAAAAGTTGGGCATACAACACATTTTAGCTTGTTATAAAATATCTATGTCCTTATTAATAACATAGGAATATATATATATGTTAATAATATTTCTGTAGAACAGGATCAAAGACATAGGAAGCCCTTATAGTGAGGAACTTGTTACTTTTATTAGTAATAGTAGCTTCCTTCTCTCAGTAATCATCACCATTTCAACCTCATTCTGCCTGGTTGAGTTACAGAGAGAAAAGTTCAATCTAGGCTTTTATAATTTGTCTAGGATCATTTACCAAGTATTTTTTAAATATATTATTGTAGTTTATGACTAGATAACATAATAAACTCATTGGAACTATGTTATCCAATAATATCTTTTATTTCTGAATATATCAATTTTGAATGTGTTATTCCAAAGACATATTTTCTAGTAGATTTTTACTGTCCACATAACCACTTTTGGGTAGTGGTATCTCATGACACTTTTTGCCTGTAGCTTTTTAAGAGGCATACAATATCTTCCTTTTTTAAAAATATATTTTTATTGATTTTTTTACAGAGAGGAAGGGAGAAGGACAGAGAGTTAGAAACATCGATGAGAGAGAAACATCCATCAGCTGCCTCCTGCACACCCCCTACTGGGGATGTGCCCGCAACCAAGGTACATGCCCTTTACCGGAATCAAACCTGGGACCCTTCAGTCCTTAGGCCGACACTCGATATCCACTGAGCCAAACCGGTTAGAGCTCTTCCTTGTTTTAACATCAATGGAGACATTTGGTAAATATTTAATAAAAATTCTTCTCTTCTGCAAGTTTTGGACCCTCACCCATTTACCAGCTTGGCTACCAAAGCAAGAATGGCTATTATTGTTAATATAGCCACACACATTTTTAAACCAATAAAACATGATAGTATTTTAATGTATTAATCCTGCAAACTAAAAGTACAAATAATTGTGGTGAGTTATTTTAACCCAGGGACATTTTCTATGCATGAACCTTTGGACAGGATCAAATTAAAGGTTCTTTGGCATGAACCAAATGTATCCATGGGTGTTTTGGACAGGACCAAATGTCTGCTAATTGGAAAAAGCCTAGTACTGAATGAAACAAAAAATGAACTAAATTGATTTATAGAAAAAAAATCCACCATTTTTATAATATGCATTTATCAAAACACATATAAATAAAATGAAGTACACTATACACACGAGAATGGTCACATGTAGGAGAGGATAACAGGAGGAATATGTGCTTTACAAAAGAGCAAATGAATACATGGAATGAGAGGAGCCTTATGCAAGCCAGTGATGAGAGTTTTATCAGATAAGGATTGATAGTAACTCAGGCTTATACACTTCAGAATCAATAAATAGATACATAGAAACTAAGAGGATTTATTCTGTCTTATTGTAGCAAATAGAACATTACTCAAGGGCTCTGATCAGAGGGGATGTGGTCAGAGTGTGGGTGCTGCAATGTCATCCTCAGGAGCTCTGAAGGCTGAGCACATGGAAATGCACAACATCAGAGCCCAGACAAGAGACAGGTGGGGAGTTATTATTACATACATAATGCTATCGGAATGCAATGGGAAGGCGCCTTTTTTTTTTCTGAAAGCAAAAGCAAAAGCAGACCCAACTGAACACAAAAAGAGCTGCGGATCACCTTACCTGATTAACTTCAGCCATCATCCAAACCGATCCCGTATGGACATGGGATCGAGGGTTTCCAGGCTGTATGCCTGCTCTGTCTGAGATCCTTTTAGGTTGTGAATCATCTCAGTTAAATAAGTGATTCATTCATACAAGATTTGATGTTGAGGTGTTTTCTTTTAACTTGCTTTTTTAAAAAATTTAGGAAGAATAACATTCATTTCTGAGCAACTTAGAAATGAAATGTAGATTTTGCCAATGCACCTGCTTCATTTCTGCATTGTTTGTCAACAAATGCAAGCAGCATTTAATTTTTAATTCCATCAACATTAGTTAATTGTTTTGGCCTAACACTGAGCTGGGTGCTAAGAATATGGCTATGAGAAAGTTTAGGTCTTTTTCCTTGGGGTATTCCCAGATATAAATATTTTTCATGCATAGTAAGTAGAGCCAAGGCTGTAAATAGAGGGAAAATAATAAACAAAACAGGAAAATCTGAGGACCGGATAAGAAGGAACAAGGCAGATAGAGCAGCACATACAAAGACAGAAGATTGAAAGAGTTTGGCTCTTTAGGAATGTTGAAAATTTTTCTAGCAAGAGGGATTGGTACTTAGAAGGGAGACAGCAAAGGGGTGTAGTAAGTGCAGTTGAGAGTGGGTTATACGGATCATGTTTTAGATGCCATGATCATGGATGTAAACTTCACCAGAAGAAAATGGAAGAAGTATCTCAGGTTTTTATCAGAGAATGACATGATCCGTTTTACATTTTGAATAATAACCCTGCCAATGAACCCTTTCCAGGTTGAAAATTAGACTATTGTACAAAAATGGGCAGAGTGGCAAATAATAAATGCATTTCATCTGTAGAGAAAAAGAATATACTACTATTATTCCCCCACTCACCTCAATTTTAATTCCTTTTAAAAATGTGAATTTTGGTCCTAGCTGGTTTGGCTCAGTGGATAGAGCATTGGACTGCGGACTGAAGGGTTTCAGGTTCGATTCCAGCCAAGAACACATGCCTGGGTTGTGGACTCGATCCCCAGTAGGGGGCATGCAGGAGGCAGCCGATTAATGATTCTCTCTGATCATTGATGTTTCTATCTCTCTATCCCTCTCCCTTCCTTTCTAAATTATATATATCCTACCTAATAATAGACAAATATGCAAATTGACCATACCTCCGACACAACCACAAGCCACGCCCACCATCCAATCAGAGCGAGCATGCAAATTAACCCAAACCAAGATGGCTACAGCCACAGAGAGCAAGGTTTCCTAGGTAACAGAGGAAGCCAAACTTTCCGCCTGCCCTTGCCAGGCCCAAGCCTCCACTCAAGCTACAAAGTTTCAGTTATAGAAGGTTAAACAAATTCAAACAAATGGCGGCAGAATGGAGCTTGAGAGAGCAGGCCAGGGTTGCCGGCAGCAACAGGGGAAGCAAAGCTTTCCGCACACCCTGGCCGGGCCCACCCGCTTAAGGCTACAAAGTTTCAATTATAACCCCAACAGAAATGGCTGCCGGCTGCGGAGGGAGCAGCAGGCTTGACTCTGCTCCAGGCTACAAAGTTTCAATTGTAGAAGGAAAATAAATTCCAGATACCAGGGCCTCCTCTTGTGTTGCCAGGGTGCGTGGCCGGCCTGCAAACCACCACAGGCCCCTTGCTCAGGCCGCCCCACGCCCCAAGGGAACCCCACCCTGATCCAGGACACCCTTCAGGGCAAACCAGCTGGCCCCCACCCATGCACCAGGCCTCTATCCTATCTAATAAAAGAGTAATATGCAAATTGCTCATCACTGCAACACACAATATAGCTGCCCCCATGTGGTCACAAGATGGCCACCACAAGATGGCCAGCAGGAGAGGGCAGTTGGGAGGCACCCGGCCTGCAAGGGAGGGCAGTTGAGAGGGACCAGGCTTGCAAGGGAGGGCAGTTGGAGGTGATCAACCCTGCAGGAGAGGGCAGTTAGGGGTGACCAGGCCAGCAGAGGACGGAAGTTGGGGGCAAACAGGCTGGCAGCATAGTGGTTAGGAGGTGATCAGGCTGGCAGGCAGAAGCAGTTAGGGGCAATCAGGAAGGCAGGCAGGCAAGCAGTTGGGAGCCAGCAGTCCTGGATTGTGAGAGGGATGTCCGACTCCCCGTTTAGGCCCCATCCCTAAACGGGGAGTCGGACATCCCTTGAGGGGTCCCATATTGGAGAGGGTACAGGCTGGCCTGAGGGACAACCCCCATCCATGCATGAATTTCATGCACCGGGCCTCTAGTATATATATAAATAAATGTGAATTTTGAAATCTACAGTCTCATGGACATATCCCAAATCTTAAATATTTATTTACCAAGCCATTCCAACTCAAGATATGGTGTATTTCTTTGCTCTTCAATTATAGTGCTTGTTTCTGCTACCACTTACTTACTTGCTATTTTTGTATTGGTTTTGAAGTTCAGAAACAAAATTAGGTTCTTGTGTTTGTTGAATAAAACCAACATGTCCTGGGATACCAAGAAGTTTTAGGATATCTAGCAAATTTTTTATTCCCCTTCCTCTAATATCTACACTGAAAAAATAAACAAGGGGAGGGAAGAATAGGAGAAAAATGGAGCAGAGAGGAGAGGAGGCCAGGGGAGGGGAAAGGAGGAGAGTAGAAAAGCAAAGAGATTGATGGCTCAACATTTTTGAAGAATACCTTGACCCATAAAATGTGACAAAGTGTACTAAAATGTGTTATTTCCATAGGCATGTTAATCTTATGGTGTGCCTAAGAGATTTGGAAATATTTTCTTAGTTACATATAAATTCAGCAATATTGTTTTAAGTTTCTCTTTCCTTTTAGAAAGAATGATTTATTTTTATTTTTATTTCTGTGTCCACTCCTTCATTCTGTCCCCTTTAGTTCAGGTCTAGCTAGCTTGTTATTTAGATTTGGACATTGACTTGTTGCCACCAGTCTGACATAAAATTTTTTTACAAAAGTTTTGTATGAAGAACAGCATCAATAAGAGCAAATACATGCATACATTAGAGGCACTGTTTCAGGAAATGCTGGTGCTGTTTATTTGGCTGTTCAATATCAGTATTATTAGATGATAAAGAGACAATATAATAGTTTACATTACAAATACTGATCATTTACTGCCACAATTATTATATTTATTTTTATTAAAGTAAGTTTATGCTAGAAATGTTGGGGAAATCATAGGATATAATAAAAGCATTATGAGTAATTGATTCTTTCCTCTCTGGCAATTCCTCTTGCATAAATCATTCATGTCTTGGTTTTATGTATTCATGTATCTTGCAAAGTAAAATTTTATTTCACTTATAAATAACACAGACATTTTCTCTTTTATAAAAAAACTCATAAAGCATAATGTTTTATGGATGCAAAGTACTCTATAACAATGATGTTCTCATTTGATAAACTCTATGGCACAAGGATTATGAACATGAGCTCAAGAGCCAGATTGCCTGAGCTGTAATCTCCACTTTACTACCATTAGCATGTGAACTTGACCAAGTTCCTTAACCTTTAACTGCCTCAGTTTCCACATATGAAAACCAGGAATAAAAAACATACCTACTTCATAGGGTTTTTCTCCCAAATAGATGGTTTTATGGACGTAGAGCAAAATAAAACAATGTCTAGAATATGCCATATATTATATAAATAGTAGATATCATTATTTATTTTTATTATCCTACAGGGTTAGACATTTGGATCATTTTTAACTTTATGGCCTTTTCAATAATGATATGCTTAACAAATTTGAGTATAAATCTTTCTAAGAATATCATGGTCAGATGATTTGTGATTTTGATATATAATGCAAAATTGCCTTCCAGAAACATTATAAAATTTATACTACCATCTGTCAGCATGGGAGAGACTACTTAATAAGCATTAAGATACCCCATAATTAAATAGAATGTATTTTATTGGTAGCAAAAACAAATATTTATTTTTTATTGGTTAATGAAGTTTTCTATTTTTTTCTTTATTGATTAAGGTATTACGTATGTGTCCTTATCTCCCCATTCCCCTCCCCCACTTTACTCCCGTTCATGCCGTCACCCCCTGGTGTCTGTGTCCTTTGGTTATGCTTATATGTATGCATACAAGTCCTTTGGTTGGTCTCTCCCCTTTACCCCCACCCTCCCCTACCTTCCCTCTGAGGTTTGAGCATCTGATCGATGCTTCTCTGTCTCTGGATCTGTCTTTGTTCATCACTTTATGTTGTTCATTATAATCCACAAATGAGTGAGATCATGTGATATTTATCTTTCTCTGACTGACTTTTTTTGCTTAGCATAATGTTCTCCAGCTCCAAAATGAATAAAAAACTTAAACGTAAGATGGGAAACCATAAAAATATTAGAGAAATCCACAGGCAGCAAAATCTCAGAAATATTTCAAAGCAATATCCTCATCGATACAGCTTCTAGGGCAATGGAAACTAAAGAGAAAATAAAAAAAATGAGACTACATAAAAAAAAAAAAAAAAAAAGCTTTTGCACAGCAAAAGAAACCATCAACAAAACAACAAAAAATCCAAGCATGGGAGAATATTTGCCAATATTATCTCCGATAAGGGTTTAATCTCTAACATTTACAGGGAACTCATACAACTTAACAAAAGGAAGATTAACAACCCAATAAAAAAATGGGGAACGGACCTAAATAGATACTTTTTGAAAGAAGACATAAGAAAGGCCAAGAACGTATGAAAACATGCTCAAAGTCACTAATCATCCTAGAGATGCAAATCAAAACTACAATGTAGTACCATCTCACACCTGTCAGAGTGGCTATCATCAACAAATCAACAAATGACAAGGGCTGGCAAGGATGCGGAGAAAAAGAAACTCTCATGCACTGCTGGTGGGAATGCAGACTGGGGCAGCCACTGTGGAGAATAGTATGGAGTTTTCTCAAAAAACTAAAAATGGAACTCCCATTTGACCCAGTGTTCCCACTTCTAGGAATATATCCCTAGAAACTAGAAACTCCAATCAGAAAGGATATATGAACCCCTATGTTCATGGCAGCACAATTTACAATAGCTAAGATTTGGAAACAGCCTAAGTGCCCTTCAATAGATGAGTGGATTAAAAAACTGTGGTGCATCTACACAATGGAATACTATGCTGATGTAAAAAGTTTTCTATTTTTAGAATCGCTTTTCCTTTCTGAATTTCTTCTTTTAGACACATTTTTAAAGTTCTAATATTTTATAGATGATAACATTTAATTTGTGTTGTTTATTGCAAAAAAGTCAACCAGTTTTTTGGCTTATAATTAAATATCATGAGTTGAGAGTATCTGTCTCATACTTTTTGCTTATACATACTTTTTAATATTAATCTTGTTTTATTGATTTAAGTGCTTTCTTGGCATATTGTGATCATCATCTCATTTTAATTTCTCTGGGTCACCTGTTTTAGACCATCTCTTGAAAATACCATGCATTTGGAATTTGTTTTGATTCAATCTGTCTTCTAATAGTAAAATGTAGCCCATTCACATTTATTGTTTTAATTAATTAGCTCTTGAATCTGATATATTTTTTTGTTGTTGTATAATACTTGCTTTCCTATTTATTACCAGCCTATTAATTTTATAATTAATATAACTAATGCCTGTCCCCCCTGTTCTCTCTGTAAGAAATTGCACTGTTAGTGTGGTTATTATGGTTATTATTAGTTAAGTCTATTTTTACCTAATTTCAAAGTAAATACTGAAGTTTTTACTAAAACTTCTTTAGTTTCCCTCTAAAACACATATAAAAACTAAAAGCAATTCTTTCCAGACAGTGGACTCTAGAATATTTGAGGAATGTCTACTACCCATAAGGTACAATCTGATTGCCGCAGGTGTAACTTACGAAACAGATTGTAAGAGAAGAGGGGAGTGGTAAACATTCTGTACCTTCCTGGGTGTCTGACTGACACAAAGCTCAGATCCTGAGCCAGTGGGGACATTAGGCAGCTGCTCATTGAAAATGAAAGAAAATATTATAGACGTAAGTAGAAAGAGTGTTGCTTCTTTAGAAGAAAGAGAACAGATGAAACTAAATTGTCATTTATAATTAAAAAAATAACCTAGTCAAGAGGACCAATGGAGATATTGCAGGAACCCTGACTAGCAGCAGTAGAACTGTCATACTTCTAGGCCCAAAGAGTTTGATCATGAGAAAGTGAAGGAGAGAATGTTGGATAGAGCACAGACATGTACAATTTTATGTTGTTGTTGACAAATTTTTACGGTGGGTGTAAAGTGTAGTAGTAGTCAATAATGGCAATTATTGTGCTTAAAGCTACTCATCCTTTTGTACAAAACTAGCTTGAAAAAGCTACATTTCCAAATTATCATGAAGGAAACACTGAATATTTTTGTTATAATAAGTTTTAAGATATTTGGCCTCTAAGCTAAGGGATAAATGTATTTATTTTTTTTAAAAAATAAAATATATTCTGCCTCCAAGGAGAAGAAATCATAGAATAGATTAAAAGTGAGAAAGTTAACAAGAATCAGAGCTCTGAATTTGAAGCAGTATATAACTTGACTTAGTGCAAAAAACCTAGTTGGAGTGCTTTATTGAGCTGGCATTTCCAATCAATATGACACCACATACAGCATGAGTGTGAGTGTGTGCCATTGAGGCCAATCAGAGAGTTGTGCAGGATCATTGAATGCTGTGAATTGATCTTTTCGGCAAAAGCTAGGAGAAGGAACCACCTCTCTTGAAACCTTTTAATCTCCATTACTTCACTCAGAAAATTCAGATCTTGTGTAATTAATCACCAGGGTCTTTTATTAAGAATAGTCAACTTCATACCTTCCCATATTGATTTGCTAAATCTTGTAGGCAAAAAATGAATGACAGTGATTATGATGAAAATGATAATAAAGCCAACCATTTAATGAGTCCTATATGTACCTCATTCTGTAATAAGTGATTTATACATACTGCTGAATTACACTTCATAATAATGTTATTAGTGTCTCCATCTCACAGATGAAGAGAATGCTGTGAGAGAAAGTAATTCATGATGACATGGTTATAAAGAGATTGATTTGGAGTTAATAGGATAAGTTGATGACAAACACCAAGATTTCAATCTCTTAGATAAATTACCTCTTGGCACTGTATTTATGCCACCTGTTTTCTCTCTGCAAACAAGTTTGGTTGTATTTATAAAAAGGAGAGTACTATTAGCAAAAGTGTACCTTCTCTAATTCCCTGGAAAAGACATTTTAACTAGGTAATATCTCCATTCTATTGCTAATATGGAGTAGGTCTTTCATAAAATTGGCAGGGTCCCTTCCATAGCCTTTACCTATCTCACTTTGGTTTTATTGAACCATAGTCTACTTTTAAAAAAAAATCTCTTAAGGAAGACTGGAGTATTTTTAATAACATATTATTAAAAAATAGTTTTCAGCCCTGGCCAGTGTTTCTCAGTGGTTAGAGTGTCATCCCGTGCACGAAAGGGTCAAGGGTTCCATTCCAAGTCAAGGGCAGACACCTGGGTGGCAGGTTCCATCTCTGTCCCCAGTTGACCCCAGTCAACCCCAGTTGACCCCAGCCAACCAATTGATATGTATCTCACGCATTGATACATTGATGCTTCTCTCTCTCTCTCCCCCTTCCACTCTCTCTAGAAATCAATGGAAAAAATATCCTTGGGTGAGGATTAACAACAACAACAAAATCTGTTTTTTATCAATGAGATCTTATTTGTATTCAAGGGCTACAAGACAGTTTGCTTGGGAGAGTATGGGCCTGATTTACCAATAATCCCCCCCACCCCCGGTCATTTTTTCTTTTTCGCCACATCATTAATTAACCTGCCCTGCATATTTTTTCCTCATAATGAAACATGGTGATTGGAACACATGAGTTAAACATAAACATTTTTAGAGTAAATTATTTATATTTTAGTAGGACATTCTGAAAAACTATTCTGTATTTCAAAAAACTATACCTAGAAATGGCTATGTGGGCCTCCATAGTGGGATGGCAAAGGGGGAAATTTGGAGTAAAAGAATAAATCCATTGCCTAAGCAACCACTTACTTTTAACTTGTGGATTACTAAATCTATTGCTTTTCCTCCTCACAAAAGGGGAGTGGAAGGGAGCCAGTCAAGGTTAGAATTTTACAGACCTCTAAGAAAATAACTTAATTAACTCATACAAAATAAAACAAATGTTTATTGAACGTAATTTTATAGCAGAGAATGTTAGCTAAATAATCATGATGACTATCTCTATCATTATGTAATATATAATTTTCTTAGGACTGCTATAAAAAATTATCACAAACTGGGAGGCTTAAAACCACAGGAATTTATTCTCTCCCAGCTCTGGGGGACAGAAGTCTGAAATGAAGGTGTTGGCAGGACCACTTCTTCTACAGACTTTTGGGGAGAATCCTTCCTTCTCTCTTCAAAATTCTTATGGCTTTAGGCATTCCTTGGCTTCCTTCACTTGTGGCCATATAACTCCCATCTCACCCTCTGTCTCCTTACCGCTTTTTCCTCTGTTACTGTCATCTCTTCTCTAAGAGCAGTCATCATTGGGCTTTAGGGCCAACATGTATAATTCACGATAATATGATCTCAATATCTGCAAACCTCCCCCCACCCCAAAGAAAAAGTCAAATTCACAGGTTCAAGGGACTAAACATGTCTTTTTCTTTTTAGCTCACCATTCAGCTCACTTCAGGCAGCATCTGCTTAAGAACTAGAATTTCAGTGGTTGTTTATCAAGGTAGTAGTTTCTGCTTTTGTACTGAACAGTATTGGAAATATATGGACCATGGACACTTATTTTTCTTTGACTTCTTCCTTTCTTGATTGTAAGTAGAACGTACCCCTTTCATGAACTCATTGGATATATTTTAGAGATTGACAGAAGACAGAATAAAAGAAAGCTAGAGGAGAGGAATATCTAGAGGTCAATGGAGACTAGATAAAGCAACATCTTAGAGGCCATAGGGGGGAAATAAAGTGTGAATTTTATTCAAAGTGCAATGAAACACTTAATAGTAAAAGCTGTCTATATTTTTACTCACATTTCATTATGGTGTCTTTATACCTTTCTCCATATGTCGATGTCTAGGTTCAAGAGTCCTTCATTTCTGTGTAGAGTCAATACTAGAACTTCCAGTATTGCACAAGGTGAAAATACCTTCTATAGGGCCCAATGAAACATGGAGAGAAGATATATTTCTATTTCTGTTTCTATGTTCTACAATTTAGTTTTTCCATTTGTCTTGCTAAACTGATGGTTAAAGAATTAATAAATGGTTCTTGTTGCAGAAACAAAGTGAGGGAACTGTGTCAGCATTTGCAGTTCTGCTATTCTTCTTTTTATTTCTCAACCCCTTCATTCTACATTCTATGTTGTAGACACCAGAAGGTACTAGAGCACATCTCCTTATTTCTCCCTAATTCCCAATCTATTTTATATACGTTTTTTTGTTTTTGCTATAGTTGTTATTAAAACATCATTTCCTTTCCTCCTTTGTTAGCCTTTCCCCAAAACCATACCACAAGGTTACTGTCCTTTATATAGCTAGTTTCTAGAATCCCATTCCATTCCCCAACTAATCAATGATTAATTGAAACACAGAGCAATGTCCCATGTCTATACTACTCCTTTATTCCTCTGCCTAAATACCTACATTTTCATCTTTTTGAACTTCCTTTTCACTCACAACTTCAAAAAATATACTGATTTCAGTGTTCATATATGACATTGAGTTTATGTTACTTTTTAATGTTTGCACAGTTGTCTGGAAGGGCTCTCTGTCTTTCCACATTGATGAAGTGGCATTCCACATTATGCCAGTGGGTTATTTCTATGCTAGGAACTCAGATGGAATGTGAAAACGAGGCTGCAGAAAGTTTGAACCATATGTGCAAAAAGAGAACATTTATGTTAATACTCATGTCATTATATGACTATTAGCAGAATGATTGACCTGTAAAGTGGCAAGAATTATATAAGAAGTAAAAAACACACCTCCTTACATTTGGGAATTTGCATAAAAGTGAACAGACATCAGTGTAAATTAGAAACCATGATGAGGGAATTAGAAAGATATGGGACTAGCTGGGATCAGGGTGCATGAATTATCCACTGATGTTGAGATCTGAAGAGTTTTGAAAGGTCACAGTATGTGTGGGACTGGTCCTCAGGGAGCAGGATGGAGGGTTACTGATATTTGACTGCAACACTGATAACTGTATATCCCCAAGTTTTCTATTTTTATCTGCAAAATGAGGGTGTCTGTTTTTCCTTTCTAGGACTACTATGGACATTAAATAAATTTGTATATACAAAATATCTGGGATGTAACAAGTTGCTTATATGTTAACTAGTGCCATGGTGCACAAATTTGTGCACATTGAAAGGAAATTAGTTGAAAGAAATATTTTAATATTGCTATTCACCCTTTCTCTATAATAGAAGTATCAACCAAATTCACAATCGACAATGACAGATCAAAACACACACGTGCGATTGGTGCCAGCTAGGGTTTGTATGTATTGTACATGTGCTAGTCAACTTAGCCTTTTATAGATATAGAATAAAGTTGCTTAGACCTGCTTTCTGATTTAGCTAAACTTTTTCCAGCCCAGTGAAGCACCCTAACTTCTCTTTCAGGTAATTGTCAGCAGCACAGCAGTAAATGTCAACACGAAGCAGATTATTATTGTAGATCATGCAGGGAGAACAAAGGGTAAAATATTTAACTGCAGCAGTGTTTGACTACTAGTATATTCTGCTCAGTCAGAAAACCTGAAGTCATTTTCAAGGTCCACCATTTCTTACTTCTTTTCAGTCAGGTCAAGTATCTAAGCTTTCTAAATCTCCTTTTTCCAGCTAATGGAAAAAAAAAAAAAAGATTCCACCGAGTCTCCTATCTACCTACTCTAGGACTTCTGTGAGGATCAAATGAGAAGAGGCATTGGAAAATGATTCACCGACATTTGGTTAAAGTGTAAACTGTTTCCACCTGTGTTCCTGGGCTGAAGAAACTTCAAGGGGGCTAGTTGCTAGGGAGAGGAAGCTGGGCATTGCTACATGACGTCATTACCCCGACGGTCAGACACTTAGCATATTAGCCTTTTATATATATGTAGATTCTCTGCCATCCCTACCTAAACCAGGATGTAGACCTAGTGTCAATAATATAAATTCAGTATCATATGTGTTTTGAAGAGGCTTATATCAAGGTGACTACAGTAGTCATAGTTAAAGGGTTGAGTAGCGTATAACAATCATAGTGAAAGGATACCTAACATCTAACATCTAATGCACACATATGGAAATTTTACTAGTTTATTTTTTAATAAAATAATTAATGACATCCATAGAACACTATACCTAATTAAATATATTAAAATTTAAACTTGAGGTGTCTTCATAAAAATACACTTTTTTGGTATTATTTCAGTTTTTATTATTTTTTTAGGGACGATGCATTAAAAACTTATTCTTTCCAGCAATGGAAGCGAGTGTGAAAGAAGGTATCAGAATTAAAGTAGATATGTTAAAACATACATTGCACAAAATTCTTGAATCAGATAGTCTGATCAAACAAGAATCAAACTGTTCCCCTATGGAGTTTCTCAAGTATTTGATTTGAATTTATTTAATATACTAAAGGCCTGGGGCATGACATTCATGCACTCTGGGAAGGGGGTTCCTCAACCCAGCCTGTGCCCTTTAGCAGTCCAGGAGCCCTCGGAGGACATCCTTAGTGCTGCCACGGAGGCGGGAGAGGCTCCTGCCACCACTGCTGCACTTGCAAACCAGGCCTGTGGGAGCACACTGACCACCAGGGGGCATCTCCTGCATTGAGTGTCTGCCCCCCTGGTGGTCGATGCATGTCATAGCAACCAGTCATTCTGCCATTTGGTCGATTTGCATATTACCCTTTCATTATATAGGATATTCTAAATGACTTTTAATAGGTAGTAAGAAAACAGGCACACACAAACTTGTTATATTTGGATTTTTGACACACTATATGTCACTACCACATTACCATGTGTGCTGTTGACTGCCTTTGGAATAGTCCTTGGAATAAATCTCTTCCTGACATCTTCATGCACTTATTTTATCTCTTTAAATGTGTCCCTGATTAGAAAAAGTGTAGTTCTTCACTGATCTTTTCTTTAACTAAAGCCTATGCACATCTGCTTATGTATAATTGTACCAGGGAGTACACATGTGCAATGTTCTCAATTAAGTGACGTGCTCAGAATCATCTGCTTTGTGCATGTTCTCCTCATGGTGTCATAACCAATTGCTCAATAACAAATGAACATGTATGTTTCTGGCCACACAGGGTTAATGTCACATTCTAAATAGTATTGGAATTAACCATAAATTTGGGATGCTGCTTCTCTGACTTTGCATTTATGATAAGGAATTTGAGCAGTTATACAACCTCATTAGTGAATCAGGATTTTTTTTTCAGATTTTTAATGTCTAACTGGCATTTTTAAAATGAAAAAAACTTAGTTTTATAAGAGAAGTGTTAGTTTCACAGCAAAGTTGAACTGAAAGTACAGAGTCCCATGTACACCCTCTTCTCCCCTCCCCCATTCACAGTCTCCCCTCACTATCAACATTCTGCACCAGAGTAATTCTGATATTTTTTAGCTTTTTATAATCATGATGTTTTTTATGTTTAATTCTAATTCATCTGAAGTTTATGGCAGTATATGTTGTGATGTATGGATTAAAGGCAAACCTTCATTCAATTGGATAATGTTGCTGTCTACTATTTATTAAAAAGTGTTTCCTTTTCTGTGCTATTAAGAACACACACTCATTTCTTCTCTCTTTTTTAAAATCCTCACCAGAGGACATGCTTAGAGAGAAGAACACACAGAGAGAGAGAGAGAAACATCAATGTGAGTGAGAAACATTGATTGGTTGCTTTCTGTACATGCCCCAACAAGGGAACTAAACCTGCAACACAGATATGTGACCTAACCGGGAATTGGAAAGGCAACCTTTCGGTTCATGGAATGATGCTCAACCAACCGAGCCACTCCAGCCAGGCTCATTTCTTCTTTTTGTACATTAAAAAAATTAAACCAGTGATTTTTTTTTTGTATATAATATTCACTAACTTAAACACAAATATATATCTAACTTATTGTAATATTATATAAACAGTGCTGGAGGCTAGACAATGTATAATTAAATTTGTATTTTGTGTATGATTATATCTTTATGCATTTATTTTTTATTAAGCTTGTTGATTCATATAATAATTCTGAAAATATAAGGGCATAATATGAGGCATATTATAAAATATTTTCTTAAGTTAGAGAATAAATATCCTGGGGAGTGAGGATAAAGATTGTGTGGAGGGAATGAGAAGTATATAAGAACTAGTAGCCCTGCACACGAATCCGTATGCCAGTAGCTCTCTGCCACCCTCCTGTAGCTCTCTCTGCCCGCTGCCCTGCCCTCCTGTAGCTCCCCCACTGACCCCCCTCCCTCTTCACCCCCTCATAGATTGCTGCCCTGCCCCCTTCCTGTAGCTTTCTCTGTCTGCTTGTAGTTCACTGCCCCACCCTCCTGCAGATCTGTGATCTGGTCATTATGTGGTTGGTCGTTACGCCTCAAGGTGTAATGGATAATTAGCATATTCCTCTCTTATTATATAGGATATTATGTAAAGTAAAGAAAAAGCAATATGGAGGTTTTCTTTATGAACTAACTAAAAGAAATAGAAATAATTTCTATTGCATTTACATTAATATTAAAGCATGGTTATGATATGCAGTGTTTCCCCTGCTTACCAACTTGTCAGTAGTCTTTATTGAGGTGTCAGCAAATTCTGCTGTTACAAAAAATGAAATTCCTACTCTATCATAAAATATTCTCAGTTAGTATTACACATCTCTAAGAGAGTGAAACTATAGCCTTTGTGGCCAGCAAGGCATCTTCCATATATTGGTGAGCATAGTGAGTTGAGGAGTCATAAAACATGAGTCCCAATTTCAGGTCTACCCCTCCATCACTATTATGTCAGGCAATCATTTATCTATTTTAAGTCTCATATTCTTCATCTCTAATATTGGGATGATATATGAAAATGTTATCTCAGAGCATGAGGTTCAAATGGCATGATAGTTTGGCATCAAAAGCATCATTTATTCAAATCAAATCACTTAACTCCTTTCTGTTTCAAATCTAATCTCAACTCCAGACAAATGAGCTCAGGCTCAAACATTATAGTAATAGATCCATTCTTACATAGGTCTTCTATATAGCACTTTCAGTGTGAAATCAGCCATGGAAATTATCCAGATATCATTATCGCCCATGCTTGGAGTAATATTTACCTTGATCATTGCCTATTTGAAAGACAGCAGATCCTATATTATACTAAACTCTGCAGAGATCTCATAATTCTTAACTGTCCACAATAGAGGAATATTATTTTATGTATGTTGGATTAACATTAAGGAAATAAGATAATAAATACAGGGGTTAGTAATGTTTACCTAAACATGATTCAAAGAAAGGTCTGTTGGGGGAGATTTATTTTCCAAATGTTAAATGTCTGACAATATTATCAAAGTAGTCTTGAAAGGGAGCATGGCCTCGTATGCATCCCTTCCCTGAGAATCAATATAGTATGATTGATGATTGTGTGCTATACCCCTTAGTTGGGTGTTGGGGTACAAAATAATTAGCTAGCCATTCATTTTTGTTTTTGTTTTTGTTTTCCATATAAAGTAACTATCATTTATGTGGCTTTGATATCATGGCCTCTCCATTCCTTGAATTTTATTTTGATTCAGTAATATTCTTTATACACAACTACAGTACCTATTCACAGAGATTCTATCTAAAGTCATCACCAGGCCTACAAAGCCTACAAAATTGGTTTAAAACTCCACTCTTTAAATACTTTCTCTTATTCCTCCAGCTCATTTACTGCCTATCTGACACTAACTTCATTGAGACTTTCAGTACATTAACCAGAAGACTTATTTTCTATCATGTGTTTTCTCCCCAGGTCTTTATATCCTTATTGGGACTAGATTCCATATTAGGTACACATGCTTGAAATTTTATTGAACTTTCTCTCTTCTTTCCCAAGAAGTTCTCGCATGACAAACCTATGTTGCAACCACATATAGCATCAGAACATTCCCGGAAAAAAAAATACTCTGATTAGTGAATCCATTTCAAATTTATAACCATAGATCTCAAAAGGATCCTCAACACTGCCCGACAATCCTATGATACTTGCCTACTAAATTCACTTTATTAATTGTCATAGGGGCTCTTTTAAAACTTCTCTCTTCTGAGATCTCTCTTATTCTTTCCCAACCCCTCTCACAATTTGGAGCTGAAGGCATTGTGATTTCTTTTATGAAAATCCATATGAGAACTGCCACAATGTCCCCAACATTATAAACCTTCATCTCTATATTTTGACTTCCCTCTTTGCTACAATGGATATATCCTTTTATCTAAGTGCATTCCTTTACTTGTGCTACTGTTTACCATCTTCTTGCAAATTTTCAAGACTGTTATTTCTGAAATTAGCTCCTGTGCCTCCTGCTTCAACATATTCTCCTTCTCTACTGGGTTATTCACATTGACTTTAAAACTGTCACATTTACCCTTGTCATTATATCTTGACTCTATAGTTGCCTCTAGTCATCCACAGAAACTGTTTGCTTCCCATTTATAGTGAAAACTCTCCCAATGAGTTGTCAGTGCTGGCTGTCAACCATGTCTACTATTCTTTCTCATCTCTCTTCAGTTGGGTTTTTATCCCACTGCACCATAAGAAGTGATTGTCACTAGGAATAAAAGCTTGTAAAAGCTAAATTTCCCATCATCTTACTGAACTATCAGGCAAATTTGACACTATTGAACACTTCCCATTCCACTTAAATGTTGTCCTCTAGCCTTTCATGACTATGCACACGTGTTTTTCTCCTGCTTTGCAGAGTACTCCTTCGAACTATTTTTTTTTTTTTTTTTGCAGGCTTCTATTCCTCTACCAGGTCTCTAAATCTTGCAGTGATCCTGGTCTCTGTTCGGAATCCTCTTCTCATTTTATATCTTCTCTTTAGGACATTTTATTTTGTTCTATGATTTCAAAGACCAATCTCCAAGTTTATGAATCTCAATTTCTATCTCCCATTCTTACTTCTTCCTTACAATCCAGACACATACCCACATGTGTTTAAAATACTTTAAAATTTAAAACATGTTCACACATTCTTCCACCCAATACACTCACCACAGTTTTCCTTAAAAAAATAAATGACATCATCGGTTGCTCAGGTCAAAAATACAGAAAGTATTCACTCATTATTTTTACTTCTCATACCATATCCAGTTGGCTCTACCTGCAAAAATATCTTTAAATCTTCCAAATGATAAGCATATGGTACCCATACAATACTCTCTAATGGGTTCTATTATCTCCACTTTTGCATCTGTCACTCCCCACTGCCAGAGTTCATCAAGCATACATCAACCACAGTGACCTTTCCAAAGGACAAATTGCCCATTAACTACCCTGTTCCCAACAGCTTTCCATTTTACCTACAATATAATCCAAAGCCCTTACCTTGGACAAAGCACTTTACATGAGCTAAGTCTGCTATTTCCTATTCTCCAGAAAATAGGAAAAAAAATTCTCTCCAAGAAATATTTTTATTTCTGTGTCTAAGAGCTTTCTCTTTATTTTTAAAATAAAATATCCTTATAGTGAAAGAAATAGTAGCCATCCATAGTTTTACCATTAATAATCAAGTAGTGTTATTATCTGTCATGTGTGCATCTTTGCTTCAATATTTCTTCAAAAATAATCACTTTATTATTTAGTAAAACATAATACATGCCTAATAAAAGAAGACATCAAGGAATAAAGAAAAAAGTAAAAAATTTACTTTAAACTCTGAAAATTACTATTATTAGATTATGTTAATATGTCTCTAGACATAATTTATATGTATATACAGTTAGAAGGGCAAGTAGAAGAGACCAATAGAAAATATATTGGCTAGATATAACCTTAAATTAGACCATGTTATAAATACTAATTCTGAAGTAAGACTCCTGTGGAATCTCTCCTTGCTGTATTCGTATGTATTATTTTCCTGGTCATCTTCTTTAAGTGTATTGCAGGAGTTTGTGCCTTTTTCTCAATTGGTTGTGATGGTGCTTTTTTTTTTTTTTTTTTGTCCCAATGTTTATAGCATCAGGGGAGGGACAAGATCCAAGGACTTTTCTATCTTCCAATTCAATGATAAACTCTGCCTGAATAATGTTTATTTCTTTAACATGAATAAGTATTCATATTCTCTGTTAATATGTACTAGTAGGTTGACTTCCTCCATATCCTAAGGATTGTTTATATACCATTTTCCCCAACCCTGATCCCTTACCTCATGAAATCAGTCCCAGAAAACATTGAGCCCAAAGTGCTGAAAGAAAGAAAATGGGTCCTGAAACTAACCGTTGGTTTTTTTTGTTGTTTTTTTTCTTCTTTATAACTTCTTACTATTTCCAGTTTAAGCCAAATTGGTGTCAAAAGAATGTCTGGGCTAGAGAAAAGCTTAGAAACCATTTAATTGTAAGAATCCCCTTGAATAAGAACCATCACCACTTTATGACATTGTTAAATTATTTCCCTGGACAAGTGTAAAAATTTTATGGACAGGAATGAAACATGAAGACATTAAGGTTTTCTATTATCTGTAGTTGGGTTTGTATAGATGATGTTATAGTTATTTATAGTCAAAACACCTTTTACTTACTGTGGCTTAATGGACTAATTCCATTCTTCTCTAGAGAAAATTATGGGCAAGGATGAACAATATAGATGTATGGCTTGCAAGATAAACAGAAAGTCAAATATGGAAATGCTGTTGACTTCATGTAATATGCGCTTGTATTGACACATGGTAACTGCTTTAATAGATGAGCAGGTTATTTGTGTTCATAATGGTCTACATATAGATTAATAAACTAAATCATATTCAATCCTTTCAACAGAATAAACAAATTCTTTTTAAAGGAACATCTTTTCATGCTTTGTGACCTCCTATAGAAAATTCCTTAAAATGTGAATAAGTGGGCAAACAGTTCTTGACTAGCTTGTGAAGTTTGTAGAGTGAAAAATCATAACAATTTGTATTAATAACTCTTCTACTCATTTATTGAGCACATAAATTAGGATGCATAGACTATAGAGGTATATTTAATGAGACTAATGACATATTGTTGTGCTCATAATTATAATTCTATTGTTAAAATATTGCATAGGTCATGACTTTCCAAAATGTTAAAGAACCTAAGGTTTTCCTAGCAATACCATATTAAAAGTGATATTTATCTTGAAGTAATCACACTTCTTTTTTTGAGGCTTTTGCCAACCTTCCTAATACTTTTCTCTGCCCCCATCTTTCCACAGCTTCTGGACATTATCTTTTATATTCTTTTTATTTCTAAGTACCACATAAGTCTTGACTTGAAAAATTAAGGCAACATAAATTCACTATGTATTTTTAGTCAGACTCTACTCTATTCCATTACCAAATAGGTGCTCTCTCTTCTCACTCACCTATCACTTCTCTCTCTCTTGACTTAAGGTCACTTGACAGAAAAAAATTAATAGAAATTTCCTATTTTTGTACCATTCAGCACTCTGTTTTATTTCGTTGCTTTCAATCATTTTAGTAGCAAAGTTATTATCCAATGGGGACTAAAGACTATAAATGCTTCAAGTTTTATACCTGCTTGTTGGGTATATACAGATATAAAATGTATTATTTCTTATTAAAAATACTCACATAGTTTAAAGAAATAAATTAGTCTGAAAGGTAAAAAAAAAAAAAAAAAAAAAAAAGGCCAGCCAGTGTGGCTCAGTGGTTGAGCATCAACCTATGAACCAGGAGGTCACAATTTATTTCCGGGACAGGGCACAGGCCCATTTGCAGGCTTGATTCCCAGTGGATACAAAACAATGAATAATTACATTTTTTTTGGTTTTTTTTTTAAATTTCTTTATTTAATTTATTTGTTGTGAGAAGCCATTGCAATTATAGATTTTAAAAGCCCACAAAGAAATTTAATTGCCCATAATTTTTAGATTAGGTTCTAGAAAGAGCTTAGGTGAAAGAATAAGATAAGGTTTTGCTAAGTACACAGGCATTGCACCCAAACTCTTACATTACTATTGGAATTTAATGCAAATCAATCTTTTTAAAGTGAGATTTCAGAAACTATATTTAGGATTAGCACCACTGAGTGAAGTCTAATAATTATGTACATTTGCTATTCTCAAGAATAAGTCTTCTTGAGTTGGATTTGCCAACCTTCCGGATGTTACGATTTATCCTCCGGGGATGCTGGTTCAGTAACACAACATTTTACTGATCAGGGTTTGGTCTGTGTTCTGGACCTACTTCTCCCCTTTCCTCCTGATCCTTTGGAGAAGCAATACATGCATATCAGACCCACCTCTAACTCAGGGGGAGCAACTAGGAGGGGCTCTGGGAGTTTGTTTTGCTTTTGCTTGTCATGTTTATAGTCAAATGTGTGTGTTTTTTAATGACAAAGGAGCTCTTTCCTTTATAACTTATAAAAGGTCTACATTTTATGTTTAGTTTCTTTGTTTTACTTATTTTCTGAATATCATAAAATAAATATGCATATAAACTCTAACTTCACAGGTCACCCATTTACCATGTGTTTTGAAAAGGTCTTTTTGGAGGTTCAATTATAATAAACTCAAACAATATCAAAAAAGTTCCAGACTCTGAGAGGTGCTCTGAAGCAGCTTTAATTTAATTAGATGAATTTTCTAAGAACATCCTTTGATGTACACATGTGTCTCCTGGAAATTTGTGTGCTAAGTCTGGTAAGAAAAGCATATTTGTCACTAATAAACTTAAAAAAGAAGAGGAGAAAAAATGTACACAAAATCAAACATAACATTCCTTAATTGCAAAGTTAAAGTTGTGCACTTAAATAAATAGATTGACTAAAACTAGCCAAAATATGCAATCATTTTTGACTTCAAATAGAAATAATAATAAATAGGATAACAATGATTTGCATTTTTTTTTTTATGGTTTGCAAATACTTAATAAGGAACATCTTGTATTTGAGACTGGGAACAACTCTGTGAGATAGGCATTATAATTTCTATTTGATAAATGAGGGAATTGAGACTAAGGAAGTGGTTATATATTAATGATGGGATAGTGGATTAGTTTTATTCTCCTCATTTATTTTATTTTATAATTTTTAAAGTGTTACATATTGTCTTTATAATCAGAAAAAAAAAAAAAAACCCAAAAGTCATTAATGGCAAGCTATAGAACTAGTTAAATCTCATAGTAACTACAAATCTAGAAGTATAGCTGCATATGGGTGACAGTGCTAGTGTGCTTTATTTAACTTAACATTCAACACATACTACTTTTCTGAAGGGATGAATCTTGCAGTCACTTCTCCAAGAAGATTCTAGAGCAGTGGTTCTCAACCTTCCTAATGCCGCGACCCTTTAATACAGTTCCTCATGTTGTGGTGACCCCCAACCATAAAATTATTTTTCGTTGCTGCTTCATAACTGTAATTTTGCTACTGTTAATGAATCGTAATGTAAATATCTGTGTTTTCCGATGGTCTTAGGCGACCCTGCTAGCGGTTCTCAACCTGTGGGTC
Organism: Ia io; assembly: GCA_025583905.1. Classification (NCBI taxonomy): domain Eukaryota; kingdom Metazoa; phylum Chordata; class Mammalia; order Chiroptera; family Vespertilionidae; genus Ia; species Ia io. Next base: position 16,567,864 of record JAJQQW010000008.1, on the reverse strand, counting down.
GCGACAGGTTGAGAACCGCTGCTGTAGAGCCTAAGACCATCGGAAAACACAGATATTTACATTATGATTCATTAACAGTAGCAAAATTACAGTTATGAAGCAGCAACGAAAATAATTTTATGGTTGGGGGTCACCACAACATGAGGAACTGTATTAAAGGGTCGCGGCATTAGGAAGGTTGAGAACCACTGTTCTAGAGAAAAAGATTATGGAAAAGTCTCACTCTTGGGACAAATCTATCTATGGGAGTTCATTCTTATTTCTTTCTCCTTTCCCAGTTAGTGAGCTTTGGTATTTTATAATACAAAAGTTGACCTTTTAAAAAATATTCCAATCTCTAATAGTTTTACTTTTTCAGACCCACACATCCTCATATTGAATAGGAGCAACTTTACCATGGGCAATGCATTGAGCTGCTTTTAATGACTGCAGTCATGGCAGTCATTAAAATTAATTAAAATAGGTATAGAAAGTAGCCATTGGTCTGTCAATGTTTCACATGCACAAAATATCCTCATTATACACTGTACAAGTGCCTCCATTCTAACCATTCAAATGAGAGAGAATTTCTATATCACCTAATTCCCTCTAATAAAACATTGACCCAAGTGCTGGGCACAAAAAGTAAGACTTGAAAAGTATTCTAAATGCCACAGCAAAAGTCATCATCAATCCTATTATGAAAGATGGCACAATGACCATAGAAGGTCATTAATTTTGTGTATGATCCTATTCTGAAATCTGGAAAAGATAATACAGTTTTGTTTAATTCTTGAGTCTCAAATTTTATATATACATGTAAGCTACATTATTTTATTTGGACTCCATCTCCTCTCATTGGTCCTTAAATAGAAGGCAAAGACAACAGTTAACTACCCTTTATAAACCAGATATAATGATCTTAAATACATTTTACAGAGGTCTTTATAGCATCTTAGGCAGAAATTAAATAAAAGCAATTCTTTATATGCAGGGCAGGGCAACAGTAGGTTTATAGTTGTTCATACAGAAAATAATACAATAATTAAGGAATAATAATACAAGAATAAACTCTGTGTTTTGTGTACTATCAACTGTAACTTACCCTTGCCTGGCCATGTGTAACCACAAAGAAGTTTGAATTTTAGTGATAACCCCACAAACAGAAGCAAGGGCAGTGATTTTTGGAAGGGTTAAGAAATGCCCTTGTCAGAAAGAGTGGGAAATGAAGTAATAAAACTTGGCTTATTGCTTACCACCTGGGTACCTGGGTCCATTTTCTTACTACCTGGGTTTTGGTTGTTTGCCTATTTTCTCTAAAATGGAGAAAACAGAACTACCTGAGTTTACTAAGTTGCAAATCTAAAAGTGTAAGTGAAATAATTCAATAAAGAAAACACTATAGTTGAAACCGGTTTGGCTCAGTGGATAGAGCGTCGGTCTGCAGACTGAAGGGTCCCAGGTTCGATTCCAGTCAAGGGCATGTACATTGGTTGCGGGCATATTCCCAGGTGGGGGATGTGCAGGAGGCAGCTGGTCGATGTTTCTCTCTCATCGATGTTTCTAGCTTTCTATCCCTCTCCCTTCCTCTCTGTAAAATATCAATAAAATATATTTAAAAAAAGAAAGAAAAGAAAACACTACATAAAGCCTTGTGTTTTTTAAATTATTTTAATTTTTTTTTATTATACCTTCCAAAAAAGAGCCCTCCAATTTTGTGGTCACATATAGCAGCAAAATCGCACTGCTATTCTTCAATATTTGAAACTGTGTACTCAATATCAATTGAGGTGTTATCAGTAAAACCTTTCCATAAATCAGAGTAACCTCTTTGAAGGCATATTATCAATGTCTTACATTCTACCAGAAGGGATTTATTTCTCCAGTACCTATTTATTTTTGGAGGGCAACCATTGAAACCTTTGCTAACAGGTGACTAAGAGTGGGCAGCTATTTAATAAAACTTGCAGAAATGAAACCTAACAGACCTTTTCTCCAGATAAATTTTGGAAATGGGGAATCATGGGAACAGCATAAGGATCCTGCATGTGTGGTGATGGTAGGACAAAGGAGGACTATAAAATAAGGACAAGAAAGCAACGTGATCTGATAAGAACATTGATTTGGTGTCATTGATTAGACATATGAACTTGAGAAAGTCATTGGACCTCTCTGAATTTTAAATTTCCCACCCTTAAAAGAGGGCCATGAACATCTTTTTACGCCCAAAAGCTGACTCTTAGGTGAAATAAAGTTTCTAAAGTGCTTACTATGCTAAAATATTTTCTGTAACCTGGAACACAGTACATACTTAATACATTTTGATTCCCTTTTCCTCAATAAAAGATACAGCTATCTAAAAGCTGTAGGTAAGTTTTCTTAAAATTACCCTCCTGTTGATGACTTTACTTGAAATTCATCTAGAAGTTTTCAGTTATGTAAAAGCAACCTACTTTTTTTTTTTTGCCTTGGGTTTTTATAGCCAGTTTCCTGTAACTAGGTTTCATGTGCTTTACTCTTTCATAAACTTATTTATGATAAGTTATATTGAGATCACATGGATGTTATCTGGAAGATGTAAGTAGCATTTATAATATAGTTGGCGATTAGAATTGACATATTATGGTCTCTGAAAGGTATGGTATCATGTAAGCCCAAAATAGTATTTGCCATCCTTTCAATGTAAAGTGATATCCCATAGGAAAAAAAAAAATTGAAAAGTGTAGAATAAGAAAAGTACAGAGTCCTTGTGTCTCATGGAAGACAAAAGCTTTCTCTTACTTCACTAGACATTGTTACTATGGATCATGTATACTTGTCAAGTGTTGAAAAGTTCAGGTCATTATCTGTGGCTCTTAACAGGTGCCATTTATGTTTCTTCATTTTATTCTAAGTGGAGGTCATTTCATTTTCTCACTGACTCTGCTATCTTCATTGGCACATTTTTCACCATATATATTTGGAGTAAAATACATTTTTGAAGGAGAGTGTTTGAATTAAAGTTGTGTAATTTTCTCTTTTGATGAAGCAACCTCAAGCTTCTCGACCTTTTTCACCTGAGTATTTGTTTATCATGCACTCAATTTGCCAAATAAAATTTTTGATAATTTATTTTCCACAGCTAAAGACTTCATATATACATGAACCCTGTCTGAGAGAGAATTTGTAATAACTGTAAAATCATATAGATGAAGTGTTGCTTTCAGTTTGAAATTGTCAGTTATGAGAAGAGTCTTAGATGCCTTTCCAGGTCAGGCATTTGTGCAAGACTGAATAGTCTTTATCTTCCTGAGCTTTAAAGAGATATCTGAATAACCCAATCAACCTAAAAAAATAACTCTGCCCCATTTTCAAATTAGCTATCTAGCTATCACCTGTCATCTATAGAGATACACACACACAAAGATATGCACAAAAACTTCAATAGCTTAACATACACAATCCAAACGTAGCTTCTAGGCTTTAAGGCCCTTTGTATGTCACCCCAACTTTCCTTTCTAATGATAGCACCCCTCTGTTCACCTCTCAGCAATTGCATCTTGCCTGTGACAAATTTGCTTGCTCACTGTTCCTCAACTGTGAGCGATAAATGAGGTAATGCCTAAGTGAAATGCTTTCAAACCAGTAACACATTATATAGCTTATGAGTTATTATTATTTTTATTTATTGCTCACTTCTATAATCTAGGTCAAGTCTGATTTCCTCCACCAAGCTCTTTCTCACCAGCTGAGGTCAGGGCGATCAAAATTTTTTTCTAACATCCCATAGGAGGTATGGAACTTATTTGCTTCTTCCATGACTCATGGCCCTAAGAGGACTGCAGGTTCAGCAAGAGAGGAGGCCATATGTCGTTTATCTCTGAGTTCACCATGTCTGGCACAAGGTATCTCATAAAGCAAAATGAGTACATATTTATTGATAACTCTGTGCAGTACCCAGATGCCAATTAAGGCCTTTTAATAAACAAGTTACTCTACTTCAATATAGCTGTTGTGTGTGTTTTTTAAATTTTAGGAAGTTTGTCACAGAAAACCAATACTCAAATACCAAGAATAAAATATTCCTGCTGCTTGTGTGATGTGCTAGGCATAAATGTGATTTTAAGGTTCCCTTGTACCATTGCTTCAACATCTGTTCTTGTGCTACTTAAAACTCTACTCAATATCACACAGTTTGTGACCTCATGTTTTGCTGCTCAACCCATGCTTTCCAATGCCTAGGTGTGGATTAAAATCATCAGGAAGCAAACTGGCTCAAACAAAAAGACTTTCTTAATATCATTTTCTTTCAAACACTTTCCACCTCTTCTGAGTGAGCACTATGTTCCCCCAAAATCAATCCAGGCCATTTCATTCATGCTGTTATGGTTTCCTTTTAATGAGAAACTTTGAAACCAGAAAGAATATTTTATATTCAAGAATCCCAGAGGCCTCCCACTCTGTATTGTATCACCTTCTCCTGTGGGCTTTACAATCCATTTCACACTGTCACCCCCTTCCTTTGCCAAACCAATACATGATCCTTTTAAAATGCAAATATTGATATTTAGAATAATAGAACATCTTTTTTAAATAGAATTGTGAGATTTACAGCCAAATGAAAGTCAATTAATTTGTGATCTTTTGTAAAAATTAATATCATTAAGTTTATTACAACTTTTTAAGTACCAAATGCCAATGCATTTTCCATAAAGCTTCAGAAGTTATATTTAATCAGCTCTTAATTATGAACTGTTTTTCACATTCTTCATTTTTAAAACAACCCTATTGAAAAAAAAAGAAATCAAGATGTTACTCTTCTCTGATATTGTATAGTTTTAAGATTAAGAAATTTTGACATGGCAGAAAAGACTCCAATACAATTACAAATGTGACAGACAAGTTTCTAGACAGAAAACAGTGTTACCTCCTTTGCTACCAAAGGATTTCTTGTAGTTAATCTTCTTTTCATGATGTTGTCACCAGAAGTAGCACCAGGATCATAAATTTTACTTGACATTTTTATGATGAATGGATTACTAAGACACTGTAAATGATGTAAACATCTCAATAGCATTAAGAAGTCAAACTCAAATGTTTATTGCAGAAGATGTGTGGTATGTCTAGACATAACAAAGCAATAAAGAGCTGCAGAGAAGAAAAAATTAACCCTGCTCAAGTTCTAATTGCAGAAATTATGCATTAAATTGGAGCAAATAATTATACTTAAAGTAAAATGAATTAAAGAGACAGTAACAAAATCCTGAAGACATTTAGTTGTCATACACTTGAAAATGTTATAATAGATATAAAGGGTGAATCAGAGGATAAAAATATTTAGCTATTTAACCCCAATGTATGACAATATTGTTCGCATTACCAAAATTTTAGCAAATTTTGTGGTCTGGTCTAGAATTTTCATTGAACAATAATGGTAATTTTACTTCTGTTTCTGGTAAAGCAGAGCTGTCCCAAATAAATCTCTATGAGGCTTAATTTTAACTCTTAGAATTTCAGAAATTGTTGCTTTTGCTTTAAATATTACAATCTGTTGTGCAAATATACTAGTGGTATATTCTTATCCAAACGATGGGAGTTGGCCAGGCCATCATACTGACCTCAGTATAAAGTAATATAATTCATCAATTATAGTGTCTAGAGCAAAAATTAAATTTTCTGTTATTTAAACTCAATTGAAATAAATGTAATAAAGTACCATTACAGTAAGATCTCTTTTCCATACACTAACACTGAGAAGATAAAATCTTTGTAAAAGAAAAAAAAAAGTAATACAAAACTCCAACCAAATGCTGGCTTACTTTATATCCTATTTAATAAAGTAAAAGAAGAGTCTGATCAAATATCTCAGATGCTAAGAAAATGTTGAAATGGAATTGTGTTCCCAGGTTACCTCAGAAGAGACTGCAGCTTTGTCTTGTTTTGAAATGTAATCAACACAGATAGAATTGTTATTTTTGAGTTAAACAGGAATTGCTTGGGAAATATAGTTTTGGTCAAATGCAATCTCAGACAGTTGCAAGGGGCAAATCAATCTTTTGGGACTTTGGGTATGTGCAGGTGTCGATTGTATGGTGGTTAAGAGCCAGCCTTCTGGATTTAAATCCTGACTCTGCCATTTATTAGTTCTGTTTTTGTACATAACTATTTTTACCACTTTGAGCCTCATTTTTCTCAGGTGAAAAGTTTGAGTGATACCAGGATCCCTGCGAGGTTTAAATATGTTGCTATACTAGTACATAAAGCAGTTAGAAGTGTGTCTGGCACAGACACATTCATTCCCACAAGCGTTCACTCTTACAAATAGTACTTTTTGCCATGATATCTGTAAGGCTTTTCATTATGTATTGAGAGCAGTTGAGGGTTTCACATATGAACCTACAGAACACCCACACAAAAAATGATTTGTTTAACCAATCACCAACCATTGTTACATTTTTTCCCTTCTGAAAAGAACTTTTAATTATACTCTCAGCAATTTTTCAAATATACACTACAGTATTATTAACTATAGTCACCATGTTGTACATTGCATCCATAGGACTTATTTTATAACTAAAAATTTGTGCCTTTGACCATCTTCACCCATGATTTGAATGCCTATTTTCTTTATTCTCTCAAGAGTGGTATATAACTAGTGCCATTTTAGATGCATAGGAGAGTGGTTAAATCATTACATATAATGGAGGCTGTTGTAGTCTACACAATACTTCACCCCCAAAAGATATCTACATTTTTTTGTTAATGAGCTGTGGTGTGTCTGCCCAAAGTCCATATGCTAAAGTCATAACCCTTAGTACCTCAGAATGTGACTGTAATTGGAGTTAGAGTCTTTAAAGAGATAAGTTAAAATGAGGTTATTTAGGTGTAACCTAATCTGGTATGACTGGTATCCTTTAAGAAGAGAACAGGACACAGACATGCATAGGGAGAAGACTGCCATTTGTAAGCCAAGCAGAGAGACTGCATAAGAAATCAGCCCTACTGACACCTTGACCTTGGACTTCTACGTTCCTACTGTGAGAAAATACGGTCTGGGCCCTAGAAATATGCTGTGCAGATTTCATTTCATCACAATTAATTATTCATTCTAGTCTTGATGGATATTTGAGTTCCTTCAAGTACTGTTGCTATCAGCATTTTTATAAATGCTCTTACATGAATATGCATAGACTAGAGGCCTGGTGCAGGGATTTGTGCACTGGTGGGGTCCCTCAGCCTGGCTTGTAGGGATCTGGCTGAAACCAGCTCTCCAACATCCCTCGAGGGGTCCCAGATTGCAAGAGGGCAGTTCTTGGTGACACACCCTGGAATCGGGCTCCCTCCTCTCTGGTTCCAGGTACGTCACCCGAGAACCACAGCTGCCAAGACACTGCAGCTCGGCAGCTCCTGCATTGAGCATCTTCCCCCTGGTGGTCAGTGCTCATCATAGCTACTGATCAGATGGCTAGAAGGTCGTTTAGGCTTTTACATATATGGATATTTTTTGTTGACTATCTACCTAGAAATTGAATGATGGGAGCATGTGATATGTCTTTTCAGTTTGGGCAATTGATACAATTTCCAAGGTATCAATTTATACTCCTACCAACAGTGCTTGTGATTTTCTTCTTTTTGTAAGTTTTGCCTTTCTGATGGTTGATACTAATCACCTATTTTTAATTAACTTGATATATTATTAACATAAAACAAATTGCACTCATTTTTAAGTGTAGAGTTTGATCAGTTTATACATATCTATCCATGTAACCACCACCACAATCAAAATGTAAACATTTCTATAATCCCCCCAATTATCACATGCTCTTTACATTTTCTATAATCCCCCCAATTACCACACCATCACTTTTGGACACAGGTCACCACCCTCTTCTGTGACTACAGATTCGTCTTTACTAAAGGTTTATATTAAAAAAAATAATGAAGTGTGTAATCTTTCATTCAGGACATTTCTGATATCCATCCTGCTTATGTGTATCAGTAGTTCATTCATTTTTATTGCTGAGCCATATTCCATTGTAAATATATACCAAAATGTGTTTGTTTCTTTAATTGTTGATAAACATTTGGGTTGTTTATAGTTTGGACTATTATGAATAAAGTTTATATGACTTCTCATACAAATATTTATGTTATCTATTTTACTTTTTACAGTTAAATAAATAAATAGAAATTAAATATTTGGGTTATAGGATAAATATTTATGCAGCCTTATAACACAATGCCAAATTCTTTTTCAAAATAGCTTTATAAGTAGAGACAAGGTTGAAAAATAGGTTTTCTCTATTACTACTAAGCTATGACACTTCCTTGGTCTATACTGAATAACCCAGGTGATCCTTGAAGTCTTTGTATTTGGTCTTTTTTTTTAAAAAAATTATATCTTTACTAGAGGCCTGATGCACAAAATTTGTGCAAGTGTAGGCCTTCCTTCCCCTGGCTGCCAACACCACCTTCTCTCTGGCACCCGGGACCCAGGCTTGCTTCCCTCTGGCCTCCCGCAAGTACCTGGGACCGAGGCTGGCTTCCCTCCAGCCCCAGCTTCATATGGAAGGACATCCAGAAGGATGTCTGGTCTAATTAGCATATTACACTTTTATTATTATAGATTGTTGAAAGTACTACATATGTTCCCTTTAACTCCCCCTTAACCCCTTCTAGCCCATCCCTACCCCAGGCTTTCTGTGTCCATAGGTTATGCATCTCTGCATACAAGTTTTTTGGTTGATCTCTTCCAACCCACCTACCCTACCCCTCTTACTCCTCTTATCTCTTCCAGGCTTATGTTAGGTGTTGGGATAGTTCATCTTTCTGGCCAGCCTTGTGAATCTTCATCTTAAACATGCAAAATTTAGTATTCAGCGGCAGAGTCAAGGGCACATTATGAAGATTTCTAGAACTCTTTTTTTTTTTTTTTTTTTTTGCATAGTTTCTTCCTTTCTGGTATTCTGCCCATAAATCTCAGATGCCTCACACTGTCTTATGTTTCTTTATACTGTCTCATTTGGGTACTCCCTGCCCAGTGATGTGGTCTGAAAATTGTCTCCCAGTGAAAAAGTGAGGAAATATTAGTGTTCTTTTTAAATATTCTCCTTAATATTCTCTGTCATTTTCAGGGATGACATACTTGTGCTGTGTGTGGCCAAGTGGTTGAAAATAGTTGTTTTATGTATTTCCTCAGATTTCTAATTAGTGGTAGTGAGAAGCTGTCTCAATTATTTAATTGTGGATGGAATTTGAAGTACTTCATTTTCATTTGAATTTCCATTTTCATGATGATTAATTATGTTGAGAACCTCTTTTTTAATGTGTCCATTGGCTATTTATGTATCATATTTTGTGAAGTACTTATTAAATTTTTCCCCATTTATCTATCAGTTATTCTATCTTTTAAATATTCCTAGGATTTCTTTTTATATCTGAAATGCAAGTTCTCTGTTGTAAAATTATATTCTCCCAATGTGTGACTTATTCTCTATTTTCTTTAATGTTGTCTTTTGATGAGAAGAATTTCTTAGTTTTATTAAGATTCCATTGATTAAAAAATGTTTTTTGTACTTTTTCTTCTCTGTTGGCATTTCAGGTTCTTTGCGAGGAGTCTTTAACAACTTGGGGTCATAAAAATGTTTTCTTATATTTTAGTCTAAAAGCTTTATAGTTTTACCTAGCACATTTACGTTTATAATCCACCTGAAATAGACTTTTATGTAATATGTCCAGTTGGCATAGCAATTCAATTTTCCCAGCATCATTTTATGAAAAGCCCATTCATTTTTCATTGTGTTTCAGTGTATCATATATGTGTGAAGCAGTGTTTGTAGAGTCTATTCAATTAAATTGTTCACTCTTCTATATTCTTGCTGCCTTAATTAACATCACTTACAATAAAGATTATGTCTGTGTGTAATTCCGCATGGTTTATTCTCCCACATATCCAAGTTTATCTTGGAATATTGGGCCCTTACAAATTTATATATAAAGTTTAAAATTGGCTAATTTTCACATGCAAAAAATATTGACTGTGTGGCATTTTTTTTTAATGTGAGTATATTGATACTGTAGATCAATGAATGAATATTTAACTTAGCAATATTGAGTATTTCATTACCTGAAAATTCTATTTTTCTCCAATTATTTAGATACTAGAGGCCCGATGCACGAAATTCATGCAAGGGTTTGGCCCTCGCAGCCCTGGCTTTGTCTGGAAGGTCATTCGGCTGTCCAGTCTAATTAGCATATTATGCTTTTATTATTATAGATTTACATTTTTGGTAGTGATTTGGATTAGTCGGTGTGGAGGTTTTACAATCTTTTACAAGAGTCATTAGTAGGTATTTGATATTTTTTATGATGTTGTACAGGGTATATATTTCTTTTTTAAAATACATTTTTATTTATTTCAGAGAAGAAGATAGAGGGAGAGAGAGAAAGAAACATCAATCATGAAAGAAATCATTGATCAGCTGCCTCCTGCATGCCCCAACTAGGAATCCAGCCCACAAACAAGGCATTTGTCCTTGACTAGAATCAAACCCTGTTCCGTTCAGTCTGCAGGCCAATGCTCTATCCACTGAGCCAAAATGGCTTGGGTAAATCTCATACTTTCTTTAGATTTTCTATGTATACATCATATTGCAAATTGTGACAGATTTATTTCAAATTTTCTAGTGATTAAACTTTTTATTTCTTTCTCTTACTGATTTCAATAACTCACCATTAAGTCAGATGTTTGTTAAAGGTTTATGTAGATACTCATTATTAGAGTAAGAAAGTTCTTTTCTAATTATAGTATGCTAAGAGGTTTTTAAAAATCTTTCATGTTGAAATTTATCAAATGTTTTTATTGCATTTATTAATATTGTCATCTATAATAATAAAAGTGTAATATGCTAATTAGACCAGATATCCTTCCAGACAACCTTTGGGACGAAGCTGGGGCTGTGAGGGAAGCCTGGGTCCCAGGTGCCAGAGAGAAGCCAGTGCCAGCAGTGGGGGGAAGGAAAGCCTACTCTTGCACGAATTTCATGCATCGGGCCTCTAGTGTTTCTATAAACATGGTAAAAATAAACTGGTTTATTTATTTTGATTTTATAAATTAAGGTCCAATTTACATATAATAAGTTACATCCTTTTTATACATACTTCAGCAGTTATGACAAATCAACTAGTTACATAAACAACATCACAATCAAGATATAGTACGTTTATACAATATAAACAATTTTTCTTTGCCTCATAAGAATCAATCTCTCCATACATCCTATGGCAAACATTGATCTTTTGATATCTGAACAATTTTGACTTCACAGATGCCATGTAAAGGATAACATACAGTGCATAGTCTCTTGAGTCTGCCTTCACTAGATAGATACATGATTTGCAAATATTTTCTCACAGTCTGTGGGTTGTTTTAGTTTTTTTTTAATATTTTTCAAAGTGCATAAGTTCTTCATTTTGATGAATTATAATTTATTATTTTTTTGGTGTGTGTGTGTGTACCATGATTTTGGTCTCATATCTAAGAAATATGTATACACACAGATATATGTAGACATGATTTAATATAATTTTAAAATATTTAAACCTATTCCCATTCTAGAATTCATGTTGATTATTTTGAAGATTACCGTTATTGGGTTAAAGTCCTCATTATTGATTTTTGTGTTCATTTTTTTCAATTAATCATAGTTTTACTGTCACTAGACACTACATATTATCCACAAGTTTTCCCTCAGTGAATTTTTTTCACCATGAGATCAGCAATTTTACCTTGACACTTTCTCTGATTACCATATTCTAAAGAGGGTTTTAAACATAGTGGACACTCATTGAACATCATCTAAGTCAATGAATAACCAACATACTTCCACAAAAATAGACAAATTCATCAAAATATATCATCTTATTTTTAACTAGAGGCCCGGTGCATGAAATTCGTGCACAGGGGAGGGTGTTCCCCAGCCCAGCCTGCACGCTCTCCAATCTGGGACCCCTCGAGGGATGTCCAACTGCCCATTTAGGCCCGATCCCTTGGGATCGGGCCTAAATGGGCAGTCGGACATCCCTCTCACAATCCAGGACTGCTGGCTCCCAACTGCTCGCCTGCCTGCCTTCCTGATTGCCACTAACTGCTTCTGCCTGCCAGCCTGATCACCCCTAACCATTTCCATGCCAGGCTGATTGATGTCTAACTGCTCCCCTGCCAGCCTGTTTGCCCCCAACTGCCCTCCCTTGCAGGCCTGGTGCCTCCCAACTGCCCTCCCCTGCTTGCCTGATTGCCCACAACTGCCCTCCCTTGCAGGCCTGGTCCCTCCCAACTGCCCACCCCTGCTGGCCATCTTGTAGCGGCCATCTTGTGTCCACATGGGGGCAGGATCTTTGGCCACATGGGGGCAGCCATCTTGTGTGTTGGAGTGATGGTTAATCTTCATATTACTCTTTTATTATATAGGATAGAGGCCTGGTACATGGGTAGGGGCGAGCGGGTTTGCCCTGAAGGGTGTCCCAGATCAGGGTGGGAGTTCCCTTGGGGCATGGGCCATCCTGGGCAAGAGGCCTATGGTGGTTGGCAGGCCAGCCATGCCCCCCCAGCGACCCAAGTGGAGGCCCTGGTATCTGGAATTTATTTATCTTCTACAATTGAAACTTTGTAGCCTGGAGTGAAGGCCTGAGCCGGCCCGTGCTGCAGAAGTTTGGCTTCCTTCATCGCCCGGGGCAATCCTAGCCTCCTGCTCTTCCAGCTCAGTGGCTGCTGCCATTTCTGTTGGAATTTACTTACCTTCTACAATTGAAACTTTGTAGCCTGGAGTGAAGGCCTGAGCCGGCCCGTGCTGCAGAAGTTTGGCTTCCTTCATCGCCCGGGGCAATCCTAGCCTCCTGCTCTTCCAGCTCAGTGGCTGCTGCCATTTCTGTTGGAATTTACTTACCTTCTATAATTGAAACTTTGTAACCTTGAGTGGAGGCCTCTACTGGCCAGGGTGTGTGGAAAGCTTGGCTTCCTCCATTGCCAGGGAAACCCAAGCCTCCCTCCTGCTCTCTGTGGCCGCAGCCAGCTTGGTTGGGGGTTAATTTGCATACTCGCTCTGATTGGCTGGTGGGTGTAGCGGAGTGATGGTTAATTTGCATATTACTCTTTTATTAGATAGGACGTGTTAATTTAACTCTAGTTTATATTTTATGTCACTGTTGTGTCCTAACATTTGTTGGTAATTACAAGTTTAGTTTCTTTACAATTTTGATTTTTTTGTTAGTAATAAGGTATTCTGTCATTATCTTATCTCACTTTATTACTGGTACTCTAAAAAAGAAAATGCAAATGAAGGCAAAAACTTGTTTAAATATAGGTGTGCTTTAAGAGATTTTCTGAAATTATGCAGACTGATAGATGATATCCCTAATAAATGTTTGAGTAAATACAGGTGAGAAGGTAAAATCAGAATACCAGTGAATATGGTCTCTTGGATAATGTATTACAATGTATAAATAGTTTAGTTGCATATAATTCATATTAAACTATCTTGATAGATTTTCCCTAAATAAGTGACTGCAGCAGAAAACAGAAGAGAAAAATTGCCTCCTGAAATGCTTTAATTTGGAAAGTATCAGTCAAATTGATTCCCCTGGAGGTGACTAAAATCAAGGCTAGAGATTGCCTAGAAATATTAATCACTAACAAAATAAAAATATATTTTTATGCAATGTTTATTACGAGGCTCTGAATCAAATCCAAAGAACTTGAACTTTGAGCCCCTTGCATAAACAAGCACTTTTGAATTGGTATATTGCCTTTTATTTGACTGAGAGTATAACTAAAGAATTAATAATTATCATGAAACAGTGAATTTCCACTATCAGACAGAGAATGCCTTAGTAGGCACAGGAATCCTATGTAATAATCCTATATAATAAAGAGGTAATATGCAAATTGACCATCACTCCAACACACAAGATGGCTGCCCCCATGTGGTCAAAGATGGCTGCCCCCATGTGGACACAAGATGGCTGCCACAAGATGACCGGCAGGGAAGGGCAGTTGGGGGCGATCAGGCCTCCAGGGGAGGGCAGTTAGGGGTGACCAGGCTGGCAGAGGAGGGCAGTTGGGGGTGACCAGGCCTTCATGGGAGGACAGTTGGAGGGGACCCAGGCCTGCAGGGGAGGGCAGTTGGGGGAGACCAGGCCTGCAGGGGAGGGCAGTTAGGGGCAACCAGGCCAGCAGAAGAGGGCAGTTAGGGGTGACCAGGCCTGCAGGGGAGGGCAGTGGGGGGTGACCAGGCCAGCAGAGGAGGGAAGTTGGGGGGAACCATGCCTGCAGGGGAGGACAGTTGGGGGAACCATGCCTGCAGGGGAGGGCAGTTGGGGGCAACCAGGCCAGCAGGGGAGCAGGGAAGTGGTTAGGGGGTGATCCAGCTGGCTGGCAGAAGCGGTTAGGGGCAATCAGGCAGGCAGGCAGGCAGGCAAGTGGTTGGGAGCCAGCAGTCCTGGATTGTGAGAGGGTGCAGGCTGGGCTGAGGCACACCCCCCCCCCATGCACGAATTTTGTGCACTGGGCCTCTAGTCATATAATAATGAGCCCTCATTTCACATATTCTAAGATGCTGAGGGTATGTGCCTGCATGTTTGTGAGTGATATCTATTTTTCTTACATACAGATTTGTATAATACCTGGGAAAAACCCCCTATCATTGCTTTTATTTCCCTTTAATTTCTTTATTCTCACCTTAGACTCACTGTCGACATCACTGGCTATTACTAAATTTAAAAGAAATAAAATAAAGGACATTTTCCTAGGTTTAGCAAGTAAAAAAAAAATTCTCCAAGAATGAGTTTTCAAAAACTAGACTGCAACTTTTGTGTTACATTTCACAGCATGAGATAAGTGCTTTTATCTCTCAATCTGAAATATCCAGATGACCCTGGGTTGCTCATTGTAGATTACAGCCCTTATGTTACCACTAGTTATCCGGTGCATGGATTCGTGCACATTGAAAGGAAACTAATTAGAAGGTGGCCAGCAGGGTTGGACTAGTCAAGAGGGGCTGGACTCACCCTGGAGCCAACCTCCTGAGGTCCCTTCCCAGTCGCCACACCTGGGGTGCACTATAGCTCGAAGGGCTTCTGGGGAGTGAGCAGGGTCCCTCTGGCAGGTGGGATTCCTTGGTCTGGCCTGTGAGTATCAGGCTGAAGCCAGCTCTCTGACATCCCTGAGGGGTCCTGGAGTGCAAAAGGACACTCTGCAAAGTTACTGTCTTACAGGGTGTGGAATGCAAACACAAGTGGGCAGTAAAACAGATTTGGGCCAACAGTGCCCCAGCAACAACATAACCCACAGCTGAAGGTGGAATTGCTGACCCGGTGAGGAATAGAGCTCCCTCCTCTCTAGTTTCAAGGTGCATCACCTGAGAACTGTGGCTGCCAAGTCACTGCAGCTCGGCAGCTCCTGTGTAGAGCATCTGCCCCCTGGTGGTCAGTGCACATAATAATGACTGGTCAGACAGTAGAAGGGACACTGAGCATATTAGCCTTTTATATATATAGATTCCCTCTGGCATTACAACTCCATTCTTTACTTTCCTGAAACACCAGCCTGAAAGAGTCCAGGGCTATTGTTTAAGAACATTTCAAAAGGAAAGCTGACACTACCAAATAAACACATTTAATGAAGTGTGACTACTAGTCACTGAGGTGCTAATGAACTGCAAGATTATTTGCAGCAAACAAAATTTTTCCCCTGTCCCCTCCTGCCTATATCCTGGACTCCACTTAGAGTGATAAATGTAGACTCGTCATGTTCAACACTCCAACAACCTAGACAGAGTTTTCTTCCTCTGTCGCCCTGCACTGTCAAGTTGGCAGCTGAAGCCTGCCTCAAAATGTGTAGGAGGAGAGACATATGCAAATTTGATTAATTTTTTGTTTTACTTTTATAAGGAGAGTTCTTCTTTAGTCTTTGAAATACCTAATATATAGTTGTATCGCTGAAATATTTTATTTTGCCAAATTTCTTCACTAACAGGATTCTGTTTTAAATATATAGCATTATTGATTTACATAGAAGAAATACTGCAAAATTGTCTAGGCTTACTCGTATATTGGCCAAAATGGCATGATGAAATTAAACACCCAAAACCCAGCAATGGTTTGAATATTGCCAAAGAAATGGCACAGAGTGCATTTTTTACACTTACACACACACACACACACACACACACACACACACACGTGTGCACACGCGCATACCTCCCACCTCAAGACTAGCTAAAGGAACACTGTACTCTGTCTTTGTTTGCATTAAACAAGTAATTTGTCTGTTTTGTTGATGCCTCCTTTGCCAACTGCCTGTCTTAGAGCATGGTGGGAGGCCAATAAATACATTCTTAGATGCACTAAATTATACATGTATACATGCACAGGGGAAATAAAGAATGAGAAAAGAAAGAAAAACTAAGGAAAGCGACCAAAGTAGGAAGTGAGGGAAGTAAGACAGAGGGGCAGAAAAGAGAAAAACACAGGACACAGGGGTCTTAATTGGTCTGCTCATCAAAGATACAGGCATGGCCTATTGATCAACTTAAGATATTAAGTGGCAGTTATGCATATATATTTATCACATTAAGTGACATTCATGCATATAGTTGAAAAAACATACCTTGTAGTCTGTTAATTTTGGTTGTCTAAAGAATTGTTGTCTAATCAATTTGGCTGCAGCAGGCGGTATTGATCAGAAACAGACAAATTGGCGGTCCAGGAGCCTAGTGCATTTGCTCACTTACTGTGCATAATTAGGGCCTGTTTAAAACAGAAAGAAGTTATGGGAGGGTTCAGTGCATTAAAACAAAAACACAAAAACTTTCTGCCTGACAATGAAGTTGCTAATTCAATTTCATGATCCAGTCTGTACCAAATTCCTATTATCATAATGCTCACATGGCAAATATACTGGGACGAATACAAGTAACGCACCCGCATTATAAACATGATGCACGTCCTCTTGCTTCGTTTTGCCCTCACTATTCATGCCTGCTCCCCTGGAACTCTGTTGGAGGAGTGTCACCATAAGGTTGCTTAAAATCATAACTTCAACACATTCTGGTTAAGGAAAGAAAACAAGCTCAACATATTCTCCCCATGGGATCAGATAGGCTTTGCAAGATTTCAGCGGTTCAGTTATTTCCATTCTGATGGGGGAAATTCAATGTCAACATCACATTATTTTTGGTACTATCTGCTAGCCTCCCACCCGTTGTTCTGCTAGCTTCCTGTCCTTAAATTTTCTGTATCTGCTTTTATTTCATCTCTACCTGGTCGTGAATTCCAGCTTCTTGTCCAAAGAAAAAACTTTTCTTTGTGAATTTCCCTTCATCATATCCAGAAGGGAGTGCCAAGGAAAGCTCTTCTGGAGTTGGGACTGAAAGACAGGTTAAATGTGCAACAAAGGAGAGCTACCATCTGTACCTCTCCTTTGCTTAACAGTCTAAGCCAGTGGTTGGCAAACGGTGGCTCGCAAGCCACATGAGGCTCTTTGGCCCCTTGAGTGTGGCTCTTCCACAAAATGCCACGTGCGGGCACGCACGTACAGTGCAATTGAAACTTTGTGGCCCAGGCGCGGAAGTCGGTTTTCGGCCTGGGTGAGTCTATTTTGAAGTGCATTAGAACACTCAAGGGGCCAAAGAGCCACATGTGGCTCTCGAGCTGCTGTTTGCCGACCATTGGGCTAAGCAATGATAACCTTGTGTTTTTTTCACTGCTTTTTTTCTTGTACTATATGCATTTTATAAACTGTCTCATACCACAGATTCTTTCTAGACTAAAGCATGGCTCAGTGGTTGAGCATTGACCTATGAACCAAGAGGTCAAGGTTTGATTTCCAGTTTGGCACATGCCCCGGTTGTGGCCTTGATCCCCAATAGGGGTCATGCAGGAGGCAGCTGATCAATGATTCTCTCTCATCATCGAGGTTTCTATCTTTCTCTCCCTCTCCCTTCCTCTCTGAAATCAATAAAAAAAATAATACTTTAGACTAAGACATGGTATAAAAAAAATAAATAAGGTCTGACAGTTTTGGAATTTAAAGCCCTTTATATTAGTATGTAATCCTGCCAATTGTCTCCATTTAACCACAATGTTAGTTAAATTCAGAGGAAGTATATCTCTCCAAATATTATCTTTTCAGTTTACAAACTAAAGTCATCTAGAAATTAAAGTGTTTTTTCAGTGCTTGTTCTTGGGGAGTGAGAGGCTTCAAAATTACCACTTGCAATTGTATCCTTTAAGTCTAATTCCAAAATCAGGCAAATATTAAAGCTTCTCAGTGACTTTCACTTCCTTCATGATTTCAAAATAACAGGATTTATGTCTTTGTGATTCTCCAGTTTGCTGTAGAAACTGCTTTAATGACTTCTCAAATGAAGTCTCCTGTTTCACTTTAGCTGTAGCATTTTTGGAAAGAAAACATGAGAACTGAAGAATGCTTCAGCAGAATTTGAAATAAAAGGAAAAAAAACAAACACACAGGGCTTTTAGTGTGAAGATGTCAGATAATAGTGTTTCTTTGTTCTTTCTGGGAACTGCAAGTGATACATATCAGAGACAGGATGAAGTATATGATAAACAAGAACAAAATCTGAAGCAGGAAAGTAATCTTTGGTGGTGCTGATAGTGGCAATAAAATCCCACCTATGCTTACATGTAAAATGAGAACTCCTTACTAAAATATATGGAATATTAGAAATCACTCAGAATTTTTGCTTTATTCAGATGTAATGAAACTTTTCACACAGAACCAGAGATTATCTCATAAAAATACTTCATCCCCTTTGATTTACCCGGGACAAAAATATCATTCTTTCCTGGATATCCATCTAGTAAGAGCTTTTTCTAATCTCTAATTTCTATAAGGGTCAAACCAGTACTTCGGGCAAATATTTATGATGTCATGTTTCTCAAAAGAGCTTTTACATGCCCTTCCTTTTTTCCCCCCTGTCTGCTTACAGCCCATAAAAACTTTATTGTTAAGAAGTGACAAAATGTCTTCGTGCCTTTTGAGGGAATTCTGAGCATTCAGGTAACTCAGAGACCACAGAACACTTTCTTTATTTTTCTTTCACTTCAGTAAAGCTTAGAGTTTAACATAAATCTAACAGTTTCCTAATTTAGCAAGATACTTTTTCTGTGTCACAAGGATTTATTTCTGATAGCAGGCATAACTAAGAGGTAGAGGGTCCTGTTTCCTGTAAGTTTCGCAAGTGTTCTGCTCCTGTGAAGCCAATGTTAGCATGGAAGTCAGGTGAACAGACATTCCCCTTCTGAGTCCACTCTACCAGTTATGGGACCTTAGTTATTACATACAATCTATGATCTTGTGCTTCCCCTGTCCATGACATGGAATTATATCTTCACTGTACAGAATTGTAGTGAGAATTAAATTAATGACCGATATAGAAACCCTGGCATCATAATAGTCATCATAATATTAGCTCCCCTAATTCCCCAGTTTAACCCAATTTCATGTGTTTAGATTTCTGACAGATACAGGGAACATGTAACTTTGGAGGGCAGTGTGCAATAAACACACGAAAAGAAAAAAAGGCATAGATTGGAATCACACAGACTCAGGCAAAGAAGGCTTCACCACTGACTTTGAGAGTTGAGCAGTATTTTTGAATGTTAGTTCCTTCAAGTATAAAATAGAGATAATGACTACCTAACAGGGTAGTTCCAAGGATCAAAGTAGGTGATATATAAGAATATTTCTAGTACAATGCATATTGTTAGAAACAGTACAAACCTATTTTCTAATATAAATTTTAACATTTCTGGATATATACTCTACATATGCCATAAGATTTTTCTAGCACAGTTTGAAGGACATCAAACCGCCCTCTCTGGACTGGCCCTGACTACCTCTTAGACCTCGCCTCCCAGGACCATGCATACTATGCTTCAACCATCAGGGCCTCTTTGCTGGTCTTCTATCAAATCAAGCTCGTTACCAACTTAAGCGGCCTCCCAGCTGTTTTCATTTTCTCATTTCATGTATGACTCTTCCAAATACCTACTCCACCCCACTTAAAATAGAACCTCACTTTCAAACACACTTTGTAATATTTTACTATGCCTTACGAGTTTTGATATATATATATATATGTGTGTGTGTGTGTGTGTGTGTGTGTGTGTGTGTATATATATACAATTTAACTTATACATGTATCTGTTTTTATTTATTATCTACCCCCCTTAGATAAGAGTGGGGTCCTTACACTTTTATTTCTCTGCGTCTATAGTATATAAGAGAGCTTGATGTAATAATAAGTTGATACACATTTGTAGAATGAAGGAATCTGTCAATAATACTTAATTCAAAGTACATCTAACGTTCTCTTCTATCCAGTCATTTGGCAATATTTTGTCTCTGAACACATACGTACAAAGAAACGCTATATTCAATAAATAACATTTATAGTAATGTAACCTATAAGGCAGATATCTGTAATGTTTACATCATAGTTATAGAGTCCCAGCAATGTTACTTGTATATGAACACTACTGCTAATGGTGGACTGGGAAGAAATAATTATCCTGGTAAATGAATTTTGGCAAAATAAATGAATTTTTTAAAAATGCCACCATGCTCTCATAATCTAGGTAAAGTTTTTGAATCATGCTCTTGCCTCCTAATGGTATCCATGAATTTCCACAGTATGTTTTTTATATTCCACAAGCTAGGAAAATAATAATAATTGTATTTTTTAGCATAGTGCCTCCTTTCCTCTTTAGTTTCTTCTAGTACAATCAGAGAAATATGTGGCATTGGAATTTACTTCATGTAAATGTCTTCTGTTATAACCAAATATCTGGGCTTTCTTTCACCATTTAGTCATCCACAAAAGCAGTTTATTGCCTTCTCTGCTCCTCTGCCATAAATGTTAAACTTTAATTAGTTTGGTAGTTCCTTAGGTTTGAAGCCAGGATTTCTGCACAAATATTCTTCTATATATTCTAGTAGTGAGTGAGTACTATCCTACTTAATTTGGGAAATTGGCAGGATCAAGAAAAAGCAAAAATTCTGGACCAAGGATGCCAAAAATGCAGTGAAGTGTAATTGAAAGCTCACAAAAAAACAGCAGCAGCATTTTGGCAGGTTATTAATATATATAGTAAAGAGGAGTAGACATGTGGTGGCTTCCAGGAAAAACTAGATGTACATCACATCTATATAAGAACATATTATGAATGCCCACGTGAAGGAATGCTTGTAGAAATCACTACACTCTTATTGAGCATCTACCACATGTGTTGTCCTAGGTAATTTGTCTATGTTTCTATTGAATCCCTCCCCATACCATTTTAGCATATTATTATCATTCCCCTTTTATACAAAAAGGAAGCAGGCTCAAGTAAGAAAACATGTATAAGGTTGTAGATCCTAGATCTGAACCCACCACAACTCAGTTTATCCTATCTAATAAAAGAGAAGCATGCAAATTGACCGTACCTCTGCTACACCCACAAGCCACACCCACCAGCCAATCAGGAGTGAGTATGCAAATTAACCTAACCAAGATGGCGGTTAATTTGTATATCCATGTGTAGAAAGGAAGCCAAGTGCTGCAGAAGGGGGCGAAGCTGCAGAGAAGCAAGAGGGGCGGCGGAGAAGGGAGGGAAGCAGGCAGTGTGGCAGAGACAGCCTCAGGAAGCCCTATTATTTTTTTTTTTTAATATATTTTATTGATTTTTTACAGAGAGGAAGGGAGAGGGATAGAGAGTTAGAGACATCGATGAGAGAGAAACATCGATTAGCTGCCTCCTGCACACACCCCACTGGGGATGTGCCCGCAACCAAGGTACATGCCCTTGACCGGAATCGAACCTGGTACCCTTCAGTCCACAGGCCGATGCTCTATCCACTGAGCCAAACCGGATAGAGCAGGAAGCCATATTTATGCAGGAATAGGCCCAAGGAAGCCCTATTCTTGCAGGAATTTTCTGCAACAGGCCTCTAGTAATATATAAATTTGATGTAGAGCAGTGGTCAGCAAACTCATTAGTCAACAGAGCCAAATATCAACAGTACAATGATTGAAATTTCTTCTGAGAGCCAAATTTTTTAAACTTAAGCTTCTTCTAACGCCACTTTTTCAAAATAGACTCACCCAAGCCATGGTATTTTGTGGAAGAGCCACACTCAAGGGGCCAAAGAGCCGCATGCGGCTCATGAGCTGCAGTTTGCTGACCACGGCTGTAGAGGAACTTAAAATGTGAAAGGGGCTAGCGAGTGTTCCTCAGTGGTTTGAGCATTGACCTATGAACCAGGAGGCCATGGTTCAATTTCTGGTCAGGGCACATGCCTGGCTTATACTGGTAGACTCAATCCCCAGTAGGGGGTGTCCAGGAGGCAGCCGTTCAATCAGTTTCTCTAATTATTGATGTTTCTATCTCTTTCTCCTCCCTTCCTCTCTGAAATTAATAAAAAAAAAAAATCCTACCTAATAATAGACAAATATGCAAATTGACCATACCTCTGACATACCCACAAGCCACGCCCACAAGCCACGCCCACCATCCGATCAGAGCGAGCATGCAAATTAACCCAAACCAAGATGGCTACAGCCACAGAGAGCAAGGTTTCCTAGGTAACAGAGGAAGCCAAGCTTTCTGCCTGCCCTTGCCAGGCCTAAGCCTCCACTCAAGCTACAAAGTTTCAATTATAGAAGGAAAACAAATTCAAACAAATGGCGGCAGAATGGAGCTTGAGAGAGCAGGCCAGGGTTGCCGCCGGCAACAGGGGAAACAAAGCTTTCTGCACACCCTGGCCAGGCCCACCCGCTTAAGGCAACAAAGTTTCAATTATAACGCCAACAGAAATGGCTGCTGGCCTCAGAGGGAGCCCCAGGCTTGGCTCCGCTCCAGGCTACAAAGTTTCAATTGTAGAAGGAAAATAAATTCCAGATACCAGGGCTTCCTCTTGTGTTGCCAGGGGGCGTGGCTGGCCTGGAAACCACCATAGGCCCCTCGCCCAGGCCGCCCCACGCCCCAAGGGAAACCCACCCTGATCCGGGACACCCTTCAGGGCAAACCAGCTGGCCCCCACCCATGCACCAGGCCTCTATCCTATCTAATAAAAGAGTAATATGCAGATTGATCATCACTGCAACACACAATATAGCTGCCCCCATGTGGTCAAAGATCATGCCCCTATCTGGACACAAGATGGCCACCACAAGATGGCCAGCAGGAGACGGCAGTTGGGAGGCACCCGGCCTGCAAGGGAGGGCAGTTGAGAAGGACCAGGCCTGCAAGGGAGGGCAGTTGAGAGGGACCAGGCCTGCAAGGGAGGGCAGTTGGAGGTGATCAACCATGCAGGAGAGGGCAGTTAGGGGTGACCAGGCCGGCAGAGGATGGAAGTTGGGGGCAAACAGGCTGGCAGCAGAGTGATTAGGGGGTGATCAGGCTGGCAGGCAGAAGCTGTTAGGGGCAATCAGAAAGGCAGGCAGGCAAGCAGTTGGGAGCCAGCAGTCCTGGATTGTGAGAGGGATGTCTGACTCCCCGTTTAGGGGATCGGGCCTAAATGGGGAGTCGGACATCCCTCGAGGGGTCCCATATTGGAGTGGGTACAGGCTGGGCTGAGGGACAACCCCCCTCCGTGCACGAGTTTCGTGCACCGGGCCTCTAGTATATATATAAAAGCCTAAGCGACCATTGCAACTGAACGGATGACCGAACAGGCTGCATGGGGTAACCAGGCTAGCAGGGGGATTAGTGAGGGGTGACCAAACGACTGAGCAGCATGCTGCATTGGGCGACCAGGCCCGCAGGGGGGGGGGTAGTTGGGGGTGACTAGGCTCGTGCGGAGGGCAGTTGGGGGTGACTAGGCTGGCAAGGGGGGCAGTTGGGGATGACCAGGCCAGCAGGGGGAGCAGTTAGGGGCAATCAGGCTGGCAGGTGAGCAGTTAGGAGCCAGTGGTCCCAGATTGCAAGAGGGATGTTCTGGATTGGAGAGGGTGCAGTCTGGGCTATGAGGACACACCCCCCATGCATGAATTTCATGCACCGGGCCTCTAGTATTAAAAAAAAAATAAAATAAAAGAATGTGCCCTTTCTGGTTTTGCTCAGTGGATACAGCTGTGGCCCATAGACTGAAGGGTCACAGGTTCAGTTCCGGTCCAGGTCATACACCATGGTTTCAGGCAGATCCCCAAGCCCTAGTTGGGGTGCATGTGGGAAGCAACCAATCGATGTATCTCTCTCACATAGATGTTTCTCTCTCTCTTAGTCTCTCCCCCTTCCTTCCACTCTCTCTAAAAGTCAATGGAAAAATATCCTCAGGCAAGGATTAACAACATCAAAAGTGATAATTATAAAAAATATAAAAGGGGAAACATAATAAAAACATTAATATTGTATAAGAAGGCAATGAGAGAATGTGGGGAGATTTCACAGAGGAAGTGAGACTTGTGTAAGGACTAGAATGATGTGTTAATAATGCAAAGTAATATCTACTGAATACTTACTCTGTATCCATTTATTAATGTAACTAGAGGCCCAGTGCATGACTGAATCATGCACATGTAGGGTCCCCTACACGCTTTCGCTTTTCGCGGTGGAGCTGGGTGCCTGTCCGCTGGTGCACCAGGCCTTTCAGAAGCCTCTGGCTCAGCGGAGGCTTCTGAAAGGCCTGGTGCTAGAGCAGACAGGCACCCAGCTCCCCCACTTTTGATGGTCCGCGGCCGCTGAGGGGGGCTACCCTGCTGTTGAGAGGCACAGGAGGTGGGACTCCCGGCCCCTGCGCCTCTCAACGACCGCTGAGGGGGTCTGCCGCGGACACCTGGCTACCCTGCCGTTGAGAGGCGCAGCTGGGTGTCCATGGCAGGCCCCCTCAGCGGCTGCGGATCTGGTCGTTGAGAGGCACAGGGGGCAGGAGTCCCGCCCCCTGGCCTCTCAACAGCAGGGTAGCCCCTCTCAGCGGCAGCGGATCCGTGCCTCTCAATGGCCAGATAGGCCACCCCGAGTCCCGCCCCCCAGCCTCCCACCGCCCAATCATGGGCGTAGCGGAGTGATGGTAATTTACATGTTACTCTATTATTAGATAGGACTCCTATAGCAACAACCCTATGAAATGGGTACCATTACTAGTATATTTCCCATTTTACATATGATGAAATTAGGCACAGTAACAGCTTATGCCACTCCTGACAAATTATCTAATCTCAATAAACATAGACCTTCAGGTTAATCTTCAGTTTATATAATTTCTTTCTAATTGGCCATTACTGCCTTGAAATTGAATTTAAGAATATTTTAAGTTCTGGATAAATCATCCAGAAGTGTCTATTAAATTCAATCCATAGGGCTGAGGAGTTCCAATACATTTTCAGGAGAATTTCTGCTTTAAATACTTGGTTAAAACATTAGCTTATTCTACATATAGGTACTAAGTAAATTGTATATACCAGGTTCTCTGATAGGAGAAACTTTGCTATGCATTAAATGTAATTATTTTTTCCATAGTACTTACTAATTGATAGATCACAGGCTTTTTCTTTTTAAATTTTTTTTCTCTTTTTCTTTTCTCTGACACTATATAATAAAACAAAGAGTCATCTTGTGTTTAAAATGCATTCACCTTGGAAAAAGCTATGATGACTCTTTTACATAATTTTAATGATGTGACTTCCATTAGGAAGAATAAAATTCTGTTGTCACTAATATTTTTTTTATGCAGACATTAACACAGTAAAATGGGATCTTGGTCTGCCTCCTGGTCATAGTATAATTCTCATGTATGGAAGATTGGTGTTTACAATTGAACATAGGGATTATTCAGACAAAATATGAATTCATGGCCTGGGCATAGGATAGAAAAAAGGTCTGCATAATTCATATGATTATAGTATAATTATACAACTAGGACCCAAAGTTTTTAGCAAATTTATAGTTTAACAAATTCTTCATCACTTGATAACTCTTGATTGAGTTTGATGCTAGATCAATGATATGCAAATAGTAAGTACATTATGGGTTTTCCAAAGACTTCAAACTTATTAGTAAGATCACAGAAGCAAACTATATGAACCTCAAACCTGTTTATGAATAAATAAATAAAAAGAAAACACAATAATCAGAGCAGTGCTTTCCAATAGAAATATAATATATTCCACGTAGGTAATTTAAAACTTTCTCGTAGCTATATTAAAAGATAAAATAAGAAGATTCAATTAACTTTAATAATATAGTTTAACAGAAATTACCCAACAGATTTTAACATATAATCAATATAAAACTGTTGAGATAGTTTACATAATTTCATACTGTCTTTGAAATTTGATATATATTTTTCAATTACAGCACAACACAATTCAGATTCTAAATTTTTGTTAGAAATATTTCATCTGTACATAGATTTCTTAAAATTATAATTTGAAAATTAGATTCACCTATTCAAGTTGTTCTAAAATCTTATAGAATTCCAGGAATATACATATACTCCAAAAATAATTTTACTTTAATATTTGCATCCACCTTGACATAACTGGTTCATCTCCTTCAGAAGAATTGATTTACTTTGAATTAACAGCATATTAGTTTTAAAGTCTATCTTTTAAAGATAAACAACTCTTGTGTCAACTCAATATTAACTTTGACTTCAAAAGAGGATGCACAAATTAAAAAGAAACTCAAAAATGATAAATATCACTAAAATGCTTCTTAGACTTTTGCCACCTATTTACATAACAATGTTAATTAAAATTAAAAAAACCTTCTGGATATTGATCTTATTAGAAAAAAATGTATAAATCATTACTATTGGTTTGTACCTTGAAAAGTTTCAATATCAACATAAATTCACTTACCTGTTTAGCTAGTTCATATGATTTTTTTTTCTTGGAGCTTCAAATTTAGCTCACTTTTATGTCACCTAAAATTGCTGAGAAAATACAGCTCACACTGCCATTATTTTTGCCATTATTATAAAATATTGGGAAAACATTTCTTTTGTTTCAAGAAAAATTTGAATTGCAGTTAACAACAGTACAGTAAATCTTTGTAAAACACTTCCATGACTCACTGTGCAGGGGCCTGATGCGGCAGGGACCAGACATGGCAGGGATCTCCCTTTGCCGCGTCCCGCGCGGAAAGAGAGATGAACGAACTGATTCTAAATGGAGGCGGCCAGGGATTGAGAAATCCTATCTAATAAAGGAGTAATATGCAAATTGACCGTACCTCTGCTACAAAGATGGCGGCCCACATAGCACCAGGGTGGGACGCTAGCGTCCCACTCACAGGCCGCAGAGGGTGGAAGAGCTGCAGACAGAATGCTGGGCTGCTGGGCCGGGAGCATGCTCAGAGCTGCCGCCTGTGCAGCTTGGGACATGCCCCCGGCCCAGCAGACAGAAGCCCAGCTGACAGAACTGGGCCGCTGGGCCGGGGGCTGCTCAGAGCTGGCGCTGTGCAGCTTGGGACACGCCCCCAACCCAGTAGAC
The DNA here is from genome assembly GCA_025583905.1 of Ia io. Lineage (NCBI taxonomy): Eukaryota > Metazoa > Chordata > Mammalia > Chiroptera > Vespertilionidae > Ia > Ia io. Next base: position 16,540,409 of record JAJQQW010000008.1, on the reverse strand, counting down.
AGAAGCCCAGCTGACAGAACTGGGCCTTTGGGCCGGGGGCTGCTCAGAGCCAGGGCTGCTCAGAGCCACTGCTGCGCAGCTTGTGACATGCCCCTGGCCCAGCAGACAGAAGCCCAGCTGACAGAAAGCGGGCGGTGGGCCGGGGGTGAGTTCTGAGCCGCTGCAGCGCGACTTGGGACACGCCAAGCAGACAGATGCTGGGCCGGGGGCTGCTCAGAGCCGGGGCTGCTCAGAGCCACCGCTGCGGCTTGGGACATGCCCCTGGCCCAGCAGACAGAAGCCCAGCTGACAGAAAACGGGCGGTGGGCTGGGGGTGAGCTCTGAGCCGCCGCAGCACAACTTGGGACATGCCAAGCGGACAGACACTGGGCCGGGGAGCGATGCTGCGCAGCTTGGGACACGCCTCTAGCCCAGCAGACAGAAGCGCAGCTGACAGAAAGTGGGGCCGCTTGGCTGGGGGCATGCCCCTGGCAGCCCCCCACAGTGTGGCTTGGGGCATGCCCCCAGCCCAGTGGATGGAAGCCCTGCGGACACAATGAAGGGGGTCCTCTGTGCATGAGCTACAGAGGAAACACCTTTTCTGAAGGCTCATTGGCTAAGCTCCCTGTAAGCTGTCTCTCGCAGTGTTCTTGGTAACTTGAGTAATAAGAACCTAAGAAGGTGTTCTAAGGTTTTCCACCACACTCCTGGAGGAATAATGAAGGTCCACTGCTGGAGGGCTAAGAAATACCATATCCTGCCCTAGCCAGTTTGGCTCAGTGGATAGAGCCTCGGCCTGACCACCTCAGGGTCCAGGTTCGATTCTGATCAAGGGCATGTACCTAGGTTGCAGGCTCCTCCCTAGCCAGGGCCCAGGTCAGGGCTCATGCAGGAGGCAACCAATCAAAGTGTCCCTCTCACATTGATGTTTCTCTCTGTCTTTCCCTCTCTCTTCCAAGCTCTGTAAAAATCAATGGAAACATATCCTCAGGTGAGGATAAAAAAGAAAGAAAAGAAATGTCATATCCTATGAAAGACACATCTTGAAAATGCCTAAAGAAAGCTGTCATTTTTTCATGGTGAAGGGACTGGAGTCCGTGTTGGTGAAAACACCTTGGCAGCTGTGACAGTGGCAGCAGCAGTGGGGTGATGGGGCTGGTGCCTTCCCCTGATCAGCCCAGTCACCTCCCACAGGGGAAGGCCAGACTGTGGCTTAGGCCCGCTCCCCATCAGTAGGACATCTCCTGAGGGCTCCCGGTCTGTCAGAGGGGGCAGGCTTGGCTGAAGGATTCCCCCTCCAGTGCACGAATTTCGTGCACCGGGCCTCTAGTAATAGAAATAAAGAAAACAAGACGCAAAAATGGATTCATGAAGCTGGGGCTGGGTCGGACGCCATCTTTCCTCTCTCATGGAGAGGCAGCATGAAGATGACCCTGAACCACCCAGCAGGTTTATCTTATATCCCCCAAATCCAGGAAGTAACACCAAAACTTAGGATCAAAGGAGCTTATTTGCATTCTTAACTAGGCCTTAGCATTACTGGATTTACATATCTAGACCGGCCCCTGCTGACACCTGGGCTGCTATGAAGTCAGAACTGATTAACATGTCCAGCCTCATTGGGTAAGCATGTTCCCAGGGCATGACTCGGCCTACGCCCTGAGTTCAGCTGATGATAATTAAAAGATATGCCCAGGTGCCTCCCAGGTGGCCCTCTACACACTGAACAAGCATTATTATAGAGAACAATTCTTAATTCATTTTCTTTTATTTCTATCAATAGTTCCATAGTAGTCATAGTATTTCTCTTATATACCTAACAGTGTAGCAACTATACTCAAGACTGTTTTTTTAGAATTTGTTTCAGAAAACTGAGAAAAGTATTTTCAATATGCATTATTCAGTGAAATAAAGAAGTCAGATGGACTTCAATTCATTGTGTTAGAAACTTTTTTGTATCTACCTACCTGAAATTCCCCTTTAAAAGATATATCTATGATTTATAAAAGAATATCTATGATTTATAAATTATAACAGATATTAATAGAATCTTTAGGTTGTTTTATATATAAAACTAGCACCTTGAAAGGAACTGTGGACTGTGAGGCTGCAGTGGGCACAGGGGCAGGTCTCAGACCATCCTCCGCAGCCCCTCCTGGCCCCTCTTTGCTGGCCCCTGAGTCCCCTGTCTGCCAGCAGACCTGCTCCGTTCCCCACCACACCCACATGCTGAAGCACCAGCCCCACTCGCACCCGCTGATGGCGTGGAGCTATTGGGGCTGGTGCCAGCAGCGGGTGCGAGTGGGGCCAGCGCCCTCAGTGGGTGTGAGTGGTGGCTGCTGCCCCGATTGCCCCTCAGGACCAGGGGGAGGTGGAGAAGCCCTCAGGGGCAATCGGGCCAGCAGCCTCCATTCGCACCTGCTGACAGCGAGTGATCAGGACCAGTGCCGGGCGCCAGCAACAGGTGTGAATGCCAGGCAGGACCGTGGCATGCAGGAGCAAAGAATTTTCAGTAACTACCAGAGGCTCACCCCGATGACAGTGACCAGTGCCCCACCTTGGTCTGGCAACCCTGCTCACCTGCTCCACCATCCCGCTGTGGCCGATGCCTGCTATGTTCCGCAGTCTGCTGCCTGCTCCTGATGCCTGCCATATTCCATGTGTGCCCCCTGATGGTCAGCACACATCGTAGCGACGGGTTGTTCAGTTGTTTGGTTGTTCCACCATTTGGTCTATTTACATATCATCCTTTTATTATATAGGATTATATCATCTGTGAACAGAGATAATTTTACTTCCTTAGTTCTATTTTGAATGCCTTTATGTTTATAGCTCATTACTGGCCAGAACTTTAAGTGTTATGTTGAGTGGAAATGGTTCAAGTGGGCATCCTTGTCTTGCTGCTGATCTTAGAGAAAAAGTTTCAGTCTTTCACCATTTAGAATGGTGCTTATGGTGGATTTTCCATATGTCTTTTATTATGTCAAAGTAGTTTTCTTCTATTTCTTTCGCTGAATGTTTTTATAATGAAAGGTTATTGAATTTTGTCAAATGTCTTTTATGCATCATTTGAGATAATTATGTGTTTTTGTTTGTTTTAATTTATTCTGTTAATGTGGTATGCTGCATTGATCAATTTTGTATGTGAAAATTTCCTTGCAACACACTGTCAAATCTCAGAGGGAAAGCGGGGGTGCTTGAATGGGAAGAGATCAACCAAAGAACTTGTATGCATATATGTATAATCCTTGGATAAAGATAATAAGGTGGTAAAGGCCTGGGACTGGCAGCGGGATAGAAAGGGTTAATGGGGAAAAGGGGGGGGGCATATGTAATACTTTCAACAATAAAGATTTTTTTAAAAAGAACAGAAGTTAGCTCACTACTATGCATGGGCCAAATCTAGGCCATGGCTTAATTTTGTAAAAATAATAAAAAAGATTGAAGTTTCTGAAGACTTTTTGTGTGACTCTGAATCATAAGATTTGCAATATTGTAGAGAGGGATTAAATATATCTATTTTTTGGTAATTATTCAATAAAGGATAGATATTGTTACAGGTATCATTATTGTCAGAACTACTTAAGAGATACCTTAGTAAGACACCTATGAGATCATTTTAATGCAAATTTAATATCTTAAGTAAAAGGAAAAACAACATTTTGATGCATAAGCTTTACTTACCTTTATTTCACCATAAATCTGTATTTCTAAATTAGGTAACTTCTCTTAGTTTCCTAAGTAAACTTTATATATTTTTTTGATTTTGTTATTAAGCAGACATTTTCTTATGGTGCCTAACTAAACTATATATAAGTATTTATTCTGATTCTTTCATGAATAAGTTTTTTTTGAAATAAGCATGGAAGGCTAGACAAATAAAACTTTGGATGGATAAACATAGACAGGAGTTGGCAAATGGAGTTAAACAAGTCTTAACTTGCTCTTTGGGAATATTTTTACTGGAAGAGAAAAATTCTGGAACTTGCATGATTAATAGATATAATTAGTTTACAAATGCTGAAAATCAAGGTTGTCTAATAGCCAATTTACTCTCTAGTACAGCCCTGGCCATGATCAATATGATAATGATCACTCTTTTTTCAATTGAGAGGCATGAAGTGCAGTGTATATGTGTTTGTGTGTGGGGTGATGGTATTGGTGGGTTGGAATGGGTCTGGAGAAGAACAAAGGCAAGCATCACTTCTAGATTGCCATCTGTTAGGTTTCCAAGGCATTCAAGTACTGATCAGAAGACACTGGGCTTATCTTTTTTGAGTCTAATTGCTGTGAAGCATAGTGAAAGATCAACAAACGATAATGAAAACACATGCTCCTTGGTAAAAAATAAAAAAAAAAAATAATGTCTTTTTCATTGCTGTTAGATGACCTCTGCACATTTAAGAAGAGAGATCTATTAACTAAAATCATTCACATTTAATATCTCTAGCAAAGCTTCAAACCAGAATGAAACATTTAGTACAATTGCTACAAAAAGATAGGAATTACATAAAATATGCTCTTAGAAAATGTGTTTCTAGAACTAAGAAATAAATATGTTATATACTGTCCTGGTGACCCTGGGTACTCTTATGTGTTTAAAAGTACTTCATAAGATTTATTTTAAGTTTTGCATAATTCATATGTCAAAGAAATAGAGAATAAAGATCTAAAATATTTTTTTTGTAATCTATCTTATTATCATGATTTTTAGATATCATGGTTATCTCAATAACAAAGAGGTAGGATATTATATATAAATATGTAGATATGTATAAATGATAGGTGAATGGAAGAATAGAGAGATAGATGATAGATGATAGGTAGACAAATCGATAGATGGTAGATATAGTATAGTATATACAGTAGTATACTATAGTATATTAGAGACTTCTCTTATATTATTAAGTATATTTTTTAAATGGTGATTTCTCTAAAAAGTGGGATATGGTGGCAGGATTATTACGCATTACTCTGAAGTCTTAATTTCCACTTTAGCTCTGCTGTTTGTTGATTTTATTGATGTAGGTAAGTTATTTGCCTTAAGTTAGCCTGAGTTTCTTTTACAGAAAAAAATATAGAACCAATAATACCTTTTCTGGTTTTCAAAAAAAAAAGTATTTGAAGATTGAAATAAAAAGACAGATGTCAAGTATTTTATATTTATGTAAATCTTTCCAATTTTCAAATGATGTTATCAATAGAAATGACATTAAGTGAGAGACAAAGTGCAAAGAAATCACTAACACAAGATAATTAATGTAGAAATTAAATATGTTTCAAGGAAAGTTAGTATCTAACTTGCAAGAATGGAGGGGTTATGCCTTTAATCTCCTTAGACCCTATCTGGGTATAGCTCATCACCATCACAATGTCCTGATTTAAATTCCAGTATAGCCATTAGTGGTCTAATACATGATTTATAGGATTGCTTTAAGAGTGTAAGAAATTGTGTTTTTAAAGTACTTAATACAGTGGCTGGGACATAGTCTCAATAATTGTAACTAATAAAATTAATTGTGGAGTAATTCCTCATGCACAATTTAAAAAATAAATCTAGGGATTTACCATGCTTTGATCAATGAAAAGACAGAATTTCAAAGACATGTGGTCATATGCTATATCTGTCTCAATAATTCAGTATAGCAATACAGTCAGTGCTATAATAAATTAAAGCCAGAGTCATAATACCTACAAAAGTAAATATAACAACTTGCAATAATGACAAATATGAATCACACTTGGAGAGTTGCCTCTGAATTGAAATTGCTTGGCCAGGTATCACCTCATTAATTTTCTTACCCTCAAGATAAATGAACCAATTTTATAATCTTAAGAACACTGAATTATATTTCAGAAAATAATCAGAATTACTGATAGAAAAGGACATTCTTGCAATCTCCCTGACTCCATAAGGCTTCACATTTCAATGCAAAGCCATGGCTTTTTTAGAGGTTGAGTTCTATTTATGGCTGGACTTATAAAAAATGTCTTGATTAAAGGGGAGAGGATTAAAATGTCTCATAAAAGGGCATGTGGACATCAAATGGGTCTCAGTTGACTGTGTTTTTATGACTTTAGTATGAATTAATCATAGACATAGAGGCAACATGTCCCTTGAAATACATTTTTGGTTTTTAAATTAATAGGATAATCTGCTTGGAAAATTTACCTTTGGAGAAGATAACTGTAAAATTCAAAGTATTTTCAAATAGTGTCATGCACCAAATCTAACAAAAAAACAAACAAACAAACAAAAAAAAACAGGACACATTCTCCTGAAGCAAACCTCAATACTATTGAGATTTTTCTCTTACTAATGTCCTTTTGGATTGGTTCCTGAAACTTTTTTTATTAAAATTGGCCTTGGAAGGAAATATATTAATATTATATGAAACTTGGCTTAAATTTGAAGATATACAAGTTTTTGATAGTGTTCTGGGCAGATTGTGCTCTGTGAGTTGTTTGGGAACATGAGGGCTGGGATAGATAAGAAGAACTGAGGGGAACAGAGCCTTATACTCATGCAACATGACAGCATCACCTATTACCTCTTATAATGGAAGAATTCATTTTAGGAGGTAAAAAAAAATTACTTGCCAAATAAACTTGAAACGCATCAAATTTGGATATGGAATTTACAGGCAAATGTCTATAAAGGTAGTCCAAGACTATGGAGCACAATTCAGATTGAAAACTGGGTAGATGTCTTATAGGAAGCTCTTATGTAAAAAAAATAAAAATAAAATAAAAATGCAGCCTATGTTTCTACATAGCATTATGTTTCTTACTAAGAAGAGAATGTTTTAATATACCAAATGACTATTAAAGAGATTTTATCACCTGAATACTGATGATATTTTGTAAAATAATCCAGAAAACATTGAGAATTAGTTTCCAGAAGTATTTATTTGAGGTATGGAGATGTAGCTATTACAAAATGAAGTTAATAAAACATGTATATACAAGTATTAAGCTGAGATAAATAACGGAGCAAAATACCTAGTGAAGAATGGAAGACCTGGAAAACCATTATGCAATTAGGAAGAAGGAGGTCAAGCTGGGAAAATGCTTTCTAAATAAGCACCATAAAGGGAAAGGCTTCCAAGATTTTTATAACTTTTTATTAGAAATTTAGATTATTCATAAGAAATAGACACTTGAGACAAAGATTTACTTGAATATACAAAGGAAAAAGAGTAGAGGCATTTCATAAACTTTAAAATAAATCTAGTTCTCTTTTTAATGGGTATTCATTAGGGTAGAGAAAATTCATGACAATTCTTTAGAGTGGGTGTTTTCTTAAAAAGACTTGGTTGTCAAAACAACATTTATTCTAGAGATGAACACTACGGAAAGGCTTTGAAAATCTCTTTTATGACGTGTCAATCATTTCCCCTGGGAGATGCTTAGACATTTTGTATAAGAACATCTATTAAAAATTAGGGATCTAAAAACAACTTCTATTTTCTTTTATTTAATTTTACCCCATATTCCATTAGATTATTCTAGCTTCATTATTAAAGGTAGAGTTTTGATGGTAAAGGCACTCTTTAAAGCTCCCCAAAGTTTAAGTCCCTTAAACTATTATCCCTTTTTGCTGTGTTATTTTACTTTATTCATGTTAGTGTACCAGATATAAATGAATTACTGAATGAATGTATGTAAAGTATTGCCTCACTCCTATGTCCATACAAAGTCCAAATTTAAAAAAACCACCTTACTGTTGACAGAAAAGCATTAGGAGTGTAGTAATTAATTTCCTGGAGAAAGATTCAAATTGACTACTGCGTTATATGTAACAAGCATATATGCTCTTAATATGTTTTACTTATTTGGCGTAAAATAAAATCCTCATAATTATTTTAAATAATTTCTTATTTTTCTTCTCCAGTACACAATACAATAATGAATACTTACATGTATTGTGTGTTATGTTTGATGCTTTACATTCATTATCTCATTTCATTCATATTTAATAGATGTTAATATCCCCATTTTACAGATGCAATCACTAAGGCCCAGCAGCATTTTAGTATGTCTTACAATATTATGTTGACAAAAGGTAACATTTATTCATATTTAGTTATTTATCTTGGCCTTAATGCCTACCATATGAAATGTATTTATCAGTATGTATTTTATGTTAATTGTGCTTAAACAAATACACAAGATATCTGCCCCTAACCTACCTCAAATAGTTCGTTTCACAAACTACTAAATATAGTTGTCCCAAAACCTAGTACAAAGTGTAGAATTTCCAGGTGTCACTTTGGCCAAAACAATGTTTCTCATTTAATACTTACATCTCTCAGATTTGTGTACTTAGATCTAATTTAAAGAACATAACCCAATAGATTAAAAAAAAACATAGCAAAAGATAATAGGTAGGTTTTAACCATTGTGCTCTACACTCAGCAGTAAATAAAAACAATACATTGATGATCCCATGAGAAAAATCAATGTCTTTATATATTCTGCTTCTCCTCTTGACCCAAAATGCTTTACTAATTAGCACATAGACTCCCACCAGGAGACTTTGTCAAGAAGTGTGTGAATATACACTCGGCAGGGCAATGTTGAGAAGGAAAAGAAATAAAACTTGAGATAGAAGACTTAAAAAACACACATAATATAAATCTTGGAGCATTCCCTGAGTACCTACATACCCATTTCTTAATTGTGCTCCATAGTTAACCTCAGAAAAAAAAATCAAGTGTTTGGGAAACTAGGGCTTTCAACTTCTTCTTTTAATAGTTTTGGGTAACTGGATAAATTCAGATAATGAAATTAGTTTTTAGTGTGCATCATAAACTATTTGCTATAGGGAGGAAGGAAGGGAGATGAAAGGTGTGGATGAGGGAGTTTGTCATTAATGCAAATAAATGAATTCACAGTGTCCAGAGTTTGAAATCAAATACTATAGAAGTTCAAAGTTTTGTAATTTATTAAATTGTGCATGTTTTGAATCATAGGAAGTGGAGATGAGCTTCTCTTAAACAAAAAGAATGAGCACTGCTGACCATTACACATTCTCTCATTAAACCTTCTCTAAGGCTTGCTTCTATTATCACAGAGGTTATAAAAACTTTAGGGCAGCTCAACATGTATTTCTAACTCCAAAATCCCTCCTCCAATTGTTAGATTTTGAAAGCAAAGATTGCACTGTATTCGCTTCAGAACTGCTATGCCTTTTGTGCATGGTGCCTCCTACAAAGCAGGATCACAGCAAATGCTTGTTATAGTCAACCCTGGCTTGCATAATTCCGAGATATAGTACAAAAAAGCAGATGAGGACATTTTATTAAGATTTTTTTTAAGTTTTAGGTTCTTAGAAACATTGAAGAAGATGGTTCAGAGATTTCCCATGTAGCCTATGCCCTGACACATGCATAGCTTCCCCATTATCAACACCCCCCATCAGAGTGGTACATTTATTTCAACTGATGGACCGACGTTGACACATAATCACCCAAAGTCCATAGTTTACTTTAAGGTGCTCCTTTGGTGCTTTACATTCTGTGGATTTAGACAAATGCAAAATGACCTACATCCATTGTTGCAATACCATGCAGAGTATTTTCATTGCCCTAAAAATACTCTGCTAAGCCTATTCATCTCTCCTGCTAATACCTGGCAACTTCTGTTTTGCCTTTTCTAAAATGTCACAAAGTTGGAATCATCATAATATACCCTCCCTTTTCAGATGAGCTTCTTTCACTTAGTGATATGCATTTAATGTTCCTGCAAATTTTTCCATGGCATGATAGCTCCATTTTCAAGCTCTCTCCTCTTTCTAGAGGAAGGGAGGAGAAGTACAAAAATTCCAAGCTTCTGGTGAAGGCCTGGGGTGGAGTGGGAACCAGGTGGAGGGGGGCAAAGTGGGGGAAAGAGGGACATCTATAATACTCTCAACAATAAACATTAAAAGTAATAAAAAAAGAAAAGTCCAAGCTTCTAATCATAGCTTGGTTCTTCTGGCAGCCAGTCCCTATCTAGGAGTCCTCCAGGAACCCACCCAGGGTCACCTCAGTAGAACAAAAGATGCTCCTAGTGTTCTTATTAGGAAATTACAAGAGTTTTAGGTGCTCTATGCCATGAACTGGCAGCAGGGACCAACATTAATTTTCTATTATCTCATATTGATACATGCAATAACATGGAAAAATCTCAAAGGCAATATACTAAGCAAAAGAAGCTAGAGTTATAGATAGTATATAATTCCCTTTTTATGCATTATGGAAAAGGAAATATATTAGCTTAGAAAATAGATCAGTAATTGGCAGTGCATGGTGATAGAGGGAGAGGGTGGCTACAAAGCAGCACAATAGAGTAAATTTAGATGATGGGGCTGAACTATATATTGATTACGGTGGTGATTAAACAACTGTAGGGCATAACTCATAGAACTGTATTCTACAACGGATAATTGTTACAATATGTAATATACCTCAATAAACATGCATATATTATTAAAATTATTGAGATATAAGACTAATGTAAAAGGAGGAACATTTTTATTAGTTGTTATATCCCTGCTTGTATTAGTTTACTAGAGCTGCCATGACAAATGTCTATACTCTTGGTGATCTAAAACAACAGACATTTATTATCTCACAGTTCTGGAAGCTAGAAATCTGAAATCAGTGTATCAGCAGGGCCATGCTCCCTCTGAATGCTCTAGGGGCCTCAAGGCAATAGGACACCAGTTTTAAGACTTAGGGCCTATCCTAACTCATTGTAATTTAATCAATTGCATCTATAAAGACTCTGTTTCTAAAAAAGGTCACATTCTGAAGTTCCAGGTGGACATGTATTGGGAGATGGGGTGGAGGGTATTCAATATATTACACTCCTTGTGGAAATTATATAGATTCAATTATATTTTGGATGGCGATTTTATGTAGATATTGTAGATATTTTTCTATACAATTAATTATCTTTTGAGAAAATTGAATGACCGAGATTCCATATCCTAATTGTGTATAACAAATTTTAATTGAGCAGAGATGTGAATGGGGCCAGGTAGGTTAGGTTCAGTATCCAAATGGAGCAGCTGGGGCCCATTTGGCAAATGATTAAATCTACGCAAAAATGACAAGAATATTTTGAATAATGCTAGTGCTTTTTATGAAAATGTCAGAGGACCATTTTATATTTGGTCAGAATTCCTGTGTAGCTTTTATCTCCAAGCAGTAATTCCAGCACTGCTGGCTCAGATGGGTACTTTTGCCAATGCCCCCAAATCCCATCTGGTTCTAGGACTCTGGCCAAATCCATACAGGAAAGATAATTATGGTTGCATAACCCATCCCTGAGTAAGAACAGATAATCTTTTACTTCATAATAAGAATATCAACATTTTCTTATATTCACCACTTATTCACAAATTCATGTTTCCTATATAAAAATTCAATTCTAATTCTCCACCAATACCATGAAGCAGAAATGATATATTGTCAGTTTCAAACCTATGTCTCAAATGGTTACATGCTGCCACTCTTTGCCTCTCCTGGAACCAAGCTAAACAAATTAGGAATAGACTGCTGAACAGAAAAGAGAAACATATTGCCTACTCATTCCATAATTTCATTGACAATCAATTCCCAGACATGGTAGTTCAGCTATCATTGTCCAGCAGTCCCCAGCCAAGCTGACCTTCATGCATAAGAACAAGTACAGCCAAGGACAGTCAAGCTTGGCCCATATCAGGAAAAATGACCTAACCAAAGGCCAGGGAGCAAAAACAAATGTTAATTGTTTCAAGGCACAAGTTTTATAGCGGCTTGTTGATAGCATTGCATATTGATGCAACAGCATTAAAAAATATCCATAAACACCATAAAAGAATATTTGATGAGTACCTGTTAGATCAATTTCAATATGCTTCCATATTTTATTTAGCACAAAAAATATGTGGAGGATCATTAGCACTTAATTAATCAAGCCAAACTTTCCATAATCAGTTCTTTCCTAAATCAATATACTCAGTGGTCAATGATTTGCTTCTCATTGTGGCTTTACCACTTGATTTTTATGAAACTGAGATTTTAGAATGTACTTACATTAAAACATTGAATTTATTATTTTTTTCTGTTCTACTTTATTGTGTATCTTCCTTTATTCAACATATGACCACAACAGAAGCACTAAGTGTTCACTGTGACAATATCCACCAGAATCATTCAACTAAGGCTACCAAAACACCTCATTTAGATTATGGAGTGAAGTTGTTACCATGAGTGATTGAACCTATGATCTTTCATTAAATCAATTGTACCTCCTTGATTTTTTTCTCTATAGCCACCTAAATTGTTTGTCTAATTCTTTTTCCTTTTTACTCTTCAGCTGTAATCTCTTCAGTGAAAGACTCTCAATAGCAGTTGCGTTCCTTTTTAGGTAACTTATTTGCAACTTTCAGTTCATGTCAAAATTGTAGCAGCCTAAATTGTTGTCTATCTCCCTTAATATTACAGAATTATTTTTCTCACAGATTATTTCTTCCATCTACCTTCCTGAACAAAGCAGAACACAAAACTCACCAGATATTTTAAGGAAAAATAATTTATTTCATTGTAATATGTTATTTCATGATGATAATTTGGGGAATGAAACCTAACCACTTCTAAGCCAGTATGTGAATCATTTCCACTGGAAAGCTGACTTTTGAAGAATGGCATTTCATGATTATTATTTATTATCAGGGTCTTTTCAGATATAAAATAAAGATGCACAACTATGACAGATAGTTGATATATATATATACTATGAAGTCATACTTTGGGATTTTTTAAAAAAATGATGAGGAAATATAGAGTTTTCAGAGAAAATAAGATTGACATTGCTACCCAAAGCCCTCACCCTGTCAGTAGTTCCAATCAAAGCTACTCATGTTTAAAGGTCAATTACTGTTTAGTGATTATGGCTTGACAAATAGACTGATATGGTCTGATTCCAAAGGTCCATGAATCTCTCTCACATTTTTTTGCATTAATTGACCCTTCTGTGTCTTTACAGAGGTCAATAGTCCAATAAACCTTGGAGAATGAGCTCCTCTATCACTGATATTGTTCTCTGCTTTATTAGTAGACACAACTTGAAAATGTACTGTCTTATTACTGCATGCAAAGTGTACAAAAATTGAAAATCACTTTCTGAAATGAGAATAGAGCACAACAGTCAGTTCCATACTTCTATGTCTCTGGATCTCTTTCATTCATCAGTTTATAGACTGACAACTCTCAGAGGGAAGGGGCAAGGATGGGAAGGGATTAACCAAATAACTTATATGCATGTATGGATGACCCATGAACACAGACAGCAGTGCAATGAAGGCCTTGGGGGAGTGGTATGGAGGGGGTCAATGGGGAAAAAAGGGGACATCTGTAATACTTTCAATAAAGATTTAAAACAAGAACATAAAGCACAACAATAAAAACAAACCTTATTTCTAATCATGATCATTCTAAAGTTATGTCTATCATTTGTTTCAATTCTCCATAAAATTTATGGGAATATTTTCAAGCTCTGCTTATTCTTCCCAGGATTAAGGTATTCTATTATAGGACCTATATGAATTTCAACACCTTTCGTCAATCTTATTTTTCTAAAAAATAAAATAATCCACGCACATCTTTAAGTCATTTTATTCGTTTTGGCTTTCTGTGACAACTATCATCTCTGGCAATGTCAGTCCTGCCATTGTAGTCCAGATTGTGGCTCCACAAATGTAGACTCATTGGAAATGCACAGCACAATTCATCTTCAAGTACTCATAGAACAATTCTATGAAGGAAAGCTTGAAAGATCTTCATGGATTGATCTGAACCTAGTTTTCCCAAGTACAAGGCTGTGTTATCTTTGTTGATCCAATACACTTCATGTCAGAGTGTAATAGGTTGCAGCGAGGCCCAAGGATAAAGCTACATTACCTTAATTAAACATCTCTCAGGCCACTACCTTTTAGGGGAAAAAAAGATATTTGCAATTTAGGATATCTTTATTTTCCTTTCTTTCTTCAAAAGCTACATGATTATTTCTTGCCACCCACTTATTATTTTTTTTCTTCTGGCTGTTTTTCCTAATTATCCTCAAATTGGTTTTCATAAAATTAGTGTTTTTTGAAGCTTTGTATATTGAATGATTTTTACTTAAAGTATTTTTCCTGTTAGTTTTGAGTATTTCTCTACCTGGTTTAACATTCTATGAACATTCAAAAAACAGAAATACAAATGATAATTTAGAATGTTACTGTGGGTTGGATCAGTTATTCTAATGGAATAAGAGTTTGAAATTTAGGTTGTTTGAAAAAGTTTCAGGATAAATTTAATGCTTAACAATCAAAGGCTGTGCACTGGCATAGATCTAATGCCAATAGTAAGTGTAGATGAAATAGAAAGTGACACTGGGAGGATATATGTAGTTCAAAATACAGTTTCTGAGAGTTACTCAACAAACAAGCAAAAAGGCAGATGGGGAATTCAGCAAGGTGGCTTACACTGGGGATTAAGAAGAGTATGAAAGTTAATACTTTTGTTATGTCTGATCTATGCCAGTTTGTATTCAAAAGGAGATATAAAATAGCAAGGATAGAATTGACTAATATTCAGCAGAAACCTAGGAGGAAAGATACAACTGTTAAAACCCCCAGGTTAATCACTTACTCTTTCACCTGAAAAACTTTCATATTAAGAGATACCATTAGATAGATGCTGTGTTGTTGTTTTTTAATATCATTGTGGTTTGAACGAAAGTCTTATAGATTTGAACATATCAACCAAAGGGAGTCGGAGATATTATGTATAAATGTATATCACCTATATTTAGAGTAAGAGGGAAGGGAAAAGATAACTCAAATTCCTGTTGTTTGCAGTAGATAACAATGTGCAGTGTTATAAACATTTGTGAAATGATTTATGCTCATTAAAGATTTGCGACTTGAGGGAGGATAAGTTATTTACTGTGTGCTTTGGCATGTATTTTGAGAATATTTACACAAAATGTTTTATCTAATCTACACAATTTATTACAAAAATAGTAATTCATTTTAAAACATTACCTTTACCTCTTTGATTCTACCTGCTACTCTTGAGAAAGCAGCCATGAAAACTTGAGGAGCACTGAGAAGTAGAATCCTGTGTCCTAGCGGGAAGGTTGTGTTCCTGTTTGTGTAACTCAATTAACAATTTAGAGATGAATCTACAAAAGATTATGGTTAAAACTGTACAAATTCCCTTTATGGCCCTGGCTCAGAATTCCCAAATTTAATAAGTTTCTGTCTGTACTGTAATTAGTGCTGAGGTATATCATAAATTAGATCATACTTCATCCCAAGTGGTTTACTATTCTTAATTCTGCATTTTTCACCTATCATCTGCAAGCACTTTGCAGAGAGGCAGTTTATAGGCTACTCAATATAATTATAGGACTTTGTAATGTGATGTACAATTAGACCTGGGGGGATGGGTAGGGGCTGGGAGGAGGGAGGAAGGAGAGAGAAAATGGGAAATAGCTGTAATACTATTAACAATAAAAATATCTTTAAAACATAGATAAATAAGTAAATAAATAAATAAATGGAAGCATTTAACCCACCTGGCACCATACATAGTTATTACAATATTATTGACTATATTCCCTATGTTATACTTTACATTCTGTGACTATTTTATACTCTCCAATTGTACTTCTTATATAAATGTCTAACCACTGTGCTGTACGCCAGAATCTAATCTATACATACAAAAGGCTAAGTGACCATTCAACGTCTGACTGGCTGGTAGGTATGATGTGCACTGACCACCAGGGGGCAGAGGCTAAATGCAGGAGCTGCCAAGCTGCGGTGACTTGGCAGTGGCAGTTCTCAGGTGATGCAACCTGGAACCAGAGAGGAGGGAGCCTAATTCTGGGGTGCATCACCCGAGAACCCGAGAACTACCCTCTCTCAATCCAGGACTCCTTGGGGATGTCAGAGAGCTAGTTTCGACCAGATCCCCTCAGGCCAGGCCAGGGGACCTCATCTGCCAGAGGGATCCTGCTCACTCTGCAGAAGCCCTTTGAGCCATGGGCCAGCAGGGGAGGGACCCGGGGAGGTTGGCTCCAGGGTGTGTCTGGCCCATTTTGCCCAGTCCTGCCCCACTGGCCACCTTCTAATTAATTTCCTTTCAATGTGCTGAATCCGTGCACCAGGGCACTAGTATAACATATTATTGAATGCCAAGTGTAATTAAAAAAAATAATAAAAAGACGCACTTTACTGTATTAGTTCTCAACCCATTCCCACTGGCACATCAGTGATCAATGACATTCACATCCAGGGCACACTTCCTTTCGTAAGTGTTTATATGCATTCCCTATGCCATCTTTTTTTTTTTTTTCTCTCAAGAAAACCTATTCCAATGCAACTGAGAATGACATTATTATAGGGAAACTGTTGAATGTGATGTTATTAAAAGGACTAATCATTTATAAAAAATCAAAATAATGAAATACATTTAACTTCAAAAGGCTGGTAATATTCAGCTTTTCAAATTCTCTCAACTGTAATAGATCAGATAATTATTTTTTTTATTTTCCTTATTTTACACAGAAATTTTTTCAAAGGAGGGTGTAACTTAATTAACTTTCATCTGTTGTTGCTTTTGTGCATAGAAGCTCACCCAAAGAATAATACTAGCTTCCTTTTTAAGAATCCACAATGTTTTTCTAACATTTACTTTGGAAGGCCTGAAAAATACTGCTACTTAGTTCCTATTTTAAACATGTTACCAGAGGAACAGAATTGTTTCAATACAATGATAGAATGCAGAGCCTTAACCCATTCTCTCATAAACCACTCAATAAGTGGTTAAATATAGCTATTTGAAAAAACACAGAATTGGATCCTTAGGAGATTTAGAGGGTATGAATGTACAATTCTTACCCTTGCCTGCATAGGGAAAATTACACAAACTAATACATAAAGAGACAATTTAACATTATATGTCTGCAATTTTAATAAATTCTGTAAGACACCTGATACCAATTCTGTTATTAATAGCTATAAATTCTTAAGCACAAAATTTACAGTTTCCTCAATTAAAAATTTATTTATAAATATTTATCCAATTTATATAACTTAAGCGTAATGAGATTTCTAACTTCCATGAAATAGAGACATTCTAAGAGATAAATGGACTTTAAGAAAAAATAATATAGGCATATTTATGTCAGTTCCTCTGAGGGATAAAATTGAAGTTCAATGGTATTACCCTTGGGTGAACAGTTCTTTCTGTCTGAGTTTTCTTCCTGCCTGATCCCATCTGTATGTAGTTGAGTTATGTCTACTTTGCAATGAAGGTGCTCATTTTCTGTGAACATCTTCAACACAGCAGTGGCCTTGAAGAGAGAATTGTTAACTACCCACTATAGTGATAGAAATAATATAAAATTCATTATTAAGTGAAATATGATTTTCTTTCTAAATAAATCTCACTTTCCATTGCTTAATTTACAAATAATGAGAAGGGTTCAATCACAATGAAAGTATGGAAGAAATCAGAATTATTGACAATACATGAGTTATAGTAAACTATTTGAAATCAAGCACAGAATATTAAGTATATCAAAAAAGAAACCAAACAATCTATCATCAAAAATTACTACAAGCATCATCAATTATGACCCGGGGGAAAAAATCAATATCTCTTCCCAGAGAACAGCACAAGTGGCTTGTGTCATTAAATTGTCCAGATGTCACCCAAAAAGTCAACCTAATAAAATACGTTGGGAGAGAAGTAAGCTATTCAAGTTACAATTTCCAAGAATAACTGTACTTCAGAGAACAATTAATCATATCCAGGTGTGATATTCTTCATTCTGGCAACAAAAGTCTGTGACAAAAGAACATGAAGGGAGAATTAGCCTCTCATTTTATGGGAAAACATACCAGAGGTAGAGTAGTTGAAAAGCACATGGGCTGTTTGTATGGGAACATGTGTATTCACACGTGCACTCTGCTCTGTGTGTGATGTATTTAAATTTTTCCTACAAGCTTATTTTAATTAGTTTAAAATTAACAAGCCAACCTCTGCTGGTATCTGACCTTAAATATATTCATTTCTTGTTGGTCATCAAAAACATAATGTTATTATAAATAAGTTGAGCTTTAATTTCAATTTTAACAAAATGTAAAACAAAAAAGGCAGACAGCATTAATATCACATACCATAAAGCAAAACTTTCCTTGGGGAGTGGGGTGAAACAGAGATGGAATAAATCTGGTAATTCTCATCCAAATATAGAACTGCCCAGCCACCTCAATACTAAAAGAGGTCTCTGGGTAGAAGAAAGAATTAAAACTCATCTTTGCAATTTCACTGGACTGACACATCCGTCAGTGTCTTTTCTGATCCTGCTGACCCTCCTTGACAGAGAGCCCAGCTGTCTTTTCAGGATCTAATGAAGGGCTGTTCTGTTGTGCTACTAAAGTTAGGAGCAATCTCACATTTCATATCGCGGGTTAAATGGGACAGAAGCAGATGTTGAATGAGGCTGTGGTTTTGTTTTGCCACCAAGGCTGATCTTATGACTTGCCTTTCAGCTGTTGGAAGAAAAACTTAAAAATAATTTTAAACTTTTCATAGTTTTCCTGTAACTTTGACCCTACAGGATGAGAAATGACTGCGATATTTTTCAAGATTATTGTCATTTGACAATTGCTGCCAAAATAGCAAAGATTCCAAATGTCTTCGTCTGTACTTGATGTGGATAAATCTTCAGGCTTTTATTCCCACAGGACACATTTCCAAAGAAATTTGGTCATGTTTAATATTTGAAGACTAATTAATTGGAGTAGGTCTTAGGTTACAGTTGGTAGTTATAGGTGATCAGCACTAAAGTTCATTTTCTACTGAGGACTGGATACATTTTTGCTGTGCAAGTTGGAGATAGGGCAAAATAATTCTACTGCATATTTTTAAATTTCTCTTGAGGTAGCTACTGTAATAGATGAAGCTCAAGTCATGACCAGCCTTTTGGCTAAAGGTAAAACTCCTTTTAGTAGAAATGCTATGTGGCTATTATTTGGCTCTATTATTTTTCTTCTTTCATTTTCCATTTCAAAGATTGTCTTTATCTCCCAGAAACTGTATCCATGGTTCTCCAGCTCAGCTGTGGGGAAGTCATTTGATTCGTTTCTCTTGAAATAGGCTTGAAAAATCAGCTCAAATGGACTGAGATAAACTAGTCACCTGGATTATGAGAAGAGGTGGAAGGTGTTTAGGAGATTTTCACCCTGGGGTCAACAAACTAGGAAAATTCAAAAAAGGACAATTACATTGAGCATCCCTAAATCTCCCCTGCAGAATCTCTATCCAATATTTCTTCTCCATGAGCTATTGCCTATAAATTGGTTACTTCACTCCCACGTTATTTCTGTGGGGATATTTATCCTATTAGGAGTACTGGGAGGCTTCAATGCACTTGGTTTAAGTTTTCTGATGGCAGACACCAACGAATTGGTCGTCTTAGTCTTTAGAATCTGATTTTTCTATGAAAAAAGTGCTCCCTTTAAAGAATAAAGTACTCCAAGACACACACCTTTACTCAACTTACTGAAATTTATGAAAACAAATTGTACTTACTTACTGCTCTCAGAATGAATGTGGAACTTATTTCACGTTCTTCTGAAGTCATTAGAAATGAACAGAATAAAAAATTCATTCATATTTTTATATCATTTAATAAATGACAAGATTGGTCTCTTTGCAAAATCAATACTATAGGTAACATCAAAATTATAACCTCTGCCTTGAAAGAGTAGAGATCAGACAAAACAAATAACATGTCACTTTCATGCCTTTTTTAGTGTGGCTTACTTTTTTAGAACATCATAAAATTAAATAAGTGTATTTTTATATTTATTTGACATTTTTAATGAAGCACTACAAAACATTCATAGTAATACCAAACATTTATTAACCATTATCTGTTAAACATCATATTAAGAGTTTTCTAAGTATTGGCTTACGGTATCTATCAATTTCATTATGAAGTAAATAATCCTTATATTAAAGATGATGAAATTGAGGCTTAGATATATTAAGTAGCATACTCCACATTCACAAAGCAAGGGCGTGGCAGAGCTGAGAGTTGGACCTGGATAATTGATGCCTCTGCATATCATGTACAATGTTAAGTGTTCAACCCAAAATTGAACAACATAGGATATCTACCCTTATAAAGCTAACTATGCTTAAGAAGAGGAAAATATTAATCTATAATAAAATGATAGAAGATATAAGTGATATGATACAGAAAAGTGCATTGTTAATGGGAGAAAACACCTAACCCAGGTTTATTGCTAAGAAGACTACTCAGGGAAAGACTTTTATACCAAGAACCAAAAGATGAACAAGCCCAATCTGAACTAAGAGATCACCAGGCTTGTGATATAATCTAAACAGGGCACACTCTGGAAGTGTATCTGTGGAACAGCACTAAGAGGTGGTCCCAGCTTCTGATAAAAAGCCTTTCTCACCTGGGATATCCTGAATCTGTTTTTTGAACCTTGAAAACAATTGAAAAGATGACATTGCTTCTCAAAGTTTGGCTCTGACAGGAGCAGCATCAAGGAGCAGATGTGGAGGGTCATCTAGAGATAGTGCCCAGGTCCCTGACAGGGGCCTCCCAGCCATTTTCAGATCAGTCCAGGAATGACCGCAAAAGTACATGCTACTAAACCTATAGATATTTATGTCTGTTCCTAGGTAGTTTAACCCTGTGTTAAAATCCCAACAACTTGTAGCGATTTTAAGCTACCATGTGGAGCACTTTGCACAGCTTCAGTTGCCTCCGTCAATTTATGTTTACATATGTATTTTTCTTTTTTTTCTTAAAATTATTTATGTGGTTAACTATAAGTAAAGATGAGGATGTAAAGAACTTTCTAAGTGTGACATCAAAGAAGAACATCTTACCACCAGTGTGGGAGTCCCTCCCTCTCTTACCCCAATAGCTTTTGATTTTCTTTTTGTATGTGAGTTTCCTATTATATTAATTCTAGAGGCCTGGTGCACGACATTCATGTAATGGCAGCGGGGGTGGGTCCCTCAGCCCCGCCTGCACCCTCTTGAAGTCCGAGACCCCTCAGGGGATGTTCCACTGCCACGGAGGTGGGAGAGGCTCCTGCCACTGCCTCTGCGCTCACCAGCCGTGAGCCTGGCTTCTGGCTGAGTGGTGCTCTCCCTGTGGGAGCAACCTGACCACCAGGGGGCAGCTCCTGCATTGAGCATCTCCCCCCTGGTGGTCCATGCATGTCATAGCAACTGGTTGTTCTGCTGTTTGGTCTATTTGCATATTAGCCTTTTATTATATAGGATCATTCAATTTTATTTATAAAATCTTTATGTTGTATTATAGATCTTAACATTTTATATCTCCTGCGATTGTTTGCCTTTTTATTTATTCATAGACCTTTTTTTGTCAAATAAATTAAGAATTTTTTCTTGGCAGTTTTATGTTGGGTTCAATGTTTACTTTTTTTGTAACACTTCTTGAAATATTGATAATACCACTCAAATTAGTATTAGTACCTTCCAGAGGTCTTAGTGTTCTTTGCTTACTCAAATTTTGGAAACACTGAACTAAAAGAATATCCCTTAGTATTGCAAAGTTAGTGTGATTTCCTATAGAGGAAAATTAAAAGGCAGAGGATATTTTGTTTTGGAAAAGAAATAGATCTAAATGACTAATGACCAGGGAGTAATATTTAAAGAATAAATTCATCTGAGAATATTTTCTTCAGGGCTCACTTTTTAAAAAAATCTCAAACTTGTAATGAAAAAGGCTGTCCATAGATATTATGAGAGTTTCATGGAAGAAAAATTTCAAACAATTGAATCATTACCACAGTTTTCTAATTTTACTTCGAAAACTCTTTTTGAAAATCATTCAACTTACTTTCTCTCTGAATACTAACCAACTGTGTTAAAGCATTCTTACACCTCCTCTTAACTATATGGAACAATAGGCATACAATACTATGTGTTCAAACTTTACTTTAGAGAGGGGGTCAGACAATAAGCAAGGAATCTCTTCTGAACTGAGACCCTCAGAACAGCCTTAGTTTTCATGGATCAGCTTTCCTATTGCATTTTATTAGCACAATTTAGATTTCTGGGTCTTGTCGGTGGCAACAGCTCTGAGTACTTGGTTAGGCTTTGACAGGTCAGGGTAACAAGGCAAAAGGGAGGAGGGCAAAGTGAATTGAGCCACAGGTGGGAAACAGCATTGGATTCTGGCAGACACAGTGCAATGGGGTTTTAGCTGCTGAGTGCTGAAACATCCCATTAAAAGTTACAGTCTGGATGACCTCATCCTATTATTGTAATGGGACAGATTATTAGATGGATGGTTTCCTTTGCATTGCTGGACTCAGTTCAGATGACGCTGGGATTTTAATATTGTATTCACAATTCAGTAGTTTGAGAGCAGGGAGAAAAGAAGGAAATAACTAGCTCTGAGCATAACTGACCTAATCCTGGGTGATCTGGGTGATATTCATATATATATATATATATATATATATATAGCTTTACCTAGAATTCCATCAAGCAATGTGCCAAGGAATGACTTATATACCGGAAGGAGAACAATTGAACAAGTGCTTCAATGTAGCCTGAGGCTTACATTAAATCTGGACAGAGGCAAGATTGACAGAGGCAATTGAAGCTGCACGAAGTGCCCATCTGCAGTGGGTCAGGAGAGCTGGGAATTAGAAAATTTTAAAGTCGTCTGTGAAAGACAGGTATAGGAAGCCTAAGTCAGAAAAATAAAAATTTTGTCCCAGCTTCACAAGGAAATGCCAAAAAGTCTACCTTTGGGTTCCCAGATTTAGCAAATAAAAATACAGGCACCCTTCCTGTATTTGAATTTCTGATAAATAACGAATAATGTTTTAGTATAATTATGTCTCAAATATTGTGTGGGACATACTTATATTAAGAAGTTTTTTGGGCCCAGCCTTCGTGGCTAACCTCCTATGAACCAGGAGGTCAAGGTTCTATTCCCAGTCAGGGCACATGCCCGGTTGAGGGCTCGATCCCCAGTGGGTGTGTGCAGGAGGCATTCAATCCGTGATTGCTCTCTCATCATTGATATTTCTCTCTCTCTCTCTCTCTTTCTCTCTCTCTCTCTCTCCTTCACCTTTCCTCTCTGAAATCAATAAAAATGTATATTTTAAAAAATAAATTATTTGGTGTTTTTATGAAATTCAAAATTAACTCTGAGTCCTGTATTGTATCTGGCAACTGTACTCCAAACCAAACCCTACTTTCCTATTAATCCATGATTATGAGTGTTAGTAATCTGGGATGGCCTGAGAGGCATTGGATCTCTTGAGATTTTGACACTTCTCTGTTGTTGGGTGAATCTAGTTTTGCTGAATGGAGTAAGCTGAATAAAATATTGATTTAGTGCAGTTGAAGAAGTTACTGCAAATTGTGATTAGGAAACACAAAAATTTATCTGAATCCTCTGATTATGGAACACATTTTTATTTATTAATATTATCAATGAACCCAGGTTAACGATCTCTATTTTATTTTTTAAACAATTTTAATAGTGATGATAGAAAATACCATGTAGGCATTGTTGGAGAGATTAGGTAGTTGGAAATATTTAAAATTGTCCTATTTTGACCTGTAGATTAGAACCATTTGACATCTCAGACAAATAACAGAGTAATCACAATAATTCACATCATAGTAATTTTGACTTCCCCAAACCTATATAAATCCTTCTCCAGTTATTGCTGATCTTATTTTTATTCTTTAGTGCACAGAAAGGCATGCACATACAGTCATTTATCAAATAAGTTTGCACATCTTGACAATGAGACATCATCAAATGTTCATGTGCATGTAATTCATGTACATGCACGTTATCGTAGAACTTCAGAGTAACTACATTTTAACCAAGTTTGGGCTCTTGGGTAAAAATTTATTGTGAAGTAATTAATCTTAAAAAATAAAATATCATTGCTTTGGTGATACACTAGCGACTGAGACACCATGCAGTTTAAGCTGTGGGCAACAGGTCTTCTTCCCAAATCTGCCTTGCAGCACGGAGTCAAGGAACCATTGGTTCAGATGTGCACCCTCTCTCCTCCTGTCTCTGCAGAGAGTGGAGAAGCAGTGTTTACCATTCCCAGAATGAGACACAGAGCTGCATCTGCCACCCACTCTGACTGAAGGGACATTCATTCTCCCAGGTGGCTCAATCTCTACTTATTGACAATGATATCACTTATCAGCTTGGGCTGTAATAAGCTGCCTTATTGACTTCTGCCTCATCACTCCTCCCGCTAGCTCCCTGTCACAGGCACCACTGCCTTCGCTTTATTGGCTTATTGATAGTCCCATCCATCTTCTTCAAGGACGTTGACAGGCTGGCATTTGACTCTCCTGTGTTTCTGCGATTTTTACAGCCTGCAGGATGGCTGCCTGAAGCCTTTGAAGCTTTGCCCAAAGGGCCAGTGTGCAACATACTCCTGCTCGCTACACCCAGGGATGCTAAACATTCTTTATTGCCAAATATGGAATTGTTGATAAATTTTGTCTGCCAGTATTAAGGTGCAAGAGAGAACTAATTTTTGACCTAGGAGCTATTACAACACAGCTTCAGACTGTTTTTCCAGGTGCTTCCTTTGAGAGCTCTCTGACGGTGGGACTGACAGAGCCCTGTTTCCCCAGGTATTCAAGCAGAGCCAAATAGCTGCAGGGGTGTGAGTTATTCCCTTCCACTTCGTATAACTTCAAAACCACATCGGGGGGCTCTGACAAGATTATTGGGGACTGATGGAAAGAAAAACCTAATTTCTAATACTAAACTCATTGATTTTCAAAGACAGGATAACAACTCAATTTTTTTTTTTAATTTAACATCAGTGTTTATGCCTCTGGCATGTGGAGAAATTATTTGACTCGTAAACTGAGTATGTTTGAGTTGGAACTATTCAAAGAATGAGACATCATGATGTAATGAGTTTTCACGGGGGGAAAAGCAGGGGTTATAAAATAGGAATGCTTTCAGGGGTCCACACTAATGTATATTGTTAAACATGCATTTTTTATCCCATCCTTTCTAGATCTTGAATGAAAATAATCTAGGCAACATCTGTGGGAGATAAATTAAGGAGTTATATCAGCTGCAACCAAAAGTCTAGAAAAAAAAGTGTTTCTTTAACTCTAATTGGTCTCTCTAGGAATTTACCCCACAGGTGAGCTTCACAACAAAGCTTTAAAACATGCTCTTTTCGTTTGAAGAACTGCAAATGCCTCTTAGGAAACAAAAAAAGTAAATAAAAAATAAAAACAGGAGCTTCTCATAATTATAGAATGATGATTATCATCACATGAATAGCACACGATTTAATTATCATTAAAATTCTTATTAAATTTATAGAAGGTAAATATTAATTTGCCATTACCAGAGGAAGAAATTGATGCATCGTAAAGTTACTGAAGCTGCCAAAGATGCACAGTTAGAAAGTAAGTTCCTCTAGGAATCAGTGCTACGCTCTGTCTCTGCAAAGCCCAGTCTTGTAACTGCTGTGTGGCTTTATCTGCACCCCGTGTGCACATTTTTCAATGTTTTTTTATGAAAGCTTTGAAACAATAAAATCTCAATATCTAAGGCAGACTGTGTTATGCTTGGGAAAAACAATAAATGTGGACTTTTGAATATGCTTTTATTGATTTCAGAGAGAAAGAGAGGGGGAGAGAGAGATAGAAACATCAAAGATGATAGAGAATCATTGGCTGCTTCCTGTATGATCCCTAGTGGGGATTGAACCTGCAATCCAGGCATGTGCCCTGACCTTGAATTAAACTGTGACCTCTTGGTTCTTAGGTTGATGCTCAACTACTGAGCCACATTGGCCGGACAAACCATGGACTCTTAAATAATTTGATATTTGAGGACTGTTAGGAATCAAGGCTGAAAAAAAGTAATTATGAGGAGCTATAAAATATCAATCCATGCATTTTTATTTTTTAATCCAAAAGATGGCAACATTCATTTACTTTCAAGCCATTGCTCCATGTTTTTACAAAAAACAACTAAAGAATCCCTACCCTGTCCCTGCCATCTTCAGGAGTGTCTTCATTAGAGGTTTATTGCATACCACTAATCTTTTGAGAAAATAAATATATTCCATATTCACTCTTTTCTGTGTTGTAAAACAAACATTTGTAACTTATTTGGTATTTTGCTTTGCATTTTGTTCTCAAGTGGCATAATAGAAAAATTTTAATGACATGGTGCACAGAACACAACATTATATGTGAATAACTTCATATCCACAGCAACACAAACACAACATTATACATTCAACCAGCCACCTGAAGCTAAGAAAGGTATCTTGAGATCAGAAACCAGTGGAATTATAGGAGAGTATACCAGTGTTTCTACAAAGCGTTGGTAAAATAAAACAGCGTCAAACAATAAGAAATTTGCTTCACAAGATTAGTAATAGAGATCATTGTAAAGCCTTGTGCTGAGGGGAAAATGATGAGAATAGTTATACACCAGAATGATTACTTCAGCCTTGACAACTTTGTGGAGCCTCATTTCTCTCGTCTATTATCATGGTGTAAAGAGAGCACCGAATTAGGGCACAGCACTCTGCATATGTTTGCTGGGGTTGCCATAGGCAATTATCATAAGCTGGGTGATTTAAACAAGAAAACTTCATCTCCTCACAGTGCTGGAGGCTGGAAACCCCAAATCAAGGGCTGAGCAGGCCCACCTCCCCTCTGAGTGTGTCATCCTTCCTACCTCGTCCTGGCTTCTGCTGGTGGCCTTCAATCCTTAGCATGTCTTGTCTGGCAGCTGTGTCACTTTGATCCTTGGCTCTGTCACCACATGGCTGCCTTCATGGTATCTTCCCTCTGTGTATGAGTTTTCGTGTCCAAAAGGGCAGTCTGGACACAGCGGTCATATTGGATTAGGGTCTACCTTAATACTTTGTTTTAACTTTATTGCCTCTGTAAAGACCTTATTTCTAAATAAGGTCACATTCAGAGGTACTGAGGGTTAAGTCTTCAAATGATCTTTGCTGAGGACACACGTCAACTCACAACACAAACCATAAAGAGCAGAACAAAAGCACTTCACGCCACAGTAAGAGGCTAACATCCTACTGGTTGGAGGCAGAGGTGGGGGCGTATGGGGGATGGAGCAGGCCAACTTTGTCTGTTTCTGCTAGTCTTAGAAACCGCCTGTCAAAACAGTCATGATAGCCCTAACTGGTTTGGCTCAGTGGATAGAGTGTCGGCCTGCGGACTGAAAGGTCCCAGGTTCGATTTCGGTCAAGGGCATCTACCTTGGTTGCGGGCACATCCCCAGTAGGAGGTGTGCAGGAGGCAGCTGATCGATGTTTCTCTCTCATGGATGTTTCTAACTCTCTATCCCTCTCCCTTCCGCTCTGTAAATAAAATATATTTAAAAAAACAAACAAACAGTCATGATAGCAACCCTAGCTGGGTAGCTCAGTTGGTTAGACTTTGTCCCCATACTCCAAGGTTGCAGGTTCAATCCTGGTCGGGGCACATCCAGGAAGCAACCAGTGAATGCATAAAATGGATGGATGGAGCAGCAAATTGATCTCTCTCTCTCTCTCTCTCTCTCTCTCTCTCTCTCTCTCTATCTCTCTAAAAACAATAAATAAAATGTATACATAAAACATTCACGATACCCTTTTCCTGAATGCTCTCTGCTCTCTTTTGCGAGTCAGAAGATATCCTTCAATACATGTTAGGAAAAAGTCCATATCCTCCTACATGAAGGGCCTCCTGCATCAGCCCTCCTCCCTTGTTAAGAAAATCCACAAGTCTCCATTCACTTCAGTCTGGAGCAAAAAAAAAAGTTTAGGGACAGACAATGGAGGGACCTTTTAGCAGGGGTCCTCAAACTACGGCTCGCAGGCCACATGCGGCCCGCCGAGGACGTTTATCCGGCCCACCGGGTGTTTTTGCCGCCACTGCCTGTCCTGCTTAGTAGCCGACTTAGCAGTGTGCATAGGAATTTGTTCATAGTTGTTTTTCAAAACTACAGTCCGGCCCTCCAAAGGTTTGAGGGACAGTGAACTGGCCCCCTGTTTAAAAAGTTTGAGGACCCCTGCTTTAGAGGGTCCATGAGCTGCTAACACCCAATTGCTTCTTATTAAGGTAACATGATTCTCATTTATAGCGCGGAGAAATAATGAGTCCTTGAAGTTAGATGGTGTCTGGGTCATTTAACATGAAGAAATAATGGAAAGAGAAGTTACTCTACTTAATCTGAATTGTGTGGAAAGGGACTTAGTTTTAGTCTGACTTCCAAAAAAGGAAGGAATGGTGATGCCCTATTGCTCTTCAAAGGGTGGACATGATAAGCATTTTTACAGCGAGAAGCAAGAGAGAGCTCAGGGGATTTGCACAGTCTCCATTTGTCTTTCACATCAGGGCAGAGCAGACAAGGATCAAATTAAGAGTAAGTTGGAGACATTCTGACACCAGGAGAACATTCTCATTTACCAAAATTGAATAAAGTGGAAAGCTGTTCATTATTAATATTGAATTATGATTTTATTTTGGAAAAAGTGGCATCATATTAAAAAGAGCATAGCAATTCAGTTCATTTTCTTGTTTTAATATTTATTTATTTTAAAAAATATTTTGAAAAGCTATGTGTCTATCCAGTGTCTGAAGTAAGATTTGCTAGAAATCAAACTACATATTTACTAGGTGCCTACTGTGTTCAAATTTATGTACGTGGCCCTTATACCACAGTTGAAAGGCCTGGTTCAAGGTCATTTTAAATGTTTTAACTGTTTTGTATGGTGCAATGTCCATATTAAGCAGTTCATCACAACCAATACAGATAACTGCTTTAAAGGCAAGGGGAACCCTGGCTGGTGTTGTTCAGTGGTTAGAGTGTCACCCATTCACTGAAGTGTGGCAGGCATGATTCTGGATCAAGTACACATCCCTGGGATTCAGACCAGAGATATTTGTGAGCACAGTTCTCTATCTACTAGTCTTCCTTCTCCCTAGATCTGAACACTACTTTGAAAAACATTTGTGAGTTGTTATGAGAATGATTCACTTTCATGACTTTTATCAAATATTCACGTTTCTCTTCAAATACACCTAAAATTTTCACAGTGCACAGGACCTGTGGATTTGACTCAGTCAGACAAGAAACTCCCTAGCAACTGTCTCCATTTCTCTATTGTATAGTCCAGTGGTGATTGTAGAGGGGAGGGCACGGGTGGAGGTGGAAGAGAGCATAGGGATAAATGATGATTTAAAAAAATGAAATACAATAAAATAAAATTTTCAAAAAGAGAGAGAAGCAATAAAAGCACTAATGATGAAGTGTGCACTGATCAAGCAGTTTGTTGTCTCATTTGTCCTTTGTGCAGGTGACATGAAGAACTGTGAAACTCATGCCAGGCTTGGTAGACTAGTTGATCTTTTAGGTAAAGCTAATCAATGTAAAGGCTAATAAAGCATCCATCTGAGAGTTTTGCCAATACTTTTTTTCTAGTTCTTCTAATGACATGATCCTGATCTCCTCTGAGATATTTGAAGAAGGGAAATGTTCTTACCCATGAGCCTTCTCTTTCTTTGCCTTTCTAGTTTCCTTGCTGTTATTGTCTTCATTATTCACATTCCAAGAATTTGAAGACTATATAAAGACCCACACTTGTCACCTAGCTGAATTATTTGCTCTCCAAAACCTCACAAATTAACATAATACTTTTTATTTGTAAGAGGCAATAGACCTTAGTTCTTTTTCTTCCCATAATTATCTTTTCTATTATCCTTCTCTCTCAATTTTTTTCTCATTAGCCAAAATGACACTAACTGTCTCCTTTAAGGATTCTGATTATAGCCAGTCTTCCAAGGATTCTCTTGTCAATGGTGCTATACTAGCCAGGGCTCTTGGTTGCAAAGAGCAAAAGCCAGTTGTGCAAAGTTAAGAAAATTTTAGGAGAAACTAAAAAAAGATCTCATAGGCACTAAGGGAAGGATGGAGAATCAGCCTGTGCAAGTGGGAGCCATCAGTGGGGGGAAGTAGGCAACACCACTTGCAGAGAAAATAGGGGTGAGATGTTGTTGTCACTGTCGCTGGGTACCTAATCCATAACTGTCACAATCACACTGCCAACACTGGACCCTGTCTGCTGCAGTCACCACTGCTCACTGTGCTTAAATAAATTCTCCATACTTCCACGGGCCTCTTATTCCAGGATCAAAATTGTGAGTGGGAGTATCTAACTAGTTAAATCAGCCTGTGATTTTGCTGCCAATAATCAGGGAGACTGAGTGGTGGGCATTTGCAGTTTTTAGTACAAGAAATGAGGCTCTGCCTTCCACCAACATTCATACAATAGTTAATTCCCAAGAGGCAGAGGAGTATCATATCAAAAATGTCAGTCCCTGGAAAAAGGCTACAACATAGGCATATTTTATAGATATGACTGAAACATGCCTCTGTCCTTGATAAACTCACAGTTCATTTGGAGAGAGTCTTACACCAACAAATCAGAAGGCGGTGTTCTTGAGTATGTCATGGGATATTTCACAGATTACTTTGGGATGAGAGATGTAGGAGGAAAATATTCTGCATATAGTAATCTGGGAAGACTTCACAGAGGAGATAGTATTTGTTCAAAGTATAATGCCTGTGCCCATTTAATAAATGATATTATTCTTAAAATACTAATATACATACATTCCTCACATATATTAACATTTTCTAACCTCCTAGCAATCAGAGACAGGTGTAACTGTGGCCATTCTGCAGATGCTGACCAAAGAAATTTACGCAGGTTAACCAGTTAGTAAATGGCCAAATCAGAATGTAAACTCAGACTTTCATAGATAGCCTTTGCCTTCTAATCATCATATAGAATAAGAGAAAACAGATATGACCAAGCCAAGTTTAGTATTCATAAGGATAAGAGTAAGAGCTATAAAATGGCCTGGAGATTTTGGGAAACTATGAAAAGTCATAAAGTAATAATCACAAATTCTTTATTGAAGACTAGAGGCCCGGTACATGAAATTTGTGCACGGGGGTGGGGGGTGTCCCTCAGCCCAGCCTGCACCCTCTCCAATCTGGGACATCCGTCTCACAATCCAGGACTGCTGGCTCCCAACTGCTCACCTTCCTGCCTTCCTGATTGCCCCTAACCGCTTCTGCCTGCCAGCCTGATCACCCCCTAACTACTCCCATGCCAGCTTGATTGATGTCTAACTGCTCCCCAGCCAGCCTGTTTGCCCCCAACTTCCCTCCTCTGCCAGCCTGGTCACCCCTAACTGCCCTCCCCTGCAGGGTTGATCACCCCTCAACTGCCCTCCCTTGCAGGCCTGGTCCCTCTCAACTGCCCTCCCTTGCAGGCCTGGTGCCTCCCAACTGCCCTCCCCTGCTTATCTGATTGCCCATAACTGCCCTCCCTTGCAGGCCTGGTCCCTCCCAACTGCCCACCCCTGCTGGCCATCTTGTGTTGGCCATCTTGTGTCCACATGGGGGCAGGATCTTTGACCACATGGGGGCAGCCATCTTGTGTGTTGGAGTGATGGTCAGTCTGCATATTAGTCTTTTATTAGATAGGATAGAGGACTGGTGCATGGGTGGAGGCCAGCTGGTTTCCCCTGAAGGGTGTCCTGGATAAGGGTGGGGTCCCCTTGGGGCGTGGGGCGGCCTGAGCGAGGGGCCTGTGGTGGTTTGCAGGCCAGCCACGCCCCCAACTGACCCAAGTGGAGGCCCTGGTATCTGGATTTTATTTATCTTCTACAATTGAAACTTTGTAGCCTTGAGCAGAGCCAAGCCTTCTGCTCGCTCCCTGGCGGCAGCCATTTCTGTTGGAATTTATGTATCTTCTATAATTGAAACTTTGTAGCCTGGAGTGAAGGCCTGAGCTGGCCAGGGCTGCAGAAGCTTGGCTTCCTTCATCTCTGGGGGCAACCCTAGCCTCCTGCTCTCTGCAGCTCCGTGGCTGCCGCCATTTCTGTTGGAATTTATTTATCTTCTATAATTGAAACTTTGTATCCTTGAGTGGAGGCCTGAGCCCGCCAGCATGTGTGAAAAGCTTGGCTTCCTCCATTGCCAGGGAAATCCAAGCCTCCCTCCTGCTCTCTGTGGCCACAGCCATCTTGGTTGGGGTTAATTTGTATACTTGCTTTGACTGGCTGGTGGGTGTGGCTGGTGGGCATGGCTTGTGGGTATAGTGGAGTGATGGTTAATTTGCATATTGCTCTTTTATTAGATAAGATTACTATTTGCTAGACCTGGAGCTGTCCATGTCTTGCTCATTTAATACTCCCACTGATACAATGAATTAAGTATTCTTAAAATTTCAATTTTCCTAATGAGAACATTGAAACTTGATAAGGTCAAGTGATTCTCAAGGTTTCATAGTTGGTATGTGTTGTAATAATCTATTACTATCAAACAAGCTAAACTAAACCTCAATGGCTTAAAAACAAATACTCTCCCCACACACACACACACACACACACGCACAAAAAATCCAAGCATTTTATTTATTTTTTTAAGATTCTGTGACTCAACTGAAGATTTCTTTTATTTGAATGGGCTGGGATGTTTGACATGGCTCACTGACATATCTGGTGCCTTGCGGGGGATGGCTGGAAGGTTGAGCCTCCCTCCCTAGTCTCAGGGCCTCTTTACCCGCTTGTGGCCTCTCCACAGGGTGAATGTCTCCATCGGCTCTCTCAGTCAGGGAAACTAGATCGCTCACATGGCAACTCAGGGCTCCCCACAGCACAAAAGCAGAAGCTGTAAGGCTTTCTTAGGGTTCAGGCCTGGAACTGGAATAGCATCACTTCAACTGCATTTTACTGACTACAGTGAGTTATAGGCCCAGATAAGATTCAATGTGCAAGGGGACTCTATAAGAATATGAATTTGGGGAATAAATGTATATGGGGGTCACTTTGGAGAACTAGTTTTCATAATGTGTTTTGTAGCTCCAACCATGTGTCCTGACCTGGAGGCTATACTTTTTCACATAAAGTCTATGAAAATCAGGAATAGGAGAGGGTGGGGGAGTGAAGAGGGATGACAGGAGACAAGTTGTAGGATCATACTCTGAGGACAGGGTCCAAGTGACCTCTAGAGCAAGCTAAGGGACATTTTCCATTGCTGTTCACTTGACCATCAGCAATTTATACTTCAACTTGTTCTTCAAAACTATGCTGTATGTTGGAAGTGAGGAATAAGTTCTTCAGGTTCTTAAAATGGTCATCTTTCTCTCTTAAATTAGGTGTGCTACTTATTTCTATAGTTCATATTCATGGAGAAATGTGCTGGGTTAGAAGTAATATTAGATGTAGTGCTTAATAATGATGTTTTTTTTCAATAGATGGAGTCACACATATGTTGATATATATGAAATTTGATATGTATTCTATTTTGTTGTATTGACAACAAGCTTCAAAACATCATATGTCAAATTTACTGAAGGTGTTAACATCATAGATATTTTTACGCTTAAAAATGTCGAATTTTGCCCTAACTGGTTTGGCTCAGTGGATGGAGCATCGGCCTGCAGACTAAAAGGTTGAAAGGTCCCGGGTTCAATTCTGGTCAGGGGCATGTACCTTGGTTGAGGGCACATCCCCAGTAGGAGGTGTGCAGGAGGCAGCTGATCGATGTTTCTCTCTCATGGATGTTTCTAACTCTCTATCCCTCTCCCTTCCTCTCTGTAAAAAATCAATAAAAATATATTTTTTTAAAAAATGTCGAATTTCATGCCAAAAAAAGAGCATTTGCAAGAAGTTTTAATTCATTACTTTATTTTGAACAAAAGTGCTGCTAAATACTTTGGGAAGCTTATGGTGAACATGCTCCATCTCAAGATACTTGTGAACACTGGTTTAATCACTTTAAAAGTGATTATTTCAATGTGAAAGACAAAGAACATTTAGGTCAACCAAAAAAGTTCAAAGAACAACATTGCAAGCATTATTGGATGAAGATGCGTGTCAAAGTCAAAACTACTTGCAGAAAGATTAAACGTTGCTTAGCAGACAATACCCAATTGTTTATAAGCAATGGGAAAGATTTTAAAGGAAGGCAAATGGGTGCCACATCAACTGAACGAAAGACAAATGGAAAACCAAAAAGTCATCAGTAAAATGTTGTTTCAACGGCATGAAAGAAAGCCTTTTTTGTATCAAATTGTGACTGGTGATGAAAAGTGGGTTTATTTTGAGAATCCCAAACTCACAAAATCATGTGATCCAGGTCAACCATCAACATTGACTGCAAGGCCAAATCGCTTCAGAAAGAAGACAATGCTTCTGTATTTGGTGGGATCAGGAAGGTATGGTGTATTATGAGCTTCTAAAACCAGGTGAAACTATTAATACTGATTGCTACCTACAACAAATATCCATTTGAACCACGCTTTGATTGTGAAATGACCAGAATGTGCCAGAAGACATGGCAAAGTAATTTTCCTTCATGATGATGCACCATCACACACTTCAAAACCAGTAAATGCTAAGTGAAATAAGCCAGGCAGAGAAAGATAAATATCACATGATCTCACTCATTTATGGAATATAATGAACAACATAAACTGATGAACAAAAATAGATCCAGAGACAGAGAAACATCAATCAGAACATCAAACCTCAGGGAAGGTAGGGGAGGGTGGAGGTAAGTGGGGAGAGATCAACCAAAGGACTTGTATGCATGCATATAAGCCTAACCAATGGACATAGACAACAGGGGGGTAAGGGCATGAATGGGAGGGGGTGGGGGGGGTATTGGGGGAATAAGGACACATATGTAATACCTTAATAAAGAAATTTTTTTAAAAAACTGTTAAAGACACGTTAAAAGATCTTGCCTGGGAAGTATTAACCCACCTGCTGTATTCACCAGACATTGCTCCTTCAGATTACCACTTGTTCTGATCAATGGCACACGCACTTTCTGAGCAGCACTTCAAAACATATGAAGAAGTGGAAAATTAGGTCTCTGAATGATTTGCTTCAAAACAAAACAAGTTCTATTGAAAAGGTATCCACAAATTACCTGAAAGATGGGGGAAATGTGTAGCTAGCTATGGACATTACTTTGAATAAAGCACTTTTGATATTTCTCTTGAAATTATCATGTTTTATTTGATTACAAAATTCACATTATTAACTGGTAGACCTAGTAAAAGATAAAGTCTTCACTAATCAATTTGTTTAGGAAGCAGGTTCTAAATCTTTCCTTTCCATCTTTCATTTTCTTCCTGTCATAACATTTCATTCTACAAGTGGCAGAAGAATGTGTATTATCATGTTTTCCACAAAAAAGTGTTATATTCCCTCAGCATTTATTGAAATCTATACTGGTACCAAGTTTCAGAACACAAAATTAAAGGATTTCATTGGGGAAAGAGAAACAGTGTGACCAATTAGCAATTGAAGGGAGAACGTGAAGGGCATCAATGATTGGTGTGACCTCATTATAAAGAACAACAATACAGAAAATGAATAGGTACTAAATTAAGTTCAGTTGCTATGAAGTTTAAATATCTGATGGTTGTAGAATTGATGCACAGTTCTGCTAGAAATTTTAAGAATCTAAAACTTTTCCATCTGAAAATACATTGTTTTTAATTAGTGTCACCTGCTGATAATATCTGCAATTCTTCAAAATCAAATTCTAAACTCTCACAAATGAAAAATAATTTAATTATTAATGAGCAATCACATTCCAAAACATTTTTCATGTATTTAATATCTTTGTCTTAGTTTAATTGTAGTAATATTTTCATTTAGATGTAGTAAAATTTTCATTTCTTAACAGAATGTTTTGCTAGTTTATCTTTCTTAGAGTCAAGTTTCTAGAAGTCCTTTTAGATATTACATGCAAAAGGAAGCAGACCAGTTTATGTTCATGAAAAAAAAAAAAGTTCCAAGCTGGAGAAAAGTATCTGTGTTAGCTCCAATCAATGATCTATACAGAAAATAGATGGAATTGATTTGAAATTAAAAAAAAAACCAACAACACACAATCTTGGTGAATTTGCTATTAATGATTAGTTCTATCAAGGAGATTACTCTGTACTTGCTAATTCTAATAATATTTCACAATTAATTCTATAATAATTTATCTTAAACCCTGAAATAAGAGATATATATGAGAGATATTTCTAAGTGGTCCTTTTTTCATTATAAAACTTCTATACAGTGCAATAGACTGAATCAACAATTTTCAACCAGTGTGCCTCAAGAATTTTTAAAAGATGCAATACTTAACTATTTAGTCAGGGGCACTGACCTCTTTTCTCTTAGATTGTCAAATAAAACAATGTCAGCAGCCAGCACAAGAACAGCATTTGAAGTAAGTGAATCAACATTATACTTATTTTTTGTTGTCAGATCAGCAAAAAGTTATTTTTTCTGTATGTGTGCCACAGAATTTTAGCAATTAATGTATGTGTGTCATAAGATGAAAAAAGTTGAAAATCTCTGCATTAAATGTTCATATCCCCCAAAATGCATATGTTGAAGTCCTTTAGGAGGTAATCTATATATATGAAAGCCTAATATGCAAAGTGTCCCCTTGGAAGTTCGACTGAGAGACCAGGAGT
Organism: Ia io; assembly: GCA_025583905.1. Classification (NCBI taxonomy): domain Eukaryota; kingdom Metazoa; phylum Chordata; class Mammalia; order Chiroptera; family Vespertilionidae; genus Ia; species Ia io. Next base: position 16,503,778 of record JAJQQW010000008.1, on the reverse strand, counting down.
TTGTTCGCTCACTATGATGTACACTGACCACCAGGGGGTGGTATGGAATGAAGGAAGGCCCCAGCCAGCAGCTGGCAGCCTGCAGCTAGCAGCCACTAGGGACCCTACCTGTGCACAAATTTCATGCACTTGGCCTCTTGTTAGATCATAACAGTGGTGCCCTCATGAGTTCCCTTCCCCTTTCACCATGTGAGGACACAGTGAGAAGATGACTGATTCTGCTGGTGCCTTGATCTTGGATTTCTCATCACCCAGAAATGTGCAAAATAAATGTTTGCTGTTTAAGCCACCCAGTTTATGATATTTTTATTATGGTAGTCCAAAGTGGGACTACTATAATAAAATCAAATCCAATATTTTTTTTTTTCAGTTAGTGAATATGCCTAGCTACTGAGAGTTCTTAGAAGGTTAGTAAGAATGAAAGTCAAGAGAGGTATCAAAATATCAACTGTGTGCCAGAAATGATAAGGCATTTTCTCATTCTAGAGTCTCCACAATGCTTCTCCATTGAATCTAGGACTCTTTAAATCTGTCTTTAGGACAGGACAGGCCTTTTTAACCTGATTAGCTTAAGCCCCTCCTCCCAGGATAATCCCCCTATGAACTGATTTGGAACCCTAATTATATCTGCAAAATCTCCTTTGCCATATAATGTAACAAACACAGGAATGTATCTCATCATATCCACAAGTTCTATCCACATAAAGTCTGGATATCACATAGGGTCAAGTGTCAAAAGGTCAATTGTATTTCTGCCACTGCACATATACTTGCTTTAGGTTGATATAGCCACATCTTCCATACATAGATAGATAGGTGATACATAAATATAATTTTTAAAATAAATATATGGATAGTTTTATAAATACATTACATGTATGATCTATAGTACATATATATAAAATCCAATAGCTGTATAAACTACATATGAGTATATATTAAAAATATCTAAACATTCAAGATTTTAAAATCAAGACTTCATTCTAAATGTTATCAAGTAACTTTTCTAAGGCTATGAAAGATAATCAGAGATTTTCCAATTAAGATATTAATATGTATATTATATCAACAGATATATTTTATTCTACAACAAGTTCCTTTTAGACAGGGCCTGTCAGTTGTTTAATGTGCCTCTAGACCAGTGATGGCGAACCTATGACACGCGTGTCAGCACTGACACGCGTAGCCATTTCTGATGACACGCGGCCGCTGAGGCGGCCGCATGCTGAGGATGAAACATTTGCTGCTCCTGAGGATGAAACATTTGCGAAATAATGTTTTTTCCTCAAAGTGACACACTACCCGAGTTATGCTCAGTTTTTTGGCGTAGTTTGACACACCAAGCTCAAAAGGTTGCCCATCACTGCTCTAGACTATGTCATAGGCTTAAGTATTTCTATGTCAGTATTCATATGTAAAATTGGACTTCAATTTTCTTTTTTTGTTATCTTTGTTATTACTGTGATGCTAGAATTTTTTAGAAGCCATGTTTTTCTTTTTGTTTTGTTCTTTTTTACTCTCTGAAATAATCTAAATACGCTTAAAGTTATTTGTTCCTTAAATATTTGAAAAACAGTAGTAAAAATTATGAGCATGTTATTTCTTTTCTGTTTCTCTTTGGTATTGATTGGTCTCTTTAAAATTTCTACCTCTCCTTGGGGAAATGTTGGTAATTTAGATTTCCTTGAAAATCATATCTGTCATCCAGATTCTAAAATGAATTTACAGCCCTAGCCAGTTTGGCTCCGTGGATAGAGCCTTGGCTTGCAGACCAAAGGGTCTCAGGTTCAATTCTGGTCAAGGGCATGTGCCTAGGTTGCAGGCTCCTCCCTGGCCTGGACCCTGGTTGGGGCACGTGCAGGAGGCAACCCATCGATGTGTTTCTCTCACATCGATGTTTCTTTCTGTCTTTCCTCTCTCTTCTACTCTCTCTAAAAATCAATGGAAAAATATCCTCAGGTGAGGATTAACAAAAATAAAATTAAAATAAATAAAAAATAAAATGAATTTACATATAGCAGAGAAGATTGTTGCTGATGGTGTTTTAATTTCTCCCTCATCTTTGGTAATTTCAACATTGTAATTTCATGAATACTTACTAGTATGCTTTCTTTCTTTGTTCCTTTTATTATTTAAAGATTCACATTTTTTTTTTCTCAGTGAACCAGAATTTGGACATTTATTAGTTTTAAAGAATTGGTTTTTTTTGTTTGTTTCATTTCAGTTGTTATTGGATTAATGTCTTATTTTATCTCTCTTTTTTTAGTTATTGTTTTTGTAATGCTTGAAGTCTAATATTTATTGATATAATTTCAAGCTTATTAGTACTTACTTTTAATTGAGTTTTCTTTTTGGTCTTATTTCATCTTCCAATATATTCTGATTTATAATGTCTGCATTATTGTAGTTTTACCCATATTAAACAATTTTGTTTTAATTTTTATTTGAAACTAGTGATGCTGATGCGTGAGATTGCTTTTTTGTTTTTTAATTACGAGGTGGTAACATTTTAGATTTTATGCTTTTTTGATTTGTATTTTGTTTCCAGTTCTGTTAATAATTTATAGTTTTATTGCACTGTGAATACAGAACACTGGCCATGCAATTACTCCAGTTTTGGAATTTATTAAATATTCATTTTTAATTGTAGTACTATTCCTTTCAAGCCTTCTCCTCAAAGAAAAGGCATTAAAAATTAAGCACGTCAATCTAAGAAGGGAAACTGTTAATGGAAACACTGCCCACACGTTTCTGAGGAATTTCTCCACCAGCTCCTTCACCAAAGCAGCTGCAGCCTAGTGTGCGCAAAGAAAAAGTGAAAATGGCCTGACACTCACTAAACAGTTACAAGGTGTCGCTTAAAGAACATCAAATTCACATCCACGCAAAGGCCTTCATCTCTGTATAGATGTGACTTGACTTTGATTTCCAGAGTTACTTTTCCCAGTTTAGAAGGAGCACTTCACTCCTCAAGCATGCCATGGCAGGCCAATGCTTGATTTCCCAAGATCAGAAAATATTTATTGTCCCCTTGTCATTCTGTCAACTGTGTTGCATTCCTTGTTTTAGTTTGAAGAGAAAGAAAGAAATAAACAAGAATCATGTGATGATATGATAACTCAAAATATAATACTTTTTTCTATCATCTGCCTTCTTTTAATGGTCTAAGGCAGTGGTCGGCAAACTCATTAGTCAACAGAGCCAAATATCAACAGTACAACGATTGAAATTTCTTTTGAGAGCCAAATTTTTTAAACTTAAACTTCTTCTAACGCCACTTCTTCAAAATAGACTCGTCCAGGCTGTGGTATTTTGTGGAAGAGCCAAACTCAAGGGGCCAAAGAGCCGCATGTGCTGCAAGCCGCATGTGCTGCAAGCTCTTTGGCCCCATGAGTGTGACTCTTCCACAAAATACCACGGCCTGGACGAGTCTATTTTGAAGAAGTGGCGTTAGAAGAAGTTTAAGTTTAAAAAATTTGGCTCTCAAAAGAAATTTCAATCGTTGTACTGTTGATATTTGGCTCTGTTGACTAATGAGTTTGCCAACCACTGGTCTAAGGTAATGTTTGCATTACATATTTCATCTTAACTAAAACTCTTGGATGATGCTTTCCAGCTTCTGAATCCCACAACATAATGTGGTTCATAGACAAAGGGTGATAGCATACATTTTAGAGAAGGGTTCAAGGCAATTTGACATGCTACTCCTTATGTGTGTTGTTTAAAATTACACACACACGCGCGCGCACGCGCGCACACACACACACACACACACACACACACACACACAGAGGTTTGTTTTTTTTAAATATATTTTATTGATTTTTTTTTACAGAGAGGAAGTGAGAGGGATAGAGAGTTAGAAACATCGATGATGATAGAGAAACATCAATCAGCTGCCTCTTGCACACCCCCTACTGGGGATGTGCCCACAACCAAGGTACATGCCCTTGACCGGAATCGAACCTGGGACCTTTCAGTCCGCAGGCGGACGCTCTATCCACTGAGCCAAACCGGTTTTGGCCACACACAGAGTTTTAATGTTGCTACTGAAAAATAAGCTTGAGTTCTTTGTTATTTGATTCAATGACATTCTCTCTCTCTAGTTGGCATCCTTTTCATCTGTTAAAATGGAATAGCTGCCTGGCCAATGTGGGTCAGTGGTTGAGCATTGACCTATGAACATGAAGGTCATGTTTCAATTCCCTGTCAGGGCACATGCCTGGGATTGCGAGCTTGATCCCCAGTTTGGGGCATGTAGGAGGCATAGATCAATGATTCTCTCTCATCATTGATCTTCCTATCTTCCTCTCTCTCTCCCTTCCACTCTGAAATTAATAAAACTATTTTTTAAATGGAGTAGCCAACTTCTCACTGTGTGTAGCTAAAATTCATTCTAATAAAGAGGGGGAAAAATTCAATGATATTTAATCTAAAAAAATCCAAAGACAGAAGACTTTGGGTTCCAAATTTAAGATTAGTTTACATCCATGTCTATTCTCCTTCACCCTCACTTCCTGGTAACATGAACCCCATTTCTCCCATTTCTCGGACCCTTTGGATGCACTGATCTACTCGTTACTCCTTATGAGAACTGACAGTATTTTGTTGCCTTAAAGACCAAAGAAAATCCAAAACTGGCTATTTTCTCCTGACCTAAACAAAAGCGTCTCATGACTTATGTAAATACAATAAGCATTTATTGGTGATAGTTTTATCCTGGAGTTTTAAAATTGTTCATGTAAGGTTTTCTTAGTCTCATCATTCACATATTGTAATGAAGCAAGATGATTTCTCTCAGAAATTTGTTCCCAGTGAGAACAGAATTATTAAACATCATCATCACTGATGTTCATTAAACTTTATTACCACAGTTTGAACCCTGTCAAGTCAGACTCTCCAAATGGGTGACTGTGTGTGAGAGGCTTTAGAAAAGGAGTTGGTGTCTAGTAGAGTGTTCAGACTAACTGAACACCTGATCAGGGGCAGAGCCTCAGAGTCTGAAGATTGTGCTAAAGCATTCTTTGGACAGGTTTGCAGCAGCCTGTGACCTGTTCTTGCTGCCTTTAACCAATGTTTGGAAAGGAAATTCTTTCCCAGTAAGAAATAAGAACCTAGGGATGAAAGTTAAAGAAGGTTGGAAGGTGACAAAGATGGGCTCATTAGGAGAGAATGAATGATAGCTATTGCTTTTTTGTAAGCATCAACTCACTTTTTCTCTCATATTTAAAATGCCTAGCAGGAGCGAAATAGGGGCTTATAAAGATGAAGTGATTTGCCAGAAATCCATTTAGCTAATAATTGTTGCAAGCAGTATTCAAAACCATGGCTCCTTGATGCAAGGTACATGTATGTTTTTTCAGCTGCACTGTACCGTCTATTGATGGAAGGGAGAAAAAATATATGTGAAGGAGGCAAATGAGCAAAACTCTGTTTACTCGGTGTTAGTAAATATTTGGTTGTAGTTCATTTTAACTTGGCTGCTTAACATGCACAATAATTAGCCTGGTTGCCTTATGAATAATCTTAAATGAGGATGACTGGACTAAGATTGCTGTGATGAGCAAAGGCAATCAAAGATGTGGCGTTGACAACTATGATACTAGGTGAACAGGGAAAAGCAAAGTACAAGTTTGCATGCTGGAGACTTCAAATCAAAACTCAAGTCACTGGGCAATTCATGGCATGTTAATCCAGCCTGGTGGAATCTTGGGTACAATCTCTGCCTTTCTATGCATAGGACCTCACATGACCACACCAAGTTAGAGGTACAGTAATTATATGTTTTCTATTCTTATCGATGCAGAATTTAAAAAATCCTCATTTCCTTGGGGTATTATATTAGCCGCTATTATTTTCCTTGTGTGATGTGAACTCATTAGATTCCTGCTTTCTTAATTTTCATAAAATGTCAGAAATAAATTACTCTAATTGTCACCCAGACACAAATCTTTGGTACCGATTTTGGAGAATGAACCAGCCAACAAACCAAAAATGAGAAAGTTTCGACAAATGGAAAAATTTTTCATGACTATGAATGTCAACTTTTCTACTACCAGTCTGGTTAAAATGGAAATAACAATAGGGAGCACTAGACAGCTTTTTGAAGGTAGAGAAATAGCAGTGAAGTAATAGCAGTGAAAGGAAGAAGCTAGAAGAAGATGTAGAAGGAAGAGTCAGTTCAAAATGCAGAGTGTAAAAGTGAAAGAAATGTGTTAAGATTTATGATTCACAATATGATGATTTAAATATCCCAGAGAACTGAAACAGGAACAACTTCTAAACCATTACACATGTTTTGTTTCATTAGCCAATCTGACATTTCATGTAAAGAGAAGAATTGCTAACTGATAGGTTTAGGTTGTTAGTGCTACAACTTCAGGTCATCTACTCAAAGTTAGTTTTAAAAAGAAGAATAAAGAGGAGAGTTGGAGTAAGAAAGAAGAAGGTACATGTAATGTTTTTTCAACTGCACTGTACTGTCTTTTATTGAGGAGAGTGCTTCAGAAGAGCAATATACATTTTTACTTTATAACATGCACTATGAATTTCAAATAAGTAGTCATTTTGTAGTGAATTCAATGGAGGGTCCATGAGGATGCCTTCACACCTAAGATGGGAACATACCTCTCTCTGTCCTTCCTTTCTTTTAAGCTCCAATAGTCTTCCAGTTTTTAAGTAATGCTTATACACACACACACACACACACACACACACACACACACACACACACAGACAATCCCTATTGTTCTTCAAGTAATCTTTATTCAGATTACTATTCAACATGTATACTACAGGTTACTAGGCAAGTCTCTCAGCTGTGAACTGTGTGGTAGCCAAGGAAGCATGATTTAGAGAGAAAGTTGTCTAAAGAAGAGGGCTTAATGCCTAGAGGTGGAGGAGACCCTGGGAGGGTCAGGGAGGCTTCTTCTTTTTCCCCCAGGGTTTTCCTCCATCTTAGTCTGTTCCAAATGTCTTGCTTCTCATAATCTGTTGCCATTACCCCTCTCTGAAGGATGTGTGGGCTGCTGTCTGCAGGAAGATTGAGGCTTCATCTTTGACAGTGATCCTTTGGCAAAGTTAATCTCTGCTTCTATATCCCTTTACTTAGAGTATTTTGTTTGAAATTCACTAATGTAAACTTTCTGTGGGTAGTCCTCAGGATTGGAAATCTTATGGCCCAATGAGATAACAATTTAGTTCTGTTCCCTAGATGACACCTATTTTATAAGAGAGTAATTGACCTTTAAAGAGGTCTGTCCTCCTGATGAGATGGCACATACTGTCCATTAATGTACTGAAGTTAAGTGATCATCAAAGAGATAATGGACCCCATGATGAGAGCAGCTGAGCTTAATTTACAATGTGTCAAAATAAAAGCTGCTCAAGAGTAACTCAAAAATTGACCCTCTGAGGCTCCTTAGATATGTTTGCCAATGGCAGCAAGAAAAGGTGGTGAAGCCACTCCGAAATGCATTCTACAAAATCCATCCAAAATAGAGAAGTGCAGCTGCTTTCCTATAGATGAGCAGAGATATTCCATGAAGCTACTGAAACTTCAGTTTTGGGATTCTCATTTGCATGGGTCCCCTCTTGAGCTATTAAAAAATTAATTTCTAATTTTGTGTTCTTTATAAAATAGGTCTATATTATAGTATGAATATTTATGTCTCTTCCAAAATTCATATGATGAAATTCTAATTCTTAAAGATGATACTATTAGGAGGTGGGATCTTCAGGAAATGCTTAAGTATGAGGGTGAAGCCTTCATAAATGGGATTAGTGCCCTTAAAAAAGGGGCTCCAGAGAGATCCCTAGCACCTTCCACATGTGAAAACACAGACTGAGGGAGCAACCTACGCACCAGGAAGAGAGCCTTCACCCAAACACTACTCTGCAGGAACCTTGATCTTCGCCTTCCTAGCCTCCAGAACTGAAGGAAATATGTTTCTGTTGTTTATAAGCTAACCAGTCAGTGATATTTTGTCATAGCAGCCCAAACAGACTAAGATAATCTCCAAAGTTATAGAAGTGACAAGTAGGGTCAAGAGATTTTGCAAAAACAAACAAACAAATAAAAAATCAACCAATCAAGCAAAATAGAACAATTCAATATGTTCAGTTAAATTTGAATTTCAAATAAACAATGGATTTTTTCAAAATATAAGTATATCCCATTAAATACTTGTTATGTAATACTTGGGAAACTAGAAAACTTTAGATCTGGAAGAAAACTTGGAGATCACTTTGAACTTTTCCATTTTATCAAGAAGGACTTTGAAGCCAAATTGCTAGTCTTGGGTTAATAGTTGTAGTAGGTCTTCAGAGCTAGTGTCATTTCCACTACATCATTATTTTTCCATATGAACATTACAGCAAATTGTTGATTACTGATTCTTTCTTTTTTGAATTTTGATCAACCTGCTGTTTTATGGAAAAAGCCTCAAACCAAATTAATGATAGGGTAGAATCCAGGAGTCCACTCATATTTCTTTTCTCTACTATCTCTGGTAAATACAAACAATGAAGCTGTCTGTGTGTCTGACTAATTGATAACGCACTATTCTGTCACTTCATTTTTTTCTTTTAAAGTAAATCATGTAAGTCTAGCAGAGAGAATATTTCTGTTTTTCCCCAAGTGACACAAGCAGCGATGTCACAGTAATTTGGTCTTAATTAGTACAATATCAAAAGAAAACCCTTGTGAATGAGGTTTAAGAGATCAGGAGGAAGGTGCTAGCTAGCTTCAAGCTTTTAATTCCTTGGGTTCCATAATGGTCTTAGCATTGAGACTAAAAAATGAAAAATATGTAACTGGAAATAATTCATGTAATTATTTTGTTAATGAGATTTTATTTGTGGAATAGGGAGGAGTAAAGTAGCTAAGAAAACAAAGTTCAAGTTAATTCCAATTCATAACTTTCATAGCATTTGATAAATCTTCCTGGGAAATAAATAGCAGTGAGGGATAGTGAACTGGGGTATCTTTTCTGTTTGCTTTGTAAATGGAGACAATATATTGAAGCCTAATTAAAAGCTTTATAATATAATTAATGCAATTTTGAATGTGTCTATCACTAAATATTAATTATCTTGCAGCCACTAGAACAGAAAATGATGATATCTTTCATGATGAGAGTGGGGTACATTTTCTGAATATGAATGCTGTCAAACTAAGATAAATTGGTTTCCAAACTAACTATTTTTTAACAGACATCTTCATTAATATTAGCTTAAGGAGTTAAAGGGTGGTGAAATCTGCCAATGAAAATGTTTATTTTTTCTCCTGGACAAAAATCAAGTTTATGGAAAAGTTTAAGGAAAAAAGTAAACTTAATTTAAGGAATAAATATAACAGAAAAAGAATATGATGGAATTAAATGAATGCCATAAGAGAAAAAAAAACACATGTCCTTTAAAGGTTAAGAAAAAGGCTATAGCTGTTAATTTAAACAATGAGACTATTAGACAGTGGTGGTTCTAATACCTTAGCAGTCTATGTAAGCAAACCAAATCTAATTTATAAATGCCTCAAGGTGAAGAAATTGAAACCTAAGGAAAACTGATCACAGCCAGTTAAGCTTTCCCAAATTAGGTAACCACATAAACCAGTGAAATAATTTCCTGGCTTTGCTTTGATGTCCTCTATGTCTTTACCCTAGCTCCTGTCTGTGGAATGCTCCTAACTACTTCCGGTTTGGTGCTGCCTTCTTGAAAACATTTTTTGCTCAAATGATTAAAATTTTTAATGTGCCCTTAGTTTATCTCTTAGCATACTAAATTAGGAGAACAATTCTTTTTTTTCAATTATTCTTTCATTTATTCTCACTATTCAGAGCTTTCATAATTCATATGATTTCATTTTGAGCGGAAACCTTCAGAATCTTTGAATTGAAGAGTAAAACACCTAACAAAATTCTCATGTCTTGGAATTTTTATAGCCCATTTTAGATTTTAAGTAAATAAAAATTATTAATTCTAGAAGGCTACATATTTTAGCTTAACATAATTGTAGAAATAGTGCTATTACATTGTGCTAAGCTCTTTTCATGTTTTTCTATATCCCACAATCCTGTGAGGTAGGAGATATTGGAAAGCATTTTACAGCTGATAAAGCTGATGAGAGGGTAAATAATTGACTCAGAGCACTTGGCACAGAAAATTACAGATCTGGGATTTGAATTGCAGATGCTATTAAAGTTGAATGGTAAATTTCATGATACTTTCCTAGCTCTATTAAATATTAACCAAATATGTTGCCCATTTATAAAATAAAATGCCCCAAATTGAATTACTTTTTACCACAAGACTCTTTTATAGGCCGAAAGTAACAACATGATAGAGAAAACAGATCATTTTAAAGTGTTAGATTTTACATAGGAAAGCTCCTAATGAAACACAAATTCCTGAGGAAATGTGATCCCCCACATGCTGTCAAAGAACAAAATTATCCATGAGTCATGGTTTGCATGACTTATTTCTTGAACTATTTAACAATCTATCATTTTTGTTAGACTCATGTCCCCTCTGTACTGACCCCATGGTTGTAGCTTCTTCATGGAATGACTGTGGCTGGTGTCAAATAGGGTTTTTTTTTGTTTTGTTACTTCAAACTTCAATTCTGCTACAGTAAATCACCATCTCATCCCACTTCAGAAAGGAATAGAGTGGGTTTATGGCTCATGATCAACTACATTGTTATTATTCTTCAGGGAAGATCAGATTCTCTTTGGCTTTTTTTTCTCCAAGACTTTTCTATTAGAAGCTAGGACTAAGTTTTCATTGGCTTACTTTCTAGGACTCTGAGAGGTCCAGAAGTCTATCTGCTCACTGTTTCCTTACTTAAAACCGTAATAGTTAAGAATTAAATCAGTGATAGAACTGGATCCCAAAATAACACAAATCTTAGCAAGAATAATGGAAATAACAGCAAGCAGGTGATGCAAAGAGGTGTTCTCACACCCGTGGCAGGAGAGTAAGAGACTAGGAAAATTCCTGGGAAAATGGAAGGAGAAACCAAGAAAAGAAAACTAATGCCAAACAGTGTAGGCAGCTTGCAGTTAGCTTGTGAATGGCAAGACATTATCTTCTCCAACCAAATACACTTGAGAGCAAATGGTTAATACTTTCCCTCCCTAACCAAAGAATACATACCTTAAATCACCCTGGCCTGGAAAAATAAAGAACAAAGGCCTTATTAATAACATTTGTGCAAGCTAAACCCAAGGACAAATATCACTTGGATGTTAGGCATGCTGAGGAGAAGGGGGAAAGGATGAGTTTAATCTCACCCACTGAACCAAGAAGTCAGCAGTCTTGGGGCTTGCCAAGATAAAATCACTAGATATTCTCATAAATTCTGGGAAAAGCCACAAATGTAAAAGGGGAACTTGAAATTTAGTCTGTTGCCCAAGATATCAGGCAGAAGAACCTTGAAACCTATAGACAGAAAATTATAAAACTCCTAAACATCCACCAGGTAGGTTCTCAGACCAGTTAAGTTGCCCAATTGTGCTTTATGCCTGGTATATTTTTAATAAATTTGCTTGCTCTTTTTCCTTAAATAAATTTGCTTGCTTTGCTTCAATGCTGCTGTTTATCACTCCTCTCAAATCTCTCTTAAGATATTTACAAGTGCTGAGGAGGAGACAGTCTCCCCCACACTCCTCAGGGGGGCTGTTCAGTAACAATATCTATATTCCATAATAGTTAAACTTGCATGTTGGTTTGTCCCACTAGAATCACAATATAAAACTCAGTTTCTATGTAGAACACCAATCCTGGGAAGCAGGCATTTTATTCCTGACATTGTACAGTTTCCAAGTTTAGCTGTTACTTTAAGGTAGGAAACATGATGGATTAATCTCTGTGTATCTGAGCCACAGAATACCATGAGCCATGAAAAGTAATAATGCTATATTAGGTATTTTGGAATGCTAATCCTATATAATAAAGAGGTATATGCAAATTGACCATCACTCCAACACACAAGATGGCTGCCCCATGTGGTCAAAGATGGCCACCCCTATGTGGACAAAAGATGGTCACCAAAAGATGGCCAGCAGGGGAGGGCAGTTGTGGGTAATCAGGCTATCAGGGGAGGGCAGTTGGGAAGGACTAGACCTGCAAGGGAGGACAGTTGGGTGTGATCAGGCCAGCAGGGGAGGGCAGTTGGGGGGAACCAGGCCTGCAGGGGAGGGCAGTTTGGGGGGGGGAACCAGGCCAACAGGGGAGGGCAGTTGGGGGAGACCAGGCTGCAAGGAAGGGCAGTTGGGGGCAATCAGGCCAGCAGGGGAAGGCAGTTGGGAGGGATCAGGCCCGCAGGGGAGGACAGTTGGGGGGGACCAGGCCTGCAGGAGAGGGCAGTTGGGGGGGACCAGACCTGCAGGGGAAGGCAGTTTGGGGGACCAGGCCTGCAGGGCAGGGCAGTTGGGGGGGACCAGGCCTGCAGGAGAGGGCAGTTGTGGGGGACCAGACCTGCAGGGGAGGGCAGTTTGGCGGACCAGGCCTGCAGGGCAGGGCAGTTGGGGGGGACCAGGCCTACAGGGGAGGGCAGTTGTGGGTGACCAGGCTAGCAGGGGATGGCAGTTAGGGGCAATCGGGCCGGCAGGGGAGCAGTTAGGCGTTGATCAGGCTGGCAGGGGAGTGTTTAGGGGGTGATCAGGCTCACAGGCATCAGTGGTTAGGGGCAATCAGGAATGAATACATTTGAACAAGCACTCCCTATGAAAGTACTTTTTCTAGTAATCTCATGCCTGATGACATTCTATTGGCCAAAACAGATCAAATGATTGCGTATAGATTCAAGGGAAAAAATACACTGTAGGGCTTTAGTGGGAGGTGCTACAAAGTCACATGAAAAAGATCAGCTTTTTAAGGAGGGGTGAAGAATTGAGACCTTACATGTAATCTACTACAGCAAGAAAGAAACATATAAGCAGCCATAATGAATGTAAAGAGTCAACATTAAAATGACTCTCCCCCAAAATTTTAAAATCACTGTATAATTAGAACAATTAGATATCATCATATGTAGTTATTATCAATTATAACTATGTCAAGGTTGCAAATTACTTACAGAGAAAATGTGGGTACTATGTATTAACTTTAATTCTGATTTCATCTTTTTTTTCCCTACCATTATCTTCTTCAGCTCTCACTTAAAAATGTGATTTTGCTATTTTTACTTCCATGAGGAATAGCATTGCATATCTTTGAGAAATTAGGTAGTATATAAACGAGCAGATTATCAATATAAAATCTTAGAATCAAAGTGAAAGTGGCAATTAGCATATTGTCTGTTTTTCTCCCCACATTTTATAGATAATAAAACTGAGATACAAATACAAAGATGTAATATGACTTATAAAGATTTAGATAGGATAATTTGGAAAAGAATGTCTTCATTAATGACCTAATATCACTTTATATTTCAGTTTTATTGATGGAGTTCAGGATGAAGACCTAGTTTGTTTTGCTATTTTTCTTATTCTGCATCGTAAATAGCTATTCATCTTTATGTAAATGTCTACAAAAATTATGAACTGAAAATGTTAATTATAGTTTATTTTTATCAACACAAATTAAATTTGTTTGTAATAAATGTTTTAGCTTTAAGCTTCTAAATACTAGAGGTTGCTTTTCTCTTTTTAAATATATTTCAGGAATTTAGATAAGAGCTTAGTCAAAATTCTTTGACTATATAAAAGAGATATTTTTGCTTATACACAAGTCCTAAGCTAAAACCCGAAGTTAACAGATTTTAAGGATGGAGATATTCCTTGGCGCTATCATTGACTCCTAGATTCACTGAAATGCCAGTGCTATGAGAATCCATAAGTAAGAGGCAAGATGCGTAGTGATATCACCTGAACAGGGACACAGGGATTCTGAAATAGCCATGGTGTACATAGGTAGCTCCAATTATTTGCCTCTCAGACAAACAAAAAGCAAGACTGTTGAAATAATAGGAAGAAGGATGGTTGTGGGGTTTTACCCCATGGCTCAAGGCAAGCATTTACATTATTTAGACACTCAATATCTCTTCTGACTTATGATTGCCTTACAACCTATGAAATATATTTAATGTCCCCTTGGAAGCAATTACACATTGAAACATCAAAATATATTTACTTAGTAGGCAGTATTTTCATTAGTCCCTGCAGTGTACTTTAACAGTAGTGGAAGCAAAAATTTTGGAGTAATGTGTTTTTATCTATCATTCAGATCAAAGAAAATCCAGTACTTGTAAATTTTAGAAAGTGATGGAAAGTTTCATGGAGTTGTAGAAAATAGTAATGGGGTAGAAATTAATTAAAAGTAGTAGGATGTAAAAGTAGTAAGTAGAACTGCTTTTCTTATTGGAGTAAAAAGCACATAACATTTACAATCTTAACCATTTTTAAGTGCATAATTCAGTGGTATTAAATGCATTTACATTGTTATGCAGCCATCACTATCATCCATCCCCATAACTCTTTTCACTTGATAAAACTGAAACCCTGTTCCCATTAAACAAACAACATTTCCCTCTTCTCCCCTTCCTCCAGCCTCTGGCAACCACCATTCTACTTTCTGTCTCTATTATTTTGTTTATTCTAACTACCTCATGTAAATAGAATCATATGGCATTTTTCTTTTTATGATTAGCTTATTTCACTTAGCATAATATCCTCAAGTTTTATTCATATTGTAGCATATTGCACTATTTCCTTTCTTTTTACGGCTAATTAATCTTCTGTTGTATGTATACAACACATTTTGCTTATCTATTCATATGTTGATGAACACTGGGGTTGCTTTCAACTTTTAGCTATTGTGAATTGTGCTGCTATGAATATGGGTGTATAAATATCTCTTGGAAAAACTACTTTCAATTAATTTGAGCATATATCCAAAAGTGGAATTGCAGAATCACATGGTAATTTTTATTATTAAATGTTTACAACTATACCATTTTATATTTCTACCCACCAACAGTGCACCAAGTGCTTTAACTTCTTTACATCTTTACTTGTTTTCTTTCTTTTTTTCCCTAGTAGCCATTCAAATGGGTATGAAGTGGTATGTCATTGTAATTTTGATTTGCATTTCCCTAATGCTATGATGTTGAGCATCTTTTCACGTGCTTGTTAGCCACTTATATATCTTCTTTGGAGAAATCTGTATTCAAATCCATTGCTCATTTTTGAGCAACTTATGTTCCTAATGTGATTCTAAGAATGCATAACTCTTGAGGTCCTATCAGTGAGCGCTCAGGGAGAAAAATGACTTCTGCAGAACAAACCTCCTTAAGATCATTCTGCAGAATCAGAGAATGCTTGAATAATTGCCCTACAAGCAAGTGGAATTTTTACTAGAAAGGACTTATTCACTTGGAATGAAAATAGTACACTAGAGGCTAACATCACCAATCATACAAAAAAGGATTATAGAGTCAGAACTGGGAAGAAATGTAATTTATCTAGATCCTTCCTCAAGCTCCAGAGAAAATTATAATTAATTCAAGGACTGTGAACTAAATATTGGTCCTAAATATTGTTGACCAGAGTTAATTTGTCCCCCTATGATTTTGAGACTAATGCCATGGGATATTCAATAAATATTGATTATTTAGTAATGCTTCTATAACTTCAGTGAAATATTACAATCCTTTCAGGGTCTAATATAAAACATTCCTGTGACAACTAACACTAATCTCTTCTATACTTGTTGTAAATAAAACTTATAAATTAAGAATGATTAATAGCCTCCTTAAATAGTTGCCTTTGTATACAAGGTCATGTCATGGCCACTGTTTTCTCTGAGTTTCAAATATTTACTATTAGTCTCCATTTTTAGTCCATCACTCTCTCCTTCCTTAATGAAGTCAATGCCAGAGAAACATTATTAAAACCTACTGGCTACAAAACATTCCTCTGCAACAAAGTCAGGGCATACAAAGGAAAACTGTTTTTTATACTTTTTAGTAATAACACTTAAGAAGGCCCTTTCTGAACATTTTAAATGTGTACCCGATACTTACTAGTATATTCCATTGTCCAACCATTATTTAGTGCTCTATGTGCATGAAGAGGAACATTTTGAGTTTTAGACTAGGCAAAACTGTACCTTCTTAAATTGTAAACTCACCTGTCAATATATTTGAATCTTCTCAGACCTTCCTCATGTCCTGAATTACCAGTTCTGGCCTTTTGCATTTCTTATAGTTCATGCTGAGATTGGAGAGCAAGAACATTTATTTGGCTACAGACTAAAATAAAATAATTGAGATCTATTTGAGTGTCTTGTAGATACTTCAAGGGAAAGAAAAATTCATCCAATTATATTATATAGAAAACAATACTTCGATACTTTAATTCTTGATAAGTTTAAGAAATAATTCCATTCTAATTGTATTTTTAATATATGAATATAGGTTAGTAATGTACTGGACATATATATCTAATAAGGAAGTACTTTAATTTTCAAGATTGCTATTAATCTAGGGAGATACAACCCTATCGTTAATAGCTTGGAAAGTGATGTTAAAAGGTGATTTCTGCTCGTGCAAGGTTTTGGGGTGTGTAAGGCTCTTTGAAAGCATCATACTTCTTTACTCAGATTTATACATTTAGTCTAATTAGGGTGGGGAAGGGACCAGGCTTGGCTTAGTACCAGATAAAATCATGCAATTTTGCAGCTACATGGTAGAATCTCTGTCTTAGAGAATCATACTGTACATTAGCATAGAAAGGATGTGTATGGTCCTGCAGTAAATACAAGTGTTTAACTTTCTTAACCAGAGAATTTACATTGTATTAAATCTTTTAACATCTATCATAACTGTGCTGTTTAGAAAACCATCTATACAGTAAAAGCTAACCTAAGCCAACTTCCTTTTTTACAGATAAAGAAAGCAGAATAAATAATTAGCTAAGTATCTTTGTCCAAGATTATAGTCTGTTAGTTGCAGAAATTGATGTCAAACTCAGATATCCCGACATAGATACAAAGTCTTCTGCAATTGTAAATTAAATCACTTTTCCAAATACATTAGTGATTATTATAAAGTTATCTTCAGGTGAGTTCATAGCTACAATCTCTGGAAGAGTTTCCACCTTTTAATAATGACATGTTTGGTACATTAGTACCTACAGCATATTGAGTGAGATTGGTTGTCTTCCATTAAAAAAAAAAAGATATAGTGCTTTTCAGTGAAGTTTCCACAAATTGCAAAGCCCAGATATTTGTCTCAGTTCCTATATCTTGATTTGGACAAAGAACTTATATCACCAGATGTATGTCCAACCTCTAGGTTTATTTTAATTTCTGTCTTACCTGTTTACAATGGCCTCTGAAAAGAATCAAACAGAACAAAGTAGTGTTATAACTCCTTGAAAACAAACAAAACAAACAAACAAACAAACAAAAAACAGAATCATTTAGAGTAGTTACACCAATATATTGTTTTAGTCCACTTCCTGCTTATCTTATAACTTGGACAACTCAGCCAAAGCTCCTTTTCCTGGATCAGCCAAATCAAATAGAATGAAGCCATTTTTATTTTTCCATATTGTATGGGGATAAATCATTCAGTGATGAAACCATCCCCATTCTGAATGAGGGCTCATTTTAGGAGGACCCATTCATATGTCCTCAAAATATTCATTTTATATAATTCTTTCAGGCTGTTGTTGGATGCCTTCTGTCTAGCAGTCACTATGTTTATGGAGCTAAAATGTACAAGTCCAGTTTTCAAAAATTTCATATTTTTAGAATAGAGATGGTAAAGAAATAGTCAAAATAGTTGTGGCATCATAAGTGCTATATAATAGAAGTGTGCACAGGTGGCCAGGAGAGAGGGAGGAGAGAGAGAGGAGAGAGAGAGAGAGAGAGAGAGAGAGAGAGAGAGAGAGAGAGAGAGAGAGAACTCAATGTCAGTTCTGTGACAAAGAATTTCAGCAACATTTCCCCCATTTTTTTTACTTTCTTTTTCTGTTTAAAGAAATTAGAGGAATTAACAAGTATGTGTTGGACAAGCATGTGTGTGTGTTTGTGTATATGTGTATGTGTGTGTGTATATTAGTAAACTTTAGTCTGTAGAATATTTGTTAGGAGCAAAATCATAGATTTTCATGTCAAAAGAATAACTGCATTTTAAAGGTCACTGATATTTTGCATATGAAAAAGCACCCCTCTCTTGGAGCTCCTGCCCTCAGTGGCTCCACTACAACCCCTACTTGGCAATGTTAACATGAAGTGCTTTTTCTTTCCTTGCCCGTGAGTACATTCAACATGGATTTTATTTAACTTTCCCACAGGCTACATGAAACAGAGAAGGAATCTAAGCAAAGGCTCTAATCCTCTCTCTTACAGATTCAATAAACACTCTAAGCAGTCACTCATGTAGTTGATAACTTGTCCTCTACTGGATTACCTCGCTGCTAAACTTCAGACAGGACTCTAGACCAACACAAGCAAAGGCTGGGGAGTAAATTTATAACCTAGACTATTTAGTTCTGTCGGGGTCCTAGGAGCAAGAACTACTTAACTGCTTGTAAATTGTAAGATTCCCAATGTCATAGAGAGACTGCATTCTGTTCCGTAACTCATTGAAAAAATGAATAAGCCTAAGATGTGTAAAATTTTAAAACAAACCATAATCCTTATGGAAAATGTCCATATAATGAAATAGACTTATGATGGGTCATTTTTCTCTCCTCTGTATAGATCTCTAGTAATAATAATTGCAATAATGTTAGAAAACTGAAAATTAGTGTGGTAAAATGATTTAACTGCTAATAATGAAAGTGCCTACACCCTTTATCAGGGAATGTGGTAAACCTGTGTGTCAGTTCTGAAATTATGTATTCTTCTTCCTTCCCTCAATCTGTAATTAAGACATCAGACATTAAAATCAGCAAATAGCCAGAAACAGAGCCCAAGCCCACACCACATTACTTCCTTAAAGCACCAAAATGCTTGGTGGCTGAATGATCTGGGCTCCATGTGTTGTTGTTTTTTTCCTATTGTTGCAGAAGACCAGAGAAAGCCAAGGACGCTTCAAAGAAATGGAGGGACACTGTTTAATACACCGGCGGACTCAGGGAACAGCCTTCCAAATCTGAGTGAAGGAACATGCATGCATGGGCCCTCCCTTATATCTCCCTGTGGTCGTTGTCCCACAAACATGGATTATATTTCTGGTCCTTTTCGCGGGCCTTGCAAGAAGGCCTCCAGGTGTTGGGGGTCTCCAGGCCATATCTGATGGTCTGGCCTGTTGCCAGTGTTAATAACCCTTCCGCAGGGGCAGTGCACTGTTCACAGTAACAGGTTTTGCAAGACCATTATCTGGGAAGGAGGTAGGGACTTAATTATAGGTTACACTGAGCTTGCTGGCATGGGTTCAGATCACTAGCCTCCAAATATCAGGGTTACATTGGAATTAGCCCTTTTTAGCCTTCTCACTATAGAGGATGAGGCAAGCATGGGAAAGGACAGCAAGGGGAAGATGAATTTCTCTCACCCTGTTTCAACATTGTTAGGGACAGTGAGGTCTGAAAGAGATAAGGTTGACCATGGAATTTCAACTTTTTCATCCCATTTATAAAAGCCCATGAACACTTATTTCATCACACTTCCCCTCAGGGTCCCTATTATATTATATACTATATAATTGATATTTTATGTGTGTAAATAGGAGTATGTTGAGAGCATCAGATCTTTACAGAGGATATCTAGAATATTTGCATTCAAATTAGCTATTATTGTTTAAAACTCAGAGCTGAACTTAAGGTATAGGTCAAGTTATTTTCAGCTCTAAATAACAAAATAATATTAAAGTGACAAACAATAAAGAAAGGTTATTGTTCCTGGACATTGGGGTTAACAAGCATCCAGGTCCCAGATTTTCTTGTATCTTCTGTTTGCTTATTCTGAACATTATTGATCTTGTAGTAGATTGGTCCTCATGCTTCCAAAAGGGCTGCCATAGTGGCATACATTCCATCAGTACACAACTGCAGCCAGAGGTCTAAACACTGGAGCACTTTTTCTTTATAAATGTTTGCTACATGGAGGACACTGTATCGTCAGAGCCTCACACCTGTAGACTTCCTCCTAGTTTAATGAAGATTGATGTATCTCATGGCCACACCTAAAGCAGTTACTTGTAAAGAAAATGAAATTCTGTGTTTGGCTTAGAGTAACCATAATTTGTCTGCTCAAGTGAGCAGGACCCTCTTGCCCCAACCTTCCCTAAGTAGATGCCCATGTAAAAGCAAAATCATAATATATAAGCAACAAATAAGAGAGGGGGTTCACTCTTAGGAAGACAGACAAAGTGATCTGATCCTGCTTCCTCACATGATGTCAAGAACTTTTTATCACAACACTCTTTATGTACGGGCATCATCATATGTCCTTATTGGGAGAGTGAAATAGCAAGTTTCTGGAGAACAATATGGAATATGTATCAAAACCATTAAGGATATACAGATAATTTTTAATTCCACAATCCTATATCTAAACAATTATCTTAAGAAAATAATTAAATTTTATATGAATAAGGTAATAAAAGTGGCATTACTAGTATTGTATTTGCCATTAGTGTTAGTAAATAGCATTAGTATTTTATTTGCACCACAATTCCAAAATATACTGGTGTATTTGCTATACTGGGATTAGAGTTAGACTAAGACCCCAATGGTGTGCTTAGTTACATTACAATAGTGACCTTCTGCTACCTAGGCTGGATGTCGTTGACAAGGTCCTGCTACCTTTGTACTGTAGCAATGACCTTTACAGTGTTAATGGGGTTACTGTTAGGTGAATGGATCAACAAGCAGTGCATGCCAGACTGAATAGTTGCCTATCTACAAGATCACTCCAAAAATTAAGGGTTTATTTTTGCCTATACAGCCAAAATCTTATGCACTGTAATCACATCACCTCCAGTCACCAGTATCACAAAATCATAAGAAACCTAAGAAAGTACCTTTATCATCAGAAACATATTAATGAATATATGTGTGTGTGTGTGTGTGTGTGTGTGTGTGTGTGTGTGTGTGTGTGTGTGTGTGTCTCCTAGGCATAGATACTCTTTAGTCTAAATTTAGTGACACAAGGGAAATTTGTGGGTCTGTTAGTCCACAGATGAACTGTTGCATCATGGGAGTATTTTTTCTTAATGATTTTTAGGGTTAAATATTTTCGTTCCTAAAAGTTCCTGTCAGGATAGCTTCTGTATTCACTAAAAAGTATGAATTTCACTTTGCTTCATTGTGTACTCTGTCTGTGTTGTTATTTCAAGCAACAGGGGATATACGTATAAACTCATAGTCCAAGATCACAGTAGCTCTAACTAAATTCACTTTTTAGAGAGTCCAAAATTTGTGTTTCTATTCAGTGGAACTTCTATTGTTTGATGTGTCACTACAAATGATACCATTCCTCAGATATTAGGATCATATCACTTAAAATTGTAACCTCACATTTCTACTAATTTATTCAAATGGAACTTGGTACAACATTAACAGATAAAGGTTAAGAATACATGAGAAATATATATTTATCATGATAAAATGAAGAGTTAAAAAGTTTGGTGAGCTGAGTTATGAGATGTTGTAAAGCAGAAATAAATTAAATATGATTGTTTAAAAAATCAATGAAAATTCAGTGAATGCCTGGGCGGGGGGGAAGTTAAATAGAGTTAACCATAATACATGTGCATTTTATTTTTTATTTTTAACCTAAAAACACACCAAAAGTTTCAATTCAACACCATTTTTAAATATGTAGATAATATTACCCTTCCATTCTGAAATACATCACCTCATGGTTGGGACAAAGACCTGAAGTAGATTACAAGTAACATGACAACAGGCAAAAAATAGACACTTTCAATACAATGGCCTATTGAATTTCACATAAAACCTAGGTAAATCCAATTGAAGAAATGCATGGAAATTCAGAATAATTACAAGGAAAAATGGCTATGTTATTCAAGAAATAGAGACAAAATAGAATAATTCGAAGCAGAATTCTGCTTATGAATTAGTTTTGTTACTGCCTTGTGAGTCTCTCTAAGCTTTTCTTCTCTAAGGAAAATGATATATTATTTATATCATGGGACTTATTTAAATTTTTTTTCTCCATTCAATTTTAATTATCACTAATCCAAAAAATCTGAAAAAAAAAAGTTATGGTTGCAGGTTGCTTTTACATATGACCAGCTTAACAATAAGAGAGCTCAGATTGTTTAGGGATATATATTTTTTTTTCAGATGAAGCAACATACAGAATGCTCTCCTCAGACACTTGGCAATTCTTCTGCCTTCTAAATAAGAACCTTGCTCAGCATATGTGGAAATTGAGAGATCATACACATTGGTTAAACTAGAATTCATATGGTCAACCAACATGTGGTAGACATCAGCAAAAGTTATTCCAGTGATCTCACATTGGCAAAGATGGTGCTATGACCGTTTCCAGAATAAACAGCTTATTCTGCTTGAGTGTACACACCCATGTGTGAACACATGTAGACACATGGGGATTTGAAGAAACAGAGTAACTGGGACAGAGCAGCAACCCAAGAGAGAATGAAAGCATGCATCACTGGATGGCTATCATCATGCAAGATAGCCTGTAGCGTTGCTCAAATAGATGAGTCAAAAAGATGGAAACTCAATCAAAGGAAAAATATTGTGTGTGTGGGGGGCAAGGAGAATGAAGAAGTGGAGGAAGAATCATTTCCTATTTCACCTAAATTCCACTCATACACATGGAGAGCCACACTGAGATTTTAAGAATTATTTAAACTTGGAATTCAAATGACCATTTCTTAAGATTCATCTTGGTAAAATGTACAATTGGGTTGTAGATGTGAGAAGGGCAAGAATAAAATACACTGACTG
This sequence comes from Ia io, assembly GCA_025583905.1. Classification (NCBI taxonomy): domain Eukaryota; kingdom Metazoa; phylum Chordata; class Mammalia; order Chiroptera; family Vespertilionidae; genus Ia; species Ia io. Next base: position 16,480,880 of record JAJQQW010000008.1, on the reverse strand, counting down.
TTTAGATAGCAACCATACTGGACTGTTATTTCCTGAAGAAATTTGGCTGACTCCTTCTACTGACAAGTTCACTTAAAAATAATATTAATGTGAGAAGAAAGGTACTTATGTATGGAAAGCCCCGACCAAAGAAAGCAGGAAATACCTTGGGTGTAGCCAGCCTTTGGATCCTCTTCAAGGACTCTTGAGAGTCAAGACAGAGGTTTGGCTTCATGCAAGTGATTTCTTATTTGAAACATTACTTTTGATTTAGTAAGTCAGTTACTAATGTTACCAAGACTAAGAAAAAGATATTTGCCAGCCTTTTTCACATTTTCTTTTTAAAATAGCCAAGTGATAGTTTACTGATCTCTGGGGAAGAAATAGAAAATTGAAACTGCAGTTTGAATTGTGGTTGGAAAAAAAAAGTGTTACCAAGAAAAAGAAATCGTAAGTCACTTCCCTATCCACCACCTATAGCTGCACATATGGCTGTAATTTCATATCATTCAGTGAATACCATCTCAGTAATCACATGGCTTTATCTGTAAAATGGAAGTGATACTATTATCATAAATTTTTGTAGTAGGAGTTTGGGCCAAAGTGCTTATTTGATCTCAGTTAAGTAATTCTTAAATAGGGTCTAGTCTATCAATGAATTCCATATTTTTTAAAATGCAAACTCTAATAACAAGGAAATTGGATGTGGTTGAGAAAAGAGAATATTTACGTTTTTACATCTCTTGAGTTCTATTTATTATTCTTTTTTTAACTTTAATATTTCTTGAAACATTAGAAACATATAATGTAGGAAATGCTTCATGCAAATTAACTTGGCTCTTCTGCTAAATTTTTTAAATAGATAAATTAGCTAATATTACATTCATTTGGTTGTAAGAAAATCCCACATGTCCATAGCCTACACAAGATAGAAGTATATGTATTGCCTACGGTAATGGAGGTAACCAATCCATAACTGCATTTAAGGGCTGACTCTGAAGTCTACAGGGATCCAAATTACTTCCAGTTTACTTTCAGCTTTTTTTATGTGCAGAAAAAGACAATGTTTATGATTATAATTTCAAATTCATCTCAGCTTTGAAGAGTATTTCAATATTCAGGAAAAGTAGGATAGCAAACCACAGTTTTACTCATGTGCATAGAGTCAAAATGACATGGGAAAGTTGGAGCTTTGAATAAACATGGGTATTACGTTAGTCCTCTTACTATCGTGTATTTTGATGATGCTGATTATTGTCTTAAACATTCTTTCTTCATCTTTTGAATTCTATATTTATTTTTGAAATCAGATGGTGGTGGTAAATAAAAGAAACAACAAAATCAAATAAGGCATAGTGCCATTTTTGACAGGCCGGAAGCAAAAGTGTAGTTTGGAAGTATAGGTCATGACAAAATATGTTTTATCCCAAGCATGCAATTCGGGAAAGGCCAGCTCATTTAGAGAGAAGAACAGTGAATATCTGCCTGGTGTACTTGCATCTTCAAGGGCAAAAGCAGTCATAGCAGAAATATATGAGTGGCTCCTTTCTGCTGATTAATTCTGGGTTCTCTCTTCAGAGTCTAGTCTCTCTCATTATCTGAGAGAAATAAATTAAAGTGTACCTATTACTTAACCACCTATCACCCTGTTCCAAACGAGTTTTCTAAGGCTTTGGGATGCCTCAAAGTTAGAATCCTCAAAGGAAATCAAATAGCTTAAATAAGAGCTCTTTTAATTCCATGGCCCTGTCTTATTGTCAGAAAGCAAATTAAATATCTTAAGATCATTATCTTAAGATCAATAATATTTGGTGATAATTCAGCTGAGATTCAGACAAGATGAAGCTTCCAGAAAGGGTTGATAGCTGGAGGTGTTAGAAATAGCAGGTTTCCCATGAACATAATTTCTTCAATCTGTAAGCTGACCTGGATGATAGAGCACAATACACAAGACAATCCACACCTTATGCAACTTAGATCTACTTGTGTAAGGTCTGGGAGTAGCTTCTCCAGGAAGTTCGAGCCTCTTTTATGGGGGAAAAAATCTATGGTAGGAAGATTTGTGCAAAAATTCATTACTCTCATAGATGGAGCTGGCCATATGGTCATAACTGATTTCCAGTGTTTCCTTCTCTACTGCCATTTCTGGATTCCCCTCAGGTTTGACCCACATCTTTTTATCGATCTTGGTGGCTTACACAGCGGGGTCACATAGACTCTCCTTGACAAGAATCTAAGCCTGGTCACCATGTTCTTCCGAGGCCATGCCTGCTACATTTGCACATTTATCATCAAAACTGTGGAAGGGACTAACAACAATCCTCAAGTGGATCAGTTGAGGGTCAAACACTTTCTTCCTCGGCTCCATTGCATAACAGAAGCCTTACTTTAGCCTTATTCTAGTTTCTGTATAGAGAACAAATTATAGACAGCCGAGGATGAAAGCAGAAATGCCAGTCAGCTACTATTCAACCGCAGAACAGGAAAAGGTTATGGGACTTGCGTCAAGGTGACAGTAATGAAAACGGTAAGAGGTAATCAAATTTCGGATATATTTTGAAGGTAGGGCTAGCAAGATTTGTTGATGGAGTGGATTATCAGGTGTGAGATGAAGATCTTAGTACAGAATGATCAGTTTTTAAAAGGAGAAAAATGTCTTAAGAACTGCACTTTTTTGGCAGTGAGCTGCCTTTATATTACCAACAGATTCGTTTTAGAAACAGGGTTATTCTCTGTTCCTAGAGAATGGGATTTCTACTTTAGCAACATGTTTCTAGCAATAACCTAACCATATTCTCTAGGAATATAGAAGGACAATCTAGTTTGCTAATATCAGTTCATCTCATATAAAGTCTTTTGGCTAAATCAATGAAATTATATAAAATACTAGAGGCCTGGTTCACAAAATTTGTGCACCTGCGGGGGGGGGGTGTCCCTCAGCCCAGCCTGCACCCTCTCCAATCTGGGACCCCTCGAGGGATATCCAACTGCTGGTTTAGACCCAATCCTACAGCAGACAATCTGGACTGCTGGCTCATAACCACTCGCCTGCCTGCCTGCCTGATTGCCCCTAACCACTCTGCCTGCCAGCCTATTCACCCCCTAACTGCTCCCCTGCCAGCCTGATTGACACCTAACTGCTCCTCTGCCAGCCCAGTTGCCCCTAACTGCCCTGCCCTTCTGGCCCGATTGCCCCCAACTGCCCTCCCCTGCAGGCCAGGTCCCCCCTAACTGCCCTCTCCTGCAGGCCTGGTCACTTCCAACTGCCCTCCCCTGTCAGCCATATTGTGACAATGTGGGGGCAGCCATCTTGTGACAACGTGGGGGCAGCCATCTTGTGACTACGTGGGGGTGACCATCTTGTGACGATGTGGGGGTGGCCATCTTGTGAGGGTCAATTTGAATATTACCTCTTTATTATATAGGATAATTGAACATGGCATTTCACAAGTTACTCCAGTGGACTGGTTCAGTTCTATCTCTTACCTCCTACTAATCTTAAATCTTATTTTAACTTATACTTTCTGCTCCAGGGACAAAGAACAAATTACAGTGTGTGAGAACACCATGATCTCTCTCACCTCTATGTAAAACTCCCCATCCCTAGGACTTTCCTTTAAGACTATGCTCTGATGTTAATTCCTCTCACTCTTCCCTGAAGTTATCTTAGTATTTCACCCTGGCTTGTCTCTTAACTCATGGCATTTTTCTGATTGTATTATAATTGAATTATCTCTATATTTAGAGCTCCCTGAAAACAGAGAATTGATCTGATTAGTTACTCTTTTCTTAACACTTTGAGAGTTTTCTAGCATAAAGACAACTCTGAATAAGTACTTTTAATGTATATTGGTGACTTCTATTTTATTTTAAAGGAGAGAGTACTTCCTATCTTTTTAAGAGTGTATCAAATAAATTATGTGGGGTCTAATCTAGAGCAGATGTCTAAACTTCATTGCTCAAAATAATCACCTAAATAATTGATAAGATGATTAAAAAACATTTTTAGAAAATTTTGAGTTTGTATAGTTGGAGTGGGGCCACTGATGATATTGATGCAGGTTTTTAACATTATAGATAGTCTAGTTTAGGGTGTCTAAAAGAAAACCCCCAAAACAAAAACTCTTCCATCTCTTCCATTAATTCAGGTAAAGTAGTGTAATTGGCAGTTGGAATTATGAGGAAGAGATCAGAATTCTGAATCCATATTTCTATAATGGAAAGTCAAAATCTACTTACAAAAAAATGTTTATTAAAAGTTAAGCCTATAATTGAATCAGTAACATAAAAGATAAGCCAACTTCATGTTCTTATGCCCATAGACTTAAGGACCTTTATTTTCAGAAACATTGATTTAGCTAAACTTTATTGAAAATTCCAATTGTTAAATAGAAAACCTTTTCAAACTCCAAAGGATAACCTTTTACATAAGAATCAGATACATTTTCATCAATTCCTCTTTCTTATAGTGAAATATAAAAGTAGGTACTCTCTCTTGCTTTAGCTGTTTTCACTCAGTGGATAGAGTATCTGCCCGCAGACTAAAGGGTCCAGGGTTCGATTCTAGTCAAGGAAACGTACTGGTTGCAGCTTGATCTCTGGCTCTGGTTAGGGTGAATGCAGGAGGCAACCAATCAATGTGTCTCTCTCACATTGATGTTTTTCTGTATATCTCCCCCTCCTTTCCACTCTCCCTAAAAATCAAGAAAAAAAATCCTCGGTGAGAATTAACAACAAAAAAGTAGGCACGCTCTCTATAAATTTATGACTAGAATTCTGTTTAGATTCTCTCTGTATTGCCTTTCCAAGAAAGAAAAGAATAGCTTTTCTATAGGAAAATCTTCTTAAAAATGGCATGTATTTTAAATGTATTTTTGAACAGGGCAAATAATGACAAGCATAATCACCCAGAGTGAAAACACCTTGAGATATATGAGCTTCTTTATTTTTTAACAACACGAGAAGATACTGAACTGAACTGGATGTCCCTAGGGAAAACTGAAATGCTGTATGTGTTAATATTTCTATTTCTTTTGTATCAATAAGTTCTAAGTAAATAGCCATGAGGCTTTAAGTTTATTTTAGTACACAAAGTTTCACCTCTAAATATTATGTTTTGGAAGTTAAAAAAAATATATATATATATGGCAAGGAACTTTTTTTTTTTCTCAAAGGGACAGATCTCACATTCTACCTTGAATTATTCAAACTACCTTGACTTACCAATAAATTAAAACAAACCTATACTTGTGTGGATCATTATCTGGAGCCACTCAGATTTCATTGTCATCCTAATTCCTTTCCAGGTACATTTTATTTATTCTCCTGCCACATACTAGCTGGTCCTACACAATCATTTAGCATTGTGATACCCTCATCCATTGCTGTAAACCCCAAATAAGTAAATGGAAAATAGGAGTAGAATTTATGAGGAATCTTCCAGTTCCTCATTTTATTACTTCTGCTTTATCATGGCAGGCTTCAAATGACTTTTCCACATCTAGTTTATCCTCAATTTGTTTCCTTCTGTAGCCACAGGCAGATTAATCTTCCACTTTGATCATATCATCTTCTATTCCAGAATTCACATGACTACCCATTCCTTATAAACTAAAGAATATGCTCTATTCTTTTCTTGCTATGCCTTTAATCATACTATTCATTCATATAATGCATTCTTATTGAACCTCAACTGTTGCTGATTAAAAAACATGGCCACACATTTTTTTTCATCTCTTTCCATAAAATGGAGAGGCAGTTTCTGCACTCCTTGAATATAGATTGGTGACATGACCTGCTTTAATAAATTCATGCCGCGGAAGTGATATAGAAGAACTTCTAAGGCTGGGCTGTAGAAGCTTCACAGATTCTGTCTTCACACCCATGAAATGTGGCACAGAGAACACCACATAAGGAAGCCAGTCCAGCTCAGTGGAGGCCATTGGTTGAAGATATGAGGCCTCCTAGCTGACAGTCAGCACTGGTGGCCAGGCATGAGAGTGGTTCTCTCAGACCTTCCAGCTCAGGTGACCTTCCACCCAAATGCAGCCACTGGAATAAGAGTGGATGAAACCAACCGAGAAACTGCACACACCATGCCCCAAATTATGATGATAATAATGTAATGTTATTCTAAGCAACTGAGCATTTGTTGTTCAATGTGGGTAGTTTGTTATGGAGTCAAATAGAAAATACATCAAGCATGTGCAAGATTATTTATGTGTGTGTGTGTGTATATATATATATATATATATTTTTTTTTTTAAATATATTTTTGTTGATTTCAGAGAGGAAGGGAGAGGGAGAGAAAGATAGAAACATCAATGATGAGAAAGAATCATTGATCAGCTGCTTCCTGCATGTCCCCTACTGGAGATTGAGCCCGCAACCTGGGCATGTGCCCCAATCAGGAATCAAACCGTGACCTCCTGGTTCATAGGTCCATGCTCAACCACTGAGCCATGCTGGTCGGGCTAGATAATATTTTTTAGGTTACAGGTAGTCTTTAGTAAGCAAAGATGGAGAAGAATCTTGATTTCATGGAATTTAAAATCTAGTAAGCAGAGAATGACAAAAATAAATAGATGCACAAGAAAATATCATGTTAGTATATTAAATAGTATGCATTTTGCCTAGGGAAGTGAAACAGAATGATATAAGAGATTTGTTGAAGGTAAGGAAAGTGCATTTGGAGGTCATGTAACAAATGAAGTGACCACTGAGTCAAGTCTGTAAGAAAGTATTGGCTCAATTGCATAATGTTTTGTTTTATTTCTCGTGCTAATACTTGCTTTAAATAAATGGGAATCTTTTAAGTGGAATATGCCCTCTTTAGTAAATCACAAGCTTCCCTAACCCCAAGTGTCTTAGATCTAGCCTCTTACCCCAGCCTACAGTAAAAGCAACTGCTTGGTTGAAATCCTTTCCCAAGAGGGACAAAGCCCATGGAGGTATAGAAGCTGAGTTGATATTCAAGCTTGCTTCCAGGTGGGAGAGGTCAGTAAGCGTAACCACAATGCACTCTCCAACCCAGAGCCAAACCACTGCCTCTTGCTAAAATGTTGTTGTTTTTCTTGCAGCTGTCTCTATATATTTATTAATCAAATAGAAGACATGCTGAAAAGTAGCTATCCGGCAAAGCTTGTCTTTTCCTCCCACTGCCAAAATTTCTTAACTGTCCTCTATCCTCTTAAGTTTTACATCCAGCTTTTGCTATTGATCCTATAACTCATCTCTCTATTTCTGTAAAAGGTACGGGGTTATAGCAGGCTTCTTCACAGTCTGTTGCAATGCCTTAACTCTGCAACCATAATGCAAAAGTGGCCATAGTCAATACAGAGTCCAGCGAGTGTGGCTGTGCTCCATTAAAACTTTATTTTAGCAAAAACAGGTCATTGGCCAGATTTGGCCCATGGCCTACAGTTTGCCAATCTCTGTACCAAGATATGATGGAGTAAACATTTAAATACATTGGGATGACTACACAAGTGGATTTAAGTTTTCGGGTATCAGAAAGATTTTGTCAATAAAAAAAATTTTAAACCAAGAACCCAATAATTGATTTGTATCAATTCACTCATTCTTGTAAATTATATTTCAAGCATACTATGAATAAAACACAGATGTGGGTAAACTCTAGTGATGCATTAGTGAGTGTTGGTATCAAATATTACTGTCTGAGAGATATTCACTTTTTTTTTAAAATTACTTTATTGATTAAGGTATCACATATTTGTCATCAACCCCCCCCCCGTTCCCTTCCCAAACCCCCCCACATGCATGCCCCCCTCCCCCTGTTGTCCATGATCATTGGTTAGGCTCATATGCAAGCACACAAGTCCTTTGGTTGATCTATCTCCCTTGTCCCCACCCTCCCCTACCTTCCCTCTGAGGTCTGACAGTCTGATCAATGCTGTTCTTGTTCTTCAGTCTATGATGTTCATCTTTTCCCCTAGATGAGTGAGCTCATGTGATACTAAGGAATACACTTATAGGAACCGAAAATGAGACAAGCAATAATAGTTATGCTGAGAGGCAAATGAATCAGTCTATAGTGAGTTTCTTTCTGGGCCAATAGTTCTTTTGAGTCCCGGTTTCTATGTCCAACAGTTGTTTATGTGTTCATAACAGCAATGATATTTCAGTTCTGGATGGTGGGCAAATGGTGGTAATGCAGGTCCGACCCTCTCTGGTTTGGTCCTGGGCAATCTGCAGTGACGCATATCTGCTAGTATGGCAAGGCATCGTCAGCGTCTTCCATCTCTGGACTGTTTCTCTTCTGACTTCATGGCTGGAGCACTCCTGTCAATTCCTCTCTGTTGCAGGAATCCACATGTCTCGGAGTTGTTTTCTGAAAATATACAAACATATTCTCGACCAAAAGTTAATAAAGGAATATTTTCTATAAATTTGACTTGCGATCCTTTTTCATTTTTTTGCCCAAACGATTTTCCTTTGGCTTGTTTTGACACCATGTATGTTTTACCTGGGTGACTTGCTGTTAGCATTACAAATGAAAGTTAATTTTCTAAAGTAAAAATTTTCTAGATGTAATTTATTTGCAGGATATTTTTCCTTACATGATATTCTTCTACTATTCCCCCCTTTTTTGGTTTAAATATTGGGAGGCTTTTGGAAATTTTATGCTGTAATCTTGATAGCTTTTAAATTTTACTTTTTTGCACTAAAATGTGACTGCTTTAGGTTCATTATATGTTACGCACTTTTACCATGAGATGAACTACCAATAAAAATTATAGTTAACACTTAGTAACAGCTTTTTTGTCCAGTACAATTGATTTTTCTAGAGTATTTGCTTATTTTGATTGGCCAATTTAAATTAGTCTGAAAACTTGACTACTATTTTACTGTCAAATTTAATACTCTAACAACCATCTTGTTTTACCCTGTAATTATTAGTGGAGAGGATTGTTTCCCTTCTTGAGTAGGCCCTGAGCATTCTTGGTGCTAGGCTGGATTTAGATATCATAGACCCCAGTTCCCCGGATCATGGGTGCAAGACATCTCCATCAAGTCTTGTTGCAGTGAGAGGGCATCTGCTGTCGGCCAAGTCTCTGTTACCTGGGTCCCGATGTGAGCTGGGCATGTGAAGCTGAGCAGCCATGGGGGCAGGAGATCTCCTTCATCAGGGGTGAGGGTTCAGGCCCCTGCACACTTGGGGGGGTGAAGGTCTGTGCCTCACCTCTGTTGACCCCCAAGTTCTCTCCTGATGGCCCCTATGCGACTGTGCCTGTCTTAGGTTGTTCCTTCCCTGAGGAATCTTACCCGTCTCTGGCTAACCAGCCATCCTCCGGGGCCAAGCAGGGTGATGTGAGGTTTAGTTCTGTCTCCTTGGTCGCCTATGCCCCCATGGCCTCCACGCCCAGCACCTGCCTTGGGATCCCCTCGCCTGCTGGCAGGATCCCAGCACTGATCACATATCTTGTGGAACCCAGGTTTCTTCTCCAAGGAGGCCCAGCTCACCCCACTGGACGAGAGACACATCCATGGTACCAGCCATCACGAGGTTTCAACCTTGGCATGAACAGAAGCTCAGGCAACAGCTGTGGACAATTGGATTGTGAGAAGCGGGTCCCTCTTGGCCAAAAGGGCAAGAGGGGCCAATTTAGAATGCTCAGGTGCCTTTCCAGGGGGCCCTCTACACAGTGGAAGGGATTAAACCCTTTCATGTCCTTTTTAAATTGCTGCCAGACATTCAAAGAATTAGTTTGTAAGTTTGTTTGGGGTAATTGTATAATATGCTGTTGTAATTCTAAAATATCTAGAGATGTGTTACGTTTGTCTCCAAGCACCAAACAGATGATATGCCCCCTTCCCCCCACGGGCGTGAGGAACTATTATAAGTAATGGGGGTGATCCAAATCTGGGAAAAATTTTAATGACAGTGTAGAATAATATCATGTAAGGATATTCTTTGTTCTAGTCCATGGCAATACCCTTTCAGACTGGCTGTCTATTTCTTTTTGTATAGATAAGGTCTTAGTTACATTTTCTGCACTTCTACCGCGGGCAAGTAGTGATAGTAGTGACACCCTTTCTTTGGTGTCCACACAAGCCAGAAACCTCTCTTTAATTTTACACACAAAGTGGCATTGTTTTGATTTTGTGTCATACAAAAGGGAAGCTGGGTGGAGACCCCTGTGTATTTATACTTACTTGCCCCACCCATGAACCTCCTGGATGACCAAGGTGTTTGGTATTATTGGTAACTACATTAGTCAGGGGATCAGCCCACATGAGTGGTCTTACCCATGAAGGGTCAGGAGCATGAGTCCAAAATACTTACCCTCTTGTCCCAGGTAAAATTACCGTACATCTGATGATTGCTAGCGTGGCTGGAAAGGCGTTCTCGTGCATTCTTGGGTTTCTGGTTACCTCACAATTTCTTCCCTGAGGTTTGACATTCTGATTGATGTTTCTCTGTTTCTGGATCTATTTCCCCCCCATCAGTTTATGTTGTTCATTATATTCCACAAATGAGTGAGATCATGTGATATTTATCTTTCTCTGACTGGCTTATTTCACTAAGCATAATGTTCTCCATCTCCATACATATTGTTGCAAATGGTAAGAGCTCCTTCTTTTTTACTGCAGCGTAGTATTCCATTGTGTAGATGTACCACAGTTTTTTAATCCACTCATCTGCTGATGGGCACTTAGGCTGTTTCCAAATCTTAGCTATGGTGAATTGTGCTATTATGAACATAGGGGTGCATATATCCTTTCTGATTGATGTTTCCAGTTTCTTAGGATATATTCCTAGGAGTGGAATCACTGGGTCAAATGGGAGTTCTATTTTTAGTTTTTTAAGGAAACTCCATACTGTTCTCCACAGTGGCTGCACCAGTCTGCATTCCCACCAGCAGTACACGAGGGTTCCTTTTTCTCCACATCCTTGCCAGCACTTGTCATTTGTTGACTTGTTGATAATGGCCATTTCTGACAGGTGTGAGATGGTACCGCATTGTTGTTTTGATTTGCATCTCTCTGATGATTAGTGATTTAGAGCAGGTTTTCATATGTCTCTTGGCCTTCCTTCTGTCTTCTTTCGAAAAGTGTCTATTTAGATCAGTTGCCCATTTTTTGATTGGGTTGTTTATCTTCTTTTTGTTAAGCTGCATGAGTTCCCTGTAAATGTTGGAGATTAAACCCTTATCATTGACATCATTGGCAAATATGTTCTCCCACGCAGTGGGCTTTCTTGTTGTTTTATTGATGGTTTCCATTGCTGTGCAAAAGCTTTTTATTTTGATGTAGTCCCAGTTGTTTATTTTCTCTTTAGCTTCCATTGCCCTAGGAGCAGTATCAGTGAAGAAGTTCTTTTGGCATATGTCAGAGATTTTTCTGCCTGTAGATTCCTCTAGTATTTTCATGGTTTCCTATCTTATGTTTAAGTCCTTGATCCATTTTGAGTTTATTTTTGTGTATGGTGTAAGTTGGTGAACTAGTTTCATTTTTTTGCATGTATCTGTCCAATTTTCCCAACACCATTTATTGAAGAGACTGTCTTGACTCCATTGTATGTTCATGCCTCCTTTGTCAAATATTAATTGAGCATAGCGATTTGGATCGATTTCTGGGTCCTCTATTCTATTCCATTGATCTATATGTCTGTTTTTGTGCCAATACCAGGCAGTTTTGAGAAAAGTGGCTTTGTAATATAGCTTGAAATCTGGTATTGAGATCCCTCCTACTTTATTCTTCTTTCTCAGGATTGCTGTAGCTATTTGGGGTCTTTTTTTATTCCAGATGAATTTTTGGAAAGTTCATTCTAGGTCTGTGAAGTATGCCATTGGTATTTTAATGGGAAGTGCATTGAAATTATAGATTGCTTTGGGTAGTATGGACATTTTGATGATGTTGATTCTTCCAATCCATGAACATGGTATGTTCTTCCATCTGTTTATGTCTTCCTCTATCTCTTTTTTCAGTGTTGTATAGTTTTCCGCGTATAGGTCTTTTACCTCCTTAGTTAAGTTTATTCCTAGGTATCTTAATTTTTTTGGTGTGATGGTAAATGGGATTGCTTTTTTAGTCTCTCTTTCTGTAAGATCATTATTGGTGTATAGAAATGCCATAGATTTCTTAGCATTTATTTTGTATCCTGCTACTCTGCCGAATTCATTTATTAAGTCTAATAATTTTTTGATGGAGTCTTTAGGGTTTTCTATGTACAGTATCATGTCATCTGCAAATAAGGACAGTTTTACTTCTTCTTTTCCAATTTGGATGCCTTTTATTTCTTCTTCTTGTCTGATTGCAATGGCTAGTATTTCCAACACTATGTTGAACAGGAGTGGTGAGAGTGGGCATCCCTGTCTTGTTCCTGTTCTTAGGGGAAATGGTTTAGTTTTTGCCCACTGAGTATGATGTTGGCTGTGGGTTTGTCATATATGGCTTTTATGATGTTGAGGTATGATCCTTCTATTCCCGTCTTGCTGAGAGTTTTTATCAAGAAATGGTGTTGGATTTTGTCAAATGCTTTTTCTGCATCAATTGATATGACTATATGGTTTTTATGTCTCAATTTGTTTATGTGATGTATGATGTTTATTGATTTGCGAATATTGTACCATCCATCCCAGGGATAAATCCTACTTGGTCATGGTGTATGAGCTTTCTGATGTACTGCTGGATTTGATTTGCTAGAATTTTGTTGAGGATTTTGGCATATATGTTCATGAGGGATATTGGCCTGTAATTCTCTTTCATTGTGTTATCTTTATCTGGTTTTGGTATTAGGGTGATGCTGGCTTCATAGAAGGAGCTTGGGAGTGTTCCTTCTTTTTGAATTTTCTGGAATAGTCTGAGGAGGATAGGTTTTAGCTCTTCCTTGAATGTTTTGTAAAACTCCCCTATGAACCCGTCTGGCCCTGGACTTTTGTTTGCTGGAAGTTTTTTGATGACTGCTTCAATTTCTTCCATAGTTATCAACCTATTGAGAGTTTTAGTCTGTTCCTGAGTAAGTTTTGGAAGGTTGTGTTTTTCTAGGAATGTGTCCATTTCCTCAAGGTTGTCTAGTTTGTTGGAATAGAGTTGTTCATAGTATTTTTTGATAATCATTTGTATTTCTGTGGGGTCTGTTGTTATTTCACCTCTTTCATTTCTGATTTTGTTTATTTGGGTCCTCTCTCTTTGCTTCTTGGTGAGCCTGGCTAGAGGTTCATCAATCTTGTTTATCCTTTCAAAGAACCAGCTCATGGTTTTGTTGATCTTGTGTATTGTTTTTTTGGTCTCTATGTCATTCATTTCTGCTCTGATCTTTATTATTTCCTTTCTCCTGCTCACTGTGGGCTTTTCTTGTTGCTCCCTTTCTAATTCTTTGAGTTGTTGGGTTAGATGATCTATTACCATTTTTTCTTGTTTTTTGAGATAGGCCTGTAGAGCTATACACTTCCCTCTCAGGACTGCTTTCATTGTGTCCCATAGGATTTGCAATGTTGTGTTTTCATTGTCATTCATTTCCAGGATGTTTTTAATTTCTTCTTTGATCTCATTGATAACCCAATCATTGTTTAGTAGCATGCTATTCAGTTTCCAAGTGTTTGAATTTTTTGGAATGTTTTTATTGTAGTTTATTTCTAATATTATGCCATTGTGGTCTGAGAAAATGCTTGATATGATTTCAGTCATTTTGAATTTGGGGAGACTTTGCTTGTTCCCCAAAATGTGGTCTATTTTTGAGAATGTCCCATGTGCACTTGAGAAGAACATATATTCCATGGCTTTGGGGTGAAATACTCTGAAGATGTCAATTAGGTCCATCTGATCTAGTGTGTCATTTAGAATTGCTGTTTCTTTGCTGATTTTTTGTCCAGAGGATTTATCCATTGATGTCAGTGGTGTATTAAAGTCCCCTACTATGATTGTATTGATGTCGATCTCTCCCTTGATATCTTCCAGCAGATTTTTTATGTATTTGGGCGCTCCTGCGTTGGGTGCATATACGTTTACCAGAGTTATATCTTCTTGCTGGATTGCTCCCTTTAGTATTATGTAGTGGCCTTCCTTATCTCTTATTATGGCCTTTACTTTGAGGTCTATTTTATCTGATATAAGTATCGCAACCCCAGCTTTTTTCTCATTTCCATTTGCCTGAAAAATGTTTTTCCATCCCTTCACTCTCAGTCTGTGTGAATCTTTTGCTCTAAGGTGGGTCTCTTGTAGACAGCAAATATATGGGTCATGTTTTCTTATCCATTCAGCTACCCTATGTCTTTTGATTGGTGCATTTAATCCATTTATGTTTACTGTTATTATTGATAAGTACCTGTTTGTTGACATATTTTTCCTTAGTGTTTATGTTTCTTCTTGCCTTTCTCTATCTTCTTTTTACAGCAGCCCCTTTAGCATTTCTTTCATTGCTGGCTTGGTAGTGATGAACTCTCTTAGCCCTTTTGTGTCTGTGAAGCTTCTGATTCCACCTTCAATTTTGAACGATAGCCTTGCTGGGTATAGTATTCTTGGATTCAGTCACTTGTTTTGCATCACTTTGAATATTTCATTCCATTCCTTTCTGGCCTGGTGTGTTTCTGTTGAGAAATCAGTTGATATTCTGATAGGAGATCCCTTGTAGGTAACTTTCTGTTTCTCTCTTGCAGCCTTTAAGATTCTTGCTTTGTCGTTGGTGTTCGTCAATTTAATTATGATGTGTCTTGATGTCGGTCTTTTGGGGTTCAACTTGTTTGGGACTCTGTATGTTTCTTGGACTTGGATAGTTTTTTTCTTGCCAATATCAGGAAAATTTTCTGTCATTATTTCTTCCAACAGGTTTTCTAGTCCTTGCTTCTCTTCCTCTCCTTCTTTTATCCCTATTATTCGAATATTGTTTCGTTTTTTGTCATCCCAAAGCTCCCTTAGGCTCTCCTCTTGCTTTTTAAGTCTTCTTTCCAGTTGCTGCTGTGTTTGTGTGTTTTTTCCTACCTTGTCTTCTAATTCGCTGATGCGGTCCTCAGCCTCTTTTACTCTACTCTTTAGGCCTTCCATTGTGTTCTTTATTGCAGCTATGTCGTTCTTCATCTCCTCTTGGTTTCTTTTCATGTTGGTGACATTTTCATTCAGCTCCTTATAGTTCTCATTGAGTTGTGTGTATTTGTCATCCATCTATTTAAACATCCTTATAACGAATACTCTGAATTCTTTCTCTGTTAAGCTGCTAGCCTCAAGTTCATTTAACTCCCTTTCTGGTGATTCTTCTTGTTCCTTCCTTTGAGAATTTCCTTTCTGTCTCCCCATGTTTTCCTGTAATGTTTTAATTGTAGTTCCAATTGCTTTGGTACCCAGGATCTTTTGGTGATGGTGCTACTGGTATAATCTCTCAGTTTTCCTAGGCTTGGTAATCTAGTGTAGTGCCCTACTTGAACTATTTGGGTTCTCCTGATGTAGGCCTGCGAGTTTGAGAGGCACAACTGCAGTGTCTAGAGGTCAGCAGTCGTGGAGGGTAGTATCCCAATTTTTCTGTCTTGCACCCTAAATTGAAATTACGCTTGCCCAGTGGGGACTCACAGTGGCTCCAAGGAACTGTCTGTCAGGGTGATGTGGCTCGGGGGGCCTGCATTCTGGAAAGGTGTGACTGTGTTGCCCAGAGTTCAGTAGTTGTGGGGTGGGCAGACTCAGCTTTTAATGCTGTACCTGTGGTGGACAGGCGCTTACACCCAGTGGCGGCTCACAGGAGCACCCACGGTAAGTTTGCCAGTGAGGCACACTGAAGCACTCTGAAGAGCTCTGGTGGTGTAACTGCGTAATAGATGCTAAAGGTTTTTCTTTTGGGCAGTACCTATGGCTTCAGGGAGTATTCAAATCCTATAGTGTTAATCAGAGTGGTATCAGGGTGTGGCTATATTGGTTGCCTGGAGACTGGAGGGAGGGGTTATCTCTTAGGAGAAAATGGCGACTGGGGATCCTATGTGACTCAGCCCCAGACACGCTTCCACCTCTGCCCACTCTCCCCAGGTTCCACCACTCCTCCCCTTCTCCTGCACCTCAGCCACGGGTAAGTGTCTGTATCCGAAAGGTCCTACGAACTAGGTTCAGTGGAGAAAGACGCAGGCCCCAGCGCGAAGAGGGACCGCGTCTTTGCAATCTCCTCTCTTGCCGGCACTTCGCCGTCGGGCAGTTAGCTCTTCAGGGCTGCCTTTGAGCTCAGATCCCAAATCAGACTCCAAGGTCTAAAATCTACTACCTCCCGCAGTTCCGTGGACCCTTTTTCTCACAGTCAGACACTTTGCCTGTCCTCAGGGACGTGGCTTGGCGCTGTGTAGTTTTCCCCTGACCTTCTGGGTTTAGAGATCCAGCAGATTCTATTGCCCAGATCCTTGTTTTACCTTTTCCCAGGAGATCTCTGCCCTTCCCAGCTGCAAACTGTCTCACCAGCCGCTTCTCCTTCGCCAATTCGGGCTGGATTCCTCTAGTTTCAGCTGCTCCCTCTATTTCCTCCTGCGGGTGCGGGGCCACGCAGTCCGCTCACTCCCTTCCTGCCGCCATGTTCTCTCACAGTGGACAACGCCTGAGTCCACTCCAAGCTGACCACCATCTGGTCCCATTACCAGCCAGCCTCCTGCAGTCCGGGCTTGTCGAGATATTCACTTTTTAAACTCAGAAATTGAATGGGACACATATAGGATGTTTCAAGGCCAGAGACTTCTCAAACTATTGATATGAATATCATTAAGTTAAGTCAATGCATGGCAAGGATTGAAGTCCTCAGCTTCCTGGCCAAAGAGATCTTGGAGGGGGATTGTAAGTGAATCAAGCAAGGGTGGCCTTGAATATAATAAGCAAAGGATCAAGGTTATCTTTAAGCCCAGCCACTGCGTCTCAGGCTATGCCTCTCTCTTGCTCTCAGTTTGCTTTTAATTAAACACTGAAAATAAGAAAGCAGTACAAATAAAAGGTTTTGTTGAGAAGGACTTGAGGCAACATTCCCTGAATGTTCAATAGTAGTAATTATACATTGTAGAAAAAATACCATTTTGATTAAATTCTTTGAGGACTGCAGAGTTAGAGTCATACATGGTAATGTGCATTTTGTGTCTCCAAAAAATTTATCTAACATTCAGATGATTTAAAACTTTTTGACAGTGAAATCACTTTATGTTTTTGTTTTTGTTTTTCTCACAAAACATCTTAGGAAATGATTCATGAGACATAATTTGAGACATGCTGGCATTATTTTCAGATGGCGTTATATTAAAAACTGGAGGCCCAATGCATGAAAATTCATGCACTAGAGGGGGGTCCCTCAGCCTGGCCTGCCCCCTTTCACAGTCTGGGTGCCCTCAGAGGCAGGAGGCCCCGGGGATCAGGGGAAGGCAATGCCCCCATCACACCTCTGCTGCTTCCACTGCTGGCAGCACAAGCCTTGGCCAGCCCTGGTTACCTGAGCCTCGGGCAGCTCTGGGCAGCTGGGGGCTGAGGGGACTGGGGGACTATGGAGGCAGGCACATGGAGTGGCTGAAACTGCCTGGGGGCATGATGGTCAATTAGCATATTCCCTCTTTATTAGATAGGATTATATTTTTGAAAGTGAATATATCATCAAGAAAGACTCAGATTATGTCAAAAAGAACTTTGGCACCTAGTTATTCTCATAGGTCTTACTGTAAACATTGTTGTTTCATTTCTAAAAACAAAACAAAAATGATAACAGACATCATAAGGTAGAACACAAAACCACAACAAAATACTATCTTACAATGTTACAGAGATTTCATGGGTCTGAGAATTTTTTCACAAAACAAATTATTTCTATACCTTCATATTTACCTCTTCTTTAACCTTTAAATAATGCAGCGTCCCTCCTCTCTCCTGCTTAGCCCAAGAATTATTGCCAGTGGACTCCTTCAGGTCTCACAGTTGAGAAAGAAATTAAAGCGTTTTTGTATTGTTTTTAATTTTTAAACATAGCTTCTAAAATCAAGATTAAATATTTGTTTAAATTTAATTAATATCTATGACCAGAAGCTTAATGTCTCCTCTGAGGAAAAATTATTTTTATTTCATTTGGGACAGAATCTCTCACCAAAGCCCCCACATTAACAGGGTAGATCAGAAGAGCAGAAATATCACCTGTGCATTTCACAACATTTTGGATGTCCAGATCCAAAGGTATTCCTTAGGGACAAAATGAATCTGGTTGCAGAAGGAAGGTGCGATTGCAGGACTCTGTTGTTGCTATAGATACAACTTAACAGTGCAAAGATAATAGTAGCAAATATCCTATATAATAAAAGTGTAATATGCAAATCGACCAAATGGCGGAACGACCAGTCGCTGTGATGCGCACTGACCACCAGGGGGCAGATGTTTAATGCAGGAGCTGCCCCCTGGTGGTTAGTGCGCTCCTATAGGGGGAGCACTGCTCAGCCAGAAGCTGTGCTCATGGCTGGTGAGCACAGAGGCAGTGGCAGGAACCTCTCCTGCTTCCACGGCAGCGCTAAGGATGTCTGACTGACAGCTTAGGCCTACTCCCCCAACTCTCCTCGTGGGGTGGGGGCACGGGCCTAAGCCATCAGTTGGACATCCTCCAAGGGCTCCCGGACTGCGAGAGGGCTCAGGCCAGGCTTAGGGACCCCTCCCACCAAGTGCACAAATCTCCTGCACTGGGCCTCTAGTAAGTATTCTTAATAAGATTATTTGGTTTACTTGACACTGGAAAGTTGGGGGCTGAGAAGTACATTTACACCTCTTGTGTTGTCATTTGTCCCAAGAAGTATGTTTGCATTTTTAATTGAAGAATAAAAAAGTAGAAATGTTAATACACTTTTCTTGTGTAACCCAACGAATAAAATTCTTGAAATAGAATAGGTATTCAATGGTAGTTTTTAACTTTTTATTTTATTACTAGCTTTTAAGCAACTGCCAGTTTTCCAGTATTTTGCTGTTTTTACTGTTTTGTTTTTTCAAACACATCTGAACAAAGTGGTTAATGGGGAAGATTAGTGTCCTTTTTTTGAAGGTGAGAAATAGGGATGATGGTGGCAGGCAAGATGTGAAGTTTATGGAGGAACTACATACACATTATTGTTATAGAGTTTCAAGAGATATAATGATGGTTTATATGCTACAAATACTATAGCGTATTGAAAATAGTTATTTTCTAACTATACTAACTCCTAAGCAAGTTGTTATGTAGGAATCATCCATCACTGAGGAAAATAAAAACTTTGACAGTTGATAAATGGGTATCCAACCAAACTACCACACAAAGCTAAACAAAGAGAAGTCTGGAAATGGCAATGTTCCATTTGAATATTCACCTGATACTGATCAGCACTTGCATATAAGGAAATGACACTGGGCTGAGAAAAGAACCACCCAACAGGATTAGTGCTTGGTATTCACATAGGGCCTGGATTAGTACTGATTTCATCAGTCAGACTGGAAAACCTCATGATTCATGGGGCGTTGCGTAAAGCCCCCAGATGGTTTATGTGTCAGAATCGGGGAATATAGCCTAGAATGAGCACAGCTCTGGTCCCTCCTAACAGATATTAAAAACAAGACCTCCTCTTCCATATAAATCAAACTGTTCCCAAGTAACATAATTATGCCATAGGACAAAGTTCAAGTATACTAATAATATATTTTTTCAAATCTAGCCCCAAACAGGTAAAATGCAAAATATCTGACATCCAATAAAAAATAACAGGCGTTAAGAAGAAGAAAAATATCACCCATAACCACATGATAAGTCAAATAATAAAAACTAGAACTGACATAGATTTACACTGGAACACACTAGGATATTAAAACAGGGATATAGTCAGGTGGACTGGTGAAGCAGAATGAAGGAGGTAGAATTCTAACTCAAGTTAAAGGTGTCCATCCACAGTGCTATTTTACCTGCTCTGCACTGCCACTAATGATAGTGGGAGGTTAATGGATGAGTAAACTAGTTGGGGCAACTCAGAGGCTTACTCTCTTGTTTCTAGGAGTTCTTTAAGGTGAATGAGTTACAGTTATATAAAGTGGATACTGTATTGGTAAGGCACCCTTTTCTTTACTTCTAGATCTCCCTTTCTTAGTCCTCTAATTGTGCCTCATAAAATCATCTCCTAAAAAACATTATATAAACTCAAATCCTTTCCTTGGGGTCAGTTCAGGAGAAATCCAAACTATGACAATGACTATTTTGGAAGTTTTATGCTAAATACTTTTCTATAGCGCTTGCTGCTGTTCTTAGGAAAGTGAATGATGAGCTGAGTCAGAATTCATATAATTTAGACCCCAGTTTCCTTTTCTTTTAAGTATTTGGAAATTTTAGGTAAATAAGTGATATTTCCATCAATTTTATTCTCTCTTCTCACAAAGTTGAATTTAAACTCTTTTATTATATGCAGATTACGGAGACAGTAGTGCAGGATCCTGAAAAATCTGTTTTCTTTCCTATTAAATATTAGGATTAAATACCAGCAAACCTATGATTTAAAAATATTTTGATGATTTTAGAGTTGAAACACCCAGTTGCAAACTAGGACCTTCACCTTTATCTGAGTTGAATTTTTAATCAAGGATTTGCCAATATATATCTTAACTCCTCCTGTATTGGAAAAAAAGAAAAAAGAAACTTTATTCCAGCTAAATATCTTTCCCATTTTTCATTTTCCTATAGGCACCAGAAGTCTGTTGAGATAAGACTCATGGAGTTATCTACAATTTTTGTCACTCTAAGCTAAAATGTTAGCATTATTAAAATGGCTTTCATTTTATTAATGAGAATTTCATCACTACATTTCATCTTAGCAAAGGTTAAGGGGATGACTTCTTTGTGTGAATACTTGAAGGATTCAGTGGGGCAAATATTACATGATAACGAAAGTGTCTTTTGTTGATAGAATATACAGTAAGATGTCCTACCATAATCATAAATAACTTATGAGCACTTTCCCTTATGGGGAGTCCACATCTCCTCAGGTATTAGGGAAGTGATTTTAAATTTTTGTTCCTTAGAAAGACTATGGTTTGTTTGAAATTAGTTTACTCTTTGATGGGACAAGCCACTCTATTTCAACTTGGGAATTACCATTTAGGCCAGTTGTCTAGAGCCATGTCCTAAGTGCTATATGGAATAAATAATTTTTACAAGGCATGAAAAAAGGACTTAGAAATCTATAAAAGGGATTATTCAAAAGAATATTCAACTAAATCATTTTATTATATAACTGAATTGTCAATAATTAATGGTAATTGCCTTTACTTGTTTTTTATAACTCTTTAAGTGAGGTTTCTTTTCTTGAACTTTTTCAAAAACCCGAGCAGAACTGGAGTCCCTGACCACTGTACCCACCCATCATCTTTGAAAGGATGAACTAAGAAAGGTTCATTCATTATCTACCCTATGAAGATGATCTTATCACTACTTTTCTCCCTAGGAGCAAACATATTTTTTTCTTTTATTCCCAAGGTGATTGGGAGTAAGGACATACGATTATAACTTTTCCTTACTGATTGGAGCAAATTATTTCTAGCCAATATTATAAAGCAGCTGATATACATACATAAACCTTAAGTCATATCTTGCAATGACATAAATTAAGACCTATGGTATTGTGCTCTCCTAGTGAGATTATATCAAGTCTGTTTTCCCACAAATGAAGCATGCATTGCTAAAAGAAAATTTGCTCAGTGGTACCCTTACTGGCTGATGCATTCCATCATCTAAAACAAACCTCATGATGCTTCAAATATTAAATGAGTTCATTTATGCCAGGCATTCAGAATGGAACCCAAACTATACAAAGGACTCAGTAAGTTAATTGCTATTATTGTAAACCTTTGCATTTGAGCATTATCCAAGGCAAAATGAAAGAAAGAGGTCTTTGTCTTTCTGGCTTTTCAACAGTATGAGTTTAGTAAAATAATGTCAATGGTACCACAGGAACAAATGTCCAAGGATGGCTGGTATGGATGTTTTTGCACCTAGCAGATTCAGATAATTTCAAAGTGTTATTCATTTGGGCAACATATTTGCTTTGGAATTCACTTTATGAATTTTATTTCCAACTTTAACTTTTTATTTTGTTTTAACATCTTATATAATGAAAATAAGTATATTTCATCTGGATTTCAATCAGAATCAGATGATCTACAAGCCAGGAATGCTTCCAATTCACCAGGGATCACTATATTAACTGTGACTCTTATTTAAAGATCAAAACACTGTGTGCTCCTGAGCTGTCCACTTTTCCTCATCAAAGAGTAAAGCTAATGATTAGAGGATCCCTAATTTGTAGGCCCCAGCCTCCATGACAACTTTGAAAGTAACATTAATCTTCTTAATCTCATAATAATTTCCTGGTTCAGTCTTAAATAGACTATTCTTTTCCTAATATTAAAATAGATCCACTGTGCAAAACATTTTCTCTTATTATTTATTTTAATCCAATGACTGATTTCTCTCATTTCTTCAGTAGAATAGTTCTTTCTTTCTAGAGGTAAGTGAACTTTCATATAGTCTAGTCTTGAGCCTCAGAAACTTTCCAAGTTTCCAAGTAAACTCACACTGAGTTTACATTAGATATAACAGTTAACCATGCTTGGCAAATAGGAAGTACATAGTGGTTGGTATGATTGTTAGGATTGGAATATTGGGCCAACCCCTTGCTCTGGCATGGGGGCTGGTCCGGGTTCAGTTCTCCCCAGTAGCACTGAAGATATCTCATGCTGTGTTGCTTCCCACTAGAAGAAGGAGACTCTTATTCCAGACCTGTAAACGTGTGTGTGTGTGTGTGTGTGTGTGTGTGTGTGTGTGTGTGTGTGTGTGTATAATAAACCATATAATTTTTATTTCAAATAATTATCATGTCTTATATTTCTCATGCTGCATTAACCTATAAAGTCAGTCTTTCTTGGGTTCACAGAAGCTGCAGTTAGTTCCCTGGTAGCTAATCTATTTGGCTAAAGGAAGTTTTATTTTGATTTTATTAGTAAAGGAGTGTACTAGGTCTACCCAAACCAACTTGTTCTAGGGTCCTGACACAAAAGGTGAGGACGACAAGGTTACAGTTGTAGCAGTGCTTCCCTCCCCTGAGTGTGAGTCCACTTTAGTACAAACACCATTTTATATATTACTATATATATGAGTGGCAAGATTATTATGACCACCACATCAGTACTTCATTGGGCCACCTTTTGCCTTCAATACTGTGGCAATTCTTCTTGGCATTGACTCCATGAGATGTTGAAAGGTGATGTGAGGAATCTGACACCATGCCTGATGAATAGCACTGTCCAGTTCTGTGAGATTTGGTGGTTGTGGAACCAGCTGCCTGATGGCTCTTTTAACTTCGTCCCACAAATGCTCAATTGGATTGAGATCTGGTGATTGTGGGGGCCACCTAACCAAGGTAAGTCTCCCTCAGGTTCTTGAAACCACTCCTGCACAATACGATTACCGTGGCATGGCGCATTGTCGTGTTGGAAGAAGCCATCTCCATTGGGATACACCATCAACATGACAGGATGAACTTGATCAGCAACGATACTTAGGTATGTTTTGCTATTCAGATGTTGTTCCACATGAATTAAAGGGCCCAAATCATGCCAGAAAAACATGCCCCTAATCATAACACTGCCCCCACCAGCTTGAAGGGTTGTACTCATGCATGTGGGGTGCCTGCTTTCATGCTCTTTCTGCGAAATTCTCACTCTGCCATCTGCATGATGCAACTGGAAACATAATTCATTGGACCACATGACTTTTTTCCAATGCTTGACTGTCTAATCCTTGTGTTCCTGTGCGAATTGGAGACATTTTATCTTGGTAACTGCAGACAGCAAAGGTGTTCGAACAGGCCTTCGGCTTCCATATCCCATACGATGCAGTGTATGGCTAATTTGCCTACAAACGTCAGGTAGTCATAATAATGTGTGTGTGTGTGTGTATGTGTGTGTGTGTGTGTGTGTGTGTGTGTGTGTGCTTCCTAAATGCGACCCTATAAAAATGTGACCCAATAGAATGAGAAATTAAAGTTACTATTTTATTGGAAGTTCATTGATGTTTTCTTCACTCAGCATGTTTTACATGTCTTACAAAAGTCACATGCCATGGATGCTTCTTTACATGGAAACAAGAGAATCTAATTTACCAAAAAGCTCCAAAAGTTGCAAAGGCAAAGGCACTGAGAATCCAAAAACTCAAAATGGAAGAAGCAAATATGTTCATGTTCACACATTTGGGAGGGTCGTCCTGACTCTCACACATGCAAATCCAGGACCAGCCGTTAGCAGGAGACATGCATGCTGCACCCCCAAAGTCAATACTCACCTATCCTCAGGGATGGAGGGAAGATCTGGCTGGAACTCCACATGCAGGCACCTATGTGTGGCATCACCAAAAGTGGCAGAAAGATCTACACAGGAAAAAGCTCAGTGAGTTCACCATAGTTGATTACATGAAAATAAGACAAGGTCTGGGTTTTTGTGTTTTGTTTTTAATTCTTATCACCAAAAAAGAGAAAAGAAAAAGGTAGAATTTTTTGGTGGTGTTAATTGTCACCTGGGGACATTTTTCCATTGTTTTTTTTTTTTTTTTTTTTTTTTTTTTATATAGGGAGAGTAGAAGAGAGAGAGAAAGACAGGAGAAAAAAAATTCAATGTGATATAGACTGGCTGCCTCTTTCATGAGCCCCAACCCCAACCAGGCCGGGGAGGAGCCTGAAACCAAGGCATGTGTCCTTGACCGGAGTCAAACCCAGGACCCTTTAGTCCGTAGCTGATGCTCTATCCATTGAGCCAAACCAGCTAGGGCTAGAATTTTTGATTTAAGGTTGTTTGGGCTTTGGTGAGTATGGCTATGTGACATGTTACTAGTATATGGTATACAAAGCATTTTAAGGCCTAATCAACGTATGTTTCATTCCAAATTTTACTTATTTGGCATACTTTGTTTTATTGCACTTTCCTGATATTATTTCTTATTTACAAATTGAAGGCAAAACCTTCCACCTACAAAATATTTGGAGTAGCTAAAGGCTCAGATGATAGCATTTTTTAGCATTAAATTACCTTGTAATTAAGATATATACATTCTTTAATATAATGCTATAGCACACTTAGTAGACTTCAGTGTAGTGTAAATATAACCTTTATATGCACTGTGAAACCCAAAAATTCATATGACTCACTTTATAGCGATATTTGCTCTATTGTGGTTGTCAGGAACTGAACCCCCAGTATCACCATGGTCTGCCTGTACTCCCTTCCCCAAACTCTCCTCACATACCTGTCACTTATTTAAGCAATTAAAATGCATCTTTATGAATTTCTCCTTTATATCTTATTATTGTTTCTGGATTGAGCCCAAAATCTCCTCAGGGGTAAAATATGGTTGCTAAACATATCTTCCCAATGTTCTGTTGAAACACCTACTTGGTGCATTGTTTACTTTATGCACTAGTTTGAAGTTGAATTGTTTTCTTTGAGAGGTCTGGGTTTTGGTCCCTCCTTATTTTCACACGATAAACACAGGCAATTTCTTTTTCATTAATCTTCTTTAATATTCTCTCACTGCTCTTTGGTCAAATAGAGCAGACAAATGCACCTACTTTAAGTGTGTATTGCGGACAACAAGGGGCCCCATGCTAACCTGACAAACCCAGGGAAGGCCTGAGTGGTGGCCTTGCAAACTCGGAGACCTAAAGTAACCAAAAAGGATGGTCTGAAATTAAAACTGTTTTAATTAAAAATCAGTCTATAGTGGGTAGTCATGTCCTAGGCTGGTATTTTCCCTGGCAAAGATCAACTTTGATCTTAACTGAGCTTATTCTCATTTTGCATCTAAGATAGCATACATTTGGAATGTCAGGGCAACTTGTAACTTCCCTTTTTCCAGACCCCTTAGGGCACAACCAATGCACCAGGGCAAATTCCCTCATTGTTATTTTTATCATGTTAATTGTTGACTGTTCACTATATTGTACCCACCTAGGTAACAGTTATTGGAAGAATTACTTTATTGCTTCTAGGAGGAGAGAAGTAAAATATATATTTTTTAAATGTGATTAGCAGCCTTCTGTCCCCACTTTCACTGCTATTTTTATTCTTGGTTTACTTGGCAGCAATGGCATGAACCTGAGGGCAGAGATGACCTGCTTTAAGAAACAGCGAACTCAATGTTAAGCAACTGGTATAGTGAAAATCCAAATTTACTTGTATTAGCCAAATCTCAATAACTAATTTTGAAGCTTAAGTTGGTAGAAATTTTCTGCAAGACAACTTTGAAAAAAATTACATATATACACATACATACATACATGATCTTAAAATGTTAAAATAACTGATTTTAGACCCAGTATTTTTATCTCTAGGTCATTTGCACTAAGAAAATAATTAGCTGCTTGTACAACAAATTTTTCACATTTTTACCTTGTTCTTAAAATTCAAAATGTATGAAATAATTTCTTTAAATTATTTAGAAAACCACCTAAATTAATGGTTTTCAACAGGGTCATGTTGGCACTTTAGATGGGCAGTTCTTCAGTTGTGTCCTAGCCTGAGCTTTGTAGGAGATTTAACATTAATCTCCTTCATCCATTAAATGCCAGAAATGCCTCCACACCAACCTTTGTGACACTGAAAACATCTCTCTCTCTCTCCCTACCCCCATCACACACATTTCTACCCCCTTAGAGTAGTATTGCCCCTTTGGAAATTGTAACCTAAACATTTGAAAGATGGGGCTGGTTAAATAAATGTTGGTAGAGCCATTTATGAAGCTCTCTGATACGTTTTAGATGATTATTTATTGACTTGGGAATATAGTTTGTAATATAACTTACAGTACACACAGAGGCACATATATGCACATGGTTGCCAAATATATTTGGGAATATATCTAGATGCCTCCAATACTCAATGTCATACACAATTAATAGGGTTTATTTTTCTAATGTGTCAAGAGTGTTGTTGTTAGCAGTCTTGATAGTTTCTCTCAACCAATAATATCATGTGGTTTCTTCCTCAAATTCAAGATAATCTCGAATTATAGGAATCACATTCTCATTCCTGGAAATAGAAATGAAAAAATAGGACTTTTGGAAGATCCCATTGGTCAGAATTTGTTCATATGTATACCTATAACTGCAAGAATATATGGGGAGTTGAATCCTTGTGAAGAGTTCATTGGCAACCGAAACAAAATCAGTAATTTGTTTTATTAGAAAAAAATATCCTTGAAGTCAGATAAGCTACCATCATTCTTTCACCTTTACAAACATATAAAAGTTTCCTCTCACCATCAATTGTCTTTTTTTTTAAATTTTAATTTTTCTTGTTGATTATCCAAACACAGCATGCATTTTAGTTCCTCACTAACATCTGTTTTACCTCTTCCTATAGTGTACACAGAACAATGACTTTTGATAAAAAGAAGTCATTTTGCCTCATTAAAATGAAGTTAAATACAAACACAAGGAAAGATGGGAGAGCATGGAAGGACGATGGTCCAAAAATGGAAGCAGTCCACTTCAACAAACATGAGGAAGCAAGTACCCTGGGGGTGGAAATGAGAATTAAGAAGACACCATAGGAAAATATGGGAACACTTCTCAGACTAGGATCAAATGCGAGCACACAACATGAAGAAAATATTAAAAGCCTCAAAAGAAATGAGCAATTGGTATGATGCCACCAAGTCATTAGGCTTCCTTTGCAATGCCATTTCAACAATCTGAGACCTGGTTGCCAAATCAGAGGCTGAGAGAGTAGTGCTGTAGAGGCTGATGATGTTGGACTTTCTGAAACATGCTTCCTGGTTAAAATTTAATCTTATTACCACAATTTATTTCTCCTTTTTCCCCCTTCTCTTGAGGTGCTTCTTCATGGATGGTATTTATGAAAATGTGAAATGACAAAATGTTACTTTGAGAAGAATTTTTGGATAAGGAGAAAAATGGCGGCCTTTGATACTTTATGCTTTTCAAAAATTTCTCAGGGATATTTTCAGGCTTTGAAACTTCAAGCCTGTGAATTTAGCTATTTTAAGGAAATAAAAAATGCATGCTTTCCTGTTCCTTCAAAAAGCCACAATGCACATGAAGACTAAATGATAAGAAATAAACATAACCTTTTTTATTAAGCTCTTTTGCCAAGAGCCTTAATTAAGCTCTACATTTTTATGTTTTCTCTTTCATTAATCTCCAGGAGGCAAAGAAACATTAAACCTACACAAAAGACTGAAAAAAATATGAGGAATCGAGGTATTAAGCATATTTTTCTTGATTAGAAGGCCCATTGGTGAAGGACTGACTTTTGTTCCTTACCCTTTCTTTCTAATTACTGGAGCCACCATTTGATATTCCTCTTTATGATGCAAACTATTTAGAATAACCTTAGAAAGATCATTAAAGCAATTGGTTTTGTGAACTCCATTATAATTTTAGTTTAACATTGCTATTTCTTTTTCAATTCAAGTATATTTTTACCAGAAATTCTGTTTCATATCTTTTTTACTAGGAATTTTGGTTGCAACTGACATAAAACACAACCTAGACTAATTTACAATGAGTCTCTGACAATACACTTAGAAACTATTTTAGCTCACCTTTCCTGTTTCTCAGTGTTGGCATAATTCTCATTCAAGTTCTGTTTTCATAATGACAAGAGGCTATGAACAGCTCCAAACTGACATCTTTTATGGTGACAAGTTCATTGGGAAAGGAAAGATACCACTCTGTTCACTGTAGCCATTGCTAATGTTTCAAAATTGTTGGACCAATTGATTAGTTGGGGATGCAAAACATTGGTTTAGCCAGATCTAGCATTTATCTGGAAAAAGGTGAGGCCAGCCTTTTTCAAAACAATATGGTTCAAGTTAGGTAGTGATATTAAAAGATAATTCCTTTCTCCTCCTCCTCTCAACTTTTTTTCTAGAACAAAAGTCATGTTTATTATAACTTCTGAAGATAAACCTGAGTAAAATCTGATTTGGGAACTAGGGGGTCTTGGTTTTAGAACTGACTTGAACACTTGCTATCTTGAAAATTTTTGTCAAGTTATATTTCTTGAGTGTCTGGCTTATCTTCAAAACTACTACTTTGAGTAAATAGTCAAATGTCTTCCTTGAAATGAGGTGATTATTCTAGGTTTCATTAAATTCTTCTTTGCTGTAAACAGATTAGGATCTTGCACCGAACTTATATTTCTTCTCATCATACAGTTCTAATAATCAAATTTAATGCTTTTCCAGGGGAAAAACAAAATATGGAATTAACTTTTTTTGATTTACTGGTTTCCCTGTTTGGTACTCCTTTTCTTTCTAGGCACTTTCTTTCATTCTTTTCCTTGAAATAAAAGACCCCCAGCTTCCAACATGTGGCAACTGACCTGGACCAGCTTAGAACTAATAGCTCCAATTCTGGATCTTTGCCCAACTGAACCAGAGAAGCCCACACAATATGTTCCTGTCTTGGAAAAGCCTCTGAAAAGAAAATTAACACAAGTTTAAAAGAGAAAGTCTTTTAAAGTTCCTTATATTTGTTTCAAAATGCATAGTGAAATTTGGTGGGCATGATATTAAAACCAAGTAATTTGCTTCAACCAAGAAGAACAAGATAGATATTACTAAGGCAGTTACCAATGAATATGCAGAAACATCCAGAATACTATATTGTTCTAATTTCTTAGCGCTTTAGAGCAGAATAAATATTTTCAGTAAAAGAGTTTAATTTAGAAACATACTTTTGATACTTGAAGAAGCACAAAGTTTGAGGACACACACTTCCCAATTTCAAAGTATAATCAAAACAGTGTGGTTGTTGCATGTAAATTATATCTCAGTAAAACTTCATATCTTAATAAGAAGGAGATGACTAAGGCTCATATCTTAATAAGAAGGAGATGTCTAAGGCAACCGCCAATGCACAAAAAGAAACAGACATAGATAATTTTAAAGAAAATAAATATTTTCAGAGAAGTAGTCCAATAAGAACCATATATTTGGACACTTGAAAAATTTACAATAAAGAAATTAAAAATATATATTAAAAAAAGAAAAATTTGAGCATAATTAATTCATTTTTTACCTGTGGAAAATAGAAATTTTGTGTTCACTACCGTAAATTCAACTGTATGTATTTAAAGACTGTGGGACTAGACATTATACCTTGATCTTTCCAATTTCTCAAGTCTGTTGAATATATCTATAATATAACTCCTAATTATTAGAAAGGTATAGACAAGATAAAACTAGAAAGCTCAATGGTGGGTGGATAGATAGGTAGGCAGATAATAGATAGATAGATAGATAGATAGATAGATAGATAGATAGAGATAGACTGACCAAAATGGTAAAGGGGTTGCTTGTGGAATGAAATCTAAAGTATTATTTATGAGGTGTCTTTGGATTCTGGTATTATTAATGTGGTATTTTAAATGTTCAGAAAGGAATATCTTCATAGTAATATGGATTAATTTTTGTCAGTATAGAAATATAAGAATTTATGTATAATTTTATGAAAATAAAATATAGAATTCTGGCATCTATCTAACCAGCATGTTTAACTAACTTTGCTTAAGAAAAAAGGCTTTCTCCAGAATAAGTCAGGCATTAATTTTGGCTTCAAATATATTTTTCTAGTCTGAGTTTTGCCACATGGCATGAGGCCAGGTGTGAGAATATTTACTTTTCTTTCACTATGTGTTGAAAACTGGTTTGATCTAGAATTAGAGAAATACACACAGGTGCTGAAAAATAATTTATAGCCTCAATACATATGCAGCTCCTACAGATTTTTGAGGCACATTAATAACCTTGAAATGGCTGAGACACTGATTATGTTGACAGAGATATCCCTTCTATCCTGCCAAATTCATGCTTATAGGTCTTCTAGTGTATTATTCCATATGCTATAAATATGGAAAAAATCCCTACTCTCCTCCAACTTAGCGTTAATGGGAAACAGGGGAGATTATATTTGACTATCCATGAGCCACTATTACCAAATGGAGACAGCAGATAGATCATACCAGTTAGAAAATATAGAGTCTTTCTTTACTATTTTGAGCTAGCACACATTACACTGACTACATATGGAGTACTGGACTGAGATCCACCTATATTTTAGACAAATTAATGAATATTTCATAAAACTTTTTTCCCTTAGTTGTGGAAAAGCAACTGGTATAATTTAATTGGTCTTATGTTTTGTTTTAATATCTCCTCTCATATAACTATAAACCCACATTCACAGGCCTGATGTCTCTAACACACACACACACACACACACACACACACACACACACACACACACACACACACACACCTTTTGTCCTTAGTTTTGCCAGGGATATAGAAGCATCATCCCCAACACACACACACACACACACACACACCATTTGCCCTGGTTTTTCCAGGGATATAGGAGCATCATCACAGAAAATGGTAAAATTCATTTGGTGCACTAAATTCCTAAAGGTAATAGATTTTTAGTTGTTAGTGTCCTTTTTACTTGCAAGTTCTGAAGCCATGAGAATTGGAAGGGTAACAAAACTTTCCTCTTACCCTGGGACTAGACACACCATGAGGATAGTCCCACCAGCAGAGGGCAGTGGCATACCACGTACAAAACCTGGCTGGGGACAGGCTTCTAAACCTGCTTTGCAACCTGTAGTGAATAAAGAACTGGGCAGGGGGACAAAATAACTGGGTCTAGAGGAGATTTATTTCAACTACATAAGCAAGAAAGTTATACAGCTCCCTGAGAAAACTCCATCCACGGAATTCACAGCAGGACAAAGTGTGCCAGGGATCAAAGGCTACGGTGAAGGTCTAAATCATGGCTGCTAGCTTCCACCCACATGGTGAAACCCCTGAAGACCGGCTCAGTGTTTATAATTTTAACAACAAAAAGGGGATTGACTTTGTGATCTCTGATTTGGAGAAGCAGATGATTTATAAATAAATCTGAATCAAGAAGCTATGGACTCTCTCCAGACCAAATTATGAAATGTGGGTTATTGTACCAGCCTTGCTATTATCTAGGGATGTGACTATAGTGAAGTCTCTTAGCTTTTCTGAAAGGCAGTTTAAAAGCGAATTGCACTAGACAATTATGAAGGCAACTCCAGCTCTAATATCTCTTTGCCTGTGCCTCTGTGCTGGGGAGCCCCCATCAGCCTTCCTCTCAGTGTATTCTGAAGAAGAATACAATTGTATATTCAATATCCTTTGAATAGATGCTGCAGGCAGTATGTTTAAAGTGAGGTGCTACCAACTTAGATTCAGTATATAACTAAGGGGTGTTGAAACTCCCCTGCTGTTCCTTGGTGATTTAAATGGAAGAGATTCCTACTTCTCTCCACTCCACTACCTTTCTCTTCCTTCACTATTGAGAGCTGCTTCCATATAGCATGCCTGACAGCTGAATCAAGTGCTATCTACCTGACACCACTGTGCAAATTAAACTCACATATGTGCATTTCATTTGGTATAGACTATAGTATTGATTGCTTGATTGTTTTTTTTTTGTTTTGTTTTTTTTTTACTATTTAATAATTTGCCAACATTTAAAAATTAAGGCACTTCCCCTAAGAATCCTGATTTCCAACTTCTTTTGAAAACAGATGTCAGGCAGTATGGGGTACTCATTCCCAAGTAGCAAACAATTTCCAGAACCGAGGGACGCTGCTTCCCTTGGGGTCTACTTCCTTGGTTCACCTGAATCTTCAAGATGCGAGTTTTCCTCCCTTAAATGGTCATTCCTGGCCACTCTGGCCACTCTAGGCATTACAGTGTGTGAACACTCGATGAACCCCAATACCACAGTCTGTCTCCTGGTTGGGTTTGTTTGTTTGTAAGGAACTTTGCTCCTATGTTTTCAGCTTATTGGTTGAGTCAAGGTCTCTAAATCTCCTCCTCCCCCCTATTTTTCTAGCTCTAATAGAAGCTTTAGTTTATTTTCCCCACTTAATAATAATTGATAACTCACCTGCACGTTTAAGGCATTACTAGTCCCATCAAGTAAAAATCACACACCTTAATCTCACCAGCATTTTAGTGACACGTTCTTCAAAGTTCAAGCTTTGGTGATTCAAAAGAAACAAATATAATACAATAAGAACAATAGAATTGTGGGGTAAGGAACTCTGTACTCAGCTCCTCAGATTGTACCACCAAGACTATCCACAATCAAATAACAGCATTAGATACTACAAATATATCCACTATTTACTGATCACCTATTATGTGCCAAACCTTTGCTGGGTTATCAAAACTCCAATTTTATGAAGAGAGAAGTACAGAATCTGGGAGGTACATTGCTTCACAAAGACACGTGAACTTGAGGAATAGGAGGGGATTTAGGCCATTTAGTCTAACATCTTTGCAAATGAGAAAAATAAACCCAAAAAGGTTAAGACTTGAGAGAGGATCCTGCACTGTACAGGCCCAGGGATCCAAGTGAGTATATTGAAGGTAGCTCCTTCTATTTACCTAGATTGTCCTTGGGAATCCTGTTTTATTAATCCCCTCTGTTATTTATGTTTATGCCCATCTTTCTAACGGGAATTTACAGCTTTTGTGGGACATGGTCTATATGTCATCCATCTATATATTTCCCCTCAATAATTCTCATGCAGCTTACACCCTGATATTTTGTGCTGCTATATCTTAGAATACATCAGGGCAGATATCCAGAGGCTGTGGCAGAAAGATAAGTGGCTGTATGACAAATGTTGCAAAACCAAATGGAACATCTGAGATAGACATGGCAGAGGCTCTCGGGATGACAGCTGTACACACAGCTCCAGCTGAAATTCTCCACGTACATCTGAGGAGACAGAAAAGGAATAAAATATTTGCAAATAAAAATGCCCTGTGGGCACATTTTGTATATTCAAGCTTCCATGCCTGGAAAAAAGCAGAGTCCATTAGGAGAGGAACCTCCACCAGTCACCCTTTCAAGCCTCATTGATTTTTATGCACAAAATGATGACATATACGAGGATGATTAAAGTGATGGAGCCAGTAAGTAAGGAGGGGAATAACCACAAGCCACTGGAGAGGTTGCAATTGGTATTGGACTTCTAAAATGAGAACCAAGTTTCCATCTAAACACGTGCTTCTCCTTTTGGAAACATGGGGATACCAACACTTTCCAAATAAAACAGTAGTCTTGATGGCTTCAAGGATGGTAATAGCAAGGTCAACTTAACACTGAGAAGAGGTTGCAAGTTGCCTGCTGGTGTCTAAATTGCTTCTCCACACACAGTGAGCATCTTATGCATAGATGTCACTCAATGTATAATCACAGACTCAAGAAGGCCTTTATTGTGTGAACTAGAATATTGAGTACCTCAATCCACTAACTTGACCCAGATTACATAAAGTTGGTGTCAGATTGAAATCTCAGTCTTCTGACCTAAAAGCCAGGCAATTAATACCTAGATGGAAAATGTACTGCATTTCTGGGAATGAAGAGTATAAAATCTTAAAAAAAAAAAAGGGGGTATTAATCAACTTAAATACCTTTGCTTCCCTATTAAAAGCATGGTCATTTGTTTTGGTATATTTTTGTTGTTGTTAATCCTCACCTGAGTATATTTTTCCATTGATTTTTAGTGAGAGTGGGAGAGAGGGAAAGAGAAAGAGAGAAACATCGATGTGAGAGAGATACATTGATTGGTTGCCTCCCACACACACCCTGACCAAGTTTGGGCAATGAGCCTGCAACTAGAAGCACCTGCCCTTGACTGGAATCAAACCCAGGACCCCTCAGCCTGAGGGCCATTACTCTTATCCACTGAATCAAACCAGCTAGAGCCATGGCCAATTCTTTATTTTTCTTTATTGATTAGAGCATTTTGTATGTCTCCTTTTCCCCCCTTTGACCTCTCCCTGACCACTCCCACCCCCCCAGCACATGCCCTCACCCCCCTAGTTATGCTTATATGCATGCATACAAGTCCTTTGGTTGATCTCTTAAGCCTTCCCCCCACACCACCACTCTACCCTACCTTCCCTCTGAGATTTGATGGTGTCTGTTCAATGCTTCTCTGTCTCTGGATCTATTTTTGTTCATCAATTTATGTTGTTCATTATATTCCACAAATGAATGAGATCATGTAATATTTATCTTCCTCCAACTGGCTTATTTTGCTTAGAATAATGCTGTCCATTCAAGTCCATCATTGTTTTCCCAGATTATCCCCAAGTCAAATTTTTAACTTTTTTGTTGTTGTTGCTTTTTAAATCAGCTTTATTGAGGTATAATTTACATACAATAAGATTCATCACTGTTAAGTATACAGTTTGATGAGTTTAACATTTAAACACTTATACTTCCCTCCTATAGGAGAGGGATTGCAGAGAAGTGACCAGCAGAACAGACCTTGGAGTCAGATTGCAATTGTTCTGTAACTTTGGGTAATTTATGAAATTCTCTGTGCATTGTTTCCTGAGCTATAAAATTGTGATAACACATATCTACTTCATGGGGTTAGTGTGAAGATTAATTTATATGCATATACTAGAGGCCCAGTGCACAAAATTCACACATGGGTGGGGTCCCTAGGCTTTGTCAGTGATCAGGGCCAATCAGGTTCCCCACCTCCCCACCTCCCCGCCTCCCTGCCTCTCCTTCCCTTGCAGCCCATGCGCTGCCACCACATGGTTCTCCGCTTCCTCCCTCCCCCTCTCCTCCTTCTCTTGCCACCACTGCAGGGTTCCCTGCCTCCCCACATCCCCCCTCTTCCTTCCCTCGCCACCCATGTCTGCCACTACCCACCCCCAGTTCCCAGTTCCTCGTCCCAGCCCTGGGCCTGGCCCCTATTGTAAGGTGACCAGACATCCCGCTTTTGGCGGGACAGTCCCGATTTTTAACAATTTGTCTCGTGTCCCGCGGCGTTTTAAAAAAGGCCCGATTTTTGGAAAGAATGCACGACAAGCTAGGGAACGGTGGGAGAACGGGAAGGGAATATACGGTTTTTGGCGGCCATGTGGCTATTTAGCCAGGATATGAGTTTTATATTATTTTTGTTAATTTTATAATGTTAAACTTTAATAATAACAAATAATTGTTGAGAACTGATTATCAAGAACTGCTTATCAAAGTTCGCATTGTTGATCAGTTGTTAGAATTCGACCACCATTGTTTGGACTTAATGAACAATGGCATTTTTGGGGATTGGCAATGATGAAAACATTTTTTTTAAAAAATATATTTTATTGATTTTTTACAGAGAGGAAGAGAGAGGGATAGAGAGTTAGAAACATCAATGAGAGAGAAACATCGATCAGCTGCCTCTTGCACACCCCCTACTGGGGATGTGCCCGCAACCAAGGTACATGCCCTTGACCGGAATCGAACCTGGGACCCTTCAGTCCGCAGGCCGATGCTCTATCCACTGAGCCAAACCGGTTTTGGCAACGAAAACATTTTGTAACTGTCTCTCAGACGATACACATCGTACTGGGTGCTAGTAAGCTAGTTAAACAAGTGATGTCATTACAAATCAGCTATTCAGATAATTTAGGTAAGTAATTTATTTATTTCATAAATACATAAATTTTCTTGAATTTAGCAGACAGTACTCGTATTATTTATATTTTATAGTGGTGGCAAAAAGTCTAGCGCCGGCCTTGAAAGTGACACTTACGACTTACATTACGGCAAATTCAGAGGAAAAATAATACAAGTTAGTATTGTTATTATTTAGAAAGAAATATAGGATTAAAATAATTTTTAAAATATAGTTACTTTATAACAATCAAATTAATTTAATTTATAAGCTAACAATAAAATATGTTCATGTAATTATGTACCTACTTACTGTGTTTTTAAGCAATATGTATATAATAATTTATAATATAATTTTAAATTATTCTTTTTAGATTTTTAACATAATGAGTAAGAAAAGAGGATGCAAATTCAATGATGATCTAAGAAGTGAATTTCCTTTTATTAAAAAAACCAAAAGTGATTACAATATAGACCAAATTTTTAATCAAGAACCCCTGCCAGGCCGAAACCGGTTTGGCTCAGTGGCTAGAGCGTCGGCCTGCACACTCAAGGGACCCAGGTTCAATTCCGGTCAAGGGCATGTACCTTGGTTGCGGGCACATCCCCAGTAGGGGGTGTGCAAGAGGCAGCTGATCGATGTTTCTCTCTCATCGATGTTTCTAACTCTCTATCCCTCTCTCTTCCTCTCTGTAAAATTTCAATAAAATATATTTAAAAAACAAACAAACAAACAAAAAAAACCCTCACCCCAGTCAATGTTGTCCCGCTTTACCAATGTTAAAATCTGGTCACCTTACCCTATTGGGCAATCGAGACCAGCAGGCCCCATTGGCGATCAGGGCCTGTGGGCTAGGGGCAGTTCCTGCATTGAGCATCTGCCCCCCCACTGGTCAGTGCATGTCATAGCGACCAGTTGTTCCGATTGTTCTGGTCATTCTGTCATAACGGTCGCTTAGGCTTTTATATGTATAGATAAACTATATTACTTATAATTGTTACTAGAGGCCCGGTGCACAAAATTCGTGCATGGAGGGGGGTTGTCCCTCAGCCCAGCCTGTACCCTCTCCAATCTGGGACCCCTTGAGGGATGTCCGACTGCCCGTTTAGGCACGATCCTGGTGGGATCGTGCCTAAACGGGCAGTCGGACATCCCTCGCACAATCCAGGACTGCTGGCTCCCAACTGCTTGCCTGCCTGCCTGCCTTCCTGATTGCCCCTAACCACTTCTACCTACCAGCCTGATCACCCCCTAATAACTCCGCTGCCAGCCTGTTTGCCCCCAACTTCCCTCCTCTGCCAGCCTGGTCACCCCTAACTGCCCTCTCCTGCAGGATTGATCACCTCCCACTGCCCTCCCTTGTAGACCTGGTCCCTCTCAACTGCCCTCCCTTACAGGCCGGGTGCCTCCCAACTGCCCTCTCCTGCTGGCCATCTTGTGGTGGCCATCTTGTGTCCACATGGGGCAGGATCTTTGACCACATGGGGGCAGACATATTGTGTGTTGCAGTGATGATCAATCTGCATATTACTCTTTTATTAGATAGGATAGAGGCCTGGTACAGGGGTAGGGGCCAGCTGGTTTGCCCTGAAGGGTGTCCCTGATCAGGGTGGGGTTTCCCTTGGGGTGTGGGGCGGCCTGAGCGAGGGGCCTGTGGTGGTTTGCAGGCTGGCCACACCCCCTGGCAACCCAAGCGGAGGCCCTGGTATCTGGAATTTATTTTCCTTCTACAATTGAAACTTTGTAGCCTGGAGCGGAGCCAAGCCTGGGGCTCCCTCTGGGCCTGCAGCCATTTCTGTTGGCATTATAATTGAAACTTTGTTGCCTTAAGCGGGTGGGCCCAGCCAGGGTGTGCGGAAAGCTTTGCTTCCCCTGTTGCTGGCGGCAACCCTGGCCTGCCTCTCAAGCTCCATTCTGCCGCCATTTTGTTTGAATTTGTTTACCTTCTGTAATTGAAACTTTGTAGCTTGAGTGGAGGCTTAGGCCTGGCAAGGGCAGGCAGAAAGCTTGGCTTCCTCTGTTACTTAGGAAAGCTTGCTCTCTGTGGCTGTAGCCATCTTGGTTGGGTTAATTTGCATACTCGCTCTTATTGGATGGTGGGCATGGCTTGTGGGCGTGTCGGAGGTATGGTCAATTTGCATATTTGTCTATTATTAGGTAGGATATGCATGCTAGTATATAAAACAAGTATCTGCCATATAACTATTATTGTATTAAGACATATCTTACATACATATTTGAAAGAAGTGTATGTATGTGTGTGTATGTGTGTGTATATATATATATATATATATATATATATATATATATATATATATATATATATATAAACACTCCTTTCAAATATGTATGTGTTTTTAGAGAGCAAGGAAGGGAGAGGGATAGAGAGATAGAAACATCAATGCGAGAGAGACATTGATCTGGCTGCCTCTTGCACAACTCCTACTGGGGATGGAACCCACAACTGGGCCATGTGCCCTGACAAGGAATTGAACCTGGGACCTCTTGGTTCATGGGTCAACACTCAACCACTGAGCCACACTGGCTAGGCTAAAAAAGTTTTTACCCCATTTTGCAGCACTGATTTCGCCTCAGAAGAGATAACAGGATTCTGCTATCAGTCATCATGGTTAATTCACAAACAGTTCAAGTCTGTCCATTTTTTAAAAATTGCATTATGTATTTCTGCAAAAACATATGAACTACTCTGAGGCACAGAAGTTTGCTCTATCATAAGAACACACTGAATTTCCTCTGCTACTTTGGACTTGCTTTTAGTTTTACCTCAGATGATAAAAGTCAAGCAGAATGTTCCAGGGACTGAACATTATCTGTAGCTTTATAGGACATGGAAGAGTGGGACTCTGTGGAGGCGTGAACATTTTTGGACTTTCTAAAATTACACTAGTTTTCAAGGAGTGCTCTCTCTACTCTGCAAATGTGCCAACACCTTTTCCAAATAAAGCTGTACTCCTGAGTGGTGTTAATGATGATAAAACAAGGCTGTGCCATGAAGTGAGAAGCGCAAGTGGAAGGCTCTAGTACTGCCCTTGCCTTCCCCAACCACATTAGTCCTCAGTGTCTTGTGGAGGCCCGAATGTCAGGGCAGAAATACAAGGAAGTCAAGGTCATTTCAGCCTGTTAACCACAAAAAGTAATAAAGGGACCATTTGGACTTGGTTGGTGCAGTGAAAACAAACAAAAAATACCATTAATGGGACTTTCTCTGAGTTTTCATTGAGACCTTTCCTCTTTTCTTGGAAGTAGTAATGTTATTTTCAGGACATATCATGCCAATTGGGAGATTTGACAGAAACACTACTGTGGCCACACTGCCACGTGGTAGGTAGGAATGCATGCCACTCCATTCTTCTAACCAGTGTCTCTCTCTGCTACTGTAAATAAGAACATAACATTTTAAAATGACTTTCATGAAGAGGCTTGGGACTTTTTAAAATAATGAGCAGATGCCATTCTATCTCTGACCGTCATTAACTTTGCTACCTTAGGCAAGTCTCTGAACACTTCTCCTCCACCCCAAGACGCACACTCAAGACTTCAGGTTTCTTCTGTATCAAAGGGGGAGGCTGTGTCTAGGTTCATTTCTAGTTCTGACATTCTGTGACTTATATGATCTCCGATAAAGTTGTTTGCAAGTGGGTGCTGTTGGTCAGGAGAATAGGTGGGTAATAGCAAAAGACTATCAAGGAGAAAAATAAGGTAGGACTGGATAGGATATCAGAAAACTTAATTACAGCATCTAGGGGTTTGACTTGAGGGTAAATATCTAAAGCACTCATATTGGGAGAGTTGAACAATGGTTTATCCATTTGGTTTAAAATGTTAATGCCCATTGTAGTACAAAAGAATTATAGAGGTAAGAGGAAGCTGGTATTCATGTTGATCCAAATGTGAATAATGTTTTGTACTGCTCTTCGTAAATGTGTGGATGTGAGTGTCTAAACCTTCACCTCCAGTCTGGGTATATGTATATATGTATATGTATATAGGGTGGGGCAGAGTAGGTTTATAGTTGTTCACATGGAAAATAATATGATAATCTACCTAATAAAAGAGTAACATGCTAATTGACCATACCTTCCTGATGTTAATACCAGCCAATCAGGAGTGAGTATGCAAATTAACTCAACAAATATGGTGGGTTAATTTGCACACGCAGGTGCCGAGCGGCTAGGGGTGGGACGCTTGCGTCATCACC
This sequence comes from Ia io, assembly GCA_025583905.1. Lineage (NCBI taxonomy): Eukaryota > Metazoa > Chordata > Mammalia > Chiroptera > Vespertilionidae > Ia > Ia io. Next base: position 16,440,208 of record JAJQQW010000008.1, on the reverse strand, counting down.
ATGGTGATGATACAGGTGTTCTGCACTACCCCAGCCGCTCTGGGCCTCTGGGCAGCATGAGAAGGCAGAAAGGTGGCTCCGACCAGAACAAAGGCGGTGCTGGCAGCCAGGGGAAGAAAGGCCCATTTTTGCACAAATCTTCGTGCATCGGGCCTCTAGTTAATAAATAATATTACAGTATAAACTCTGTTTCACATACTCACATTGGTAAGCCTACTTTTGTTCCACCCTGTATGTGAATCACTATAAATCACATAAACAATAAACATGTATTAAAGATTATTTTTTTAACTTTAGAAACCAAATAGAAAATATAAAAATAACTTGTCCAGGCACTTCACAAGAGGAAATAAAGATGCACAATAAACACATAATGGGTGTTTAACCTAATTGCAACCAAATAAGTAATTACTAATAAAATTACAGACAGATACAATTTCCCACCTACCATATTTGCAAAACAACAAAGACTAGTACTCCAAGTATTATTTAAGATGCAGAACAAAAGGGCTGAGCCAAGTGTTGGTAAGATATGAAGAACGAGAATTCTCATATATTGCAAATGAACTGCTTCAGATCTAGTTCAATTGACAATGCCCATAAAATATAATATATCATGTCTACTTCTGGGTATCTAGCTTTGAGTACCTTGTGCATGTTACATGTGCTTTGAATATTTGTATCTCTTTGTAATACTCTTTGGAAACCATATGGCCCACAAAGATAAGTTCTGTTTTTCTTGTTTGTCTCATTTTATTCTATATTAAGTCAAAAGATCACTGTCAAGTTCTTTAACTGATGACTCCTGATAAATACTAAGGGAAAGAGTTAGGGATCCTGGCTCCTAAGCAGTAGACAGAGTGTTAAAATTGGGTGGCAGGGGCTGAATAAAGCAATGCCTATTTCACAGGGTCCCTGAAGGTTGCTACAGAAAGATATGATACTACTAGAGCAGCATTTATCAGAATGGTGTCATTTAGACCTATAAGTACATGCATCCCACCCAAAGATCCGTGTCTGCCTTGAACACAACCAGCTAGTGTTGATGAGTCCTCTTACGATTTTTCAGTGAGGACTTTTTTTTTCTACATCAGAAATCCTCATGCTTCTATTAGGTTTATTATTCCATCTTTGGAAGGACTTAAAAGGAAAAACCTACAGTACAATTAAAAAAAAAAGTAATTAAAGCTCAGTCACAGAAATTGGAATCATTCTTTCAATTAACATGCAACATAAGTTTTCTACTTTAAATTTAAGAAATATTACTACTATATGGAAGAATCTATTCATTGAACATCTAGTCTATTTCTTGAGTTCAATTGTATGCTAATGTAATTATTTACTGGATCAAAGGTAGTGATTCTAAATATTATAAGGATGGGGAGAACAGATATGGATTGTCTGCCACTCTATTTTAGACATCTCATTAGATATCCTTAGTGCATAGGTCTTACTGCCTTGGGTTTCTTTATAATTGTGGATTGCTCGTTTTTTTGTTTGACATAGAGACATCTTTGAATGGAGTGAGAGAAACTGCCAGGTGTCTCATTGCATACAAAGCCCACTGCCATAAATTATATTCATGTTAAAAATATATATGGTCCATTTTAATGTAATTAAAGTTTACTTTTATAAAGTAAAAAAAATTATGTCATAATGCATATTAAATAGCATCAACAAACAAATTTATCTACTCTAAACACATCTCAGCCATTTACATTGCAATTCTTTCTTCATAGCTCACACATTTGTTCATGAGCTCAACAAGCATCTATGGACTACCTCCGCTGTTAGTGTGTGCTAGCATCGCTTGGCCATAAATACTAGTAAAGGCAGTGTGATTCTTGACTTCAAGAAGCACAACATTCATTTAAGTCTCTGACTTGGTTTTTAACATGAAAAATATTTAAATGAGGATTCAGGAAATGTAAAATCTCTTCCATACCAGTTAGATTTATTTGACATCCTTATTAATTTAATGCTTTTGTTTACTCCTTTCTGTCATCCACTATTTTTTCTTCCTGTTAATATGACATGAAGAAACATCACAGGTCATATGCAGAACACTGTGGATGACAGAAGAGAGATACAAATTGGAGATTACATTTGTTACAGACTAAAGGCAAATGATAACCAAGACATTTGGACTTCGCTATGTGAGAAGCACCAATAGGATGGGGACATGGGAGGGGATAGTCTTATTGGCATTTGTATTTCTGAGTTACAATACTATCTCCATCCCTGCCTCAAACTATGCTGTAGAGATGGAACTGAGTTAGCTTTCTGGAAAGGGAAAGGATGTACTTTGAAAACAGTGTTTTGTACTAACTTATATGAGATAATTTTATCATTTGAATCCTTTTAAGTAAGATATTTCACTTTGCTATAGTAATGTTAAAACAAACTTATAGAAAATTTATAAAATATCGAAAAAATGTAAGAAATTCTCAGTTACAGTATAAACCCCACATTTAGTCATAAACATTTTGAATATGTTTAAAATATTTTTCTTTAAACTGGGTAAAAATCCTCAAAAATTTCACAAAATCTTATAGAATTAAAACAATGTTAGCCACGAAGCTTGCTGTTTTTCTTTTACTACTTATGCCATGGTCATGTTACCATTCAATGAAATATTGTTTGAAATATGCTTCCCATCTTCTAAATAATATAAAATTCTATGTTAGTGTCATGATTTATATATGTGAGCCAAAACCACTTGGAACATAAATTTCAGAACACTTTCTAAACATTAAATAACTGTGCAAAGCATCCTTTAAAAAGATCCAAGATAATTAATCCACTCTTAATTGTGTGAATTGCCTCAAATATTTTCACCATTAATTAGGGAAAAAACAATGGGATCTTAGAACCCTGCTTAGATGCTGCAGTAGGACTTGTTTAGTAGACCCATTAATTTAAATTGTTTCTTTCGACTTTACTATTGTTTTTAAACACTTGAAAGTTCTGTGCTTCTGGGTAAGTGTTCTGTTTACAGATTCTCTAAACTCTCATATCTGCTTCTCATTGTTTTGATTTTGGGAACATGTTACTTTAAAATAGATGTGATTCTAAGTTTATAAAATGTGTTTAAACCCATTATGAGTTTCCTAGCAATTTGGCTTTGTCGTGAATATTAGCTCTTCAGGACAACTAGCATCCATTTTCCCCTTCCTTTTTGTAATGATACTTCTATTTTGTACTGGCTTTCTGCTCCTCAGGTTCAGACAATGTGATCTGAGGGAAGCTGATTCTAACACCAGCTCTAGGAATGGCTAAAAAGCCCCACTCCTGTGACCCTACCGGCTGCTTGATTTAGGCTCTAGACTCATTTGGGGACAATGACTCCTGTGTAGATATTTGCTGAGATCCTTTCCCCTTCTGAACTAATTGAAAAGATGCTTTCCCAGGGTGGATATTGGTAGCAGGAAGATCTAGCTACCAATCCCAAGTGAGGATTCCCACCTCATGGAGGGCAGCAAAGATCATAACATTGTCAACCCACAGACTAGGAGCCCACAGACCTGACCCACTATATCTCCTGCAGGTTGGTAGTTAGCAGGATGACTCCACACACAGGTTGGAACTACACTTTTCTCAGAGAAAGGAACAGAGAGGCAGCAAGTTCAGCATCTGTGTGTGCTCTGGTCTCCCATGGCCAGGATCCCTCCTGATGGCCTGTACAGGGTGATGGACTTCACCCACCCCTCTTCTACTGTGAAGACCTCATTCCCTTCCATCAATGGAGGTAGGTGGTATTCTACTGGTGGGGATGGTAGATGCCATGTAACCAAATGCTTAAGCAACATAAGGAATTTCACTGGGTACCCAGAAGTGGGGAAAAATTTTCTTCTAACAAGGAAGAAGAATCTGGGGCTGAGGAACAGCATTGTATCCAGCTTCCATGTAGGTGAGTGTTTCAGGCCCAGGATACTGTCTGGATGAACCCAAAGAAAGGTGCTAAATCTTGTGATGTCTGCCTGCCCAAGAGATGGCATTAAAGAAATAGATAGTTCCAGGAGGGGGCATGTTTGTTATTCCACTACTTACACGTTTAATCCTAGATTTCCCTATTGTGTTGTTACCATAAAAATCAGGGTTTTATTATTGCCATGTTCTTTTCTTTCATCCCATTCTTTTGTTGACAACTATGTTGGATAAAAAAGCAAAAGTTGCTGAAGGAGACAGAGAGAGAGAGAGAGAGAGAGAGAGAGAGAGAGAGGGAGAGAATGACCCCTTCCAATGATTTCAACTGCTGGATACAATTTTGCCTGAGGATTTTTCAATACTAAGAGCTAATGAATTTCTTTTGCTACTTAAGCCAGTCTGACTTGGTTGTTAGACTACTTGCAAATTTAATATCCCAAATGATACAGACATTAAATTTGCAAAATGTGGCTTAAAGAAAATGGACATAAGTTGAGATGACATGCCTAATATAACAAAACAAGAAGACATTAGAGCTAGGACTTAAATTCAGGAGTTTTGGAGTCTGAATCTAATGCTTTACCTTTCCTCAAGTATGCTTGGTTAGACATACTTGGGTTTTTAAAAAAAATCAAATTGAAAAATGAAATTATTACTCTCAGAAGTTTTTTGCTTGTTGTTTGTTTTACAAATACATTGGTAGATGTTCACGAGCCATTGTCTATTGTGTGACTAAAGAATTGGGATAAAGATTATATGCTTCCCTGATCACCAGGAGCAGTTGAGCACAGCAACAAGATAAGGCTGTTTTTCATCTTTTTCTTTGCAGGGGATGGAATGGAATTTGGTGACTTAGGTTGTTGTTTTCAATTTCAATAGCTAAACTCTTAGACCTGATGATGGCCTCTCATGAATTCTGTAATCTTAGTCTCTGCAAGACCAACAGACCAACATATGCCGAAGTGGAGCAGGGTTTCAGAGGGCAGGACAGCTCCCCAAGTAATCAGTACCTCACAAAGGCTATTCCTTCTTGGAAAGTAGTCATTTGTCTCCATTTTACTCCAACTCTGCAGGTAGCAACAGCAGTTCACAGGCAGAGGGGCCTTTCCTTGCAGACAGGTGCTCTCAAACCACAGGGCTGCTCTCCCTGTACCAGGTTCACATTCTTCTAGGCAGGGCCTGGGGAGAAAGAAGCCTAATAGGGCGGAGATGTATTTTTCTTCCTGGATGGAAATGTTTTCACTGAGAATTCATCTAAAGCAAAACCATCTATTATTTTCTGCTGGTTTTCAGTGTGGGCTGAGGGAGATGGATAGACAGACTGAGCTCCAACAAAGAAGATTTTTAAGTCAGGCAATGGGTGTTCCTTTCCAAACCCCATTACAGAAGCTCCAGGCTGACCGGTGTTTGTCTTGGGTTCTAGTCCTGCCTGAAGCTTTACAGCAGTGAAGGCTGATTCTCTAAATCAGATTCTTCTAGTACCGTACTGTGATGTTTTGAATCTTATATTTTTTTATTTTGCCAACTGAAGTTGTTTTTATTAAGTTTTAATCCATGGATTCACTAATTTTTAACACCTTTGTATTTTATGAAGTCTTCCATAACATTTTCTAATAAAAATGTTTATATCTACATAAAAAGTGGAAGACTTGCCTTAGCTGTATTCGCTCATGGATAGAGCATTGGCCTGTGCACTGAAGAGTACCAGGTTTGATTCCATTCAAGGGCACATGCTGGGTTGCAGGCTCCATCCCTAGTAGGGAGTGTGCAGGAGGCAGCCAATCAATGTTTCTTTCTCATAATTGATGTTTCTATCTCTCTCTCCCTCTTCCTTCCTCTCTGAAATCAATAAAAATATGTTTTACAAAAAGTTGGAAGACTTGACCATGAACACCCATATACATGCTATCTAAATTTAGTGATTTACTTTTGCAATATTTGTATTATTATATAGCTACCTATCCACCTACCTTCCTATCCATTCATCAATCTATTTTTATTTTGGTGCATTGGAATTATGGTTCAGATACCAGTTCTCCATGCATCTAAACACACCATCAATATTTATAGTTTACAGTTCTTTTTTTCTTGGTATAACATTTATATACAGTGAAATGCATAAGTCAAAAGTATATCATTGAATTTTGACAGATTCATACAGCTGTGTAAACCAACTCCATCTTGAAACTGAGACAATTCCCTATATCCCTTTCCAGCCATGCCTACCTCATGTCCTCAGAGGAAACTATTGTTTTGCTTTATTTCAAAATAGAATTGTCTAACTTATTCTAGAAGTTTATATAAATGGTGTGATATAGTAGGTACTCCTTGGTTTGGGGCTGGTTTTACTCAGCATAATATTTTTGAAATTTATCTATATTCTGTGGATCAGTATGTTGTTTCTTTTCATTGCTGAGTAATGAATTTTAGTAAGTGAGCATATTGGTTTGCTTATCATCATCATATTGATGGATGTCTACTCTATTTCTAGTCCTAGGCTATTAATAATAAAGCTTTGATGAACATTCTTGTACAAGTACTTTGTGGACATACATTTCCTTTTGGTAGAGATGAAGTAAGTACCTGAGAGTGAAATTGCTGAATCACAGGGTTAGAATACATTTAGTTTTATAAGAATCTGCCAGATCTGTTTTTAAAATGATCTTACAATTTTACACTCCCACCAAGAATAAAACATTCGGAGTATTTTAGGTACTTGTCAATATTTGATGGATTATCTTCAGTCTTTTTTAATTTTAGCCTTTTAGTGGGTAATTGGTGGTTGCACACTGTGGTTTTAAATGTATTTTTTAATGGTTAATGATATTGAGCAATTGTTCAAGAGCTCATTGACCGTCATCTTTATTGTTGAAGTGTCTAGTCATATTCTTGCCCTTTTTATTTTTATTTTTACTTAATAAATATTTATTGATTTCCTCTTATGATGTGTTATTCAGGGTTATCCAGAGAAACAAAACTAATAGAATATAGATAGATGATAGATGATAGATAGATAGATAGATAGATAGATAGATAGATAGATAGATATATAGATTTATGATGGGGTATTGGCTCATATGAATATGCAAGCTGAAGGCCCAGGAAAGTCAGTGGTGAAGTTCTAGTTCAAACCCAAGATGTGAGAAACAGGAGAGCCAATGGTGGTAAGTCCCAGTATGAGTCTGAAGGCCTGAGAACCGGAGGGTCAATGTCAGTTCTGGTTCAAGTGTGGAGGCCTAAGAATCAGGAGCACCAAAGTCCAAGAATGGATGTCTCAGTTCAAGCAGAGAGAGCAAATTTGCCTTTCTTCTACCTTTTTGTTCAGAGGACTGGATGAGGCCCATTCACATTGGTGAAGGCAATGATCTCTACTCAGTCTACCAATTCAAATGCTAATCTCTTTAAGAAACACCTTCATAGATACACCCACAAATAACATTTTACCAGCTTGCTGGGCATCTTTTAGCCCAGTCAAGTTGACACATAAAATTGACCATCACAAATGTTAAAAACAAACAAGCAAACAAACAAACATTATATTTGTTCTCATAGAGCAGATGAGCTGGTTGGACAGTCAGAAAAATAAGTAGAAAAATCACAGTTGAGTGATTCATGGTAGTGCATGCATCAGTGGGGTATTTGACCCCATATAGTTGGCAGGAGGTTGAAGAGGCTGTTGGGACAGTCTCTCACTGAACATGATATGGTAGTAAGATTTGCCCATTGTTGATAGTATATTTATTTTCTAGGGTGGCTATAACAAATTACCATAGATAGGTGGCATAAGACAAGAAAAATTCTGGAGGCTAAAAGTCTGAAATTAAGTTGTCAACAGGGTTTTGCTCCCTATAGAAAAATATTTTCTTGTCAATTCCTAGCTACTGGTGGTTGCCAGCAATTCTCATTGTCTGTGGTATGTAGATATATCATTCCAATCTTTACCTCCCTCTTCACATGGTCTTCCTCTCTTGGTGTCTCCTCTATATCAATATGCAAATCTCCCTTTCCTTTATGTTATAAAAATACCAGTCATTGGATGAGAATGACCTTGTTTCTATAAGAGGTCACATTCACAGGTACCATGGATTTGAACAGATCTTTTGGGGGGACACCTTCAACCAACAACAGGTACTAATAGAGTTAATTCATGGTGAAGAGTGAGAATTCTCAACTAGGCACCTGGGGACATCAAGTCCTCTTTCAAGGTTTGCTTCTTTCAGGCTCTGAGGAATTGAGGAATTCATTTCACCTATCCAGACCTCATATACTTCATTAGAAAAAAAAATGACATTAGATTTGATCATTTCTAAGGTTCTTTCCAAATCCAGACTATAAGACACTATGTTATCTTGCTCATACCTTCTGTCAGCTACCTCTCTACCCATATAAAAACTTGAGTGCCCCTCCTGAGGCTCCTAGAGGACCCAAGGCTTATCCATAGAACAGAATCTAACACACTGTCTTATAATAATCAAAATATAATATGCAAACTTTCCTTTGAAAGATAAGCAATGATGTTATTTTATTCTAGTTCACTGAGGTTGCCATTTATTTTGGATCAATTTCATTGCCTCTCTCATTTTGTACACAGGAAATATCTTCTAGAATACTTGAATTCAGCAAATGTACTCATTCAACCTGCTTCTCACTCATTGTTTCATGTACATCAGTTATCTTCCTGTGCTGGCTTTAACCCTTTGAGAGGTTATTATTCTGACTGCTCAAGTGAAGAGAATATCTGATCTAAACAGTCAACTCTCATCACACTTGTTCTTTTATTTTGACAAGTGTGGTTTAGTTTTTATTTATAAAAATGCCTCCCGGTCATCAGTAAATGTACTGCAATATACTGTGTGGAAATAACAGCATCTGAGTAATATGAGCCAACACAATTTCTGGAAAATAATCTGGTGTACATATTGGTCAGGAAGATTAATGTGGTTTGCATAAATTTGCAAATTTACATTGCATATGCAAACTAGCCATGCAGATAGTCTTGTACTGTATTCCTGAGAGAAATAAAGAAAATAATTATAAATTGAGGTAAATGCTAACAAGGAAATAAAAAAAGGGCCGAAGTAAGAATTAGTCATGGTGGACTACTCAGAGTAAATGAGCAGGAAAGATCTCCCTGAAGAGGTGATACTAAAGCTGATATGTGAAGGATGAGCAGGATCTAGCCACATGCAAAGTGCGTGATTGGGTGAACTGGGAGAGTATTCAAACGAGTGGGAACACAACAATGGAAAGACCTTGTGTCAGGAAAGAGTGTGACATGATAATGATGTAGTTAGACTACCTGAATAAAAGAAGAATTTGCATAAAATAAGGTTTTGAAAAAAGCAAGGGCAAGATTATTCAGGATTTTTACATCATGCAATAATTAGGATTTTCTTCTAAGTGTTTGGAAAAATATTGAAGGATTCTCAGATGAGAAATGGTCTCATTTGAATTTTTGGAGAAATGATGGTGGCATGAGTTGGATCAAGTTGTAGGGGTAGCTAGATTGAAAGATGGTTTATAAAACAAAATGCCAGAAATTTAATATCAATCAGAAGCAAAAAGACAAAGCAGGCTGGGTAGTGCAAGCCGTAGACATGGATGTGTCTCTGGGAACCAAGTAAGTGAGTAAAGTTTGAATGTATATTTGCAAAGACAAATAAAATTATCTAGCACAATACCATGAATTTAAATGAGCTAGTTGTCTTGATCCATTTTTGTTTTGTTTTGTTTTCTAAGTCTTCTCATTTCTAGTTGACTTTATCCTGTACTTATTTATAATTTCTAGGTAATTATAAGTTTGCTTTACTAATTTTTTGGTTCACTAATGGTTTGTGGTGGACTCTCCACCTTATGTTTACTTCATGATTACTTTGCTTCATGTCCAGTCACAAATTGCCCAATTTTCACCGTTTTCTACTTCAACTTCCTAAGTAGAATCTCTTTGGACCAGCAGTTCCTTGTTTAGATAGAGCTTTAACAGGCTTCTTAAGCATATCCTTTAAAAGAAAGGCAACAAGATTGCCTTAGAAAGGTGATTCAGAATTAGCGTTTATAAGACCATTTATTTAAAATTTTAAAGAGCTTTCATATGCATTAACTGTTATACGTAAAAGATACGTTTGGAAACATACATGTTAGATGACTTATCTAAAGTCTCTTAGCAAAATATAAAGAGAGGAAATTAAGTTCTGTTTACTAAAAATGTGAGCAATACAGCCTACTAGTAGAGGAGTAAATTTGAAAACTATTGTCTTATAGTATATGGAGACAGGGCTATACAGAAAGATATTATAAGGAGATAAAATATTCTCCCAGGAATTATGATCTCTGGTGAGAAGACTGGACCCTAATCAGAAAAAGTCCAGAAGAGAGGAGGTAAAGGGATAGAAACATGATGTGAATAGGGAATTTAACATTTGCAATGGCACATAGTAAAATATTTTTTAAAAAGACAAGTCTCTCATTTTTCTTTCTTCCTAAATTTTTGATAAATTTAGGACAAACTTGGATCAAGAATTTGAAGGGACAATGTAAGTCAAAACTATATGATATAGTGAGACCTATGATTGATATCCCCCAGCACATGTACAGCCTTATCAGTACAAAGGCCATCTGAAGCGGACGGCATTAGTGAGGAACATTGAGGGTGATACTATTTAGCGGTGGGGAGGGAAAGAGCAAAAGGGGAAGAGCCAGGACTGTTCAAATCATGTGCTGGGAGAAGACAGGCCAGGTGGAAAGTCCAAAGATAGGAACCTGGGGCCTGTGCTCCTCCTGAAAATGGCATTGGGTCTGGGAGGTCAAAAATGAAAAGAACTAACTTAGGGAGAGGGGGCGGAAAGGACAGTGACAAAGAAGGAAGAACACACAAGGCATTATGAGACTGAAAAAACTCAGATAATGTGTGCTTTAATAAATAACCCTAGACATTTCTACATACATTGGGTACACAAAACTGTATCCCAAACCTGGAGTTAAAGGTAAAAACTAACCTCAGTGATGTTAGGTGTTGCATTAGATATTTGATTAATCCATGCTTACTGTGGACTGATAAAGGATAAAGCAGTGAATTTTGTCTTAAGTTTTCAACCAGAGATGAAAGCAGGATAAAATAAATGGAATAAAATGTAATTTTATCTAATTGACAGTGTGTGATTATTTTGCCTGTTTATTTAGGAATATTTCTCCTCTTCCTTTTGCTTTTTCGTGTCCTCCTCCTCCTCCTCCTCCTCCTCCTCCTCCTCCTCCTCCTCCTCCTCCTCCTCCTCCTCCTCCTCCTCCTCCTCCTCCTCTTCTTCTTCTTCTTCTTCTTCTTCTTCTTCTTCTTCTTCTTCTTCTTCTTCTTCTTCTCCTCCTCCTCCTCTCCTCCTCCTCCTCCTCCTCTTCCTTCTCCTCCTCTTCCTCCTTCTTTTGAGCTATTTCAATTGTTGTAAGGCTGTAGTAGCATGTAGTAAAGGAATCCCTCATCTTGAGTCATTGTCTGACTCAAAGGAAATGCTCAGTCAGTTCTCTCCACTCACCCCGTTCATCTCATATAATAAAGATTTGCCATTTGAAATAAGACCTTTGTGGACAGAAGGTCAATTACTGAGGAACTAGTTACAAGAGAATAACCTTATTTTTCTTCACCAGTGGTTAGATTCCAGCTGGGCTGGAAACACAAAAGAATATTTGTCATCTGAGTTTAGAAAGTGCTGGTACTAAGGGTCTAACATTGTCTGATCATAGATATATTTAATCTAGAATCATAAAAAGTGGAGATTGGAGAACAAAAGACTTTCCAAAGAATCCCTCTATGATAGAATTATGCTTTTAAAGCCCATTATTTCCCTTATTTCAGGTGCTCCCCTTGAGTCTTAATTCAGAAATACTGAATTGTGTCAATGATGGGAGCAACTTCCTTTTTCTTCTTTCCAAATAACCTTTGTGGATCTATTTTAAGGTATTAGCACAAAAGTACAGTGATGTATTCAAGTCATTTTGATGTGCAAATATAATAAAAAGGCAAAAGGCCTTCAGTTTCGTCATCTATTTAAAAAATAGCTGGAAGATCCCTTGGTATTTTTAGATTTGATAGTTCTATTTAGGCACAAACATTCCTGAGTTTAGTCAATGAAGGCAGAGAAAATTACAAATATTATGAAGATATATGCATTTGTATTCTCCCAAACATCCAGATCTCTGGTTGGCCCTTTAAAGAAAAATACCTAATATACTCCATATTTAGTTGCTTACTGGTATTGGACCTATGACTTGACTGTTAAGGCAAGAAAAACCATGTCTCAGGATAGTATTTTCTGGTGCTTTACTCTTTTTCTATGTAGAGTTATGTGTTTTGATTCTTAACTTGTAAATGAAACCTATATTTCTAAAAGCAAGCAAAGAATAAGAAGAGTAGGCTGTAGAATGAGATGGACACTGCTAAAAAATGACAGCCAATGAAATGATGAAGCTATTTTTCCTCCCCTGGAAGCCTTCTGCCATCAGCTGATTTACAGTTGGTCTCAAATTCTAAAGATATAGGAAATGACTTCTTTTTATGTTTCCTATGAAGGGAAAAGTGTGCTGCCAGTGGTATTTCTCAGAGCACATTCATCCTATGTTTCTGAGAAGCAATTTTTTTGTTGTTTTGTTTTCCCGTTGGGATCCTATTCCAGGAGAGGAAAAGCAGACCTGATGGGAAGTAATACCAAGGCTTTTATGGGCTGTAATTGATGAAAGATTGAAATGCATTAACTAATTGAGAACAGAAAATTGAAGCCCAGGATCCCATTAGAAATCTCTTCTATTTCCTAGATCTTTTTTAAAGATTTCCAAAATACTTTTGATTGGCTGCCTCATTGTTTTCCATCTTTTTTGTTTTTCTTGCTAGCTTCCCTGAAACAAGGAATTTGCTCATTGAATCAAGTAGATAATGTTTTTCTGAGATAGATTAGAAAGAGAATATTTCTTAATTAGTTAATCATCCATCACTTCATGAACCCAAGAACTTACCATTAACTCCTCTCAATACTAGGACAGGGTGAAAAATGAAGCAGTGTCACTGGGTTTCATTGGAGCAGGAATGTTTGCCCTGAAGAAGTATTTATGGTCTTCAATCTGCTTGTACTAGTCAGCAGTTGTACTTTGGGTGAAAGCAGGATTACGACTACAATACAGAACTTTATAAAATATTTTACCTGCTTTATTATATTCAGTCCTCATACTGACCCTACAAAATAGCTGCTTCCCATCCATTTTGCAGATAAAGAAAGCATGGCTTGAAGATTTAGGAGAATCGTTCAATGTTATACTACTGGAGGGCATGCAAACCCAGCAAAGTTCTATCTCCATCTCAGAGGAAGATGGTTTATGACTCTTGGACTCTGGGGAAAAGAAAAAGTGACTTAGACTCATTCTATAGAGTTCAAAAGCACATGCCTAGGGCAACCTGTACTTGTTGTCTTTCTTCTGAAAGATCTGCTCAGAATGAATATTTTATTAATTGGCATTTTCGTCTTATCTCTGTTTTGTTTCCAGGGAGTGACTCCAATTCCCAGGAGCCTCATAGCCTGAAATTTTAACCAGGAGAATTGGCATCATTTGGATGTGCTTAGTTTGTTAAAAATTTTCAACCCAAAATGGGAAAGAGTATTGTCTAGCTAATAATTTTAGTGTTAACAGTAGGTTGGATATATGGATGTTTGTGCTGCATTCTGAATGCTAAGCCTAAATAAAAAAGGACATTATGGAGAGAGGACTAAGTCTAATTAGAGCTCAACTTTAAAGCCACAAGTATCTTGATTGTATTACTATATGAGATTTAACTTCTCTAGTCCTAATTTATTCACTTAAAAAATATGGCCATATAAATCCAGTGAAATACCAATTGCTCTCTTGAAACTCAAATCACCTTGTAGCTTTCTTTAGAAAACCTTTTCTAACTATCCTCCAGCCATATCGGAGTGACCACCGCTTGTTTTGTATCATCAATATGCCCCTCAAATATATACCATAAAAATGTATAAGGGCTAATATTTACCACCATAGATACATGATTATTATCCTCTGTATGGAAACAGAAATTCAGAAAAATCAGGTGATCTATCCAAATGCAGCTCATGTGGGCAAATGTAAAGACTTACACTAAATGCTGGCTGATTCCAAAGCACCTCATCTTAATCTTATGAATTACATTTCTGTCTATACTAACATTTCCCACATGTTTTCTTGATGATATCTATTAGCCTAAAATTCAAACCCACTGCTTATTCTAGTTACAACTTTTAAAAAAGTTAGATCAACAAACAATCTATACCAAAATTATAGAAAAATTATATAATAGATCTGAAAGTATCTAACAAAAGTACTTAATTAACATAGTTGATGTGGATCTGAAAAGAGTTAAACACATACTACAAGTGGAGAATAAGGCTATCTAATGGGCAGCAGAGGAGGGCTGTGACCTCCCGGGCAAGAGAGGGCTTTTCTCTTTCCTCCTGGATAGCAGAATTCACTCCTGAAACCTTACCTAATTGTATATGCATAGGCAGCCAATCTTCAACTCAGGAATCAATTATAGGTGATTAATTACTCCTATGAATGGTATCATTTAACCCCAGACAAGTCACTTAATCTCTACACTTCACTTGCCTCATTTTTGAGAAGATGCTGTAAACTACATCTTTTTAGAGAGAGTGGTTCTCAAGCCCTATGGCTTGTTAGAATGAGCTTATAGGTTTTGAAAAATACCCTGCTGCCTACACAATACTCCATAACAAATAAATCAGAATTTCTGGGGCTGGAATCCAGGTATCAGTATTTTTAAAACTCCCCCAAATTTCAAAATGCAGCAAAGTTTAGGAACTAGTGTTCTAAATTCTCTTTCAACCTATAGATTTTTGGAGCATTCTCTAAGCCCTGACAGTTGGTTTCTGTTTTTTGTAATGCAAGTGCCTGATTTCAACCTTGACTGCCCATGCACTCATTGCAGAGTGGCATCCACATCAAAGACGGCTGTCTTAAATAAACACATTGCCAGCCAAAACACTAGATAAAGAGCCAGGCCATCCCAGCTGGCATGGCTCAGTGGTTGAGCATCGAACTATGAACCAGGAGCCAGGAGGTCATGGTTCATTTCCCGGTCAGGGCACATGCCCAGGTTGTGGGCTTGATCAGCCAATCAATGATTCTCTCTCATCATTGATGTTATTGATGTTTCTTACCCTTGCTCCCTCTCCCTTCCTGTCTGAAATCAATAATATGTGTATATATATATATATATATATATATATATATATATATATATATATTATTGATTTCATTTACAAAAGAAGGGTCTGATAAGGTATACATTTCAGGAAGGTTCTTTTGATTTCAGTGTAGAAAAAGGATAAATTTGTGGAAGAGAAACAGAAATCTATAAAAATTTCTTTTTTATATATATATATATATATATATATATATATATATATATATATATATATATACTATGAACTATGAACCAGGAGCCAGGAGGTCATATATATAAACAGAAATTTTTATAGATTTCTGTTTCTCTTCCACAAATTTATCCTTTTTCTACACTGAAATCAAAAGAATCTTCCTGAAATGTATACCTTATCAGACCCTTCTGTTGTAAAATATATATATGTGTGTATATATATATATATATATATATATATATATATATATATATATATATATATAGAGAGAGAGAGAGAGAGAGAGAGAGAGAGAGAGAGAGAGAGAGAGAAAGAGAGCACGCGCGAGCACCTGGCCATCCACTACCCCCACCTTGTTTTAGCATCCTGGTTAATTTTGTTAACTGACTATTTGAGTCTCTTGTTTTTTCTCTTCCAGTGCTTTTAATTCCTGCCATTATGTTTGAAATTCACCAGTAAAACCTTAGGACCTCATCTTGGATGCCAATTAGAACAGATCCCCAGGCCAGCACCCTCTCTCTGTCCTTCTCCACCTGTGACCTTCCTGTTTGGCACCAGATGTGCCAGGTGCTTTCTAAGACATGTGAGCAATAAACCTTTTTTTTGTTGTTGTTCAAAGTTTCCTGGTGGTTATTGTTGAGGGCATCTTGCAATCATAATAAGAACCACAAAAGGCCTGTGCAGCCACATTAGTTATTGATAGATTCAGGCCAGCAAAAAACAAGGTATATATATATATATATATATATATATATATATATATATATATATATATATATATATATATATATACACACACACACACACACACACACACACACACACACACACACACACACATATATATATATATACGTATATATATATATAATCAGTTCAAATGGTGGAAAAGTTAACAGAACATCGTAGAGTAATTACATGAATTATTTTGGTGATTATGGTGATGAAAGTTGTAGCAAATATATGATGGAATAGGAATGAACACATATGGAAATTTCTCCATCCCTATTTTTATCTAGAAGTGATAAGAAAGTTAGCATGCTGATCACCATGAAATTATATTCAACCAATTGAGAGAAGGTGGAACTGGAATTGAATTTTTATTCTGCCAGTTAATGGCTTTATTATGTTAGCTAAGCTACCTAAACTCAAAGGAGCTGAAAAAGAGAAAAATAAAGAGAAATTAGAGTGTTTCTAGGGTGTAAGTGCTACCTGTGGTAGAGTTGCATGCCATGGAAGACATCTGTATAGAAGCACACTCAAGAAAGGCTTCAAAGAGGGAGAAATTGCAGACTTGAATCCTGAAGGATATGTGGTATTTATTAAACCCAGGGCAGAAATGGAGAAAAGGATGACCTTGACAAAGGATCAAAGATGTGTTCCATTAGAGGTGACCAAGAGCGTGGCATGTTTAGGTGTGAATACAAGTTAAAGTGTGCTGAAATGAAGAAGACAATTGGTAGTGGAAATAAATGACACTGTTGGAGTGAGCAAGAGTGAAATGATGGACTTTATGTACCACAAAGACCAGTTCTGAATTGATCGTGAGGCTAATAATCAGAAATATCTGTGTACTTCTAAGCAACAGAAGGGTCTGATACGGTATACATTTCAGGAAGACTCTTTTGATTTCAGTGTAGAAAAAGGATAAATTTGTGGAAGAGAAACAGAAGGGCAAGCTGAGGCAGGAGTCCAAGAAAAAGACAATGACAGTCTAGAACAAGGAAGTGTAGATGGACTTATGAAATATTTAGGTGAGAATCAACAGGTCTTTGGTGATTAGTTGGGAGATGGTGACATTGTAGACCCCATTAGGAGACTTGGCATGCCTGTAGGCAACATGGAGTAGGGTGGAAGAACATGGGTCTGGAGATTGTCAAATTTGAACTTAAATCTGGTTATGCCACTACCAGCAACTTGACATTAGATAAATTGCTTAATATAAATTAAGGATATGATTAGTGCCCTTGTGAGAATGTTGTGAAGAACATATGAGATATATTTGTAAGATGTTTAACAGAGTGCTTAGTGGGTAAATGATTTTTACCCAAGATGAGGGTTTTTTTGTTTGTTTGTTTGTTTGTTTGTTTTGTGCTTTTTGTCATTATTATATTTTAGGGCAACGTCCTAGTTAGTCAAATCAGATGTCTAATCTTGTACTATTATTGTTTGAGAAGTGTGTGTGTGTGTGTGTGTGTGTGTGTGTGTGTGTGTGTAGAGGTGAAGGGGGGGTCGGACAGTGGCCTCTTTCTGTGGAACAACTAAAAATTATTGCTAAGCCTGGGCTAAGCATCCACCTTCTCATCGTTTGTTACAATAATGAGCAGATTCCTGCACTGAAACAGCCTTGCCATCATGTTTCCCCATCACCTAATACCCTGAGTTACAGGGTACATTGAGGGACACATGCATTAATAGCTGCGCATATGTTTGTAAAGTTGTCAACCTTGAATCTATATCTTTGCATCTTGCCTCTTTGGCTTTCAGTGGATGGAAAATGTTAGAAAGTCTTCCTTTCTCTCGATCAGATTTTGTGCAGATGCACCAACATGAAACAAAGTGAGAAAGGACCATTACTGGCAAAGAGAGCAGAACCACAAACATGAAAGTTATGTGCCTCCAAGACTTAGGCTGACTTGTCAGGCAGAATATAAAATATTTAAGTTAAGGAATTTTTAGCAGTGATAACACATGGGCTGTTTTCTGATTGATGCTGGATTAGGCACTTGAAGAAGGAGAGAGATTTGGGAGCTGTGCTGCTCTACGAAGTCTTTTCTTGTGATAGGTTATGACCATCAAAATAAATTCCTTGTCAAACCAACAAATCCCCCAAACATGTCAGCAGCACTGAAATCAGGTTTTCCTAATTCCTTCTAGAGAAGAGTGGTGTCTTATGACAACCTCATCCTTCTGTTAACTCACCTTTTATTTTTAAGGCCTATTGCAAAATTATTTTTTGTTACTTGGTACCACAATATAGCAATAAGTTAAATACGTGGGAATAAATTCAGCATCTCCCCAGGCATGTTCTACTCTTCAGTAAACATTGTTTGTAGCTAAACCTGCTCTCCGTGACATGAGCAAAAGCATCCCCGGCCACTTGGCATAGCTTTTCTGTCTTCCTCCTTTCCTGCTGTCTATCTCTGACACAGCATTCCTGAAGACTGAAGTTGTGGATTCATTTTCTTATCTTCTGCTCGGTTCTTTGTCCGCTTCACTTAATAACTTTCTTGCTATACTCGGTTAGTCGTTTGTGTGAAAGATAGTATGTACAGGGGTGTTTTGCAATGCTTTAAACGGGTATGACATTTATAGACAACACTAGCAGTTTACACCTGAAAGAACTGAAATAATTGCATAGTTGTTTTTGTTTTTTTGAAAGCACAGACTTTCCCTTTGAACTAACAAAAATTGAAACCTCGACTTTAGCAGTCAAAGCCAGGCAACTAGTAAATCACATACTCTTTATAAAACTCTCTTTATAAAGCTAAACTAGGAATTTTTATGTGGAAGAAATCAGGAGTATTTTTAGGGCATGTTAGTAATTAAATGAGATAATCACTATAAAGTGTTTAGCAGAAAAACCTGGTAAAATTGATCCTAAATAAATTGATAATATTATTGAATCAGATTTCTCTAATTTATTAAACTTAGTCTCATTTTGGTATAAAAAAGCAAGTACAGAGGGGGGCATTAACACCACTGTGATATCAGCATAGTGTTGTAAGAATAACACAGAGCCAGTGGTCAGATTATCTGGTTTCTATTTATACTTTTACCACTTACACATCTGATGACTTTAGGCAAATTATTTAAATTCTTCTTGTATAACACTATAACAATAATGCTGAATTTTCTAAGTGAAGGACATAAAAGACCAAGTGTTCAACTGTTTGTCTTGTAACCCAAGTAAAGAGGATTATATGTACACTAGAGGCCTGGTGCGTGAAAATTCATGCACTGGAGGGCGGGTCCCTCAGCCTGGCCTGCCCCCTCTCACAGTCTGGGAGCCCTCAGGGGCAGGAAGGCGACCTGGCAATCAGGGGAAGGCAACACCCCCATCACATCTCTGCTGCTGCCACTCCGGCAGCGCAAGCCTCAGTCGGCCCTATTTACCTGTAGGCACCACCATCTTTGAGGGCATGGCAGTCAATTAGCATATTCCCTCCTTATTGGCTCTGGGTGCCTCCATCTTTGTGAGGATGTGATGGTCATTAGCATATTCCCTCTCTATTAGATAGGATATATGGGTGATGCTGCCCCAGTTGGTCTCAGGTAGACAAGCTAATGTAAATTCTCACCTTTCCAAAGGAAATTTAATTAGGCTCTTCTGCTCCTATCTAAGTCCATTACAAAACCCCCTCCTATCTATAATAGCAACCCCATAAAAGAAGAAATCAGCCAGGGATCTTATTTATTTACTTGTCCTCAACCCCTATCAAAGTGCCAAACTTCTTATAGAAGCTTCACAAGCTTTCCCCAATGAATAAATGGATTAAAAAGAAAAGCTATTGTCATTCTGCTAACTTGGCAGGCATACTTTCTGGATTTTTATATTAAGAAAAATATATGATGATATCTCTCTCTCCACCCAATCTTTCCTGGACCTTTGATCAAAACAATTGAGGTTTTATGGAGTAAAAACAGTCCATGTTTCTAGACTTCATCGTGTCATGAATTAACTAAAGAATTGAGGCAAGTAACTTAAACCTGTGTAGACTTCATGTGAAAATCAAAGAAGCTAACTATATATTTCAGGCTGTTTCAGCTTCCAAATGATGTTATCATTAGTATTTCTTGGCAAGAGTTCAGTTTACTATGTGATTCCAGAGCAAAGCTGACTGACCAACCCAGAGGCCAGTCTTAACCTCAATATGCCAAGTCCTCAGCTTTTGAGCTAAGTAGTCCTGCTTAAATACTGACTTTTGACAGTTCTTATCAAAAGCCAAGAGAAGTCACCAGTTCTCCAGTCTTCAGGCTCTGCATTCTGCATATAAGTCTAAGCTCTTTCTCAGAGAATGACACTGCTTTAATTCTCTCGGTTAAATAGCAATTGAGAATAAATAATGAGTACCTTTCTTTAGAAAATTGTCTCTGCTGATTCTTTGGGGATTATGGACATTTTTTGCTATCTATTCTTCTGAAAGTTGAGTGTAGCACATGAAAGGTTGAGACTTTTATAGAAAACAGTCTCCCCCTCTGAGAAATCTGGACATCATAATAGTTTTTACCCAGCAGTAATGAGCCAATTCATCTCTTGCTCCTCAGAGCCTTCCTTGTATTATTTTTTAAAAAAAGCATTTTTTTTAAATAAATGAAAGTAAAGTCTTAACAATAGAACACGCAATTAAAATATCCAGAGTCCAAAAAAAATCAAAATAATGGGGGGAAAAAAAAGTCTACAAGACACAAAGATGCTCACTTAAATGATTTGGGATCAGGCCTCACAAAGGGGACAAAAGTATCTCTGTGTTGAAAAACTTTAGTAATAAAAAAGGATTTTTAATTAATGGAACATTTTTATTTCAGAAAGGCCAAGAAATATCTCTTAATCATATTATTATGTTGACTTTATGGCTGCAAGTTTTCATCCAAAGTGTTTTTACAACACCATCAAAAATGAGAAAAGAAACTTTTATCCCCATTTCTGATCCATTTCTTTTCATTTGGGGAGCAATCTATGATTTCTGTGTGGCGATTTTTATTCGTAAGAGATGGTGCCATTATTATCCATGATAAACTCATCTAGTTAAGAAATGTAATTATAATCACACAGACCATAGAAATACTGGTATAAGCTTAAGAAAAGAAAATAGTATAATATTGTAAAATAATTGGAACGATTGGTAGAATCCCTAATAATAGGAATAATACAGAACTAATACAACATTTTATTTTAATGGATATTCTCCTTTTAATTTTTTTAAAAGCAAATGTTAAAGACAGATAATAATCATCTTTTTTTTCTGAAAAAGGGGAAAATAATTATTACTGCATAATTTTATTTTGTTGTATTTTTAATTCAGCACTATTATTGTATTGCCTTATAGAATTAATAGTCTAAATCAAATAAGTTACTTTTAATATATAGTTATTGTAAATAATTTAAAAATTAATATAATTGCCTTTTATATTTTGCTGAAAGATGATGCTATATATGTAATTAGACCTAAATTTCCTTTGAAATAAAATGTTTTCCCAGTGATTCCAAATGTGATTCATGAATTCCTACTAATGTCTTTTACAAATATGTGTGGTACTAGAGGCCCGGTGCACAAAATTTGTGCATGGGTAGGGTCCGTAGGCCTGGCTGATGATCAGGGCTGATTGGGGCCTTCTGGCTGCCAGCCGGGGCCTGCCTTCTGGCTGCCGGTTGGGGCCTCTCTTCCCCAGCTGCTGGCTGCCAGCCAGAGCCTCCCTTTCCCGGCTGCTGTCTGGGGCCTTCCTTTGTTCTGCGCCACCGCCTGGTAGTCAGTGCGCGTCATAGTGAGCAATCAAACTCCCAGTCTCCCGGTTGAATTCCTGAGGGGACACTTTGCATACTAGGCTTTTATATATATAGATGGTTATGATTTCACCTTGATGTCAGGGTTTGAAAATACATGATTCTTTCATTTAACCACAAGGCAGAGTTTCTTATTTTAACCAGTAAATATATATTAATTTTCAGCTGAAAAAAATATGAGATCAATGGCCATAAAGTTGAGAGTGTTTTTTAAAAAAAAAAGATAAAAGTAACTATTTTATAATGTCACCAGAACCTCTGACCAGTAAAACAAGGAAAGTAAAAAGAGATGACCTATGGGTTCCAGATTTTTGTTTTACAAATTAAAATTTATTTAAGTGTTCTTTGTGAGATATTCAGTACCAATGCAATAGTCACCTTTGACTTAAGATTAGGGATACTTAATCACACAACTAGGTAAATAATTGATGTTTTATTTTAAATTGAACAAATGAATATACACTGCTATAATCAAGACTTGAGATATCCATTTAGGATATTTTAAAATTTAAACAATGTTTTCTTAGTAACAGTAATTAATATAAAAATATACTTATAGGGAGGTGTCAAATGTAAAATGTGGAGTCAGAGGACTTAGATCAGCACAACTGAATGTGTATGACAAGAAAATCTGAAATGTCCTTAAGGGGCTTAAAAATATGAAATAAAACATTCTAAGGTGACTACATTTCATAACTATATTCAAGTCAATTGCATCCATGTAAAATTACCCTGTACAATATTTTCATGTCAGTCTGCTATCAAAGGGATAATCAAATCTTACATTTTGCTGTCTTAAGGGTCGTGCTTAACTCACATAAACCATCTTAATAGAAACTAAATAGTCTGCCAGACAAATAATATTTTATTTATATCATAGCAATCTGAAATAAGATGAAATTAAAATTCAGATAGCTATATGTTGTCAAATTAGGCTTTTAACATTTTTATCCCAGTATCAATATGTTTTGGCCAGTTTCTCTAATTTTATCAGACGTTACCTGACTGTTATTTTAAGGTAGTTATATGAAGGAATAGACCACTGTTCTCAAATTTTGAAATTATATGGAATTCATGTTTAGAAATCTAACATAGAAATGAGTACCTTTTGCACACTATTTTTGTATTTATAGGATAAAAAAGAAAATAATTTGAACCAATAGTTATAACGATGGTGATTATGGTGATTATTGTGACTGTGTCAATGTTTCTCTTGTTTATTCCTACTATGTTATGTATTGGTGCTATGAAGTACACTTTAAATAGATGATTTCTAATCATTAAAACAACCTTTAAAGGTAGATTTTTCCAAGTTATGAATGAGGAAACTCATACTGAGAGATAATAAATGAATTCTCCAAGACAGGCAACAGGAGAAAAACAGCTGCCTCTAAACCAGAGTTTAACTATCCCTTGAATCAATCAGATAGAACATAACTATAACAGTCAAAATAAATAAAACTGAATTTAGACAAAGTTATCAATTCACCCACTGACATTTATTTAAACAGAGTTGAGTTCAGTAATAAAATAAAGAATGAATCAGTGAACTATAAATGCAAGTAAACCATTACAGAATAATTTTGCTTATTTATGAAAACTCAAAACATGACTAGGACAAAGGTACTTAAAAGATATTTCTTAAACATAATTTATTTAAATAAAACCTATATTTAATGTTGACAAAATTGTGAGGACATATTTAAAGTTGGATTGTTATTAAAATTATAGGTACACATGATAGCTGTTAAAATATATGAAAACATTTTACTAGTACAGATATGGAAGAAAACATTAGATATCTCTTGTAAGCTGAACACAAACTCTTGGGGAAAAGGATGTGACAGACCATTGCAGATGTTCTCAGTTGAAATAATACTCTCACGAAACCTTTCAGCTCTTTTGCAGATATAATATGAAACCTGAGAGGAAATTAAATAAACTTGTTATGTAGAATTTAAAAACGAAAAATAAGTAACTAAATAAGTCTACATGTGCATTGAAATTGGTCATCCTATGCCATAAGAGTCAGAAAATGCTACTTAGCTAATTCATTTACCTCTTTTCCACTTGGCATATTTATATAAACAATAAAAGGAAAATGTTGATCATGGAAGTATGCTCACCTTCAGTGGCACTGAGTTAAAACTCATTACTTATCTCTCTACTATTAGGAAAAGCAGACGCACAAAACGTTCCTGTAGTCAGGGGAAGTATAGCATCAATATGAAAAGCAAGTATTCTCTAGCAAGACCTGTGTGCCTGCTGGAAATCACTTTCCTTTAATAGCACTGTGATCTTGGGCAAGATACTTCATCACTTGGTGCCTACATGAAATGAAAATAATTTAATATTTCCTCATAGGTTTGTTGCGATAATGAAATCAATTGTAGAAATAAAGTGCTTTTAACATTATTTGACACATTCAAATCTGTTTCCATTATTATCATCTTGTTGGGTCTCCTGGCTTTGAAACAGATACCTGAGTCATGAACACACTGGGCAACAGTGAGTCATTATGAGTTTCAATCAATATCAATCAATAAAGTGATTGCAGAATGGCTGATAAACCTAAGAGTGAAAGGCAATCCTTGGAACCGGCTGCATGAGAAAGGTGAAGAAAGGCAAGATTTTGTTTTCAATAGAGGAAGAAGGGTATGGTCACCCAACAGGGGGAGAAGAAAATGTTGCTAATTTTCAATGCTCAATGGTTCCCATGCGGAGTGAAATGAATATTGCTTTACCTGGAGGAACATCACAGACTGGCAGTTTTTCACCAAGCAAGCACAGGGAGCAGAAATTCTTAACATTAGCATAATGTTTGTATTTTATTTCTTTATTTTTATTTAAAAATGTAACTGATGATGAATATGATAATGATGTTTAGAATAATAGATGTTCATGCTACATAAATTAATTTAAAATGTACAAAATTACATAAAAAATAAAATGCAAAGTTATCCTTGGTGCTGCAAAGCCTATTCAATGCTACTCATGTAACCAGTAATAAGAGTGTGATCATGATGTTTTATAATGGAACACATATATGCATGGATCTTTACCCAACAGGATACCAGTATTGGATTATCTGCCTCCATTTCCAATGAATTGATCATACAATAGAGACCAACCAGTATGTTGAAGTTAATATGATACAATCCCAAACACCACTGTATGTATACAGAATTTATTACAGGAAATGAGAACAGTTTATGACTTTTGAACCCCATAAATCACTTAGAGATTATAGAAAGATAGTGAAAGTGGAGAAAGCATTTTCAGGATATTAGAAAAGAGATTACTTTCACCATGATGGACACATAGGTGAATGAATAAGCTTGGGGTCACTTGGGGCCCTAAAAATTGAGCTTTGAGGAGATGCAAGGTTTTTCCAGCAGATAAACACTGTAGGAATATCACATAATGCTCAGAGCTGGAGGAAGGGTTAGCTTTAACCATCTTCTTGGCCTATGGTGCTCTATGTCTCATTCCATCTCATCCACCCCCTCCCAATGTTTTCACTGTATCTGGGAAAGAACAGTCAGCAAAGGAGTAAGAAGAAAGGAGAGCTTTGGAAGTGCAGAGATTTATCAAGAGCACATCCTTCCTCACTAGTGCTGCTTTCCAGGCTGAAGTAGCTCTTAACTGGAGGAGGGGGAGTTTAATATGTGTCTAGTTAATAATTCCCATCAAAGTCTTTGACTGAAGAACACATTTGGAGGACTGATGCTACCAAAATTCAAGGCTAACTATAAAGCTATAGTAATCAAGATAGTGGGGTATTGGTGAAAGAATTGACAAATACATCAATGGAATAGAATAGAGTTCCCAGAAATAGATCCACCTAAGTGTAGTCAACTGATCTTTGACAAAGGATTACAGGCAGTATAGTAGAGCAAAAACAGTCTTTTCAACAAATAGTGCTGGAACAATTGAACATCCACATGCAAAGAAAAAAAAAAAAGAGGATCTCGACAGAGACCTCACTGCCTTCACACAAAAATTAACTTAAAATGGATCATGGGCCAAAAGTGAAATGTAAAATTATAAAATTCCTAGAAGATAGCATAGGAGAAACCTAGATGATCTCGAGAATGGTGATGACTTTTTAGATATAACACCAAAGGCATAATCCATGAAAGAAATAATTAATAAGCTGGGTTTTATTAAAATTTTAAGCTTTGAATCTGTGGAAGATAATGTCAAGGGATGAGAAGACCAGCCCTAGAGTGGTAGAAAATATTTGCAAAAGACACACTTAATAAAAATGTGTCTTTATTATCCAAAATATATAAAAGAATTCAAAACCTAACAATATGAAAACAAACAACCTAATTAAAAATTGGGCCAAAGACTTTAACAGATACCAAAACAAAAAAATATATGAATGACAAGTGGGCATATAAAAAATGCTCAACATCATATCTCATCAGGGAAATACGAATGAAAACAAGATACCATAACACATCTATTAGAACGGTCAAAATCTGGAACACTGACAAAAGTTCCACATGGATGTAGAGCAACAGGAATTCTCATTCATTGCTGCTGGGGATGCAAAATGGTATAGCCAATTTATAAGACAGTTGGTGGTTTCTTACAAAACCAAGCATGCTCATACCATATGATACAGCAGTCATACTTCTTTGTATCTATCTAACAGAGTTTAAAATATATCCACACAAAATTATGCACATGGATGTTTATATCACATTTATTTATAATTGCCAAAACTTAGAAGCAATCAAAATATTCTTCAAAGGTGAATAAATAAATTATGTTACAATCAGAAAATGGAATATTATTCAGTGCTAAAAGAAATTATCAAGCCATGAAAAACCATAAAGGAACCTGTACTGCATATTACTAAGTAAAAGAAGCCAATCTAAAAAAGGCTACACATTATATGATTCTACCTTTGTAAAATTCTGGAAAAGGCAAAACTGGAGGCAGTAAAAAGAGGAATGGTTCCCAGGGCTTAAGGAGGGGGAGAGATGAAAACATGAGCACAGAATGTTTGGAGGACATTAAAAATACTCTGTATGATACTATAATGACTGACACATGTCAATATGACTTTGTCCAACCAAAGAATGTATCGCACAGAGAGGGAGCCTTAAGGTAAACCAAAGACTTTGAATAGTTATGATGTGTTAATGTAGGTCATTAAGGTAAGAAATGCAGCACTCTTTTGGGGGACATTGATAATGGAGGAAGCTATGCATGTGTGAGGACAGGGGTCATATGAGAAATCTCTGTACTTTCCCTCAATTTTGCTGTGAACCTTAAACAGCTCTAAATTTTCAAGTCGATAAAAAATAATAGCCCAGTGAAACTAGCACCTAGATCAACAGAATGTTATGAAAACCCAGAATTCTTCCTCGTGCCTCTTTCCATTGACTAACTCAAGGTAGCTATTACCTTGACCTCAAACATTTCCTATTTTTGTCCTTCAGAGAAACTGAATTATACTGCATGTACTATTTTATATAGATTTTTTCTTACAATGTTATATTTAGGAGATGCATTCATAGTTTATGTGTGTAGTTGTAGATCATTCATATTTTATGCAGCAATGTATTTTACTATGTGGATATATCACATTGTAATTTTTTAATTATATTGCTTATAGATATTTTTTGTTTCACATTCTAGTGCATTCCATTTGAGGTATATCGCCTTTGAGGTATATAGCCTCTTTGGTAAAAAGAGGGAAATGCATTTGAATAAAATCGAATGATATTTTAAATAGCAGCCTTATGATGGTACATTTGAGTAATAGGATAAATTAAATCTTAAATTAAACTCTTTAAAATTATAATCTTGAAATGATAAAATAAGAGCTCTAGTGAAAAGGAAAAAAATAACATCTCTTAAAATAATAAGTACATGTGCTAAAGTAATATAAAGAAGCTAATAACACTCCTTCTAAATCAGGATTGCATCAAGTCTTAGCTAATTATACAAGTGATCATCGTTTCCCCATGACACAGTTTCCCTATCTGTACAGCAGGGTTCCTGTACAAATCAAATTAGTTAATACATGTGAAGGGCTTAGAACAGGTCCTGGGATGTGATGAGTGCTAATAAGTGTTTATTTTATTGTGCTGAATAAAGGCTTTAGCTCAGGAAAATATCCTGAAGCTATAAATAGTGTATGACAATGTAGCAATTACATAAAAATTGTGAAACAATAATTTTTTACAGTAGAATAAAACTTACTAGTTTAGAAATTCCTTCACCTGCCTCAGTTGTCTTCCGGGGGTGGGGGTGAGGGTGTTATTATTCTCATTTTAAAGAGGAGAATGCTATGTCTTAAGGAATTTATATATTTATTTAGAAGTTGACTTTTCCCCCTTAGACAAAAAAATAAAACGCACTAAAGAAATGATTGCAACTTTTTTTTATTATTTTAAATTATATTGGGGTGACATTAGTCAACATGAACATATAGGTTACATGTGTGGATTACTAATTTACAAAATCTGTATCTAGGACCATGTGCCCAAATCTTATCCTGTCACCTCATATTAGGACCCCTTTCTTCCCCTCCCTCCCTCTCTCTGGCAACCACCACACTGCTGTTTGTGTACATAAGTTTCAGTTTTATATTCCACATATGAGTTAAATCATATAGTTCTTAGCTTTTTCTGTTCAACTTATTTCACTTCGCATAATGTTCTCAAGGTCCATCCATGTTGTTGTAAATGACGCTATTTCATCCTTTCTTATGGCCGTGTAGTACTCCATTGTGTATATATACCACATCTTCGTTATCCAGTCCTCTATCGTAGGGCACTTGGGCTGTTTCCAACTCTTGGCCAACCTGAATAATGCTGCAACTCTTTAAATTAAAAATGCATAAATAAATCTTAATAAGTGGAATAAATAATGGTAGTGCTATAAGATAAAGGAAAAGGTCAATTTAGCACATTAAATACCATGCATAATTGTATAGTTACTAGAGGTGAAATAAAAATCTAATTCTAAGTACCTTAGTGGCCAAATCAAAGAAATAATTATAATTGGTTTTAAGATTTATTATGCTTTTAAGAACATATACACTCACAATCACACACACATACTCGGTTTTACGTACACATCCTCACTGTCACATATTCACTTAGATTCTGATTCACACATGTATTCACACACACTCACACACACATATGCACTCACACACAAATAGTCATGGCTTGGTATGCGCACATCTTTTCTTTGTATTGACGTTCCAAAAAAACATTGCTCCCTTTTGTAGGAGAGACACAGTGATATAAAGTGGCCTCCATTTCTATAATCATCCCTACAATATATGAAATACTTTTGCAAGCAACAGACATAACAACACATCCTACTGTAGTGACATCAACTCTCTGAGGGGACTACCTAATCTATTAAATACATAGCTCTCAGGTCTATAATGCTTTGGCTGCATATAGAAATGATTTTCTCTTTAGTCATCACCAATAGTTCACAATGGCAATAGAGAAATTGCAGTCCTTTATCCACAAGAGATCTAATTTTCAGAAATATAAAAGATGCCCTGCTGTTGGCTAAGGCGAACTCCTGATGGTATATACCCCACTATGTCAAGTTGCTGGATAGAAAACAATTAAATAGCAGAGGAGTCCTGATTTGGCTCTGATGAAGAGGGATTGAGTCCAATTATAAGTCCCACCTCTTTTCAGATGGGAGACTAGTTATATAACTGCTTCCAACTTGTTTCCTCATCTGTAAAATAATAATATTAACATTCACCTGACAGAGATGTTATGAGGATTAAATGAGATAGTCCATGTAAATTGCTGAGCATAGTGACTAGTACATAATAAGCACTCAGTTTTGGCAATTATTGATTTTGTTATTTGAAAAAAAAAATCAATCCTAGAGAAAAAGTCATATTCCTCAGTCTGGGCATCCTTTTGGGAAGAGAAAAAAACAAAACAAAAAACACTATGTTCTTACCTCTGACTTTGAGGGAAATGGATTTAGTTTTTGAAAAAAATATGCATGGCTGAAACATTGGCTTTTGCTCTATTTTCCAAATGATGTTTATCCCTGTGGCCAATATAGAGGATTGCTTTGTCATTTTAATAATCAAATCTGCAAATTTCCACTTAGCATCAAATCCAAACAATCCAATCTGAAGGTGATTGACATCCCTGCTTGTGCATCAACATCTATTAAACCAGATGTTTTACTTCTTCCCTTGCCAAGAATGAGCATCTTTTTATGATCAGTTGTCAAGGCAAGCCTGTCAATCGAGACATCACCAGTGTTTACACAGGAAAGCCTAACTCATTCAACAGCAGTCACACTCTACCATCTATCTAGATTGTTACCATTTGTGATCTGACATTTTTCAAGATGAAAGCAGTTGGAGCTTTCCCTGAAAAATATTTGCTAATGTCAAAAAGTGCCTTCTGACCCTGAACATTATAATCTTCTAATTGCAGTAAAAATGAAGCTTTTGTTTATCTGAGGGAGTAATTTTGGCCACCAAGATGCTAGGGATTCTGAAATGTTTCCTCTTAAATTGGAAGCCTGAAACAACTTTTCTTTCTCAAAGAGTTGTTCCTTCTCTGATGGAATGTGGGTGGGGGGCATATTAAAAAATATATCGATATGGAAAGTTTTAAAAGATATAGTGTTAACTCCAATAAATAAGATATTAGCATATCCAAAGAATGCATGTGAATATGTGTGTTTAATATGTGTAGAAAATTTCTGCTAGGATATTCAAGTTTTTTTCTAGTTGTAAAGGAAAAACCAATTTTTGTATATAGTTTATTTCAATTGTTTTTATAATGTGCATGCCTTATTTGTATGATAAAAATAATCAAATCAATAAAAACTAGAATTAGTTATGTTGACTGTGAGTGCAATGAGAGTTCAGACCAAAATTAGAAAAATTAGAGAGAATTCTAACAAATCATTGCATGTTGTGACAGGTAAAGGCTTTGAAGACTTGATTGTGCAAACTTTAAAATGTAGAAAAATGCATCTAAGTCAGCCCCTTTTCTGTAAAAGTTTGCTTAGACTTCTTAATTTTCATCTAATTGTCCTAAATTATTCATAAATTGTCCTTTTAATTATGAAGTTCTTGTGTTAAAAGGTGCCTGTGGTATCATCTAAAAAAAAAACAACTTACCATTTTATAGATGAAGAAAATAAGAGAGAAAATGACTTGCCCTAAGTCACACATAACCAAGGACAGAGGTGGGACAATAAGGCAAATTTTCTGATTAGTCCATTAGCCATTCTCCCTCTAAATCAGTGGTTCTCAACCTTTCTAATGCCGCGACCCTTTAATAAAGCTCCTCATGTTGTGGTGACCCCCAACCATAAAATTATTTTCGTTGCTACTTCATAACTGTAATTTTGCTACTGTTAATGAATTGTAATGTAAATATCTGTGTTTTCCGATGGTCTTAGGTGACCTTGCTAGCAGTTCTCAACCTGTGGGTCATGACCCACAGGTTGAGAACCGCTGCTGTAGAGCCTAAGACAATCGGAAAACACAGATATTTACATTACAATTCATTAACAGTAGCAAAATTACAGTTATGAAGTAGCAACGAAAATAATTTTATGGTTGGGGGTCACCACAACTTGAGGAACTGTATTAAAGGGTCGCGGCATTAGAAAGGTTGAGAACCACTGCCTCTAAATGATGGGTAAGGACCTCTTCGTCATTAACAGAGAGAGCCCCCCAGCTGTAATTGAGTAGCATTACTGAGTTACTTGTGTTTGTCTTATTGTTTCACTGCTGAGAACTGTAACTATGGGACATTTCAAAAGAAAACAAAAAAGGAGAGAATGGTAAGACATGTGCTTTTGCATATGCATGGTGAGTTATGAAGAGGCATATTTTGATCATCTTGACAGAAATAGTGAACAAATTCACCTTTACAAACTCACAGCGAATTAACTCAAAAATTAAGTCAAATGAGTTTTATATGTAGTCAGGGCTTTATTCTGAGGTCCTTCCTGTCTGCACATGGTTTGAAAGCAGAATAAGTGAGGTACCAATGACCCGGGGGTTTGCTTTGACAGTGTCCATGATGAGTGTAAATGTCACCGGACAGCAGGAGATAAACCAAGAAATTCGTTACAATATTTCCAACAACACTTTTCACATATAACCATAATTTTTGACAAAAGCCTTTATGTTACCTGTAAGAATATTTTTAGTGCCTCTAAACCAGTTCCAGTCTGTTTCCTTGTCTCTTTCCCTAAATTCTTATAGGTTTCCTGTCACTTTCAATTTGTATAAATACTTTATGAATCTCACTGTGCCTTTAACCCACCTAGGGACTCAACACACAATGTGTGACTCAAATTGTTATCAAAGACTTAGTTGGGAAAATGCGCCCAGTGACAACAGATCCTTGTTTACCACCACACAACTGGTTTTGATTGTGAGTGTCCTGATGTGTCAATCATCAGCTGGCTGCCTACAAGGATGGAGAATCAAACCCTGGCTGTCCTTTCCAACAGAACTCCAAAGAAGGAATAACAAAGAAGGACCAGACTCTAAATGACCCTGAGCTCCTGCTATCCATGTAAACACCTGGACAATAAAAACTAGCACCTCTGCCCCATTACCCCCATGTGGCTGAATCTACCCAGAGAGGCAAGAGATGGGAGAGGATGGGGAAGAATGATTTGTTCCAGAGACATCCTCATACAACGGTTAGATGTATGTGCTTCAGGGATGATGAGCGCTGACTGGTCCAGCTCACTCAGGTCCTAGAGGGATGTCCAGTCCAAACCACTCCTTGGGATTCCCTCACAACATGAAATTGGCCCAGCAGATTGGCAAGCATAGGGCAGACTTCCTATACTCATTTGTGGCCTCCTGAACCACAAATGGGATGGGAGTTTCTCCTGCTGGGAAGTTAAGATATAATGGCTCTCCTGGGGCAAAATTCAATACAACATAAAATAAAAATCAATAAGACATCTACTGTCACATTAATGGACTTGAACTACGGTTATTTTATCAACTCTCTTTCTTACTGAGTAGAAGTTTTTAGTGGAGCCGTGATTCTATTCTTTTTATTTGTTGACTCTATTATAAATACCCCTCATCTCCCCACCCCCATTTTTAAATGTTTGTTTCAGCTTATTATTTTTTTGGTTTTGTGTTCAGACCACCACAGTATAAGCTAAGGTCTGAGTGTTCGAACATCATTCTTTAAAATGTTATTGAAGTTGTTAGATTTGAGGCATGTATGACATTTAAGCGTGGCTAAACTCTTAAACAGTGAACTCGTCTTTCTCTATTGTTTCTGTAAAAATCACATAAGAATGTTGCCAGCTTCATTCATGTTGCCCCTTGTATTTTTGAAATTCTCAGGTGAAATAATAACAGCTACCACTTCTACAGCATGTCCACATCAGAAACTCTTCCAAGGATTAAAACCATTAACTCTTCCAACAGCCCAGGGAGGAAGGTACTGCTGTATTTCCCACATTAAAAATGAGGAAACTGTGGCAAAGAACAGTCAAGCTATCTGATCAAGGTCTCCCAGTTGAGAAGGAACAAAACCAGACTCCAATGCTCATAATCACTGCTTCTGAGTGCCTCTATGGAAAGCAGTACAGGCCTTGCCCTAAAAGGGTTCACAACCTTTACACCACAGAGAGGGCAAGATAGAAGTAAAACCGGCACCTCAAACTGGACATTGGTCATTTATACCATTAGTTTCTAGGCTCCCAGTATTTAGGCCTCTGCCCTTTTGTAGTCCAGGACCCCAAGGGGGATGTCCGACTGCCAGCTTAGTGCTGCCGTGGCAGGAGAGGCTCCTGCCACCACCGCTGCACTCGCCAGCCAGAAGCTGGGCTCGCTGCTCCTTAGGGTTGCCTCGGAGGTGGGAGAGGCTTCCGCCACCTCCTCTGTGCTTGCCAGCCATGAGCCTGGCTTCTGGCTGAGCAATGCTCTCCCTGTGGGAGCACTGCATTGAGTGTCTACCCCGTGGTGGTTAGTGCATGTCATAGCAACCGGTCATTCCTCTGTTCAGTTGATTTGCATATTAGCTTTTTATTATATAGGATTGATTTCAGAGAGGAAGGAAGAGGAAGAGAGAGGTAGAAACATCAATGATAAGAGATGATGGAGCCCACAACCCAGGCATGTGCCCTTGATTGGAATCGAACTGAGGACCTTTCAGTCTGCAGGCTGACACTCTATCCACTGAGCCAAACCAGCTAGGGATAAGCTCCCAATATTTTATGCATTAAAAGAGTCTATGATCTGATGGAATTGGCTCTGTCCCTGCAGTTTTGCATTATATATAGCACTTTTTCAAGATTCAGAGTATCTATAGATGCCTACTGAAATCAGTTTGTATTTTGTGCACTCCTTCACCTCATTGGTTGGTGTGTCCCTCTGTGCTCATGTCCATCTGGCCAGAGTTTCTGTGCCGGGCCGTCTGTGAGAAAGCAGCCTGGACTTTGGGGTTGCCATGTCTATGCCACCTATTGGCACTGCCTTTTTCAGCCAGAGCCCTAGCCTCTGCATAGATTCCTCTACGCCATTCCATTATTATTTGGAAGAAAATATGATAAATGGGATGGTGAATTCAATATTTTACTCTCTGCAAAGTATTTGGATGTTGTTATGGTTTGTTTTCAAGAAGACTCTCTGATGTGGCTCTAATAAAACACAAAAGCAGGGTGACAGAGGGCAAGGTTTATGTAAGAAACCACCTTGCTGATGTTTGGAATCAGACAGCTTGGTCCACTCTCTACTCTGCCTACCTGTATAAGCCTGGTCTGATTTTGAGGACAAGCGCTGAGGAGAAGTCCCGAGACTTCAGCTGCCTTTTGAGGCTAACAATCAAACAATGGATTGGAATTATATCCTTAGTTACTTCTCTGACCCTGTGGTCATGCTTGGATCTTGGTATTTCAAGATCTGGCCTCACATGCTGGCTGCATTTTCCTAATATGCAATGCTCCTGTAATAACCTTCCTCTCCTCTCACCATCACTCCCCCAGTCCATCCCTGTCCCTTATGCTGAGGTTGGTCATGGGCAGGACATAGTCTCAACACGAACTTATCCCTCAAGGCAGCATAAAATATGTTTCCCTTGTGCTCATGCCTCTTGATTATCTCCTGAATGTCCCTGTAGGGACGCCAGTGCACCCTGCAGCACAAATGGTCAACAAATTGTCTCCATGCATAGTTTTAGAACATTTGTAGGCTGTGATTTTTACCTTAAATTCTCACATGTCCCTTTTCTTTGCCTTATATTTGTCATTCTCCAAATGCAATGCATTATCTCTCTTAAGATGTATGAGAAGTGAACTCTCCCATAATAACTCTACATACAAAAGGCAATTTAAAAATAATTATATTTTTACTGTATTTTATGAGGGAGGGAGAAGGCATTGCCTAGAAAATTAACTTATGTCTATAATTCTCATTGTCCATTAGGAGCTCCTACTAAAGAAGTTTTTATTATTAAAGATGAAATAAGAAATAAAAGCAAAGTATATTTTAAATAATGTGTATTTTAGTTCAATTTGATTCTTATTAAGTACTTACTATGGCCCCATTGCTATTCTAAGTATTAGAAATACAGAGCGGAATAAGTTTGCAGCAGAGATTAGAAAGAAAAAAAGTAACAATGGATCCAATTTAGTATGCTTTTTTTCAATGTAAATTTTCAGAAATCAAAATGATCTTGTAATGGAGGCTGACTTGTAATTTATTTTGAGTTTAAGGATTTGTTTTTCCAGCTCAGGTTTACAAATCTCCAAGATCCTCCTCTGTGAGTTTTACTGTGTGCACCTTTGTGAGAGGCTCCACAGGCCTGGCTAACTGCACATTCTTGAAATGGAATTTCTCCTCATCTTAAAGTTCAGTACTTTGTTCAATATATCTCTAATGCTTCATTCTCTTACATTATCATTAGGAAACCCTTCTCAGGAATATATTCTCTTTGGGGAAGTCTTGGGGTTAAATTTTTCCCTATACTTTGGTGCAAATAGATAAGCCTACCTGTAGCCTATTTATTCAGGTGGTTTAGAACAAATCAAGTGTGATACCCTCCTCCATGGGGACATGGCTGGAGATTAGGTCATTCTTCCTCTGTTTCCTGTATTTTCTGAAGTCACCCAAGCAGCAGCAATAGCCATTCAGAGCTTGCAGAAAGCACTTCTCCACCAGGTGCTGTCACCTAGTGAAAGCACTAATGTTTTCCTTCCACATCCTGAAGATACTGGTCAGCCCTGCCAAGTACAATATTCCCCATTTATGTAGAAAATAATTTTCAATCCTATTGTACATCTGAGTATGACCTAAGAACTTCTAGAATAACTTTGCCAGAGTGAACATATTCTATTAGGAAGCAAGAGATTCTTATGTAGATATTCTGATGTTTCATTTTATTAGTGAAAAAAAAAATCACTTACTAGAAAAAAAAATCATGAACAGGAGAGTTTGGTAGCCTTAATATATAGTGAGATGTGTTGGAGTAATTGATATTCCAGCATTTTTTAAAGGAGATAAACTGCTTCATTGGAACAAAATGTATGTTATTGTTGGAATTGAATAGAAGGTCAAAATCTAGTTAAAGGAATAAGGCAAAAAAGAAAAATTGAGTTATAGATCTTGGTCTCTAGGTAAAAATTACTCCATCCTGCTCAGCTTGTATTGATTAGGGTTTAAATTCCCTGGATTAGGAGAGAATTAATCCCAGAGTCTGAGCTAGCTTTTGACCTGTGTATGAGAAACAAGTGGCCACAGCTATGGGAGAATGAAGGATCATTGTGGCAGGAATCATATTTCTCTGTGTAAAACAAAGATAATCCACATGTGTTATGGCCACCACAATCTCTTAGAGGCTCTGAAAAGGATTATCAATAAAGTCATCCAAATATTGATATTGGAATTAAACGTGCAGAATGTAAGAGCTGATGTATAAAATTCCTTGGGTAAGAAAGGAGGATGACTTCACCAAGGGAAAAAAAACCAAAGGTAACATTGATCAATAAAGCAGACATATTTCATATGAATTCTATTAAAATGATGCTTTAAATGTGGTGTATCGGTTTATTATTTGGATAAAATTCTGAATTTTCCTTCCCTTTCAAGAATGAAATTTCATGAAATGTATTTCTTAGTTTATATTATTGTTAGGAACAAAAAATGATACAAAACAAGAATTTAAAAGATATATAAAGTCACTTGTAATGTTTCTTCACTTCAAATGTAATACATATACACTGAGTGGCCAGATTATTATGATCTCTGAATGCATAATAATCTGGCCACTCAGTGTATATCCTATATAATAAAAGGTTAATATGCAGATTGTTCCCTCGACCAGGAGTTCGACCAGCAGGCAGGCCAGCCAACCACCCACGTCCAATCCCCCTGGCCAGGCTGGCTGGACTCTACCCATGCACGAATTCATGCACCGGGCCTCTAAAATATATATACTGAGTGACCAGATTATTATGCGTTCAGAGATCATAACAACCTGGCCACTCAGTGTAATTTCTAGTTTCTTTAAATTGCTCAATCGCCCTGGGCAGCCTTTGCCACGTCCACACTTTGGGATTCTCTGACCACTCTTTCAAAAATTATGAGGCCCACCTGGTTGGTGTGGCACATGCCTGGGTTTCAGGCTTGATCCCCAGTGTGACAGCCAATCAATGATTTTCCCTCATCCTTATTTGCTCTTTTATTCTATCTCTACTTTCTAAACTTACTTGAAAACCCTATCACTTATATGTGATAAGCGTTTCCTCAATCCCCTAAAGGGATTATGGTCAATGGCTTTATTCTCATAGCACCAGGTGCATTTCCAATGGTCTTCTTCTAGTCAGATCTGTTTTGTGTATTTGTCCTAACTAATACACTTTAAGAGGCCTGAGAGCAGGTAGTGTTTTTCATCCATATTTATTTCTCAATAGCAGCTAGTGTAGATTCTGGGACCTGGGTTGTTCAGTAACTCTCTCAAGATTTGAATGTCTATATGACTTAAACTCTAAGAGCAGTGCAAAGAAGGTCAAGTCCTGAGAACCAGCTGTGGAGAACCAGTTTGGTTGGCAAATTCAGCTGATATAAGTGAAGAACAAAATAATATGATTCAGATATTGATTCTCAGTTTTTAATACATAGGTGTTATTTTCCAAACTCAGGGGAATTTTCAAAAGACACGTGTAAACAGTTTGGAAAGTTTAGCCCCTAACCTAAGTGTATGTAGTATATAGGGAAAAATGTAAACAGAAATAGTTTCCTGAAAATAAAGTCTCAACACGGTCCATGACAAGTAAATATACATGGATTCAAATAGAAATTTAAATAAAATCACCATAAATGACATCTGCATCAAAGAGCATTTTTAATATATATATATGTGTATATATATATATATATGTATGTATATGTGTGTGTGTGTATGTATGTATATATATATATATATATATATATATATATATTATTGATTTCAGAGAGGAAAGGAGAGGGAGAGAGAGAAACATCAATGATGAGAGAGAATCACTGATCAGCTTCCTCCTGCAGGCTCCCTACTGGGGATCAAGCCTGAAACCCTGGTATGTGCCCTTGACAGGAAATGAACCTGGGACCCTTCAGTCTGCGGGTCAATGCTCTATCCACTGAGCTAGGGCTCAAAGAGCATTTTTTATAACTTAGGTGTCTCCTGTTTAAAAATATAAATTTGGAAGAGTGATTTTTATGATGAACTTGCATTTCTCAGGACTTCTATGTATAGATTGCAAAATGCTTGCTAGTTATTTCTGTGATATGCCTCTAAATGAGATTCAATAATCATAGTCTTATTACATAAAATTTCCTTCTAGTATATCACAAATAATCACTGCTGTAGCAAAAAAAGCATGAATACCCAAAGGGAAAAATTTATGAGGAAGATATTTGTTAACAGGGAGAAACTGAATAAGTACAAATCAAGTTGATTATTAGAAAAAACTTCAGTAGTTTCTCAATCAAAATATGGCATCTATTGCCTTTGGGACTAAATCAGAATAACTTGAAACATTCCAAACTGGTTTGTCTGACAAAAAGACTAAACTGGTTTTTATGGACTTTTGCAATTTAAAAATGAATTACATATGCATTTTATTATTTGATTGTTACATTTTTCCTGTAAGGTGTATAGGCTAAGGATTATTATTTCATTATTTTACAGATTACATAACTAAAACACAAAAAGGATACTTGTCTAGTCACAAGCAGTAATTGGTCTAAAGTCTAGAATTTTACTATATTGTTGTTGTTTTTTGTAAATGCCAACATTAGCAGTTTTGAATAACTGAGTTTTAATACAACATGGATTTTTCTGCTGTTTCCTATTTTAGGTTGTTAAGCAAAAAGTGTTTTCTTAGAATATTTCAGGGTTATTTTTCATTTTGATTTCTACAGAATCATAGAAGGTTAAGAATCAAGTTGCTTGCCCTGAAGTTGACAGATAATAAAGATAACTAATAGGAGATAAAACTACCATCATCTAAAAATGTTTTCTCTTGGTATGAGTGATGATTACACAGGAGATACACATGTAAAAAATATTAAGCTCTGTGTTTAAGATTAGTACACTGTACTGTGTAAGATTTATCTTGATAACAAGGTAAAAATGAGTATATGCATTTTTAGATCTATAATGATTCCACACATACATGGGGAATTTATCTATATATAAAATTAATGTTACAATGGCAACTTTGTCCAAGTGTCACTTTATTGCATAGCCGAAGACAAGTTAATTTTTATGGTACTTATGATCAATAGTTCAAGAAGAATATAAAACCCATTATTAGTAACGAGTAAAATAGTCAGTTTACACAATTATACCTTTTTTGGACTTGTTTTGCATTTCCCACTTCTAGAGCCTAAGAAGACCAATGGACACAGAAAAATACTCAATAAATAAATATGTCCTTCCTGGATGCCTGGCCAGTTAAGACCAGAGGCCTCACCAAAATTGATTTCTCCCTAATAGTGTGATTGCTGCATGGAGGACACTGTTAGGGATTAAGGTTATGGATACAGATATAGGAAATTGTCAAATGGATAAGACAGATTTCATTAGCTGGAAGTAGCTGAAAAGTGTTTCCTCTACAATAATAGTAAGGTCATAAGTCTGATCAATATATTTTTCTGACACTGGACTAGATGTTCCACATGCATTGCTTTATTTAATCCTTGTGGAAACCATGTGAAACTCTCAGTATCCCCGATGTACTGACGTGGAGACTGAGGTTCAGAAAAGTTGAAGGATTTGCTAATGGCCACCTTTCTTGGAGGTACTGGCTTTGCAGTTAGAACTCAGCTCTTCCTTAGTCTTGTTCATCTCTGGTAAATAAAGCTTTGCAAGACAGTGGGAGGGGGAAAAATGGGCTAGTCAGTGAATAGAGTTTGGCACCTGGATGAACAATAGTAGCTAAAGGATAGGAAACTGTTGACATTTAACTTTTTTCCCCATTAACCATTAACTTCTTAATAAAATTATAGTGGACTACTTGATAATCTCTAGAACAGGCATGCTCATTTTCCCAATATGCTACTATATCATAACCAGTTACCTCAAATAATTTCCAAAATTTCTAATAATGTGTATGCCATTTGATAAATTTAGCACCCTGTTGTTTGACCTTAAATATCTATAAAGAGTTAGTAGCATCACTCTCTCAAATATGTTAGGCTCATGTATAGCAGCTTGTTCTCTAAATTTTATAATCCAGAAGGAAAGAATAAAGAACTAAAAATATGTGGCACCATACACATTGCAAGCCATCTGTTATTGCAGATGCTGGGAAATACAGCCACCAACCCAGGTATCCTCTTTAGAACAGTAATCATCTGGGAGTTAAATCCTGGAGGCAGAACAGCAATTTCATGTTAAAATATTTCAATTCAGTGAAGCTCACACCACGTATGAGTGAGTAGGAGAATTTCTTGAATAATTCAAATGTCATTGCTTTTCTTTGTGTTCTCCATTGCTATGGTACCAGCTGCCTGCTGCCTTTTAATTTTTATGATATTTGTAAGACATATTTGCAAAATCTGCTTTAACATTTTACCTTTGACAGAAGCAGTATGGTTATATATGGTTGGGTCCAAATTGTCTCCATTATGAAAGAAATATATGGACTTCAAAATAATTATTTTCTTTAGGATAAACCATGAAAGACTTTTCAAGGATGCAGGATTTCTCCTGTAAACAATTTCAGCTTTCATTTATCTGACTGCCAGGAACCTAGGCTACTTCAGTGAATTGAATGGAAGTTTACTTTTCAAAATTAACTCTTTGGGACTACAGCTTATTACCTTACTGCCATGATAGGATCAATATTCAACAAATGTAAATTTGTTGTCTAGCCTTACATCATACATTGTTTAGAATCAAAGATTTTTAGAGGGCAGTGCTTCTAAAGAATTATCATGTCTGATCATTTCAATCTGTGAATGCAGGTTTCAAATCCCAGAAAACAAAACAAAATAAAACAAAACAAAACTGCAGTATGTTTTGTCCTAAAATTGCAAAGCAGGGAAGTGGCAGAGCTGGGACTTGAACCAGCATCCTTTGTACTGAATCCATTTCTCCAGGCGATTCCTTTAGGGTCACGACTGGTTTTCAGAGGAAGAGCTGAGACTTTAGTTGAAAATACAAACATGCAAAATGTTTACAGGTAAACTATACCATCAAATGAGTCTTCTGTTCCTGTTTTCTACTCTTCTTAGAGAAAAAGCCAAATGTCTTTGGTCCTTTTTAATTCACTTAGGAATTTAAGTTAATTATGAGAACATAAGGTTCAGTCTATGATTTTTTCACTAAAGGCCCCTTATCTAGACTGGCATTTTCATGACTTACTTGTAGGTTACTTTTGAATGTGTCCTCAGAGCAAGAAAAATATGCATGTTATCATAAATGTATTCAATAATCAGATGCCAGGAAGAGAAAACTAGTACATTCAGCCCTTATGTCTTGCACTTGAGTTTATCTCTTGTTTTTTTCCTCAGGAGTCAGATAAAACTTGGGGGCTACTCAGTTCTGAGATAAGAGCCACATTCAATGGTGAGAAATGAAGCTGTTAGAAGGGAGCCTGGTACTCACTGTTTGCTCAGCTCTTCTTCTTCTTCTTCTTCTTCTTCTTCTTCTTCTTCTTCTTCTTCTTCTTCTTCTTCTTCTTCTTCTTCTTCTTCTTCTTCTTCTTCTTCTTCTTCTTCTTCTTCTTCTTCTTCTTTTCTTCTTCTTCTTCTTCTTCTTCTTCTTCTTCTTCTTCTTCTTCTTCCTATTATTATTATTATTGATTTCAGAGAGGAAGGAAGAGGGAGAGAGAGATAGAAACATCAATGATGAGAGAGTATCATTGATTGGCTGCCTTCTGCATGCCACACACTGGGGATCGAACCCACAACTTGAACATATGCCTGACCAGGAATCAAACCATGACCCCTGGTTCATAGGTGAATGCTCAATCATTGAGCCATGCCAGCTGGGCCTCAGCTCTTCTTGAGTGTCCATGATCTGCTTGCTCCCTAATCTTCTTGGTTTTCTTACACTTTCCCAGGGGCCTTTCTGATTATTTCAGTCCATGAAACAGACCTCTCTATTCTCTGAATCCCTGCATCTTGACAAGGATATTAAAATTTCATTACATTAAGCTAGTTTTATATTGATGCTAAACATATTCTTCTGTATTAGAACATATTTATATATAAAGAATTATATATTTCAGAGTATTTTAAAAGTGACAAAAATATACTATGTCCTCCATCATGAAATACTTGGTCAACCATTCAATGGAATTTATACAACTGTTTAAAAAGTATGTGAAGATTGCAATAACATAGAAAAGTTTGCGTTATATGAAGTAAAAGAAGCAGGACACATAATTTTATATCAGTATGATAATTATAGAATGAAAAACCTTTGCATAAAAATGCTGGAAGCATTTACACAAATATATTTATAGTATTTTCATATGGGTAGTGGTATTTTGGGTGATTTAAAAGCGCTTCCTACTTTTAGATATTTCTCAAATTTGATTTATTTGTTTAACAAATATTTATAGAACCCAAAATATGTATCAGGTTTCCTGCTAAGTGTTGCAGACAAAATTGTGATTAGACAGGCAAAGGGAGTTAGCTCACTTTGTGCAAGGACTAATTAAAAAGCAAGCAATTCAAAAACAACTAGAGCAAAATGGATTAAGTTCAATGAGGGGGACGCCAAATTGTGTGAACATAAGGAAGACCACCCTGAATTTGCAAGGTAAGAAGGGAGTATTGACTAGTATTCAGCTGCAAATAATAGAAATTACAATGTAAAGTGGTGTTTTTTTTTTCCTCAAAAAATAAGAAATCTGATGGTTCATGTGTGTGGGATTGTGTCCCTGAAGAATATATGTTGAAGTCCTAACCCCTGTATATATGAATCTTATATGAAAATGGGTTTTATGTCAGATGTAATTAAGTTAAAATGAGGTCATTCTGGATTAGGGTGAGCCTTAAATTCAACGAAGGGAGAGCTTTGCAGATAGAGAGGCAGAGGAGACACACGCAGAGGAAAGAAAGTCATGTGAAAATGGAGGCAGACATTAGAATGCTGCAGCTACCAGCTAAGGAATATCAACAATTGTTAGGTATTCTCTGTTAGGACCTTCAGAAGGAACCAATCCAGCCATCACCTTGATTTTGGACTTCTGGCCACCTGAACTGTGAAAGGATGGATGCATTTCTGTTGTTTTTAACCATGCAGTTTAGGATACCTCTTTACAGCAGCTCTGGGGAATCTCATACAGAGCATGAACTTGGAAGTCCAAAATGTGAATGGAATTCAGAGTTAGTGTCACTCAATGGCAGCTATTCCATTTCTTCTCTCAGGGAACAACAATCTATGGCAGAATATAAAGAGGATAAAGGTGTCTATTTCAGTGTTAATTTCTTTAGAATGAAGAAACAATATCCCAGAGACCCTCCAAAAATTTTTTCATTGTGTTTCATTAGCCCAAATTAAATAATATGCCTGTCTCCAAACCAATATGCTGGGCTAAGGGAATGCTGTGAATAACTGGTATAAGCCTTCCTTTCCTTACCATTGACTGGAAAGACAGACATCATGGCTATTTTAAAATTGGGCCATCCGGAGCATGTCAGGGTCCTCTACTGAGGCACTTGGACTCTGGGGGCAAGGTGGACCTTTGAAGAAAAAGCAGTGTTTTGCTGGGTAGGGGTTCTGGGTGGAGGTGAAAGGAATGTGTGCTGGGGAGGCAGCAAAGAATGTCACTTTCCAGCTGTGGTCAAGGCCCAGCTGAGATGGGAAAATGGACAGGATTAAATGGCAAAATAGGGAACAGCAAGTGAGAAGGCTTTTGAAGGTCTGGGGATGTCTAGGAAAAACCACTGGATGCTGTGTGAAAAGACAGGAATGATGCAGGGTGGGAACAGCAAGTGAGAAGGCTTTTGAAGGTCTGGGGATGTCTAGGAAAAACCACTGGATGCTGTGTGAAAAGACAGGAATGATGCAGGGTGGATGGTGGGTGGTGAGCAGGGCCTTACAGACTCCCAAAGTCATTTAGACATGACTCCCAAAGTCATTTAGACATAATCTTAAGAGCCATGAGAAAGTTTTGAAGAGAATTATGTAGGCAGGCGATAATATCAGATATGTGTTTTCAATAGAGCCTCTAGTTTCAAT
The DNA here is from genome assembly GCA_025583905.1 of Ia io. Lineage (NCBI taxonomy): Eukaryota > Metazoa > Chordata > Mammalia > Chiroptera > Vespertilionidae > Ia > Ia io. The sequence goes on along the minus strand of JAJQQW010000008.1, from coordinate 16,395,653 downwards.
ATGATGAGTGTATTTTAGATCTTAAATCTATAAATAATCCTATTGAGGGAGGGAAGTTATTGCCATAACTAAGTAAGAGAGAATTATGGCCTAGAGTGCTGCCATTCAAGATGGAAAGAAAGGGATGAATTTGGATCCATACGACGTGAGCTGTGTGCTTACTATTAAATATTACAACATGGACATGTGATGTAAGCAAACAGGTGTTTTGTTTGTTCATTTGTTTTATTTGTTCATTTCCTCCAAAACATATAAGAGGTAAACATTTACCGGTATTGGGTTGAGACATTCAGTGATGTTATCCCGGATTTAAGAATGTCACTTCTGTCTTGTTTACTATGTTGGTGTCACTCTCTTGCATATGACAACATTATTACAACCTCAGATATTATGTTCATATTCAAAGTAAATATAAAAAGTGAGGTAGGTACTAGTTATGCCTTAACATTTTCATTAGAAAAGGAAAATATTTCCCAGGAAGCTTCAATTCATCTCATTGAACACCTAATGGTATCCCTAACTGTAAGAAAAATTGGGGCTGAATAGATTGCACTCATAAATAAAATCAGGGCTATACTAGTATTAGTAAGGAATCTGGGGGAATGGTTATGGGTTATGCAACTGACAGTGCTTCCAATTCACTAATTGAGAAATCAGAAAAGGGAAAACAGTATTTCCTAATTGTTTCCTATTGCTTGTCAACATTCTCCCTTACTTACAAGCCCAGAGGTGACTTGGACACTGCTAAGACAGAACAATAAAATGAGTAATGTAATATGACTGCACATTGATGATGGATTTTACATCCATTATTTGTTTTCCCCTGCCATCTCTGTTTATCAAGCACTGATTGGCATCAGAGCTTTAAGCCTCAAATTTACAAAAAAAAAAAAAAAAAAAAAAAAGTCTTGGCACTTCTCCTGTTTATTTTCTATTTATACTCTTTGAATGAAAATAAACTTCAGCTATGGGTATAGCCATATTCTGTCAGGGTTGGTGAGTTTTGATAACACTGGACAAATTCTAAATTGAGAATGTACACTCGAGTGCTGATTGTGAAGCTCAAAGGCATAGCAGCATGAACCTCACTATAGTCATTCCCATATGTGAGGGGAGGGAGCAGTGATGGTGGGGCTTGGGGACAGTCCTTTAGGTAACTTATTTAGCACCCTGTCATTGATGATGGTGTGTCTATCCAAGTAAAATCTATCATATCTTAGCCAAAATGGCTTACAATGTGCAAAGTACAGGCAGGTAGGAGGAAAGAGGGAAGAGATGGTGTGATTTGTACAGTTCCTCTTCCTAAACCATTTAAAAGCAGTGATGCGTGTCAGCCCTAAAGTTAGAATTGATAAAGCATTGAGTCTCTGTATTTTACTCCTTTGGGAGAAGGGCAGAGAATCACAGTAAAATCTAGGTCATACTCTGACTTACTTTGGCATCTACCACTTAGCTGAGGTCACATTTGTCAAATAAATACCAAGGCCTTTTGTGGAAGTATAGACTATCTGATTATGAACAAAATATGTTATAGCACTTATAATCTAGTGTTTATTGATTGGTTTGTTCAGATTTAAGCCATCTAAAAAGATATTATCATTTTAAGTTGTGTGTGTGTGTGTGTGTGTGTGAGTGTGTGTATGTGTGTGAGTGTGTGTGTGTGTGTTGTTTGGTGTGGAATACTTAGTAACAGACATTCATTCACCCGTTCTTTCATTCAATCACCAAATGTTTGCATCCTCTGATTTTAAGAAAGTCACAAAAACCAGGGTACTTCTGATTCAGTCTTGCTAAGAGAGGCTTGCCTTGACATAATCTAATTACCTTAATCTCACTGGATAGTCAGAGAAATTCTGCCCCAAATCCCCAGTTCTCCCTTCTACAAGCTTGCCCTCCAGTTCTGTGTCCCTTTGCCTGGGCACCACTGAACTGTCCTTTATCACCTGAGGTTGCACTGGTATTTCTGCTTCTGACCATCAAACTTTAAAGCATCGTGAGGATCCTGAGCCAGCCCTGGAAGAGTGTGCCCTTTCTGGTCCAGCACCTGCCTGTTTGCTCAGCCCCACAAACTGTTACCCACACAGGGCGTGGACTGCAATTACTGAAGCTTTGCTGGATGGCTTAGCCCACAGCATTCCGTGCACAGGGGCATTGGGAAGGGAGGGGCCGGCAAGGGGGAGAGCAAGTCAACAACTTTGGAGCTACCAGCGCCGCAGTGCAGAATGACTGATTAAATTCCTTTTGTCTTTTCAATCAGAGCTTTCCCATAAACAGTAAAGAGCATCTCTACTCGCTGCAAATCTGGTGTCTTGACAGCCCGATTTCATTTGGCCTCGCTTTCTGCCTGATGCGGGGTGACACGCAATCCGGGCTGGACTGGCATATCAGATGAATGGAATCGCAGGTGGGCTTTTCTCAGCTCCACCGCCTCCCTCCTTTCTGATCTCAGACAAGAATGGAAGTGCAAGGCACTGCATCCGGGTGCCAGGGATGGCGATGGCACCTTCTCTTGAGAGGCAACTTCTAAAAGCAGAGAGTGGAATTGAATTGACAGGTGACATTACTTTTCAGCTTTATTCTGCAGCTCAGCGTAGTGGTGAAAAGCCCAGCTGTGAATTGGATTCTGCCACTTCCCAGGGGTGCCCCCTTACTAGCGTTATTTCACACCTGTTAGCCTCAGTTTTCTCATATCTAAAGTGGGAAACATTAGTTCGTACTTCACAGGGTAGCAGTGAGAATAATTCCTAGCATTTTCTTAGCAAAACATCGCATGCAGGCTATGGACTATTAATTAGTGTTAGCAATCAGCACAATGTGTTGTAATTTAATGTTAATAATATTGCCAATAGCGTGCACTATTCCATGGTTCATAGATTAAAACGATTTAGGCATTTGGGCAATGCCATCCTATAGTTTAAGTCTGCTGAATGGAAACTGTGACTTTGACCTCTAAGACGCCTTCAAATTGTCATGCTTTATTCAACATCAATGAGATTCATATTTTGCAGCAGCCTCTGTGGGGTCTTTGACTACTAGCCTATAAAGAATTGGAAATCTCAGGAAACCAGGCATGTTGGATGCTGCTATGAGGGCCCAATTGGCGATCTGGGTGAGGGTAGAGGCCTATGAGCGTTCACTGATTCTGCCCTTCAGGAAACAGATAGGAAGAGACAATGCTACGTCTGATCCTTGCTCACCTAGGTGATCCCTCTCATAGTGCTGCTTGCTCTTTAAATGTCACATCATGCAGATTTAGACAGGTTTGCATAGTAGCATAGGAGAGTAATATAAAGTCTAGGAATCGGTGTGAAATTCTAGCCATTTTTTTTCTTTAAATGCAAAGGGAACAAGCAACTTTGAGAAACAAGTGCATTTTCTGCCACTGAATGTTTCTGCTTATTTTAATTGGAGTAACAGAGGCTTTACAAATTGAGCAAACTAACTAGAAAACAATAGACATAAAAGATACATTTGTATACAAATAGCTACATGTGTGATATGTTTGCTTCAGTGTGTGTGTGTGTGTGTGTGTGTGTGTGTGTGCGCGCACACGCGCGCACCTTACATGTGTGTAACTCAATGTCTCCACCTCCTCTGGCCTCTGGCATCATTATTTCCTGTAATTTCTGCGTCTCTGTACCCTGGACAGTCAGGTTTGCTCAGGTGGGTGGGCATACATGCTTGTGGCTGCTGCCCCGTGAATTTCTGTCCTTGGGTGTCGAGATGCTGCCTTCCTCCCCCCAACCCCAATGCTTACCCCACCAGCATTTTTGCATAAAACATCACTCACCCATGATCAATTCATGAAACAGACTTTTACTGAGACCTACAAACAGTCCTAAAAAGGTAAGTCTCAAAACTCAGTGCCCTAAAATATCTCAGTCTTTCCTAATATGGTAACTTTTACTAAGCTTTGTTTTATTTAACCTCCTATCTCCCAATAAGTTATTATACTAGAAATTTTCTCCAGCTGTTTAATTGATTCATTTTCTTACCTTTCTCCTATTTCTCCCTCCACCACCACAACCCATCTCCACTTTCATGTTTAAACTTTTTCTTTTTTGTTTTTAAAAATACATTTTTATTAATTTCAGAGAGCAAGTGCTAGAATCTTGGATTCTCTTTGCAGACTTTACTTTCTAGAATGAATTTCAAAGCAGATTCATTGTAAACATCTGCCAGAGTCACTTTGTGTGTGCCATGGATATTAGCATTAAATCAGCATTGAAAAATCAGAGGTATATGCCCCCGTTTTACTTGAAAAAGAAATGGATTTTAATTTTTATAGCACTTAATTTTATTTATCTTAACCAATCAATGTGTCTCTTTCTATTGCTAGGAAGCAGAGAGAAAACCCCCAAACTCAACCTCCATAATCGGAGCCATTTCAATAGTATTTCTATTAAATACACTGCCCCTTGTTTCTGGGGGTTGCATGTCCTGAGTATGTATCTTCTTTCTTGACATGCGTGAGTACTTACCATACCATATGCCTAATAAATAGAAGCACTATAGCACCAGTTTTTTGGGGTGCCCAACATCGGTGTCACTTTGAGTAGCTAGAATTACAGAGTGGCTTAGAGAGAAGTTGAGAAGGATGACAAAGCACCTCTAGCAGTTAGTGACATGAAAGGCCTAACTTGTGCCCGAGTGCCAAAGAGCAGGACAAAAGGGAACAACCAAGGTTATCAGCTTAGCAACACTTTGCCATCTCTGTGTACTTTGCCAGCTGCTGAGCAAAAACTTCACTGAACAGTGCATTGCACAAAGTGAATGTAATAAAACAATGAGTAAACGAATAAATGATTGATTAACATGAAGGGCAATTGGATCCTTAGTTTGACATTCCCCTCTCAAGCTGCATCTTCCCCTCCTTTAATTTCTTCTCTCCTTTGCTTCCCTTCCTGAAGGATTTTGCAGTTCATGTCAAGCAGGAAGAGATTGCACACACACACACACACACACACATACACACACACTTTGGCTAATCAGGTGGACAAAGAGCATACTAAGTGTTTGTCCAATAGCATTTATGCTCTTAAGAATGACCTTGGCTTTCCCCAACAACACTTAATTCAGCAACTGCTTTCACTGTTCAGTCTTACATAAAGCAACCCAGATTGAGGAGTAGGTATTCTATAATTTCTCAGCTGCTGGTCTCAAAATGTTCACTTGTCCCTGGCTAAAGGCAGGGGGTTGTCTTCAGCAAAAGCCTTTCTTTACTAAAGACAATAATAGGGATAATGAAGATAAAAGTTTAAACACAGAGAACATGGCCTTCTCTTCCCTGGCTTTCAGATGTACTATCTTAAGTAAGAAGTGCATACACAGGTCATCCTCTCAATTACAATTTATTCTCAGCCAAAGGGCTGTAAGAGAAGAGAATGTTCTTTAATGAGACTTTCTAGAAGTACTCAAAGACACAGAAACCTGAGTTGATAACTTATTTCAGAAGACTGCAGGGTAGTTAGAAATAGCAAGTATCTGTAAAGTTTGTGGTTTTTATTTTCTACTTCTCTTTGAAAATTCCTTAGGGCTTTTAATTATAAGTATGTTATGTTTAAGTGGGAAAAAATATATATTAGAATATATAGACAAATGCATGCATATTACATATAGTACTAGGGGCCCAGTGCACGAATTGGTGCACCTTGAAAGAAACTGTGGGCCACGAGGCTGCTGTGGGCACAGGCGTGGGTCTTGACTCATTCTCCGCACCCCTGCCCAGCCCTTCCTGCCATGGCCCCCAGTCTCCTCTCTGCCAGCAGTCCCACTCCCACTATCGCTGCTCCCAGGCGCTGATGGCGGTGGCCCCTCTCACACCTGCTGACAGTATGGAGCAATTGTGGCTGGCGTCATCAGTGTGTGCGAGCAGCTGCTGCTGCCCTGATCACCCCTCAGTAGCAGGGGGAGGTGGAGAAGCCCTTAGGGGTGATCTGGGCTGGTATCCACCACTTACCCCCGCTGACGGTGCCAAGCAATTGAGACCGGCATTGGGTGCCAGCAGCGGGTGTGAGCGGGGCCAATGTCCAATGGGTGTCAGTGGAGACTGTGGTGTTGGCAATAGGTGTGAGCAGGACTGTCGTTGGCAGGGGTTGTGAGCAGTGGCTGCCGGCCTCGATCACTCCTCAAGAGCAGGGGAAGGTGGAGAAGCCATGAGAGGCGATTGGAGCCAGCAGCCACCGCTGGTACCCGCTGACAGCACTGAGCTTCAGGGCTGGTGCCAGGAGCCGGCAGCAGTTGCAAGCAGCGGCTTTGGTGCCGGCAGTGGGTGCATGCTGGTATGGGCAACAGGTGTGAGCACTGGGTGGGACTGCGGCATGCGGGAGAAAAGAATTTTCAGACAGCGACCATTGCCCCACCTTGGTCTGGCACCCCTGCTCACCTGCTCCACCATCCCGCCATGGCTGATGCCTGCCATGTTCCACGCTCTGCTGCCCACTGCCAATGCCCGCCATGTTCCACGTGCACCCCCTGGTGGTCAGCACACATCATAGAATCCTGTTGTTCGGTTGTTCCGTCTTATGGTCTACTTGCATATTAGGGTTTTATATATATAGATATTATATGGATGTGTGTAGTATATAGTAATATCTCTATATGCAAAATGGGAAAACATTTGGGCTTTAGGAATTATGGAAATAATTCCTAACTAATTATACAGATATTTCCAAGAGTTCAGTGTGCACCAGCTGATGTCTGGGTTAGAGCTGTAAACTGAATGTCTAATGCCATAAATAATAGAAAATGAGTAGGGCATTTTAAGGGACATCATTTTCCACAAGCCCATTTCCAAGGTGGTGCTAATGGTTGAAGGTCTTTGAAATCCTCATGAATAATGATGCTATAGAGCCCAACAATACCTGTAACTTTGCAACTTGAAATGCCTTTGAAAACAGTGCTAGAAGCCAATAAATTAAGCTGTGGACAGGAAATTCAGATTGCATTGTGCCTAACCAAGTGTCCATGTTTGGTCCACTAACAGGTAAAGATTTGGAGCTATCTTCCCAGACCTCATCATGCACACTCTTCTTCAAACTGCCTGGTTAATCAGAGCTGAGAAGACAAGGGCCGGGCTGGCATATCACTGTTAAAATGCATGGCCAATCAGACCCCAGCCTTCTCCTCCTGCTAAATGTATCTTATATACCTCTCTATTAGCTTCCAGCAGCATTTTTTCTTTAGATGGATTTATTTTATTTCATTTTGTAGTTCAGAGTTCTGGATTCAATATCAGAGAGGCCAAGGTTTTAATTCCACTTCCAACACCAGTTATGTGACTTTGGACAGTAGTTTTATTTTAATTTTTTTTTTACATTTTATTTATTTATTTTTATTTTAATAAATCTTCATTGTTCAGATTATTACAGGTGTTCCTCTTTTTTTCCCCCCCCCATAGCTCCCCTCCACCTGATTCCCCACCCCACCCCATGCCCTTACCCCCCGCCACTGTCTTCATCCATAGGTGTAAGATTTTTGTCCAATCTCTTCCTGCCCCCCTCAGACTCCCTTCCCCCTGAGAATTGTCCATCCCCTCCCTTTCTATGTCCCTGATTCTATTATATTCACCAGCCCATTCTGTTCTTCAGATTTTTTATTCACTTGATTTTTAGATTCACTTGTTGGTAGGTATGTATTTGATGTCTTTTTGTTCATAATTTTTACCTTTACCTTTTTTTCCTTCTTCCTCTTCTTAAAGAATACCCTTCAGCATTTCATGTAATCCTGGTTTGGTGGTGATGAACTCCTTTAGCTTTTTCTTGTCTGTGAAGCTCTTCATCTGACCTTCAATTCTGAATGACAGCTTTGCTGGGTAGAGTAATCTTGGTTGTAGGTTCTTGCTGTTCATCACTTTGAATATTTCTTGCCACTCCCTTCTGGCCTGCATAGTTTCTGTTGAGAAATCCACTGACAGTCGAATGGGTACTCCCTTGTAGGTAACTAACTGTTTTTCTCTTGCGCCTTTCAAGATCCTCTCTTTGTCTTTTGCCCTTGGCATTTTAATTATGATGTGTCTTGGTGTAGTCCTCTTTGGATTCCTCTTGTTTGGGGTTCTGTGCACTTCCTGAACTTGTAAGTCTATTTCTTTCACCAGGTAGGGGAAGTTTTCTGTCATTATTTCTTCAAATAGGTTTTCAGTATCTTGCTCTCTCTCTTCTTCTGGCACCCCAAAAATTCGGATGTTGGTACACTTAAAGCCATCCCAGAGGCTCCTTATACTATCCTCACACTTTTGGATTCTTCTTTCTTTCAGCCTCTCTGGTTGGGTGTTTTTTGCTTCCTCATATTCCAGATCTTTGGTTTGACTCTTGGGGTATGGTGATCTAGAGTTGAGTTTCTGTATATTCTTTATTTCAGACAGTGTATGCTTAATTTCTGACTGGTCTTTTTCCATTTTTTTGGCATTCTCATTAAGGTCCTTGAAGGTCTCTTCAAGTTTCTCAGTGGTTTTTAGAAGATTCTTGAGTAACCTTATAAATGTGGTTCTGAACACTGTGTCGTCCAGTAGTTTACTTTCCTCCATCTCTCCTATTCATGACATGCTTCGGTGTCTCCGCATTTTGGCTGCCTCCCTGTGTTGCTGGAGTGGCTTTGTGTGGTCAGTGACCTATAGGGGCCGGTAGCTCAGCTTCCCCAATCATCCTAGGTGGTCGCTCTTGGTGCACCCCTTTGTGGGCTGAGTGCAAAGTCTTGTTGTAGTTAAGCCTTGATTGCTGTTGGTACACTGGGAGGAATGACCTCCAGGCCAATTGGCTGTGAGGACCCACTGTGTCTATAATGGAAGAACTGCTGCGCTGGAGACACACTTATGGTGCAGGACTTGTTTCAGTGGGGCTTTGGTGCTCACTGACTCCACCTCCCGAATGTGTCACTTATGGATGTGAGGAGTTGAAATCTGGTGTCTCACACTGACCACTAGGTATACTGGCATCTGGATCTCCAATGGGGTTCAGTTCAGCTGCTGTCTGAGGCCACCCTGCAGGAGCTACAGTGAGAACTGCCGTCCTCATCTCCCGGCTTGGAGCTTGGAGGCTTTGGAGCTGTCTGTACCGGGTTGCAAGTTTAGTAGTTTCAACTGCAATAGAGAAGGCCATTCATATGCAAAAGCTGCTGCTAGGAGCTTGGGTGTGTTTGTAGATTGTGCGGGGCGGAGTCTCAGGGCATCAGTAGGCTAGGGCGTGGCAAACAGCGATGGCTGGCAGTGAGCCGCCTCCAACCACATCCCTGTGTCTCGCACTGCGGCGCTGCCAACAATTCTACCTCCACGCAGCACTGCTAGCAAGCCACCCTCACTCTCCGACTTGATGACAGACAGCTCAGTCTCTCCCCAGAAATTGGATTTCAGAGAGATTGGGGGCTTGTCTCTCTTCGGATTGAAGAAAGCAATGCCCGCCTCCAGCTGGGTTCCGTATCATGCACCACCAGCCTGTATCGTGTGCGCACTCCCCTGTACTTCAGTTTTTCAGCGTTTGTGCCCTGATTGCTCCCCTGTCTTTTGGTCTAGTTGTAGAGGTTCCACTTAGCCAGCTTTCCTGTGGTTCTGGGTGATAGACGTTCTGTCTTTTAGTTGTAGTTTTGGAAATTGTTGTGGACGGCAGCAGCCCAGATGTTTATCTACGCCTCCATCTTGGATCCCTTCAGTAGTTTTATTATTATTAACTAGTGGCCCAGTGCATGAAATTTGTGCACCGGGGGGGGGGGGTTGTTCCCTCAGCCCAGCCTGCACTCTCTCCAATTGGGGATCCTTTGGGGGATGTCCAACTGCCGGTTTAGACCCAACCCCACAGGGACATCCCTCTCGCAATCTGGGACAGCTGGCTCCTAACTGCTCACCTGCCTGCCTGCCTGATCACCCCTAACCCCTCTGCCTGCCTGCCTGATCACCCCTAACTGCCCTTTCCTGCTAGACTGATCTTGCCCGCAATTGCCTCTGCCTTCCTGATCACCCTTAACTACCCTCCCTTGCTGGCCCACTCTCGCTCCCAACTGCCCTCCCCTGCCAGCCTGATCTCACCCCCAACTGCCCTCCCCTGCTGTCCTGATTGCCCCTAACGGCTTCTGCCTTGGCCCCCACCACTATGGCTTTGTCTGGAAGGAAGTCTGATGTCCAGAAGATGGACAGTCGACCTGGTTTAATTAGCATATTACCCTTTTAATAGTATAGATAGATTATATAGGATAGGATTGCTTAAATGGTGGGGGAGCCTTTTTTTATCAGGAGGAGATGCTCTTGGCAGACAAAAATACATAATCCCTATACCTGGGCTAATAGCCAGCCATATGCACTATACTGCCAAACCAGTCATTAAAAAATTGAACCTCTTTCTTATACCTTACACCAAATAGCTGTTGCCCTTAAAACCCCTCCTCAGCCCCCACCTTAGGTTCTGCCTTCACAGTTCACCCAGATTAGCTCCTGATTGGTTGGTTTCTATGCCAGTCAGTGTCAAGCTCCGCCCCCTAGGCAGCCATTGGCTCCTCAAACTTCACCCAGATTTGGTTCTGATTGGTTGGTTTCTATGCCAGTCAGCATCCCTGGGCCTATCAATGGAGCTGATCAGAGAGGCGGGGTTGATCAGCAGCTCCAGCAGAGGCCCAAGGGAAAGAAAGGCGCAGCTGCTTGTCAGGCCCTGAGAGAAAGGGAGAGGCAAGGGCTGATCATCAGCTGCCACAGATGCTATGATCAGACCCTGCTTCTTTCTCCAGGCCTTTCTTCAGGCCTGATCCGCAGCCCTCTCAGCAGTCAGTCCTGGGTTGCAGCGCCCAGAGTGGCGGGCAATCAGTGCTGGGTCGCCGTGCAACCCAGCACTGACTTCCAGTTGGTCAAGCCTTTGGTCATTTTGGATGTTACAACCCTGAGTTTTTATGTATTAGGATTATTGACAATATTACAGATGTTCCCCATTTCACCCCTCTTTTCCCCCTACCCTCAGCCTTCACCACACAGTTGTCTGTGTCCATTGGCTATGCATATATGCATAGATGTCTTTTGGTTAATCTCAACACTAGAAGACTAGCTTGGTAAGAGAATATCTGATCTAATAATTCTTATCACTCAGTTCCCACTAGCTCTTCCAGACCCGGTAACCCTGTCCTCTTTCTCTCATTTGCTCATCCGCTATTGGATATTGCACTCCCCAGAACAGATGCCATGTCCACATAGGCACTGAACTCTCATAATTTATCATTTTAGTTAAAATCTACCTGCCCCAGGAGCTTTTCAGCTATCTCTTCCATTTTCTGTATTATCTGTCAGATGTTCTCTCTAACTTTATTATTCCATTAGAGACCTGGTACATGAATTTGTGCATGGGTGGGGTCCCTTGGCCTGGCTGGTGATTGGGGCTGATTGGGGCCATCTCACCCAGTCCCATTTGGGGCCAATCAGGGCCAGCCGGGGAGGAGGGGCCAATCAGGGACAGCCAGCCAGAGGGGGAGTAGGGGGGGAAGGGACTATGGGAGGTTGGCCTACAGTGGGAGGTTGGCTGTGGAAGTGCACTGACCACCAGGAGGCAGCTCCTGCGTTGAGTATCTGCCCCCTGGTGGTCAGTGCGCATCATAGCAGCTAGTCGACCAGTCATTTGGTCATAATGGTTGCTTAGGCTTTTATATATATAGATTAGCTTTCAAACATGCAGTAACATTCCTGCATTTAATTTCCATGTCTCCTGCCTGCTCTCTGCTATCACTATGTTCCCTTTTATAGTAGCAATCCATGAATGGCTTGTCTATACCAACTACTTCAATTGTCTCACCTGTCATTTCAGCTTTAGTTCACTCCAAACAGGTTTTTTATCCCCCACCCCCCTACCACCACCAACTTCACTCAAAGCTACTCTATATGATATGTTTAGTTCTTGGTTCTTTTCTTACTAAACCTCTCCATGCCATTAGAAAAGGTTGAAAAACCTCAAATATATAATGGGGAGTATTACTAATGTTACTGCTCACACGTATAACACTAGCTGTTGCCACAGGATTAAGGACCAAATGAGGCAGCATATGTAAAAGTGCTTTGTAAAAAACTAAGCAATATGTACAAATTAATTTATTGAGAATGCTATGTAATGTATAGTTTACTATATTATTTTAAAACTAGCAGAGCTAAAGAAACACAAATGACCCTTCATCTTCATAATCTTTAATTTGTTGCATGGGATTTTATTTACTACATTTAAAAAGGAGCCTTAATTTTATACAGTTTATTATTGGTTCTTTGTCTCACTCTTTCTTTGGAAAGCAGTACTATAATTAAAATCATAGAAGAATATGAAGATGAAAATAGGTGTGATCTAGTTCTAGAAAAGTCTGTGCCAGGTTGAGTGGCAATTTTATATTTAGGTCTCCATTCCTATTCCAAGTGCCCCAATTAATTATCCAACTCTTACAGATTGAAAAATAAAAGGGAATGTTCCAGTTGAAAAGACACGCAAGAACAATCAGTCTGTTTCTTGTTTTATAGATATAGAGGCAAGGTCTCATAGCAACCTGTGAGTGAATTGGAACTACCATAACTCATGGATGTTGTTGCTTGAGCCTCTTTCCTTTAAGAAAGGCTGCCCTTCTTTGTGCTTAGATTCCAGAAGTTGTGAGGTATAATAAGGAACTGTGGCAGTACATTGAATAAGAATAATTTTCAAAGTGGATTCTGGACTAGATTCCTCAGCCCTTTTGAAAATGCTGTATTGCTTAAACCAAAGTGACCATCCCTTTTACCAATTTTTTCCTAAGAAGATAAAATCTGTGAGTTTGGATGTTCTAAAATAAAAGAGCAGAAGTGGGAGGAAAGAATGACTCTTCTTCCACTTCTACTTCCAAGTAGGACACTCTCAAGGACCACCCAGTTTCTTCTTTAGAATTGATGCAGCTGAGATTTAGTGTGATGCCAATGGACTCTGTAGGTTGGGACTTGGTTGCACATATACTTGATTGCTTTCCTTGTTGTCATGTGAAAAAAGTTACTAAGTCAGTTTCCAGTTATCATCTGGAGGCAGGCTTAACCCTATTTTCTACCTTTCCCCTGCTTCTGAATGTATCTGACTGATCCTAAAACTTTCTGCTACATCAGAGGGTTATTGATCATTGGCTTATTTGTTCCTAAGATCTAGCTGGGGAGGTAAGTATCTATAAATCATCATTTACTCAACTTTGTTCTCTCACCTTGGAAAGTAGTGTTTAATTGATATTCAAACACACAATGTTTTTCTAATAAGATCATGGTAACTAGTAAACAGTTATCTTTGATGGACACTAAATTTGAAAACAAATGTACACAATATCTAGCCTTAGCATAACTAAGGTTTCATTTCTATTTATTTTTTAAAAATAGGAACAATCATAACAATATTTGATAAGAAAATTCCCATTCACAGGCAGAATCCTCCTTCTTCTTTGTACTAATCTGCAGGTGAGACTTTTAAGAAACTGCCTCATTGTGACAGCTATGGTGGTGGTAGTGGTGGTTGTTGTTAAAGGTTTTCCAGAAGAAACAAAACCAAACACTAGTAAAGGTAGTAAATACAAATAGTGTTTAGTGAAAACCACTGCAATAGGGGAGAGAGTCCAGATTAAAATGAGGTCAATTTTGCCAAAACAATAGGCAGGAGACTTTTGACATGCTGGGGTGTGCCCAAGGGAAGGCACTGAAGGGTATTGAGGGGAACTGGTTCCATGTGACTTAGCTTTCTGGGTTTATTATTGGTGCTTATCCAGAGGAGAAGCAGACTTTTGTTGGTGTAACAGGAGGTAATTGTTCTAGTTAGAACAGAAGGTAGGCCCTTCCCTACCCATAGGGATGCTATGTGAGAGCTATTCCCTTGAATGCTTCCATTTCCTTGGGAGGTAGATGATTTATGTTTCAAAGGGTCAGAGAAATGGTATATAATTGCAAGCTTTCTAAAGTAACTGCTCTAAGAGGGGGTTTAGGAGCTTGCCTATTGCCAGGTTTTGGCTGAAACAAACAATAAATTCTGGCTGTGTTGAGCTTTCTCAGGCAGGCATTTTCAGGGAGTCTGGGGTAATTCTAGAATACAGCCCTAAGCTTCTAAAAGCCACACTAGAGTTTGATCATGTCTCTTAGTGTAGGAATTTGGATGGAATCATTTGGTGCCAAGGTTTTTTCTGTCCTTAGGCTACTCTTGGTCAGGTATAGACCTTGCTAGACCATTACATGTAATATTAAAAATCAGCCGCAAACCATGAGAGGTACTATTTTCTGTCTCTTTCAACTTCTAAGGTAATACAGGTTTATACGAAGATAACATGGTTATTAATCGATAGGCCTGGGATTTGAAGCCAGTTCTGTCTTCAAAGGCAGAATCTTATTGATTCTCTAAAATATAAAATCTATAAAGTTGGTAATTTTTTCAGGTTCTTGTTTGAAGAAAAAATTTTTGATGTAGTCTTTTTCTAACTTATAGCTACTTTTTTTGATAGGTGTTTAAATGTTACATCCTTGTACCATCTCTCTTTTATTTATTTATTTATTTTTCATCTCTTTTAAATTGAATTAGAATGATATTCTCAAGAGCAATCCATGTTTTCACAAATGGCAGTATTTCATCTTTTCTTTTTCTTTTTTTAAAAATATATTTTATTGATTTTTTACGGAGAGGAATACATCGATGAGAGAGAAACATCGATCAGCTGCCTCTTGCACAGCCCCTACTGGGGATGTGCCCACAACCAAGGTACATGCCCTTGACCGGAATCGAACCTGGGACCCTTGAGTCTGCAGGCCAACACTCTATCCACTGAGCCAAACCGGTTTCGGCGGTCTTTTCTTATGGCTGAGTAGTATTCCATTCTCTATGTACCACATATTGTATTCTTCATACAATAATATTGAAGAACATCTGCTGTTTTCTGCCTGTTTTGGTCATTTTCATGTCTTGGCCACCATGAATAATGCTGCAATGAACACAAGGGTACATTTATCTTTGCAATAAATGTTTTCAAATGTTGGGGATAGATACCCAGAAGAGAGGTTGTTGAGTCATATGGTAACTCTATTCTTAATTTTTGAAGAAGTTTCATACTGTTTTCTACAGTGGCTGTACAGTTTATATTCCCACCAGCAGTGAATGAGGGTTCCTTTTCCTCTACAACCTCTCTGACACATGTTATTACCTGTCTTTATAATAGCCATCTAATAGGTATGAGATAGAACCATAAAATGTCATTTATATGTGGGATATAAATTGAAAGCAACAAATGAACACACAAAACAAACAAACAAAAACTCATAGACACAGACAGCAGTATGGTGATTGCCAGAGGAAACGCTGGGAAAAAGGAGGTAGTGTAGGATAAAGGGATTCAAATGTATGGTGACAGGAGAAGATTTGATTTTGGGTAGTAAATATACAATGCAATATACAGATAATGTATTATAGAATTGTACACTTGAAACCTGTATAATTTTAATTATAAATTAAATTTAAAATGTCTTCCAAGTAAATTTAATTTAAAATTTTAAAAATAAGTGAATAAATAGAATTAGACCATTGAGTGAAGGAAAATGAAGAGAAAATGAAATCAATCTTTAACATTTGAATTCTCTCTATGCTCCTTAGCTTAATTTTCTCTATGTATTCATGTTTTACTTTTTTTTTTGTTAGGAGAAAAGGTGGTAAATAGCAGAGACAAAGAAATATGAAAATATAATTGGATGAAAACATTTTAAGCATTATTCAAGGTTTGCAAAATTCAAGGATTCTCAGTCTTAGCACTATTAACATTTTGAGCAGGATAATTTTTTGTTATGGGAGAGTATCCTGTACATTGTAAGATGTTTAGCAGCATCTTTTACCTCAACACACTAGATGTCAATATTAACTTCTCCTATATGGTGATAACTAAAACTATCTCCAGATATTGTCAAATGTCCCATTGGAGGCAAAAAAAATCCAAGGTGAAAATCACTGGATAAAAGGTAAAAAAGATTCAAAACACTTTACTTATGCCTGGCCAGTGTGGCTCAGTGGTTGAGTGTCAACCTATGAACCAGAAGGTCACAGTTCAATTCCTGGTCAGGGCACATGCCTGGGTTGCAGGCCAATCCCCAGTGTGGGGCGTGCAGGAGGTAGCCAATCAATGATTCTCTCTCAGCATTTATGTTTCTATCTTTCTCTCCCTCTCCCTTCCTCTCTGAAATCAATAAATATATTTATACAAAAAACAAACACTCTATTTATAATCTGTGTCCCAACTGCTGCCCCCTTTTGGTGAGTCCTGTTCTAAATTCCACCTCAGTGCTTTGGATGCTGCCCTGCCCTGTTTAAGTTCTGGCCAATATGCTCACAAACACAACATGTTAGCCTGGCCCTTCTGTGAACTCACTGCTTGGCCCAGGCGAGAGTTCATTGCTGAGTCTTTGCTTTGTTGGGTTCTTTGTCTCTTAATACCATTTCATTTGTCTTTTTAAAAATTATTTTTACATTGAAACACCACTGTTTCCAGGCACCAAAGTTCTGTCCTGCCTGCCTCTCTAGCCTCCTTGCCTGGGATCTTCATGTCCCCTTCTTGGCCCAGAAGAGTGCTGGCTGCCCAGCTGCTAGAATATCCTGTACCTTCTCTGCTGCCCCATCTTTCTGCCTAGGGCTCTCACTCTTGAATGCCACTGAGAAATAAAACCCCTCTCAGACATGCTTCAAAAATGAAAGTGCAAGAGTCAACACCTAAAAAGAGTTAATTCTGACAATATTATGGGGACTGGAAAAACAAAACAAACAAAAAAACAAACACCACAGAATGGATTTCCAGAGGGGAGTATGAAAATTAGCCTCACTGAGGATAACACACAATTCTGCAGAAAAAATTCTCATATGATGCAGCAACCAAAGAAACAGAATTGAATTTTTTAAAAATAGCCCCCATTAGTTAATTTCTAGTTCAGTCACTTTCTTTTTCCCTTTTCATGTTTTTACAGGCTCTTCAACTATTATTAATTGCTTTCCTAGTTTTATTAGGTGCATTATACATGCTCTGTGGTGGTGGGGATGTGTTAAGTACTGGTAGGTCCTGGATGGGGTCTCATTTCCTTTGATTGGGTTGCATGGGCCACATTAATAAAGGGCAGCTGAATAGATCCCTAAATTTTAGTTCTCTAGTGGATTATGGGTAAACCAAAGACATCTCATTGTTTTCTGCCTGCTTTGGTTTTGAATGAGAAGGAAAGGATAAATCTGTTTTAGTTCAGAATTCAAAGTAAGAAGAAAACCCTACGCATTGAATCAACAACCACAGGAATTAAACCAATAAATAAGCAAATCTTTCCCATGCAGGAACTTTATTGTAAAGCTCTATTCCATTTCTAGCCACATTTACCTGGTAACCATTTCTTTAACTAGCAAGCACTTAGGAAAATTTATGCCATTTAGTGGGAGTCTCATTCATTGCAGTCTCTCTTAATTTAAAGTTAGGCGAGAGTAATTTAATAGAGACTTCGTCTTCTAAGGGAAGACAAATGGTATATCATTTCTTTTGTACTTTTATCTGAAAAGTACATGGAGATAGTTACCAATCCACATGCTTATTTCATCTTTATCAGAAGGTCCTGTTCTGTAACAAATTTAGAGCAGAATAACCTCTAGACACTTAATGCACTTGAAATAAAATATATTCACCAAGGACTCACAGTAGTTTGCAGCAATTGTGTATTTTCTAAAAGAAAAATTTTTAACACTTTGGAAAAATTCTGTTTTTTATTAGTGATAGAATTCTATTGCAAATAGGAGAAATCTTGAAATGGTGGTGTATTTCTTTCTGACCTTTTCATTATTTGTTACATTAGAGTATTAAATACATTTCTTGTTCAGAAAAGGCCATTGCTGTACTTAGTCTGGGTTAGGTTTCTAGAGAACTAATTGGATCTTTTACTTCCTAAAATGATTAGAAATCATTTACTGATGTCACACACCACTACTTAACACCCAATATACATATCATGTTAACTTATTAATTGGAATATGTAAACCTTTTCCTGATTTTTTTTGTTAACTGGGAGTTTGGTGGTGTATGTGATTTTTGCTTGTTTGTCCACATATATTGCTTATAAGACTATCATAAAAGAGGACAAATAATTTAAGAAGAGGATTCTTGAACACATTTAGAAGGAGAACAATATTTCCACTACTGGTTAAGCAAATAGGAGGTAGTAGCAAGATAGAATTCCTAATACAAAATTATATGTTTGAAATAAAATCAGTGTTTTTAAGTGGAAGCCATCGAGTTGGACTTTTAGAGTAAGTATGAAGTAATCCCTTATTTAAGAAACTAAATAATAGCTAATTTAAAAATTCAACAAAATCAACAATGAGAAGTCTATTTTGCAGAAAGTGGAAGATGTAGCTGTGATACTACCACATGATCATAAAGAGAAGGAAAGATCCATGACCAAGTCACAGGTTTAGAATGGAAAAATCTCAACACCATAAATCAGTAATTGATTATCACTTTCATCCATTGTAATAATTTCCAACCTCCTAACAGTACAATACATTGAATAAGCCAAGGCATGGGATATAATCACCAAGCATTTTTTTAAAAATCTCCCATTTCTTTTTATTTATTTTTAATAAAAAAATAAAATCAGCACATCTTCACCAGTAGGAATTAGATGAATAAAGTATGGAATGAAATGAAATTCTGTTTAGAATAGAGACGATATCTGGACTATGAAAGATGTCTAGATCAGTGGTTCTCAACCTATCTTATGCCGCGACCCTTTAATACAGTTCCTAATGTTGTGGTGACCCCCAACCATAAAATTATTTTTGTTGCTACTTCATAACTGTAATTTTGCTACTGTTAATGAATTGTAATGTAAATATCTGTGTTTTCCCATGGTCTTAGGCGATGCTGCTAGTGGTTCTCAACCTGTGGGAGGGATTGTGAGAGGGATGTCCAACTGCCCGTTCTGGCCCAATCCTATTGGGATCGGGCCAGAATGGGCAGTTGGAAATCCCTCGAGGGGTCCCAGATTGGAGAGGGTGCAGGCTGGGCTGAGGGACACCCCCGCTCTGTGCACGAATTTCGTGCACCGGGTCTCTAGTATTTTATATATATATTTTTTTTTTTCCCATCCCTCCTTCCAAGCTCACTGACCTCTCTTTCCCATTTCCCTCTGCATTACTCCTACTCCTTGCCATCAGCATCTGGAACAAAGGCAAGAACAAGAGTAAAGGAAAAGGAAACTTCTCTGTGAGCACTAAGGGGGATTCACTGGTGCTTTCTGGATGTGCAGGTACTCAACGCTGACCCTTTGTAGGCTCTTCAGTGACCCTTCTCATCCATTTTGAGGAATCAATCACCTGCAGTTCTCCTTACAGGAATAAAATATAAATCTCCTTCTGCTGATCCCTTCATCTTTTCTCATCACCAAAAACCCATGTTGCTTCTGGTTTTTCCTACCTGAAGCCTATTTGTCATTTTAGACTGACTTTTGGACAAGACCTGAGAAGACCCATGAGAGTCATCTCTCCCTGGGAAATTCTGTCCTCATGATTGACCCACATCTGATTCACTTTTATACTGACAGTACCTTGGGAGAACATATTACATGCAGCTGAATAATATATCCTTTACTCTGACTTCAAAGCAGCTGGCTGCCCCTAACCACTTCTGCCAGAAGCCAGTTCCAGCATAATTGCAAGAGTTTCATCAAAAGGTTGATGGAACTTGGGGACTCCACAAGGGCTGAGTCACATATGTTATTGCCTGTTGGGAATGGCTAAAGGCATTTCCCCAAACCTGAAAAAGATGCATTAAATTGATTGTTTGTCGCCAGACAGCTCAGGGCATCTTAATCTACATGTTATTGCCTCCTACTGGCTAAACACCTGAACAGCCGTAGGCTATTCCCCAATCTGACAATGGAATCTGTAGAGGAAACCCTACCCTTTGAATTGTATATCTCTACTTTGCCTTAGGACAATTTGTGTTAATAAAAAGCAAGGGGTCTTGAGACAAAGAGAACTTGGCTTCTTCAGCCAGGCTCCTCTGACCCCAGTGCCTTTCAAAATTATCTTTCGTCTCTGAATTCTTATTTCAGTTACACACAGCCTTTCTCCAGATTGCTGAACCCTTCTTAATGCTGGAACAAGAACCCCGGCATCTTGCCCTTAGATCTTCCTAGTGTCAGTCAGACCTCAGCCTTGTGGTCCTCAAAATTTAAGAATATACATTAAGATTTAAAGAATCTTCTTGATACCTCTTAATTTTGTTAAAGGGGAATTACCTCCAATGCAGCACTGCTTTTTGAATAGAGGACCCTCCTAGTACACTGTACATAGTCTCTCTATAGATATTCTTTAAATAATTTCCTGAAAGTCCTTCTAACTGATTTTGGAATTTGGAGGCAGTGACAATTCCCCTGCTACTCCTTGGTGGAGCAGGACAGGGAGAGAGATTTACAGCATAGTCCATTACAAATAAATCTTGTAAAACCCTCGCTCAAGTTCAAAGTCCTATCATCTGTTATACCCTTGTCATATGAGAGAAGGGCTCAAAGGTTATCTAATGTATTTCAACAATTATTCTAAACCTTCTCATTGTTTATAGCAGGCTCTTTGGACTATACCTCACCCATTTTGATTTTTTTTCTCTGTACTCACCTTGCATAAACTGTAGAAATTCTTGGTAGTTTTAGAATCATACCATAAAAACCCTCTTATTTATTTGTATGAATTATTACAGTAGCACAATTTCCTCCATTCATCTTTTGTTATAATTTTCAGTTCTTTTAAATGTTCGAGGAATTTTTTTTTCCATACATGGCCTCTAACTCTCTTAATCTTCATCAATATAATATCATGTCTCATTACCAAAATCAGTCATTTTCTTCTAAAGTCTTTTATTATTCTCTTTTATTCATTAAAATACCATCAATCTCGTTCCTAATGCTAAATCATCGTGAGTGAAAGAAAAGAACATCCAACTTCTGTAGGCAAGTTAAAATTAATTGCAACTTCATCGAGGGAAGATTGATATAAATTGGGATGAATATAAAAAAATGAAATAATATTGAAATGATATATGCAAACTGTTGAGTAATATTTGAGCCTACTAATTTCCTGGGAACACTTATTCTCTCAATATTTAAATTTCAAGCAATGACAATTGCAAAAAAAGCACATTTTATATTGTAGGTGCCTCATTGCATATTTGACCTCTAATAAAATGGCACATATACTAATATTTTAGACTTTTCTAATATTCCATGCCATTAAACTTAGCTGTTTTATTTGTTTAAAACTTTGGACAGCTTTTGTGAATGTAAACATGAGTAAGGAAGATTATCTCACTAAGTTCTGAGGTTTTGCTTTTGGGGTGGAAAAGCACACATGTTCTCTTTCTTGTCATTTTTCCCTCCCTCTCCTCTTCCTTCCTTACAGGATATATTTGTTTTAAGTAAAAAATTGATTTATAAATCCATGTCTTCTAAATCATTTCCATTAGCCATGTACTTCACATCTACCCAAAAGTTTGTGAAAATCAAGTATCCCCATCTACACTAATAAAAGAGTAAGATGCAAATTGACTGTACCTTCGCAACACCCACCAGCCAATCAGGAGTAAGTAGGCAAATTAACCCAACAAAGATGGTGGGTTAATTTGCATATGCGGGCACCAAGCAGCCAGGGGCAGGATGCAGGTGTTCCACACTGTCCCAGCCTCTGCGGGCCTCTGGGCAGCATGGGAAGGTGGAAAGGCGACTCCGTGCTGGAGCCAAAAGTCAGCTCCGGCCAGAGCAAAGGTGGTGCCGGCAGCCAGGGAAAGGAAGGCCCATTCTTGCGCAAATCTTCGTGCATCGGGCCTCTAGTTTACTATAGGAAGTTAATTTTTGGAAGCCAGAGAAGGCAGTGACATCTAATCCATGCCAGACCCCTCAATTTCCTTCCCTCCACAAAGAGAAAAGACATAGTAAAGAGCTTGTTCCCAAGTGCTTCAAACTGCTTAGTGTTTAGCAAAATAAATAAATAAATAAATAAATAAATAAATAAATAAATATAAAAAATAGGTAACTGGGAAGTGCTTTTAAGAGAAATTAGTTTCTCTTGTCATCTGTCATCAAGATAGATTACACTCAGTTGCATCCCAGAAGTTGAAATGAAATCTAACATATTTGCAGCTGAGACAATAGTGTGGATATTTTTAAATTACATCAGGTAGGATCTATTATTTAGGATTCGTTGCTACTGTCATTGTCACAACATCCTACATTATTCAAATCAAGCATCAATTCCATTAGTCAGTCTCTCCTCTGCTGTCAAAGATGCAAATACAGGTTTGTGTTGTTTAGAGTAAATGCATCATCTGAACAGAAATGTGTCAAGAAATATTAAATGATACAAGGTATGATTCATAAAATAAAAAAATAGATAAGTCCCTCTCTTAAAAAAGAGAAAAATTCTTATAAAAATTGTAAGATTATGAGAAGTTCTTTATAGTCAAGAAGAGTAAAATAACATACCTGCATTCCTAGTTAATAAGGAATAATCAGTGCTCAACAGTCTCATACTTAATAGGTACTCAGTACATATTTTTTTAAAAATAAATTACTGAATGAAGGAAGGAAGGGAGAAAGGAAGAAAGGAGGAAAGAAGGAAGAAAGGAAAAATCAAAAAATCCTTGTTTAGTGTATTAGCAATACACTAAGAAAATAAATAAATTGGCCTAATATCACGTTCCTGGGTGTTTAGGAAATATGCAAATACCAAATTCTCAAGCATTCTATAATGACTCATATTTATGTCAACTAGTATGCTTGAGAATTGGCAAAACTTTACTCTGCTGAACAAGAGTGAAGTGTTGCCATAATTAACTGTATTTGAATAGATTTTCTCACATGCCTTCTGTTTGCATGCTTTCATCTACACATATATCCAGGAATTGAAAACACTAGGGGCAATCACATTTTGTTTTGTCACTGAGAAATATTAGATCAAGATTCATTTCATGAGTTGAGAATGAAATTTAACACTTTACCCAGAGCTAATCCTGAGGCTAGACCATCAAAAATGCATATTGGTCAACTGCTTTAAAAGATCTTTAACTCCACAGGCACAAAAGTGATTCCATTAAAACATCAAGACTTAGTAGTTAAATTTAATCAGATTAACTAAATAGCCTACCTACTTTCTTTAACATTTAAAAATAAATGCTATAAATATTTTATTTATTTTGTGATAATAATTCTTTCACCACCTAATATCTAGGTAGTTGATAAACAACCTGCTAATTTTACTTCAATATCATAATTTATTATATAGTATTTTATTTTGAAACTAGAGGCCCGGTGCACGAAATTCGTGCACGGAGGGGGGTTGTCCCTCAGCCCAGCCTGTACCCTCTCCAATATGGGACCCCTCAAGGGATGTCCGACTCCCCGTTTAGGCCCGATCCCGGTGGGGTTGCCCTCTCCTGCAGGGTTGATCACCTCCAACTGCCCTCCCTTGCAAGCCTGGTCCCTCTCCACTGCCCTCCCTTGCAGGCCTGGTCTTTCTCAACTGCCCTCCCTTGCAGACCGGGTGCCTCCCAACTGCCCTCTCCTGCTAGCCATCTTGTGGTGGCCATCTTGTGTCAACATGGGGGCAGGATCTTTGACCATATGGGGGCAGACATATTGTGTGTTGCAGTGATGAGCAATCTGCATATTACTCTTTTATTAGATAGGATAGAGGCCTGGTACAGGGGTGGAGGCCAGCGGGTTTGCCCTGAAGGGTGTCCCTGATCAGGGTGGGGTTTCCCTTGGAGAGTGGGGTAGCCTGAGCAAGGGGCCTCTGGTGGTTTGCAGGAAGGCCACGTCCCCTGACATCCCAAGTGGAGGCCCTGGTATCTGGAATTAATTTATCTTCTACAATTGAAACTTTGTAGCCTGGAGCAGAGCCAAGCCTGGGGCTCCCTCCACTGGCAGCCATTTGTGTTGGGGTTATTATTGAAACTTTGTAGCCTTAAGCGGGTGGGCCCGGACAGGGTGTGCGGAAAGCTTTGCTTCCCCTGTTGCTGGTGGCAACTCTGGCCTGCTCTCTCAAGCTCCATTCTGCGGCCATTTGTTTGAATTTGTTTACCTTCTATAATTGAAACTTTGTAGCTTGAGTGGAGGCTATGCCTGGCAAGGGCAGGCAGAAAGCTTGGTTTCCTCTGTTACCTAGGAAACCTTGCTCTCTGTGGCTGTAACCATCTTGGTTTTGGTTAATTTGCATGCTCGCTCTGATTGGATGGTGGGCGTGGTTTATGGGCGTGGCTTGTGGGTGTGTCGGAGGTATGGTCAATTTGCATATTTGTCTATTATTAGGTAGGATTTGCATGTAATGTTTCATGATAATTTGAACTAATTTGAAAAAAAGAATTTGTTTATAAGTAAAAAGAACTATTATTTATTAAGGATCTATTATGTTGTATGTTTTATTATTTAACTTCATTTCAACTCAGTGAGCTTGGTATTATGATTTTTATTTCAAAATTTAAGGAGACACAAAAAATTGGGGTAACTTTCCCATATCTGGACAACTAGTAACTTATATTTAAACCTTAGCCCATCTTTCACTATGCCAAACCTCCATTTATGATAGAATGAATTGAAAATTCTCTTATTCATGGACATCACTGCCAGTCTAGTCCTGTATTTCATCCAAAGCTATCACCTTATCTTCTCATTAAGGTCTCTATTCAAATGACAAAAACAAAATACAAATTCATAAATAGGTATGTAGAATGTTATGGGAATAATGTATTTTCCACTCCTAATATTTTCATCCACTTGAAAGAAGCTCAATAGTGTAGCATTCCTGGCCTGTCTTCCTGGCTTTATTTATTTATCCAGGCCCAGGAGAGGAGGAGTCACTTATTAGACCAATGCATTTGGAAGAATAGATTTAGAAAAATAAAGTTTGGCTCAGCAATATCCTTCTTTCTCTTAGGAACAAGCTACCTACTAGGATCAGGGGTTCCTCTGTATTCTTTTATGTCTTAAACTAGTAGCCCAGTGCATGGATTCGTGCACATTGAAAGGAAAGTAATTAGAAGAAATATTTTAATATTGCTATTCTCCTTTCTCTACAATAGAACTGTCAACCAAATTCACGATCGACAATGACAGATCAAAACACACACATGTGTGCAAGTGGCACCTGCTAGGCCTTTATATGTATTGCACATGCACAAGTCAACTTAGCCTTTTATAGGTATAGAATAAATTTGCTTAATTAGACCTGCTTTCTGATTTAGCTAAACTTTTTCCAGCCCAGTGAAGCACCCCAACTTCTCTTTCAGGTAATTGTCAGCAACACAGCAGTAAATATCAACACGAAGCAGATTGTTATTGTAGATCACACAGGGAGAACAAAGGGTAAAATAATTGACTGCAGCAGTGTTTGACTATATTCTGCACAATGAGAAAACCTGAAGTCATTTTCTAGGTCCATCATTTCTTACCTCTTTTCAGTCTGGTCAAGTTTCTAAACTTTCTAAATCTCCGTTTTCTGGCTAATGAAAAGAAAATAGGATTCTACTGAGTCTCCTATCTACCTACTCCAGGACTTCTGTGAGGATCAAATGAGATGGGGCACAGGAAAATGCTTCACAGACATTTGGTTAAAGTGTAAAATGTTTGCACCTGGTTATAAAGCAAGTTGTGTTTCTGGGCTGAAGAAACTCCAAGGAGGCTAGTTGCTAGGGAGAGAAGGCTAGGCATAGCTAAGCGACATCATTACCTGGCTCCCACAGCAACTGTTTTGGGGCTGAGCTGGGCAGTGGGCCGCATTTTCCGCCATCGGGTCTCGGCAGAGTTGGCTGCAATTTGGTGGGCTGTTGCTCCAGGGTTGTGGTGGAGCCTGTGTCCCACTTGGGGGAAGCCGAGTAGTGCCATTTCTTTGTAAATGGCCAGTGCGCGTCACGGCAGCTCCTGTGTTGAGTGTCTGCCCCCTGGTGGTCACTGCACATCATAGCGGCTGGTTGGATGGTTGGAGGGACACTTAGCATATTAGACTTTTATATATATAGATACTACTTGGGCAAGCCTCACCTATGGCAAAGCCTGCCCTACTGTGGTGTTCTCACAGACATAAATGTTAGGCCCATTTATTTCCCATATTAAGCTATATATTTCATTTTAGCTTTTGTCAGAAATAACGCTGAAGTTTGACCAGCATTTAATATCCCATTTGTCTTATTTCTGAATTTCTATACAATTAGATAAAAAAAGCTATTTATTAGGTCCCCTTAGGTCCCTCAGAGACCTCAGTAAATAATAAGATAACATGAAAATTTCCATATTTATACACATACATACACAGACATACAAAATAGGAAATCAGAAAAAAATTACATTAACACTTTATCAATAGCTGTTTTTAGATAGTACTTTGCTTTAAGTGGTCAGTGATAGGTCTAATTTTACTGGTCTAGTCTTATTCTCAAGCAAAGAGAAAGTATGAGTGAATGCACGAGTAATATGAGCAGTACTTTTCTTTCTATTTTCTATCAATAACACGCATGTACTGTTTTTATTAAGATCAAACTAAAATTTTTTTTCTTAAAATACCACTTTCATGTTTTACTTAAGCAGCAACCTGCTGTGCTATAAATCTGTGAAGGGAAAATTGATGCATGCTATTTTTTCTTTTGGAACATATGGAAAACATACATTTAACTACAAATAATATAAATATTGACATACAAGTGCCTATGTCTGGGCATGAAATATTTACTTTTAATATCCACAATGTTTTCCATTAGTATCTAAATTTACAAGCATATGCTTATAAATTACTCTGGCATTTTGAAGAGTATCTTCCTAAAAAGCAGAGGTTACATAATTCACATCACCCAAATAAATAAGTATTGCATTTATTTTAGAGATGTCCCATATTTTTCTCAGTATTTCCGTAGAGCTACTATAATCTAACTTTGTAATAACAATACTAGTATAACACCTTTAGAATATACATGTCTGTATAGCTAGAATTTTAACACTAGAATAATTTACACCAACAAATTACTCCAGACTATTCTGGAATTTGCAGATAATCTGATAAAGGGCGTCTTTACAAATAACTGCAGTCAATAACAGGTGAAAAACTGATCATTACCTCTAGTATTTAAAACAGGGCTGGGATGTGTTAAAATGATTTATTGAGCTATTGCGGTAAAAAAAGAGGAGGACATGAAGAGAAGAAGGAGAAAAAGAGGATGAAATGAAGTCATAGTGTCCTGGTGGTTCTGCCATTCGGTCGATTTGCATATTACCCTTTTATTATAGAGGATTGTATTCTTATAATTATGCTACTTATGATTAATTGATTACCTAATATGAACAGGCTGTGGTGGTAAACACTTTATTTTACTTTATTCCTCAAAAAGCCCTTTAAAATAGGCATTATTCAAGTTTAACTAATAGACAAAATTAGGTTTAGAGAGCTCAATCAATATTACTTTAATGAGCTGAGATTGAAACTCAAGTTTGTCTAATTTTAAAATCATTCTTTCTTTTGTTAAGATTAATAATTTATCATATATTCCCTCTCTTGACCCTCTAATCCTATAAATTCCTGGCTAGGAAATAAAAAGTTACTGGTAAATTTTTGAAAGTGAGCAAGTAAACTGGAAGTAAAGTGTGTGGTTTTTTTTCTTGCTCCTTTGTCTACACTATATAAAATTCTGCCAATATACTAATAATAGTTTAATTAGCAGTATTTGGTGTCTCAATTATGGTTAGGTAGGTCACTTTTTTATAAAAATAGAAAAGCTACACTGAACACAATATTGATTTTTTGGTTAAAAGGAAGTTGCTTATTTAAAAACATTGAAAGGATATTAGTATTAAAAAAAAATAAAGTAAAACTAAATTGCTCATACTTTGCTGAGACATCTAGTACAAAGGCCAGGTTCACATGAGTTTTACCTCACAGCTTCCTCTCTGCACTGGGGTCCTTCTACAACCCATTAGAATGGATTGCTCTTTGCACACATCCCTCCTCTGATAATTCAAAGATGATGGCTGACCTTTCCACTTCTCCTCCCTTGGAAGTTCCTATTTTCCATTCATAATTAGTATAATTACATCATAAAAATGAAAAAAGCACCGATATTCCAAGATTTCACACCAAACCATGGATGAGTTACAGCTCTGCTTAAACTCAAGAAGTCCTGACATTTTTAAAAAAATTGAGCTTTTTAAGACATATGCATAAATCTCTAATGTTGGAATTTTGGAGGAAATGTTTTTGAGCTAAAGTTTCCTCCTGGAGCCAATAAAAGTGTTGCATTTGGGTGAGAACAGTCATGATTCTTTTTAAAGATAACCTGGAGTTTTCAGTGGACAGTTTTTCACATGCAGTTCTTCCCTTACAACACCATTACTTGCCATTAAACATCGTCAACCTAGCTTTTGCCAGGTCTCTCTTGTAGTTCAATCTTTTAGCAGATCAATAAACTCTCTTTATTGTTTTTTCTATTTGTTCAAAATTCCGTTCTTCAAAAATATATGCAGTGTCTTCTTCACAAAGGCAATGAGTGGGTACCGTTACCTCTCCCTGAAATGTTTCTTTTCTCCATTCTTCCTACAGCCTGGCTAACCCTGGGAAGGCCTGGCTCAAAAGCACTTCCCAAATGCTAGATGCTGGGGTGCCTTATGTTTTCTTAAACTTCAGCTGTAGAAGTGCTTTCTCCTTATCATTATAAAATGTATTACCTTTTATTAATGCATGTTAATTCTCATTATTTTGAATTACAATTTCCTTGTATAAATGTAAAGGCAGACAAACCCCTTCAGTCTTATTTCAGGAATAAAATTATAAAATCAGAGATGAAAAATAATCATCAGCTTAGAAAAGTGAATTTATATCCATATAAAGGAGAAAAAAAATGTTAAACAGTATCCATCTTTACCAGCGATTTTTTTTCTAAATATAATAAAAGTCTTACTCCTGGAGATTAAAAGTCACTGTTTTCTTGTGTTTCTGTAAAACATGTGCTAAGACTCATTCATTTATTTAACAAAATAATTGTTTTGAACAAGCACAGAGACCAGGATTAGCAGCTAGGGTTTTATTCCAGCTCCTTTGTTTAAGGAGATCTCAAAAAAATGTTAAAGATCTCAGTTCACCAAACTGAGTCTACCTGACTCAGTACAGCTCCAATCCTGGCCAGAGCAAAAGAAGTTAAGAGCAGCAGGCTGAGAGCTCAACGAAGCCCTCAGTAACGCACCACCTTATCCTAATCAATGTCACTATTTCATTCAGTTAAAAGGGTGAGAAATTTGAGTTCAAGGCAAAAGAGAAAAGGAGATGGGAGTTATTTTGTGAACCTCTGTCAGTGCTGAATTGTGGCCTGAGCCATGTAACAAGCGGAGAAGATAAATGGAATCCTGCGGTTCACCTTTTAGATTTCCGTCCTGGAACATTAGTTCAGGTCTGCAGCATTGATCTGAGTGATGCCTGGAAACAGGAAGCCTCCAGGAAGAGCAGGTAATGAAAGAGCTTTGTCTCCCCCACCCACTTAGGCTCAGTGAGCCAGGCTGCTGACAAAGGAGAATCCGCTGGGTTTCTCCTGATTGACACATGTGGTTAATTGTGTGTCACATTGTGTTCATGTTAGCTCTGTTCTGAAGTACACAACAAGAGATCGCCCCTGACAAGTGATATCTCAGAGCCAGCATAAATAAAGCATTTCATTGATCTGGTGATGGCTGTAGGTGGAACCCACAGCCTATCTGCCTGCCAGCCATTGCACAGCCTGTCTGCCTGCCAGCCATTGCACATCCTAAGAGCATTGTAATTGCTTTCCTTCTCCCTTCCTTTTCCAATAGGATTTAAGTGCATGGCCATTTAGATTGATTTAGTGGCCACTTTTTCTACAGCAGGATTATAAGCCTCACCCCTCTAGCACCACCCACTGTACCCCTGCTTGTGCCTCTCCTTCATTAAAACGTTGCTTTTCAGAAACACATACAATAAGTACATCCCCAAGGCTATTGGATGGAGTCACACACAAGGGAGCAATAGTCATTTTGAGGGCATCCAATTCTGAGCAGGTTGGAAAGTGAAGAGGAGAGGGTGGTAGGGGGAAAGGAAGGAGCAGAGGTATCATGTTGGTTAAATACTACAAACCAGACATTGTCCATCAAGCCCTGTGTGACTCCCCCAAGCAGAGCTTGTCACAATAATTATCTGTGTTACCACAGCCACTGGGCATATCAATTTTATTTTAATTATCTTTTTACAAGTAGACTTCTACTAGGCTGTGTGCTTTCTGAAAGCCATATCCTCATTGCTTATTCCTGGAGCTGTACAAAGCAAAGAGAAGGCGTTAACTAAGAATGCGGTCCAAAAATAAACGAGTGATGAAAGAGTCAGTGTTAGCAAGAATGTGTAGTTTATTCGTTTATATACTAGTACCGTGGTCGGCAAACTGCGACTCGCGAGCCACATGCGGCTCTTTGGCCCCTTGAGTGTGGCTCTTCCACAAAATACCACGGCCTGGGCGAGTCTATTTTGAAGAAGTGGCGTTAGAAGAAGTTTAAGTTTAAAAAATTTGGCTCTCAAAAGAAATTTCAATCATTTTACTGTTGATATTTGGCTCTGTTGACTAATGAGTTTGCCGACCACTGTGCTAGTACATCAAAGGCTCTCAAGTGTTTTAATCTCAGGACCTCTTCACACTCTTAAAAAGCATTAAAGTATTAACCACTCAAAGAACTTTTCTTTACATGGTTTATGTCTATTCATAGTTGCCATATTTAAAACAAGATATTTTAAAAATATTTTTATTGAGTAATTTTAAAATAAGTAATAAACCCATATAATGGTTATATGAATATCATCTTTTTTATTTATAATATCCACTAGAGGCCTGGTGCACGAAATTTGTGCACAGAGGGGGGTTGTCCCTCAGCCCAGCCTGTACCCTCTCCAATCTGGGACCTCTCACAATCCAGGACTGCTGGCTCCCAACTGCTTGCCTGCCTGCCTTCCTGATTGCCCCTAACCGCTTCTGCCTGCCAGCCTGATCACCCCCTAACCACTCTGCTGCCAGCCTGTTTGCCCCCAACTTCCCTCCTCTGCTGGCCTGGTCACCCCTAACTGCCCTCTCCTGCAGGGTTGATCACCTCCAACTGCCCTCCCTTGCAGGCCTGGTCCCTCTCAACTGCCCTCCCTTGCAGGCCGGGTGCCTCCCAACTGCCCTCTCCTGCTGGCCATCTTGTGGTGGCCATCTTGTGTCCACATGGGAACAGGATCTTTGACCACATGGGGGCAGCTATATTGTGTGTTGCAGTGATGATCAATCTGCATATTACTCTTTTATTAGATAGGATAGAGGCCAGGTGCACAGGTGGGGGCCAGCTGGTTTGCCCTGAAGGGCGTCCCGGATCAGGTGGGGTTTCTCTTGGGGTGTGGGGCGGCCTGAGCAAGGGGCCTGTGGTGGTTTGCAGGCCGGCTACACCCCCTGGCAACCCAAGCAGAGGCCCTGGTATCTGGAATTTATTTTCCTTCTACAATTGAAACTTTGTAGCCTGGAGCAGAGCCAAGCCTGGAGCTCTCTCCACGGCGGCAGCCATTTGTGTTGGGGTTATAATTGAAACTTTGTTGCCTTAAGCGGGTGGGCCCGGCCAGGGTGTGCGGAAAGCTTTGCTTCCCCTGTTGCTGGGGTCAACCCTGGCATGCTCTCTCAAGCTCCATTCTGCAGCCATTTGTTTGAATTTGTTTACCTTCTATAATTGAAACTTTGTAGCTTGAGTGGAGGCTTAGGCCTGGCCAGGGCAGGCGGAAAGCTTGGCTTCCTCTGTTACCTAGGAAACCTTACTCTCTGTGGCTGTAGCCATCTTAGTTTGGGTTAATTTGCATACTCGCTCTGATTGGATGGTGGGCATGGCTTATGCGTGTGTCAGAGGTATGGTCAATTTGCATATTTGTCTATTATTAGATAGGATAATATCTATAAGAAAACTAATTTAAGGGGAAAGTGGTGTTATCTTTACATTATTCTGAATCTAACATTTGGCTTAGTCGAAGACAGCTACATTCTCATACTGACTTCTGCAATCACTCCATTGCAGTATCACATGTAATGCACGGCCTCTGCAATACTCCACTGTATACCCTTAAGAGCATGAGAGGGAAGAAGGCAACTGACTTTATAGTATTAATATTGAAATAGTGCTGACATCATGAGACCCCTGAAAGCATCTCAACACCCTGAGGTATTCTGGGACTGCACTTAGAAACTCTGATAAATGTTTTGAAACTCTACTCAAAGCTTCAATGACCATTAGCTTCTAATGAAATGTTACTTGGAAAAGGATGAACTGCCAGAAGGAAAGGGGGTGAAGGTTAGTAAAGGATAGAGGTGGTTAAATATATGGTGATAGAAGAAGATTTGACATTGAGTGGTGGGCACACAGTGCAATATACAGATGATGTACCATAGAAATGTACAACTGAAACCTATATAATTTCATTAACCAACGTCACTTGGATAAATTTAATTAAAAAGAATAAAAAAGAAGTAGCAGTGATGGTATACTATTCTGGAACCATAGCATGAAGTTTTGATAATAACATTGTGTGCCAATAAAATAACAATATCTTAAAAAAAAAAAAAAAAAAGAATGAGCTAGATATGCAACATTGATGCTGAGGGACTTATTGGTAAGTTGCAAAAGTTTGCAAAAGTGGGTTTTCACAATTATCTCTTCCACTTGCCTTCTCAATTTCTGCAAATTCCATGCTTAAAAATGATTTTGCCTCAAAGCAATACCCAGCCATCCTCAACCCCCTCGTTCAATGACTTCTCTTCCACTCTCCCCTTTTTGCCCATGGACTGGCACTTACAGAATCTTATCTTTCCAGCCAATGCTGGCTGAGCCAAAATTTTCAGAAAAATGAAAAGTTGTTCCTTTTATCCAAAGAGTTGGGAAATATAGAAAAGATACAGTGCTTATTTTGAAGACTAAGTATAAACAAGAATATTTTAAAATTTTACCTGGAAGCCTACAGATTGCAGCTGTCAATCTTGGCTCTCTGATACTGTCTCAATCTAGTTCCAATTAAATAAGAATGTGATTGCCAATACTCTTAATAGCAGAATCATATGGCCTCATACAGCCAATATTTAAAAAGGAAAGAGAAAATCAGAAATTCCCTCCCAAGGACATGGAAGCTAACCCTATCGAATTGACTTTCAATAATTAAGGCCTTTGATGCCTCAAATCATTTCGATAATAAGATTGCTTTGAAGTCAATAAATATCAAATTAGGATTTGTGGCAGTCACAGGTGTTTGGCAGGGCTGGCCTATAATCACAGAGAAAATGAATGCATTTTACTCAGCATAATTAGGAAAAGAAATGAAGTTCATATGCAAATTGTAGGACACTTTAGTCAAAGATAACCAGTCAGACTGCTTTTGGTGATTTAAACTTTCATTTAGATGAGAATTTGCAAAGTATCTATTTTCAATGCAATTGGAGTGCAGCTGGTTGCACTTTCTCAATCATCTGAGAGAAAAATTTAAATGTCCCTGACAACCCTCCAGCCTTGTTTTGGTGCTAACAGGAAAACATATGCATTTTTTAAAAAACTCGACTTCTCTCTTGTCTGTACAGAATGTCAATTCCATAGGTTTATATGGGTTTTTTTTTTTTTTAGCACCCAGAACACACCCAAAAGAAATTTGGGGAGAGGGGGAAAGGAGTCAAGATGGTAAAGATCAAGAAGAAATTTATTTGAATGTAAGTAGAATTTAAGTGGACACATTGGGAATGTAACCATTGTTGCTGGTTTTCTTTTCTCAGATGGAGCTACAAGCCTCTGAACTTCTCTTAACCTCTTTCTTGTAATTTGCCATATTGTTACACTTACTTACTTGTCTTAACTTCTTCATTTTAGACTATAAACTGCTTAAAACCAGGGATGTTGAACTACTCACCTTGGATTTTCCTGAGTAGCCAGAACCATTATCTGCCCTAAATAACTTCTTAATAAATATTTGTCAAGTCACCTAAACTACAAAGTGTTTATACTTATTGTGGTTAAGAACAATGGGAGGAGATAAACAAAATATGATAATGCAATGAAATTGCCATCAAGCTGATGTAAGCTCTTTCCTCGGACTTATAAACTTTCAAAGTATAGAAATAAGTGAATATCAAAGTACAGACTGTCCTGCTATGTTTTAAAAAACACTTGACAGCCCTAATGGGTTTGGCTCAGTGGATAGGGCGTCGGCCTGCAGACTGAAGGGTCCCAGGTTTGATTCCCGTCAAGGGCATGTGCCTTGGTTGCGGGCACATACCCAATAGGGAGTGTGCAGGAGGCAGCATATTGATGTTTCTTTCTCATTGATGTTTCTAACTTTCCATCCCTCTCCTTTTAAATAAAATATATTTTAACCCCCCCCAAAAAACAAACAAACAAACAAACACCCACTTGACAGCATGTTTCCAACGGTTAAAAAGTAACTATAGTTTCAGACTCATTGCAGCATAGCAACACTGCCTTCAGGAATTTTATGAACAAAAGTTTCTTTTTAAGTTAAACACCTAAACATCTCAGTACACATGTATTGAATATGTTCCTTTTTTTTTTTTCAAAAGGTGAGGCTTTTTCTTACAACAGGAATACAGTGGATCTTACTTATTGTCATCCTTTATTCAACTCATCCTCATGCTAAAGGAAGCACATCCTTCAACTGCTGGAAGCACAGTTGTTATTAGAAGTTGCCACTCTGGCCCCTCTAGGAATCAGGGTTATTGTTTCTGATTGGGATTTCATTATTGTAAGATAAATCCCATTCCATATTTAACTGGCCAATGATAGTCAATTGGCTTCAACAAAAATCAGGTTGTTAAAGAAAATATGACAGCTGCAGTGTTGCTGAGAGATACTGGTAATTATAATCAGAAGAAATTAAATTATGTGATGTGAGAAACACCAAAATAACATTTTTCTTCTTTCTTTCTTTATGTGTTACGTTGGTTCGCAATCTGGAGGCTGATATTCAACCTTAGAATGATTCTCTTATTTTAATGTTTTCCTTCACTTGTGTTCACCTTGTCTTTTTTTCTACAAAATCAGCTCCTAGGTAGTCCTTAACTTAAGATGAATGGGTTTCTAAGCTGCAGAATATTTGAGCTGGAAAGTCCGAGCTAGTCAGAGAACTTCAGCGGCTGTCAGGATGTGTGGAGCAGCTAAGCAGCAGGTGCACCAGGATATTCTGAGCGTGGTTTAGGATGCCTCTGGTCAGAAACCAGTCTGGAAACAGATGCCCTGAGAGAAATATTGTTCAGTAAAATCCTTTCAAAGCAGGAAGTGCTATCCTGTAGAATCATTATTTCCTCTTTTAATCTAACTTTACTGTGGTTTTACTCCTGCAAGCATCTCCTTGTAACTAAAACTGCTGACCTTAACTTTCAGCCTAGAATGCATTTTTTGCAACAAATACTGAAAAACATCGCCTTCATAGAGTCCTTGGTTTGCTGTTTCCCAGCAGATTATGCCAAATCCAGAATCTTCCATAATTAATTTTAGAAAATTTTTCTAACCTAATAACCTTGCTTATTCAATTATACTTATATCCTAAGTTGTAGTCTTTGCATAATTAATATATGCAAATATAAAACACAGACTAATTAAAGGATGATTTATAATACAAAAGGAAAAGTGATTCAGCAACTCTGAAGAATTTGTCATTAAACCTTATTTGCAAATTAACTCCTCAGTCAGGTCTCCTGAGTAATGTCTAACTTGTCAGAGTGTTTATTGTAGAAAAAAAAGTATGACTTGGTGTTTAACACATTTGGCTTTCATAGGTTTTTAAACTATGCCTAACTCTTTAGTACTTCCCTCTGGTTTCCAATGTTTCTCATTAAAATAACATAGTGGGAATTTCACCATAATCAAATGCTACGAAGCACCTACATTTTAAAGATTAAGCAGCTTAATGAAAATAATAGCTGATTTTTATAGAGTGCTTAATATGTGTCTGGCTCTATACAAAACACTTAATTTTATCTAGCAAATGTTATCCTTACAACAACTCCAAGAGGCAATAATATTACAGTATCAGTTTACCGCTGAGGAAATCAATAGTGACTTAACCAAAGACACCTGGTTATTTACTTGTGTAGCTTGGACTTGGCCCAGTCTATCAAATAACATATTCCAAATTCTTACCCACTACTCTGCTCTACCAATCATATACATTACTAAGAAGAGATTATGTTTTAAGCCATCTATGAATATTGTTTTTTGACTTTAGGTTTGGCAGAAAATGTTAAATTAATATTTGAGGAATGTTTGTTGTAAACATGAACTGATACTGAGCACTTTGAACTAACCAGTTTCTTTTACACCATGATTTGGTCTCAGAAAATGGTACCAATGAATGTTTCCTGGGAAAACATGTACATCAAAGGTGAACTCAACTCTAGGAAGGCATTTTGATTATTTGGGGGTTTATAATAGATTGTTAAGGAGATCAGACATTTGATTCCAGTGATTCCCCCCCCCCCCACCTCTGGATCATGACCATGTAACATGAAACGAGAGAAAGAGCAAGGGCATTAGATCATGTAGTGATGTCAACTCAAAGTATTCTCATATTACCCATTGAAATCAATAGACACATTAATTTTTTAATGTTAAACCAATCACTGTCTGCAATCAAAGAAAGAAGCAGAGCCCTGACCAGTGGGGCTCAGTTGGTTGGAGTATCATCCCATACTCCAAGAGGTAGTGGGTATCATTCCTGGTCATGGCACATTCCTGAGTTGTGGGTTGAGGTAGATGCATAGTAAACTAATCAATGTCTCTCACTCTTCCCCTCTCTCTCTAAAATAAATTCTTTAAAAACAAAACAAAAAAATAAGCACAGAAACATAATCTTACATTATATATACATACAGGGTTGGGCAAAAGTAAGTTTTTAGTTGTTCATTCAGAAAATAATACAATAATCCTAATATATAAAAACCCTGGGTCATAACGACCAAGACTCACCAACTGGAAGTCAGTCCTGCAGTCAGCGCTGGGTTGCCATGGCAACCCAGCACTGACTACTTCTGCTGTAGGCACAGTGCTCCAGCACTGACTGCTGAGGGGGCTGCAAATCAGGGCCAGAGAGAGGCCTGAAGAGAGAAGCAGGGACTGATCCATTGCCTCTGTGGCAGCTTTTGATCAGCAGTTGCCTCTCTCTTTCTCTCCCAGTCTGGCCAGCAGCTGCGCCTCCATTTCTCTCCAGACCTCCACTAGGGCTGCTGATCAGCCCAGCCTTTCTGATCAGGCCCTGTTGATGGGCCCAGAGACGCTGACTGCCATAGGAACCGACTAATCAGAACCAAATGTGGGTGCTGTGAAGAACCAATGGCTGCCTAGGAGGTGGAGCTTCTGACGCTGACTGGCATAGACACTGACCAATCAGAACCAAATGGGGGTGCTATGGGGAGCCAATGGCTGCCTAGGAGGTGGAGCTTTTGACACTGACTGTCATAGAAACTGACCAATCAGAACCAAATTGGCCAGCAGAGGAGGGCAGTTGGAGGAGAGATCAGGCCTGCAGGGGAGGGAAGTTGGGGGCGAGATCAGGCCCTGCAGGGGAGGGCAGTCAGGAGCAACCAGGCTGGCAGGGGAGGGCAGTTAGGCGTGATCAGGCTGGCAGGCAGAGGCAGTTAGGGACAATCAGGCAGGCAGGCAGGTGAGCAGTTAGGAGCCAGCAGTCCCAGTTTGCGAGAGGGATGTCCCCCAAGGAGTCCCCAATTGGAGAGGGTGCTGGCTGGGCTGAGGGAACCCCCCTCCGTGCACAAATTTCGTGCACCGGGCCTCTAGTTAATAAATAATAACACAAGATGTACTCACAACTATAAACCTACTTTTGCCCCACCCTATATATGTCTGTGTACGTGTGTGTGTGTGTGTGTGTGTGTGTGTGTGTGTGTGTGTGTGTGAGAGAGAGAGAGAGAGAGAGAGAGAGAGAGAGAGAGGTGGGGTGGGGAGTGGGGAGATCATAGAGATGGAAGAAGATTTTGGCTATGGCATGGAATGTAGATACATTGCCTTGACCCATAAGCCAACAACTTATGAGTTCTTACTAATGCAAGCAAACCTGAGAAAGGAAACTAAGTAAATTTTCTACATTTTCCATCTTCTGGCCTCCTAAGGGAGCCAAACAAGGCACAACAGAGTCATGCTGAAGGGGCTATCCGGCAAGTTGGCACAAGTTGGAAGTTGGTTCAGAGAAGGCTTCCTGGAGTGAGCAGCCTTAAGTCCAACCAGACCCTTTAAGAGTTCTGAAAGGCCATGTGTGCCTGGGTCTGACTGTAGGACAGAGGCTGATGGAAGTCCTTTATGAAGTGCCAGATAGATAATTGGCAGAACCACATGGCAGTGCCCATCCACTTCAAGGTCTTGATCCTGGAATCAGCAGATGGGCAAATCAAACATTGTGCCTACATGATGCCCATACACCGATGAATTAGGCAGACCCACTTGAGTGCTTCCTAGGCATAGTGGAAAAAGATGTACAAGTTTCTAATACAATTTTGAAGTGGGCAACACCAAGAAGATGCTAATGCAATGATGGGAGAGAAGACTCCAGGACATGAACTGCAAAATATGATCTGAAGCTTTAGATCAGGATAATCAGAGTCCACCTTCTCTCCAGTAGATGAGCACCTTAGTACATGGCCATTGTAAGTTCTCATAAGGGAGAGGAAAGGGCAAATATTCGGTCAAATATTTTATACAACTTTATTGTATATGCAACTTTATTTGCTATCTCCTTCTCCTCCATGTCCTCCGATTAATGAAATAATTTAAAAATATGAAATACTCAGATAATGAAAAACATGTTCCCTTTCTGATATTTAGGAAGATAGGCAAAGATATATCACGCACATTATATCAAAATGAGCAGAAGGTCTGGACAAAGTCATACAAGACAAAGTAAGATAAAAAGGAATCACATGGTAACCAAGAAAATATATGTCCTCTTCCCCATCATAAAAAAAAAAAAAAAAAAAAAAATGTTGAACCCGGCTGGTGTGCTCAGTGGTTGAATGTTGACCTCTGTACCAGGAGGTTACAGTTTGATTCCAGGTAAGGGCACATGCCCGGGGTTGCAGGCTCAATCCCCAGTAGGGAACATGCAGGAGGCAGCTGATCAATGAGTCCCTCTTATCACTAATGTTTCTATATCTCTCTCCCTCTCCCTTCCTCTCTGAAATAAATACAAATATATATATTTTTAAATATTGAAAAAAAAAAGTCTCATGGACAACAAGAGGAAAAAAAGAAGGATGAAACTAGCATTAGAATTTATATGAACAATGCAATCTGAAAAAATATATAATGCAAAAATAAAGGAGAAAAATTTCAAGGAATGATTGATGTTGTAAAAAACATTAAAAATATAACTGCAATAAATACACAATTCAAAAAGATGAAAAAATAACAAATGGTATGGTAATGAGTTAGACTGTGGCTCCCAAAAATATCTTCACCCAGATCCTCAGAATGTAATCTTATTTGGAATAAGAATCGTGCAGATATAATGAGGGTGAGGACCTTAGATAAGATAACTCTGGATTAGAGTGGACCCTCAATCTAATGGGGAGTGAGACCAAAAATAAGCCACAGACACACAGAGGAGAAGCAGATGTAGATAAACAGCAGAGATGGCATATGAATATGAAGGCAGTGGTTGGACGTGTGAAACTACAAGCCAAGGGAAACCAAGGTTTGCCAGTTGCCGGCAGAAGCTAGGAGACAGGCAAGGAATGGATTCTCCCTCAAGCCTACAGAAAGAGCCAACATTGCTAACAACTTCAGTCCAGACTTCTGGCCTCTGGAACTTGAGAGAATACATTTCTGTTATTTTAAACCACCAATTTTATAGTAATTTGTTACAGCAGGCCTAGGAAACTGAAACATAGATGAAAAGTGAGATTGCAGAGCTAAGAAAGCAAATCAAAGATGAAACAAGATTATTGTAGAACTAATCATTAAATTAGAAGCAGTGAAGATAGACAAGCTAAACATTGAACTGATGATTGAACATGTAGCAAACGTTCTTAATTTTGCCCAAATGCCTCTATACCCTTTTCCTTGTATAGGAAAGCCTCTCAAAACACATTTCCTGGTCTCCCTACAACCATATGTAAGAGAATTGCTTAAGTTTTGGTTATGGGGTGAAAACGAAAGTACATGTGTAATTTCTGAAATGTCTTTGAAGAAAGAATGCATACTTTAGTCTTTCCACTCACCTGCTGACTGACATGTAAGAGTTATGGATGGGAGCTGAATAGCCAGCCATGTTGAACCTAAAGGTGTCCATGGCCAGGCTAGCGGAGTAACAGTACGAAAGCCAGCCAGGTCTGTGATGGTGCAGGATTTCCATATCAGTCATGCCAAGTTTTCTGCATGAAAAATAAATAAACTATCTTGTTAAAACCATTTAATATAGCACAGAGGCCTTTGATACAGAAGCCAGAACTTTTGTTATAAGTAATGTATCCACTCATGCACAAAGATATATCTGAAATTATATTCAAAATATATGACAAATATTTGCTTAACTTTGCTTAAAATTTATTTTTATTTATGGAAAAGGAAACAGGCTTGAGATTATCTGGCATTCACATTATTGAACTAACGTCAAATGATTAGATCATGGATGAATCATTCCATTTGAACTCTCGTTTTTCATTTATGAGAGATAAACTACTTATTTAGCCTTCTATACCTCAGTTTTCTAAACTGTAAAATGGGAACACTAATATTTGCTATTTCATAAGGTTGTTTTCAAGGATTTATCTGAAGTTCTTGAAATGAAATATGGGAAATTTTAAGCATTATATTATTTTTAGTTATGATCATTAGCATTATTGTCATTGTTATCATTATTGCCTGGTAAGGTGTGAGATTAATTGTAATACAGTGTATGAAGTGCTCAGCTTAATGCCTAACAGAAAGAAGCTAAGTGACAATCACATTACTTCAATTATCATTTAGTAAGCATATTAAGTAAGCTATGTTTTCCCATTAGTGCTCTCCGCTCTCCTGTCATGCTAATATTTCATATTCCAATATTTTACCTCTAGTATCCCCTCCACTTCAATTCATTCTAGTCATTTCTGTAAGATTCATTCCTTTAAAGCTTGGCTTGGTAAAATCACTATCTACTATGGACTGCCTGCTGTGTCCTTCTAAAATTCATGTGGAATCTCTAGTCCCCAGTAAGATGGTATTAGGATGCAGGGCCTTTGGAAGGTAATTAGATGAATGAGTGTGGACCTCCAGTGTGGCTTTAGGTAGATGCTGGGAAAGAAACAATAGCTGACACATGAAACCTCCTTCAAGGACATAAGAAGAAGGCCTGATATATTTGAAAGCATACTCTTCAAGAAAATGGAACATACTATCAGATCCTTGGTCTATATGGTCTTGTAAAGTCAGGAATTATGTCTAATTTTGAGATTGCATCTATATTATAATAGACTAGAAGCCCAGTGCATGAAATTTGTGCATGGAGGGGGGTTGTCCCTCAGCCCAGCCTGTACCCTCTCCAATCTGGGACTCCTAGAAGGATGTCCGACTGCCTATTTAGGCCCGATCAGGCCTAAACGGGCAGTCGGACATCCCTCTCACAATCCAGGACTGCTGGCTCCCAACTGCTCACCTGCCTGCCTTCCTGATTGCCCCTAACCGCTTCTGCCTGCCAGCCTGATCACCCCCTAACCACTCCGCTGCCAGCCTGGTTGATGCTTAATTGCTCCCCTGCCAGCCTGTTTGCCCCCAACTTCCCTCCTCTGCTGGCCTGGTCACCCCTAACTGCCCTCTCCTGCAGGGTTGATCACCTCCAACTGCCCTCCCTTGCAGGCTTGGTCCCTCTCAACTGCCCTCCCTTGCAGGCCAGGTGCCTCCCAACTGCCCTCTCCTGTTGGCCATCTTGTAGTGGCCATCTTGTGTCCACATGGGGCAAGATCTTTGATCGCATGGGGCAGCTATATCATGTGTTGGAGTGATGGTCAATCTGCATATTACTCTATTACTCATATTAGATAGGATAGAGGCCTGGTGCACAGGTGGGGGCCAGCTGGTTTGCCCTGAAGGGTGTCCCGGATCAGGGTGGGGTTCCCTTGGGGCATGGGGCAGCCTGAGCGAGGGGCCTGTGGTGGTTTGCAGGCCGGCCACGCCCCCTGGCAACCCAAGCAGAGGTCCTGGTATCTGGAATTTATTTTCCTTCTACAATTGAAACTTTGTAGCCTGGAGCGGAGCCAAGCCCGCTGTGGCAATTAATTCACTTTCTACAATGCAGCCATTTCTGTGGCAGTTAATTCACCTTCTACAATTGAAACTTTGTAGCCTTAAGAGGGTGAGCCCAGCCAGGGTGTGCAGAAAGCTTTGCTTCCCCTGTTGCTGCCGGCAACTCTGGCCTGCTCTCTCAAGCTCCAATCTGCCGCCATTTGTTTGAATTTGTTTACCTTCTATAATTGAAACTTTGTAGCTTGAGTGGAGGCTTAGGCCTGGCCAGGGCAGGCAGAAAGCTTGGCTTGCTCTGTTACCTGGGAAACCTTGCTCTCTGTGGCTGTAGCCATCTTGGCTGGGGTTAATTTGCATACTCGCCCTGATTGGCTGGTGGGCGTGGCTTGACTGGTGGGCATGGCTTATGTAGTGGAGTGATGGTTAATTTGCATATTACCATTTTATTAGAGAGGATGGTCACACAGTCGCAGACCTGTCACCAACATTTACACTCTATCTGCCTCAATTTCTTTGTCTGTAAATGAAACAGTTACACTAAATTCATTTTATGACCCTTTCTTCTCGTACATTCCATGATTCTCGAAATAAGAATCATATAAGACAGTGAGCCACAGAGTGTCAAATTAAATCTAATGTAGAGACTTCATGAGTGGGACATATAATTCTATGTATGACCAGGAAGTGGAGGGAAAAGCAACTGCAATATTTGGGAAAGCCTCAAACTCACCAGTCCTGAGAATGCAAAGTACAGCATAGTGACTATTGTTGACAATACTGTCGTGTGTATTGGAAAATTGCTAAAAGAGTAAATCTTAAAACTTCTGAGAACAAGATAAAAGTTATAACCATATGTGGTAGTGGACATTAACTAGATTTATTGTTGTGATCATTTCACAATCTATACATATAGGGAATCATATTGTACACCTGAAATTAACATAATATTATATGTTTATTATATCTCAATTTTAATAAAGCTTTCTAATACTCACTTGGATGTAAAACGAAGGACCACATGAGCAGCTATGACCCAGTTTACCCAAACAGAGCCAATGACAATTGAACCCTAACTACCAGCTGGCCACTAAAAATGATAGGATGCTATGATGGTAAGGCAGCCAATGTTTAGAGACCTTAGGATGCGGCAAAATAAACGTGCATCTTATAAGTCAGCAAAATGGACTAGCATGGATTTTCTAAGTAAGACCATGAGGTGTTTGGTGGCCAGTGTGGTACGTGTGTGGGTGTGTGAATATTGCTTGGAGGAAAAATCATGAGGCCTATGGTAGAAAAGTCTGGGGGCAGAACATGTAAAGAAAGATGTAACACAGCCATAGCAGATCCAAAGCTAGTCTAGTAAAATGTATACGTGTACCGGTTTAAAAATTCCCAATGACTTTTTTCTAATCAGTATCCCACACCTTGCTGCAATAGAGCTTGCCCACTGTGAAACTGTGTTCTGAAAGACTCATTCTAAGCTAAATAACCCCTCCAATTACAACTGAATATCAAGTGACCCAGATTTATACAAAAGTAACATTTAATTACAAGTCATATGCTTTCAACTTGGTTCTCAGGGACAGAAATAAAGGATTTTATTTTTTAAAACACTCACTGGTTCACAACATGCAGGCAAATATATATATATGGCATTTCCCCTTGTTTTCTCACTCAAATAGCTATGAGTCATTTTGAATTTCAGTCAAATAATCTAGTGCAAGTAATTCTTTTGCAAAATCTCCTCCAGAAAACTGCCAAATGCCTGCAAGTACCTAAAAGAGAACAAGTCCACAAGACTCTGGCCCAGGCGTCCTCAAACTACGGCCTGTGGGCCACATGCGGGTGTTTTTGCCGGCCGTTTTGTCTTTTTACTTCAAAATAAGATATGTGCAGTGTGCATAGGAATTTGTTCATAGTTTTTTTTAAACTATAGTCCGGCCCTCCAACAGTCTGAGGGACAGTGAACTGGCCCCCTGTTTAAAAAGTTTGAGGACCCCTGCTGGCCCCTCCAGTGATGAGCAATGTGTAAGATTCTTATTTCCCACCATCATTACTAGACTGTGCTCTGCAGCAGTGACTGGGGAGTGGCTTTCATTACAAAACCCAAGGTCACAGGTGGTTCCGCACTGAAGCATAATTAAATTGTGCAGGAGGAATTAAAATGGTTTAGAAAATAAGGCTTCTTTGTTCAGGCTGAATAGGATAGATAGAATGCAGTGCCATGTTCAGGCTACAGCCAGGCAGCGCTGGAGCCCAGGGAGATTAATCTGGAGAGCAATCACTTGATGATCCCTGACTATGAATACTTAGTTGAAATTATTCCTCAGTCACCCTGGGATGGGAAAAGCAATCACTCATAATTAGCAGGTCACTTTTCTTTGTAGGAATATTTATGCAGGGCACGGACAAGAAGTTATATGAGAAAGCCCCTCTTGTTTAGAAAAAAATTGATGTGATTGCTCAGGATGAACATGGTGATCAAAAACTATTAAGGAGAAAGGGAACTTATTAAGAATGAAGAGATCTACTTAATTGTATGTTTCTACATGTGCGTTTTGGGGTGGGGATGAAGGTATCACTGCTGGGAAATCCCTAGCAGTGTGCTGAGAAAACCTTTTCTCCCTTGGAGGGAAATGATTCTCTTCAGCTAGGTTTTGGGGAAAGACACAAAGAAGTAC
This sequence comes from Ia io, assembly GCA_025583905.1. NCBI lineage: Eukaryota > Metazoa > Chordata > Mammalia > Chiroptera > Vespertilionidae > Ia > Ia io. Next base: position 16,350,716 of record JAJQQW010000008.1, on the reverse strand, counting down.
ATTGGCTACTGACTTCATGACCTGTTTTCTAAAGAAAAAAATGATTTTATTTTTTTATTTTTATTTTTTGCTTTTAGGAAATCAAACTATAGACAAAACCCTATGCCCTCAAATTGTAAAAAGCAACAACAACAACAACACAAAACTGTAATTATGTCTCCAGTTCAGTCATGATGTGTCATTTAGATCATTTCTACATTATCCCAGTTAGATACTTGTCAAGGAATATAAATTTCAAAAGTTTGCACCTGAAGCAGAACAATTTTTTGGACAATGGCTTCAGGACATTTTATGCACTATTAACTTATAGTAAATACTTAAGTGCATCGTGTATACATGTGTGGAGTGTATGTGTCTTTGCATGGCATTGTTATCCACTGAAGTGTGGGGTCCTTTTCCCCACTGGCTGCTGGGGGAGGAGTCCTTAAGATATCTCGAGAAAAAGAATTTTCTGAGACTTGCACAGGAGAATGAGTGATTTTTTTATTTGCATGGGATTACACCTCTGGGTTTCCAAAGTTCCATTTCCCTTAGTCCAGTCATAGCAGTGTAGCTATTGTTTCAGTAAAGCTAGAAGCAAAGCCAGTGTCCCGAGTTTCCTTTCCATGTCGGAGCCTGGTCCAGGTCCAGTTCCATATCAGGCTAGCTGCAGTCCATTAGTTCATTGTGTGGGGGGTCTATGTGGCCATAGATAATGTGGGCTAATGCAAGGGGAGCCCCACAAACCCAGAGTCAAACAAGTCCTAAAAGTCTCAAGAGCAGTAAGAGCACCAGTGAGCACAATAGCATGCGAGTGAGCTTCTTTGTTCAGGGAATTAAGTATCCCAATAATTAGGTTAATTACAATGGTATCAGTACTAGGACTATACTAGCCAAATAAGTCCGTGAGCAAGTGGGAGAGACCAATTGTTGACTTACTTTATAGGAAAATATAACACTTTTTAGAATTATACCAGAAGTATTAGCATGTGATAATTTCCATTACTATTCACCAAGCAAGTTTTTAAGAAAAAGATTTAGGCCACCAATTGAATTAGTCAGATTCTCAAATTCTAAATTTGTCGGTAGACCTACAAATTATACCTTAGATTTACTGCCATTCAGAAAGCAAAGGTAAAAATAACTAGCTTTTAAAAATATAGATTTTTTTATTGATTTCAGTGAGGAAGGGAAAGGTAGAGAGAGACAGAAACATCAATAATAAGAGAAAATCATTGATCGGCTACCTCCTGCATGCCCACACTGGGGATTGAGCCTGCAACCCAGATATGTGCCCTAACCGGGTATCGAACTGTGACCTCCTAGTTCAGTGGTCGGCAAACTGCGGCTCGCGAGCCACATGCGGCTCACGAGCCGTGGTTTGCCGCTCTGTTGACTAATGAGTTTGCCAACCACTGTCATATACTACCCTTTACCTCTTTGCACACAATATGCCACAATTGCCTAATGCTCACAGCTTCCAACTACACGGTAATATTTAGTCTAGTTCATAGGTTGATGCTTAACCACTGAGCCACGTGAGCTGGGCACTAGCTTTTTCTTAAAATACATGTTGTTTTGGTATAGTAAAAAAGCTACAGAGTATGTCAATACAAACCCAGACTTTTAACATTATTTCATTTTCTCCCTCCTAATTCAAACATCTTATATCATGTCCTCATCCAGCAGGTAATATAAGATAGGTTTAAGACAATGCAATCAGATTAAACTAATTCACATTCATTCACATGAATAGCTGATAATACACTATGCAAGAAGCATATAAACTTTAGGATGGATTTGGATTAATCTAAATAAATGTGTTAAATAAATGTAAGAAAATCAATAACTATTTGATTTTGAAATACTTTTTGAAAATATTCAAGATGCTTGGATATATTTTGGAATTGAAAACTTCAATGAAAAACTAATAAAGAAAAACCTCATTTAAAATGGACTTGGAGGCTACAAGAGAGAACTCTCATGCACATGTCACTCAACACACACTACTGACCCCAACAGAGAAAGAGGTACCTTGTATCTCCAGCAGGAGGCGTTCTTACTTTACTAAATTAGCACGCAAAACAGCCAGAGCCCAACCTGTAGGATAAGATACACCCAGGATATGAGCACTGAACACGCTGCAGGTCCTGTGGGAGCTCTGAGTATTCAGGCAGAGCTGACTAAGGGATCCTAAATCCCAATAACAATCATGGTTTTCCTTGCTCAATAACCAGTTTGACGTTCTAAATTCTCCTTGAGGCATCATTGTTTTGATTTCTAATTATTAAGTTAAATATATACATTTCATTCCCAATTCAGGATTTATTTATGATACCTTTAAAACTGGGTGAATAGTTTTATTCAAAGGTATCATTGCCCATTAGCAATGATGGAGGAATTCAGTAGTAAACTTTGGGGGGAAAAAAGTGTATTTCTGCCATTTTAATTAACCCATTTGTCTCTTTATGTATACTAGTATTAGAAAGTTTCCTTATTTCTCTTATTTATCCTTCCCTTTTCTTTCTTCCCTCATTCCTTCCTTCCTTCCTTCCTTCCTTCCTTCCTTCCTTCCTTCCTTCCTTCCTTCCTTCCTTCCTTCCTTCCTTCCTTTCTGTCTTTCTGTCTTTCTTTCTGTCTTTCATTAGTTTTTATTTTATGAGCAGTTTTAGGTTCACAGCAAACTTGCATGGAAGGTATGGAGAGTTCCCATATACCCTCTGTCCCATACATGTGAAGCCTCCTCTATTATCAACATCTGTCACCAGTATGAAAACAACTACTTTTCACCTGTGCTTTAAGATACATTTAGGCTAACTGTGTGTTAAGAGGACAACTATTGTACTTCTTTTGCTTTTTCCTTTAAAATCTTAGCTGACTTTCTCCTCACTCTCCCTTAGAGTTAGCTAGTGCGTTGTTTTAAAGTAAAAGGTTTGGTAACCAAGGCTTATTCTAGCTCCCTTTGGTGGCAGAATATTTACACTGCTGAAGGCATCTCAGCCTCTGATAAGTATTGATTTTAATGGATTTTGTTGGCCATTCTCAGGACATCTGTCTGCAATAAAGCAAAGATCCCTTCAAACCCTATAGGAATTTCAGAGCTATGAAAACTCAGAAATGCCACCTGGGAGATTACTTTACTTCCGTTGTTGGCAAAGATTAAACTGTGCTTCTGGGATTGATTTTTACTCATCCAAGCTTTTGAATAGCTACCTTTCTCACACTTTTTAAAAATTTCCTTCCCAGGAATATCTTCTCTCTTGAACCCAATGATTCTGGGATGACAATTGTCAAAAATATAGACTAATGGTCATCATTATAAAAGAAAAATATTGTAATAGAACAGAAATTACCCTTGAACACCCTGTGTCCCATCCTTGAATCTCTTAATATGCTCTCAAAGGGCATCTTCCATTTCCATCCTGCATTTATTTAGCCATCTCCCAGTAAGTACATAGTCATTATATTACTTCTCTATGTCATTTCGCTAGGAAACCAAAAGAGAATAGGATGTTAACTATGAATTCTTAGGCAAAAGTCAACTCTTGTTTCTCATTCCCTAGCCAAGGTTATAATTCCACAATATTTCTGCCATCAAATTCTGAAAGATAGAAGGGGAATATTGCATTCTGAATTACCATGGAAACCTCCAAAAATCTTTAGGCAGATTATCCAGGGCAGATTTCGTGGCAGCCTGGATGTTTAGAAACAGGTGTAAATAGATTTTAATTCTTCTTTAGAGACAGAGACTTTGAAAACAACTCCAGGCTCTCTTCTCACTTTCATCTTTAATCCTTAACCTCTTCCAACTCAGCAGGAGCAAGGCTCACTTGAGACTTCAGAGCTGTAAGCCTTCAGTTTCTGGCAAACTTGTGAATTTAAGCTTAAGGAAAACAAATGCCAAGATGTTGTAGCCACCATGAGTTATGTGCCCATTCATTATCATTAATGTTTTTCTTTTCTATCATAAATGCCTAGAAACTGCCACATGAAATCGAAGGAATGTTATTGCTCAAACAGCAAAAGGAATAGAGCAACTTTATCATTTTATAGGAGGCAAACTAAAGTGAATAAGTACCATACATCATAAAAAGAACCATAATTTTTAAAAACCAAATAGAGAGGTGCTAATAAAAATGAAAGCTTTCCTATTTCACTCCATCCCCTGCAGAGAAAGAAATGAGAAGCTTTGGAACTGCGCACTTGGCGCTCAGAGCCCAGGGGCCCTTCACAGATGTCTAGGTGCTGCTTTTCAGCCTTCCCTTCTGAGGTCAAGTGGGAAACATGCCCATGTGGGACAGCTGAGGCTTCCTGGAGGCTGGGAGGGTTATGTCATCCTGTCCGAGGATGTGTAAGAGAGCTACTTGGGGCCAGATATGTGCATTGCCAAAGGTCTATTGCTTCTGCTGGCAGAGTTTATCCCCAGCCTGGTAATCGAGCAGCTTGCTTTACCAAAACCACTGTCTGACTGCTGCCATTAGAAACACTTGCAGCCCTAGCCGGTTTGGCTCAGTGGGTAGATCTTCAGCCTGTGGAATGAAAGGTCTCGGGTTCGATTCTGGTCAAGGGCACATAGCTTGGTTGAGGCTCCTCCCAGGCCCAGATCCTGGTTGGGCTCCTGCAAGAGGCAACCAATCAATGTGTTTCTTTCATATTGATATTTCTCTCTGTCTTTCCCTTTCTCTTCCACTTCTCTAAAATATCCTTGGGTGAGGAAAGAAAGAAAGAAGGAAAGAAAGAGAGAATGAAAGAAAGAAAGAAAGAAAGAAAGAAAGAAAGAAAGAAAGAAAGAAAGAAAGAAAGAAAGAAAGAAAGAAAGAAAGAAAGAAAGAAAGAAAAGAAAAGAAAGAAAGGAAGAAAGAAAGGAGGAAAGAGAGAGAGAGGGAGGGAGGGAGGGAGGGAAGGAGGGAGGAGAGAGAGAGAAAGAGGGAGAAGAAAGGAAAGAAGGAAGGAAGGAAGGAAGGAAGGAAGGAAGGAAGGAAGGAAGGAAGGAAGGAAGGAAGGAATTGAAGGAAGGAATTGAAGGAAGGAAAGGAAGGAAGGAAAGGAAGGAAGGAAGGAAGGAAGGAAGGAAGGAAGGAAGGAAGGAAGGAAGGAAGGAAGGAAGGAAGGAAGGAAGGAAGGAAGGAAGGAAGGAAGGAAGGAAGGAAGGAAGGAAGGAAGCAAGGAAGGCTTCCATAGTCCAGACAGGATTACCTCTCTAGCTGTGGATCAGGGATAGAATAATTAGGTATGCATAATTCACTGGCAGTGACCATGGAGAACACACTGGGGTCCTTCTACAGGGAATTTCCATTTGCACTCACATTATAACACAACAAGATGCTCTGCCCGCCATATGGAGTGAAGCAAAGACCATCAAACTCATCTGATTTAGGACCATGAACTTGATTCCTACGGAAATTTCAAAAACACAAGGTCGGGACTTGTAGTTTGAAGCAAGTCAGCACCCCTTTTTTTTCAGCTGCAGAGTTCTTTTCGAAGCTTTCATGTTAGGGCATCTACAGGATTGTGTTCATCAAAGAAAAAGACACATATGTTTTTTTAATGCCCGGAATGCAGAGTTGGCTGGTCAGCTCATCATATTCCACATATTTTAAAACATCATGTAGATATTCTTTTATTAAAAAAAATCCCATAGCAGGTCACTGAATATTTTATCTTAATGATTTTCATGGAAGACTTGTCTTATTGAATAGTGAAATAAATTATAGTGTGTGTTGCTACTGATCCAGAACCCAAGAGGAACATAAAGGAAAAGTAGACAATGGAATGAAGCTAAGGATGGGAAATATGTCTGAAGAGGGAAGCTCTGGACTGCCATATTTGTGATGAAATCAAAAGGAGTTCATTTGGATTTCATATTGAAAATATATTTTTTTAAATCTATTTATAAGAAAATGCAGTAATACACTTTTCATCAAAAATAAAAGATGGTCTCAGCTATTGAATAGGACTGTGCATATAATTGTGGGTCAGAGGCTGGCATTGAGAATGAAAGGGGTTATGTATGAATAACATTTAGTAAGCCCTTTTTATTGGGATAAATGATACATTTTGGACCCCCAAAAAAAGGAGGGGGTATAGTTTTTGAATGAACGAGCTGAATTTCCAGCTTTAACAATGCAGTTTCTTATTTGGCCAGCAGACGGTAGCCTGTGCAAAGGCCTGACTTACATACTAGCCTGGTACAGTGGGCCCATAAATCAGTTTGGGTAGTAGGTTGAATTATGTTCTTAATCATGGAAGGATACTTTCACTTGAAACTATTCTTTCTCATATTTCTAGTAGGCTCTCTTATTTATGGGCATGCTGGAATGTGGCCAGAGCATTCCCCTTAGGTAAAATGACAACATCTTAATTAGGAATGTTTGGTCTGTGGCCTGAGTTGCCAAAGAGCGGTCTCATTGTTCTAATGCACAGACATCCATCATCAGCCTGTTCCCGATGCCCGCAGCCTCATGGAAGAAGCCCAGGCTGAAAAGCCCAGACTGCTCTTTTGGAGTCCAGCACTGTCTAGTTGTATAAAAAAAGGCAAATCATATTTTCTCTGGAGCTCAGCCATGTCATCTTTCCAGTGGCTCTCCCAATTCCTACTAGAATTCTTTAAATTTAAATGAAAATTAAATTTAAATCAAAGGAATCATGTCCCTCTAAAAGAAGGTATAGGATAATCAAATGTAAAATAATGTAGATATTATTCTTATATGGAGCAATGTATTATAATGCACAGGGAGCAAAATGGATGTTAAGATTTTTATCTACTAAGATGTTAACTATTAATGTCTGAGCAATACCATAAAAAATCTGAATTTCTTGTAGCATGGGGCAGGACTGAGGGCTACTCTTCTCAGATGCTGCAGAAAATGCATATTACCTGTGCAAGAACTATTTGTGATTGCAAAAAAAGCTAACTAGAAATCTAAGAAAACTAGAAAATGTCCCTCAGACATGCATGGGGATAAAAGCTTTAACTTTGAACGTCTTAAAATAACATTGTAGGTGATAAAATGAGCAAGATCTAAGGAAATCTCAATGTGTTATTGCAAACATCCCAAGTATAAAAGACCAGATCATTGTATCTCATTTGTTATATGTCTTCCAATCTAAAAATGTATTTGGACTTTCAAGAAAATTTAAAATGTGTGTGTGTTTGCATGTGTGCCATATGTGTAGGATTGTCTTTTTGTTTTTTGGGGGGTGGGAAGAGCTCATGATTCAGGGTATATGTGAGAAAGTGCTGGTCGGTATCAAATTGTCATTATTTCAGAAATAAGGCAAATTCTCACTTTCTGAAACACGCACTAAGCTACACATCTTATGACAAAATATTTTGGTGTGGCGAAGATTGGCAGTTGTCAAACTTCTTTCAAAAGCATTTTGATCTTCAAGCCTGCCACCTTAGTCTAATCCCTTAGAAGTGCAAAGCAAGTGCTCCTAAGAGAGACCTTGGCAAATGCACAAACCTGCTCTGCTGCCACTGTGTAAGAATGTTGAATTCTTAGATAGCTGTCAAATCATGCCCTGAATTACATTAAAAAATGACACAAAGATCAAAAACATTAAGGTACGTTTTAGATTAAGAATTTCAACTCCTTAGTAGTAGTTGTTGTCAAATCTGGAACCGCTTACTGGGATGGCAATAGCTAATAAAGTTAAAGTGCTATTTTATCGAATTAAAACATTAAAAGATTTTTTAAAACTAAAGGGATGCCACTTCTGCTTTTCTTCACCATTTCTATTGCTCATTGTTTTTAAAGGTTAATTGACCACTCTTACCTTACTTTGAGAATCATTTGTTAAATTAGTAGCTTAAGTGTTTGTTATTTTTTAGTGCTTGTTATTTTGAAATAGGCTGACTCACAAGAAGTTAGTTGCCCAAACATTTCAGAGAATTCCTATGTACAAGTCACTCTATGTACATTGCTTTCCACAATGATAACATCTTACATAAACATAATACTTTGTCAAAACCAGGAAATTGATATTGGTATAATGATATTAACTCAAATACAGACCTTAATTCAGATTTCGCTGACTTTTCCATGGAAATCTTTGAGTTACCTAAATATCTAACTGGTTATCAAAAATAAATATTACATGATGCAGAAACAAATCATTGACCAGCAGTGACACTTAAAATGAGCAAGGCTAAACCAGAAGTCCATCTGTTTTCACTTACTTCAGAAGGTTCCTGCCTTTAGCGTACTTAATCATTCTTACCCTATCTCCTCTTCAGTCGTCTCTCCCACAACAACAATATTCAGATAGCAACTGCCTAAAACAAAGTTTGACATTTTTGAGTGTTTTATCTTTGATAAGCTCATGGGGGTCATTTCTATAAATTCTGCAGATGCTTTCTAACATTAATACTGACAAATTAGAGAAATGAACACAATTTGTAAGTCAAAGAGCTTGTCAAGGATAGAGTACATTTGTTTATTTCTACCTGGTGAACACCTGGTTTCAACTTGCTGAGGAACAATGAGTACCATTGTTTGCAACAGAAAGCTCAGTCTAAAGGAGACTCTCCTACTGCTGAATGGACAGCAAGGCAATACTGTGGCTCACTTGGGAATGATATATTCTAAGTGTGCCATATTTTAAATAAATATATATATAGAGAGAAAGAGAGGGAGAGATCATGGCCATTCATGACCATTAAATACATCATTCTTATTCTTGTGGTTGAATAGTTAAGCATCATTGCAATTCAGTATCCCAGCACAAGGATTGAAAAAGATATACATAATGGGATAATGGGCCACACAGAGGCCAGTGGATAGGTGATAAAATCATCACCATTTTGCACAAATGGAGGAAAAATTGGACCTAGTCAACTAAAATTATGTGAGCTAAATTGATAGTCTATTAAACAAAAGATGGCCATTTTATAGCCATTTCTCTCCAATACTTCAATGGAAAAGCATGAAACCAAGGCCACTTTTTATAAGCCATCAGCAGAGTGACTTAAAGGAAAGAAACTAAGACTTCCTTAATGAATGCCTAAATGTTTTAAAAACTCCTAGAACACTAAAGCACCTTATTGGGAGCCATATAATATCCTTTAACTGCTGCTTATGCATTCAACGAATAAAGGAAAATTAAAAGAAATTGTAAGAAATCACTCTGCTTTCTCACCCTTACTTTCTCAAAGTTCTCAAGTTCAAATCAGACTAGTGAATAGCATTTATTTTCACTTCATTCTTTTCGCCATAGATGAAGGCAAATGCTACTGGGCTATGGCAAGTGTGGGTGGGTAATACTGCTGTGGAAGGGTAAAATAAAGTCAGTGGGTCCATAAGGTTAGATTTATGACTATGGGACATTTAAGTTGTTTTGTGAGTATACTGGCAGGAGCCTCCAGGTAACCAAAGGGAATGGTTAGCTTTGTAGAGAGATTTTTGCCTACATTATAGTTTACTTTTTCTTTTTGCTCTAAGTCGTATTCTTGATGAGCTTGCATGAAAACATCCATGTCAATCCCAGGCATCAAGGACAATGAAATAGTAGAACAATTGGGCATCTCGACAGAAAAAGAAATTACAGAGCCCTGTTTCCTAGCTGAGCCTCTGTCCTTTGTGGGAACTTTGGAGTGTACAAATATAAAAGATTAGGGCTCTCCTTACCTCACACATACTCCCAGAAATTTATCCAGCTAGTTTTATTGGACTGTAAATATAAGGTGGTGAATTACTGGGATCAAGAGGTTTTCTATTTCAGGCTCTAGAATTCACTTATGAAGTGGAAAGTCTTGTAGACTATTATTGGAAATCTAATGATTAGCTATAGGCAGTCATGATTGCTGGGTAGGCCAGTATGGTCATCTTGGCCTTTAGATTTGTGCTTGTCTAAATTAATGTATGCAAGTTCCTTTTATGAGGATACATTTATTATTTTTAATCATTAAGTGAATTATAACTAACACTAGAGGCCCGGGGCATGAAATTCATGCATGGAGGGGGGTTGTCCCTCAGCCCAGCCTGTACCCTCTCCAATCTGGGACCCCTCGAGGGATGTCCGACTGGGATCGGGCCTAAACGGGCAGTCAGACATCCCTCTCACAATCCAGGACTGCTGGCTCCCAACTGCTTGTCTGCCTGCCTTCCTGATTGCCCCTAACCGCTTCTGCCTGCCAGCCTGATCACCCCCTAACCACTCTGCTGCCAGCCTGTTTGCCCCCAACTTCCCTCCTCTGCTGGCCTGGTCACCCCTAACTGCCCTCTCCTGCAGGGTTGATCACCTCCAACTGCCCTCCCTTGCAGGCCTGGTCCTTCTCAACTGCCCTCCCTTGCAGGCCGGGTGCCTCCCAACTGCCCTCTCCTGCTGACCATCTTGTGCCGGCCATCTTGTGTCCACATGGGGGCAGGATCTTTGACCACATGGGGGCAGACATATTGTGTGTTGCAGTGATGATCAATCTGCATATTACTCTTTTATTAGATAGGATAGAGGCCTGGTACAGGGGTGGGGGCCAGCTGGTTTGCCCTGAAGGGTGTCTCTGATCAGGGTGGGGGTTCCATTTGGGTGTAGGGCGGCCTAAGTGAGGGGCCTGTGTTGGTTTGCAGGCCGGCTACGCACCCTGGCAAACCAAGCGGAGGCCCTGGTATCTGGAATTTATTTTCTTTCTACAATTGAAACTTTGTAGCCTGGAGTGGAGTCAAGCCTGCTGCTCCCTCCGTGGCCAGCAGCCATTTCTGTGGCAGTTAATTCACCTTCTATAATTGAAACTTTGTTGCCTTAAGCGGGTGGGCCCAGCCAGGGTGTGCGGAAAGCTTTGCTTCCCCTGTTGCCGGGGTCAACCCTGGCCTGCTCTCTCAAGCTCCATTCTGCCACCATTTCTGTTTGAATTTGTTTACCTTCTATAATTAAAACTTTGTAGCTTGAGTGGAGGCTTAGGCCTGGCCAGGGCAGGTGGAAAGCTTGGCTTGCTCTGTTACCTGGGAAACCTTGCTCTCTGTGGCTGTAGCCATCTTGGTTGGGTCAGTTTGCATACTCGCTCTGATTGGATGGTGGGCGTGGCTTGTGGGTGTGTCGGCGGCATGGTCAATTTGCATATTTGTCTATTATTAGGTAGGATATATACTATGGAACATAAAACTCAGATACTAAAAATAAAGAAACAAACTTTCATATGGTAGAGTTTGCTGTCTGGGCTTAGCTAGGCAAGAGAACACACAAGTACCACACAAAGTTCAGTACAATGATAGTACAGGAAGCCCTGAGAACACAGGGACAGGTTGCCAAACTACAGAGAGAAGAGGACACAGGGCTTCCTAAGTTTCTGATATTCTAATGTCCATCGTATGCAACATGTAAAATCAAACTCACCCTCAAATATTTCTTCATAGTTAACTTTCTTCTCCCCTTCCAGATCAATTGTTATCTCTAGCTTTCCTAGAGCATTTGCATGATGTTATCTTTTCACGTATATCACTCTGTCATCTCCGTTACCTGGAGAGACCTTTGAAAGCAGAGATCTGCTTCCCGAGGCCTCACCAGCTGTGAGTACAAATGAGTTCACACTAGCAACAAATTTCACAGTGCCCAGCTGTGTAGGAGCATTCAAATTCTCGAATGGTGATTTCTGAGTACTCTGGGAGATTTTGGGTAAAAGCTGACAATCAATTATCTCATAAATTCCCTGCACTCTGCCTCCTTCTGTACATGCTCTATGTACTTGCTCTGTGACATCCCTCACCCCAGCTGTTACCCACCTGCCAATGACACACTGATGCCAAGGGTGTTGTCTCTTACCATTGCTCCCAATGCAGGGATCCTGTTTCCTTTGCTACTTGGGCACTGATGCTGCTTGTGTCTGACACTGGTGGTCCTTGTGTCTCAGAGTCTCAAAGGAAAACAGCTCCACATCTTTGCTTCCAGTATCCATGTGCTTGTTCCTTGAGGCAGGGCCTGGAGACTTACACCATCCTTTCTGCTTCCTTCCACACCTTGCCTGTCCCCCAAATCATAACCACTGAATCTAGCCACTTTCCTCCCTCTTGTAAATCTATTTATGCAAATTCACATCTGAGAATCATTCAATGCAGTATTTTATTAAGCACACTCCTTAGGATCAGCCTGGATGTCTGCTATATTAGCATCCCTGCTCATGGTTGTCTATATATAATTTACTCTCAATAAAAGAGAAATGTTTGCTAATTGATTCATAACAACATCAAATATGAAAAAGCACCACCTAATATCATGCAGTTGGAGGAAAAAAAACATAACTTTTTTCTTGTACTTGGAAACCAAAGCAAATGTATGTGAATGAATGGTGTGAAGAATAAAATGCAACCCACTGTGCCACGAGACTAACAATATGGCAGTAGTATGTGCCTGCCAACCTGCCATCTCCACAGATTAATTTTTCATTTCATCTCTGGATTTACTGCCATGTTTCTGCTGAGAGTACAGTTATGACTGAACTGAGATTCTTTTATACTCATTCCTCATGCAGCAACATAATAAATATTTTTATCCTCAAAGTTTTCTAGACACATATATTATTAGAAATCACAGAATTTGTCTCACAAGATTGACTATATGGAATCAAAAGACTTAACATTGTTTAAAGTAGAGGGTACCTGAAGGAGGTTCACATAAAATCCATATGAATATATGTATTAAATGCCATCACACACATACACATACACGGAGTGAGTGGGTCAGTCTCTAGTGCTTTGCATATGAGAATGGTTCCATTGCCTGCTTTAGATTCTATCTCAAAGTTTCCCTAAAATAACTTATTTATTTTTCATTAAAAAGTTTTCATTAGTAGTTGATATTGATTAAAATGAGCAGAATTTTAGTCCCCATTTACTGAGGGATTTGGCATTTGTACATGAGTATTAAATATAATATATTTAAGGACAAGAATAATGAGTAATGTAAAATTAATATAGGCCAATATATCAATCAATCAATCACATCATAATTTTGTTTCTACTTCTAGTCTGCTTTTCTGATGAACAAATATGATTAGAAAAGTTATTCAAAGTCTTTTTTTTTAATTTTATTGATTTTTCACAGAGAGGAAGGGAGAGGGATAGAGAGTTAGAAACATAGATGAGAGAGAAACATCAATCAGCTGCCTCCTGCACACTCCCCACTGGGGATATGCCCACAACCAATGCACATGCCCTTGACCAGAATCAAATCTGGGACCCTTCAGTCCGCAGGCCTATGCTCTATCCACCGAGCCAAACCGGTTAGGGCTCAAAGTCTTAATAGCGATGAAAAATACCTACTTGAACAACTCCCCCATGAGCTATATGGAGCTCTTGAAAAACTGCAAATACAACCACAATCCCAAGTTCGTTTTTTTTTTTTTTTTTTAATTTTATTGCAGTGTGACCACAGCTCTGTTGACTTTTAGTTTTGGATAACATTAAGAGAGGAGTTATTGGTAAGTAAGCCATCAAGTGGGTTATAAAAGTTTACTAAAAGCTGGTCTTCCAAAAAAAGGGGGGCGATTTTACCAAGAGTTTAAGTTCAATGTTATTATGAGAAGTCTGCCCGTTGTAACATATGAGACAAACTCCTGAACCTCCTAATACACATTGAAAAGGAAAAATGAGAATCCCCACAATTTTGGCCAAGGGGGCTTTGACATCAGTATTGTTTTGAACTGAAATGATTTTCAATTGCTGCTTTTCAATTATAAATAATGGTTGATTTATCTTAATCATCATTAATTTTATGTGTTGTGCTATTAGTAAAATTATTTGCAGCAACAGTACTTTAGACTTTTTAGAGCCACAATTTTAAGGCACATGAATGTTGTAGTTTAAATAATGATCACTTATAATTTTGTTTTTACTGTAATTCTACATAGCTCACACACACGCATGCACATATGCACCAGAAGATAAGGTAAAAATGGCAATTTTTATGATAGAGTGACTTTTGTGTTAGAAAGTAGGAGTGGGTGGATGAGAACAGGTGCCATAGAATTGTCTGTGCAGACAACTGGGGTATAGATTGAGAGATGTTATTCTAGATCAAAGTACATCATGTGAGTAGGGCTAACTCAGGTTGTAGAAGAAGCTCAATATCTACAACTACCTTCAATTTTCTCAACAAAGTGGTGCTAATTTGACTTTCTAGTCTCAAAGTTAGGGAAATGGTGACAGGAAACCAACAAAGATTTAAAAAGAGAAACTGAGATTTATAAAGTTTCTTGACAAAGGCAAAGAATGATGCTAACAGTATATAATAGTTTGGATATTTATTTACCTCTACATTTTATTACTAGATACTTTGAACTGACTTGGAAAATAATTATTTTTAAGTTTCTATTTTTAAAATTTGTGTAGACATAAGCAATAAGCATAAGATTTGCTATGTTGGAGTCTCAAGGCATTAAGTCATGTATTAGAAAAAGTGAGAATAATGAAAAAAAAAAAAAAAAAGCCCAGACTTTGGAGTCAGAGAGAAAAGTTTAAAATAGATATCAGTTTAAGAATTATATAATGTGGGCAAGTCACTTAGATTTGGTAAAACTTTGCTTTCTCACAAATGACCTGGGAAAATGCTTACCTTATAAGATGGTTGTAAAGATTAATAGTAGCATATGAACTATTGGTTTATTAAAAATAGCTCTAAATTAATTAATTTTACTTTCTTAAGTTGATAAATGACTAGATGTTATATTGGAAGACGCCATTTCAGTTCCATGATTAGAAAAATGAATGAATTATTGTTTTAGAATGACTACTCCTCATGTTTGCTCCTCTGTGGCTTTCAGATCTCAATCTTGTAACAGTCCAGAAAATGTAATGGTGATGACAGCTGGATTGTATGAAAGAGAAAGACAAAAATAAGGGGAGGAGGGAATGAAATAGAGTATGTAAGCAATTAGTCATGATCGGAAGGGGAAGTTGTGAAGTTATCCATAGTAAAATCAATGCAGTCTAGTGAGTACCCTCTTTTCTTTTTATTCCCAGGAAAGCATAGGCTAAATATTTACCTTTTATGGATAGGGGCTCACCAATACTGAAAAAGCTAATTTTTTTCACAGATGTGCTGAATTACTAGTAAGACTAGTTTACAACTGGAGGGAATTTAAACAAAAAGCTAACACCAAACACTATTTTTTTAACAGAATTTTTTTTCTGCAAAAAAAAAGAGAGATAAATTGATGTTAATTTTCAGCTTCTTTTAAATGTGATCCTGAGTGGAAAAATACTGTACAATGGGTCATCAGAGATAAGTTATGGTGGGTGTGTCAATGTTTTTGAATTTCGTTTTCTGTAATTTCAGGAATGCTAAAACTAAAAGTAAAAACAAGTCTGCTTTTATTTTAAAGGGTACTGGGATACTGTAGTCATGGACACCATATCATTATAATTGATGAAAGTGATTTGAATCAACTGATAGACTAATAACTGGTTACTAATGAGTTTATGAAGTTAATCAGGTATGGACACAGTTTCAGATTTTGTTTTGGAAACTATTGCCAGCTAACAAAGTTCATTTCAATTATGTATTGGTACAAATTAAAGGCCCCCCCAAATCAGTGCTATAAAATAGCATCATTCAATATACTCACAATTCTGTAATCTAGGTTAGGCCCACCTGGACAGTTCTGATGTTCTTGTCAGTGTCAGTTTGCATAGTTGCCTTCAGCTGTCAGGTCTCCTGAGGTTAGGGCTTAGCTAAAATGTCGGATGGTTCCTCTCTGCCTCTCCATGTGTCCTTTCCACATGATCTCTTCATTTGATCTCTCTAGCAGGGTAGCCATATTGCATACATGGAGACTCAGTGACTTATCACCTGAAAGTACTAAATTGGAAGGTCCAGGCAAACAAGTCCACTGACCAGTCCATACTGAGAAGGAATATGAACCCCAAGAGGCAAGCTTCATTATACACCAGCCATGTGAGGGAATGTCACACGTCTAAAACAAAGACATTCTGCCTGACCCGTATGCCTCAGTGTTTGAACCATGAACCAAGAACTCATGGTTTGATTCCCCATCAGGGCACATGCCTGGGTTGTGGGCTCAATCCCCAGTAGGGGGTGTGCAGGAAGCAGCCAGTTGTTGATTCTCTCTCATCATTGATGTTTCTATCCCTTTCTCCCTCTCCCTCCCTCTCTCTGAAATCAATAAAAACAAAATAAATAAATGAAACTTATGGAATTGGCGCAGCAGAAGGGACTGTTGTACACTTGGAGGTTCAGGAAAGTAAGCCTTTATTCAAAGTAGTGCTGCTGGTTCAGGGAACTCAAAAGATCCAGTTCCTGAACAACTTAGACAATGAGATTTTCTCCTTATGTATTTCTGAGTTTCTTTGTTTCCTAACTACAAAGCTTCTGTGGTGGGCTCTCACAGCCCCCCTCAAGTCAGTTAGAATGGTTCATTTAGATTGTATCTAATGTCCATCCTGCATGGTGCCAGTGACCTCCCTCTAGTTAAGTTGTTATGTTCTTGGTTTGTGGCCCCTTGTAAATTGGAGGTATTTAGGTAAATAGGTCTTGCAAGACCAGATAATTAAGGAAGGGGCAATGACTTCATTATAGGCTATCAGGAATGTGCGTTAGTGATACTGGTTAACTAGATACAGAGTCCGGCTGCTAGTCTCCTACATTCTTTCACAAATGGAGTTAATTATTGGCTAGCAAAAGTGTGCAGTAGAAGGCAGGTTACTGGAACAAATTCAGATTGCTAGCCCCCCCCCCAAAAAAAAAAAACACGTCTTATGCTCTCCATCAAAACAAAAGCCTTATGTTTCCTCAAAGTTAGAGTTAGTCTTCTAAAATCCTTTTCCTAGGTGTGTTCTTAGCTGAAGAGAAATCTACTGTTTGATTTTTTTAAGTTATCCTTAGGGAACTTGAGGTTTTGGAAAGCCCACAGTCCAACCAGAAAAGGGTCATGTGAGATGCCTTTTAAATTGTCAGAACAGAGCCATCAAAGTCTAATTTACATGACAGTGAAAGTTCTTTTTGGGGCAATGACCAAGGGCTAGAAGGATTAATTATCCTCTTAGCATTCATAGAGCTTAGAACAACAGCTGCTCACACATCCCTCCTGAATAAATATTGTTCATTTCACCTAGATGTATGTGGGGGGGAAGGTAATTAATATTGATTAGAAGATAGAGGAACAGAGTAGAAATGAAAAGAGTAAGAAGAGCAGTTCAAGAAGCCCACAGTCAAAAGAACCTGAAACCACAATCCTTGGACAACTCTATCTATATACATATTCTAATTTTGAGACACGACATTCTTTTAAATAATATCATTCAATTTTAAGGATGATGGCTAACGGAAATGATAGAAACAGTTTGAAATATTAACGATTTCTTCATCCAAATAAGCTAGCCTGTAGCCAATTTTTTGTAAATAAAAGTTTTATTGGAATAAAGCCATATTCATTTTCCTGTTTTCTATGGCCATTTTGATGCTACAATGGCAAAGTTTAGCACTATGCAACCACATGGCCCACAAAGCTGAACTAGTTGCTATCTGGTCCTTTACAGAAAAATTTTGCATACTCCTACTCTAGGAAAACTCTTGAAAGAAAAAAGGTCACCCATGAAAATCTCATTTAGTGGACTACCTTCATATAGCTCAGATGACTAAGATACAGCTTGTTTTCTATATACATGGTCTTTGTTATTCAGCTAAAAAGTAAATGATAAACTGATCCAGGAAAGTATACATCTTTGGCACTTGGACATCTAGTCTCTAATTCAGTTAAAAAATAGAAAAATACTAAATGAAATAAGTCAGTCAGAGAAAGACAAGTACCATATTATTTCACTAATGAACAAAATAAACTGACAAATTGGAGACAGACCCAAGGATACAAAGAACAGACTGTTAGGAGGGATTTGGGGCTGAGTGAGAAGGACAAAGGTGTTATCAGAGGGGAGCATGCCTTGTCTCCTCCTGATGCTGGTGGGAGTACAGTTCTTGGGGTACCATTGGAATAAACATTTCCAGAGGCCCCCACAGGAGGAGTTATGATAGAAAGCTTTGTTTCCATGGAATTACATCCCTGGGTTTCCCAAGTTTCATTGCCCTTGATCCAGTCATAGAGGAAGTGTAACTAGGATTCCAGGAGAGCTGAAATCAGAGCCAGTGTCCAGTATCCTTTCCATGTTGAAGCCAAGTCCAGTCCAGCATCAGGCTGACTGCAGTCCATTAGCCCAGTGTGTGTGTGTGTGTGTGTGGGTCTGCATGGCCATGGGCCACATGGAGAATGCCAGGAAGCCAAGCATAAGCCATGAGCCAAGCATGCCAATAGGAATCAAGAGAGAGAACTCCTTTGTTTAGGGGATTATATATCCCAAATCTTCACATCCTTGCAGTGCCATGCCCATTCTGGCCAATGATCTCTGTTCTCAGGAGTGACTGACAGAAAAGTATCTTCCCTATGTCATCCCAACTTTACTGGGCATGCACCTATTTCCCCTTTGTGGTTCCTTCTCCTAGGGTTTGCAGGGAACATGCCTATAATGTCTGACCTTCCCTTTGCTTCTTTTGTATTATTAATAACTAGAGGCTTGGTGCAAAAATTCATGCACTCTGGGGGGGCGGGTACCCCAGCCTGGCCTGTGCCTTCTCACAGTGCGGGAGCCCTGCGATCAATCGCCCCAAAGAGGTAGGCCTCGCCCACCCATCTGGGGCTCCTTGATGGACTGCCCCAAAGAGGTAGGCCGGAGCTGGGGGTCCCACCTCCTCTGTGCCATGTCAAGTCCCCACCCCCCCGTGTGTGCCCGCTGCACACACAGCCTCCTGGTGATGGATTGTGACATCACGGTGTGATGGCATGAGGGCATGATGACCATTTGCATATTAGCTCTTTATTATATAGGACTAGTTAATTACAATGGTATCAAAGAAAATAAAAAAGAAAGATCCATGGACCTGGACAACAGTATGGTGAATGCCAGAGGGAATGGGGTAGGGGGATATATGAGAGGGTAAAGGGAGGATAAATGGTGATAGAAGAAGACTCGACTTGGGGTGGTAAACACACAGTACAATATACAGATGATGTATTGTAGAATTGTAAACCTGAAACCTATATAATTTCATTAACCAATGTCACCCCAATAATTTTTTGAAAGTAATAAAATAAATAAGTAAATATAAGTAAAACAACAACATCAACAAAAAGAAATAGACTTTCATAAATACTCTGGTGATAAAATGTTCCAATTCATAATTTTATTTAGAAATATTTAAATATATTATATTATAGAAGCATGGCTTTAAAACTGCTAATGCTCAACTCCATTGGAAAATTAAGAAACATAATTAAAAATCTGGTTTAAAACCTAATTTATTTTTTATTTTCCACTGTTACAAAAGTGTGTTAAAGCAGATTTGCCCATTTAATATTATTTTTCTTTAATACCAGCTTAAGTAGATATTAATTGGTAAACACTACTTGCTAAATTAGTTGACTATACACATGAATGGTCTTATACTGATTTATGCTGTTTCTCAATCTGGTTTATTATTGAAGTATATAAATACAAAATTTGGAGAGATAAATAGTACATTTAGTATTTCTAACTTGATAAAATATTTTTATAATATATAGATAAATACATATGTATGAATATGTTATGTGATAATTATAAATGTATACAAATGGCAAATGTATTATATGTGTAACTATTACATTGAACTGCTTTTCCAAGCACTGTCCAAGGTCCTAGAAATACAAACCACCACCCAGAAGTAGTGGATCTTACATTCATGTGGTGGAAAAAGAAAATTATTTTAACATATCAAATAAGTATTTAATATTACTATTAAATACACAAACTTACTTGTTATAATACCTTTATATAGCTATATTTTATGTATTATTCATTATATTTGATATAAATTAGGACAGCCTGTAACAAATAATTTTATTAATGCATAACCTATCTGCAGTCTTAATAATCACATACACAGTTTAACAGTAATATTTTAAACAAGTCAATTTATATACTTCCTATAAACCCATGTTGAGAAAATACTGTAGGTGTTGTACCTTATGCAAAATCATATCAACTTTGTCAAAGTAAATAATATCTGTTGCAGATAAATTTTAAATAAAATTCTTTTAAATTGAGAAAGGGATATATCTGTATAATGATTCAATAGGTAAAGAAGGAATTGAATAGTTCTCCAGCCGAAACGGGTTTGGCTCAGTGGATAGAGCGTCGGTCTGCGGACTGAAAGGTCCCAGGTTCGATTCCGGTCAAGGGCATGTACATTGGTTGCGGGCACATCCCCGGTGGGGGGTGTGCAGGAGGCAGCTGGTCGATGTTTCTCTCTCATTGATGTTTCTAGCTCTCTGTCCCTCTCCCTTCCTCTCTGTAAAAAATCAATAAAATATATATAAAAAAATATTAAAAAAAATAGTTCTCTGTCTGTTCAGTCTTCTCACATAACATAAATATTTGTGGATTTATCAAGGACAATATAGCCTAGATTAATTTTATTTTGAAATGACATCCACATTTTCTTCATACTGATCCCCAGTATAGGATACAAGCCCCCACATAAACTCTAATCTCCTGTCAAGTTTTTCTTAATGACCTCCCTCTTCTGCATTTTCAAGTTAAAATATTTCTCCAGTGGAACTGATTATTTAAAACTTATTATTATTTCAGTTAAATAGATAAAAATATCGTAATCTCACTTATATATTTAAAACAACAAAAAGTAAAATGCTATTTACTACTATATTTCTTTCATCAAATTAAATAACTTAAAAATACATATCTTTAGGAAAATTATTGTGAAATAAAATTTCTCATAAATTGCTTGAAATTGTTCAGAAAATTTCTAGTAGGTTATATAAGAAAATTTTGGTAATGGTTGCATTGTGGAAGTAGGACTAGTTTTGTTTTGAGAAAGATTTATTCTCTTTATGTACTCTTTGTTCTGATTATTTTTATTATGTGCAGTATACATTTTTGGATTTAGTACTTTGATTTTAATTTAATTAATAGTAAAAATGAAGTGTGTTAACTTACTGTTGCTGCAAAATAAATTACCACAAATGTAGTAACACAAAACAACACATTTATTATATAAAAACATTTTTTTTTTTTGAAACAGGATTCCAGTCACAGCTTAAGTGGATCTTCTGCTCTGAGTCTCACAAGGATATAATCAAGGACATGACTGGGCTGTGTTCTCACAGGGAAGCTCACTCAGAGAAAAATCTACTCCCAAGCTCACTCAGGTTATTTGCAGAATTTTCGAGGATATATTAGAAGTCCCACTTCCTGCTGGCTGATGGTTGGAGGCCAGCTACTAGAGGCTGCTCACATTTCCCTGCCAGTTGGGTTTCTCCAACATAGTTTCTTACTTCATCAAGCCATGCAGGAGAATCTGTAGATTGAGTTTGAGAGTCGTTAGATAGAGATTGCTAGCAAGATGAAATTGTGCATAATGTTATCATGGAAGTGACATCCAATCATTTTGCTGTATTTCATTGGTTAGAAGCAAGTCACGGGTCTCACCTACATTCAATGGAAGGGGAATATTACCAGCATTAATACCAATTATTTAGAGATATTCATAAAAATCTGAATAAATAAATTATTGCTTCCCCTTTAATTAATTGTGTAACTCTGATGTTACAAAAAGGCAAATTTTGATTTTTTGAATTTAAGTTACATGGAAATAAATTTCAAGTCATCAGGAGATATAACTCAGAGAGGTTATGTAAATAATTAACTTTTGCAAATAATACTTGCTATGCAAACACACATATCAATAAAAATAACTACCAGATGCTATTGAACTTTAGACAAAGATTACAGTGGGTAATCTCAGAAAACATTTGAAATATTTGCATGCCATTCAGAGTATTTTCTTTTTTCCTAGTTCTCACTGTTAATAGGCCAAGCTAGCAAAGGTTCTGTATCAGTGTGTAAACAGGGGCAAAATGATAATTTGATTGACAAGTAGTAACAGCCCTCTCACCAGAGAAATGATATTGGGCTTTATTTGTAGAAGGCTTAAGACAATAAGGTGATTTCATAAGGTTTCAGGGTTAGTCCTTTAATAATAAAAGAAACTTTTCTAACAAAGAGGAAATAGTGTTGCTATAAGAACGAGTTTGTAATGAGTTTGTTTGTCAATATGCAATCTTCAGAAAGAGTAAAACAGGAATATAAAAAGCAAAATTTGGGGGGTTGTGAAGCATTCACATAGTCATTTAATAATCCAGTCTGTTTCAGGAACTATTGCTATTCTCTTGGACTTTCTATTCTTTCTCTAGCAGATTAAAAACATTGATATGTTCATCCACTTGAATGTATGTTAAAATGAGATTTTGATGCCCCCATTATTAAGAGTGGTCTCTATTCTCCATTATTGAAAGTATGCCAGAAGCTAATTCCAGCATGTCATAAATGTAAGAATTTTCATCAAAAGGTTGATGGAACCTTGAGGATTGCCTGCTGGAGATGTCTAAGCGCATTTCCCCACACCTAAAGATTTGCATAGATGATTGCTTGCTGCCAGACAGCTGAGGGCATTTCCATCTTCATGTTATTGCCTCCTACTGGCCAAACACCTGAACAGCCATAGGCAATTCCCCCAATCTGACAAGGGATTCTGTATAGCAAACCTTACCCTTTGATATGTATATCTACCTTGCTTTAGGACAATTTGTGTTAATAAAAAGCAAGGGGTCCAGAGAGACAAGAGGACTTGGTTTCTTTAGCTAAGTCTCCTCTGGCTACCTCAAAATGCCTTCCAAAATTATGTTTCATCTCGAGACTCTTTAATAATTTACAGCAGCCCCTTCTCCAGATTCCTGAACACTTCAAGATGCTTGATTAAGACCCCTGGTAGAAAGAGAATGTCATGCCCTTTTATTGCAAGAAGATACCCATCAAAGGTCCCTATGGCATTTTTTTGAGATTTTGACAATCAATTTTACTTCCAAAGATCTTATGCTTTTCAAC
The DNA here is from genome assembly GCA_025583905.1 of Ia io. Lineage (NCBI taxonomy): Eukaryota > Metazoa > Chordata > Mammalia > Chiroptera > Vespertilionidae > Ia > Ia io. Next base: position 16,327,797 of record JAJQQW010000008.1, on the reverse strand, counting down.
TATTTTATTTACATTTCATTGAGGTATGTAGGGAAATTATGTTTATTTTAATGTCACAGATTATTTAAATAATACATTGAAGGAAAGAAAGTAGCTCCTATGTAATGTAGGAGCTGGTTCAGTTTTCCACTACCATCTCCAATTCCACCTTTTCCCTCTCACTTTTGAGATTCACACTTTACTACACTTCCTTCAGGAATGGATGCTGTAAGGTATTTTGATTACATACATGGAATACTGCCACTCCCATACCAGATTTAGCACCTGGGCCTCCTGCCCAGACAGATGATTCTTACCAGGAGGCTGACATGATATATAGATGGCATATGGAATATTATGTGTACATATATAAAGAATACAAATAGCATCCTACCTTGTAAATGTCTCCCCAAATAATGCATGCTTATATTTTAGGGAAATCTTCTAACAAGAGTAACATATTATGTGCATGTTAATAAAATGGTAAACAATAAGAGCAACGATAAAACTTTTTGAGTGTTCACTACATTCCACATCCTGGGTGCTGGGCCTGGGTACTTCTCACCTGTGGAAATGCTGTGTGATCGATAAGAAAATGGACCTCGGTGTCAGACTGCTTTCCCATCTAGGCTCTACCACTTCTTAGTAGTGGCAGTGTGTGCAACTGGCTTAACCCTTCTCTGCTTTGAACTTTCTCATTTGGAAAGTGGGAATGATAATTTAGCTACTCATGACTTCACTGGGACAGTAAATGAGTTAAATATATACAAACTACTTTTTAAAAAGGCTCGGTACACAATAAGCATTCCATAAATGTTCATGAATATTCCTAACTCTAACTCTTACAACTATCCCACTTTACAATTGAGCAAGTTGAGAAACAGAAAGTTTGGGTGATTTTTTAAAATATTTTTATTGATTTCAGAGAGGAAGGGAGAGGTAGAAACATCAACGATGAGAGAAAATCATTGATTGGCTGCCTCCTTCACGCCCCCTACTGGCGATTGAGCCTGTAACCTGGGCATGTGCCCTTGACCAGAATCAAATCTGGGGCCCTTAAGTCCAAAGGCCAGTGCTCACTGAGCCAAACCAAGTAGGGCAATTTTTCATGTTCTAAGAGCAGAAAAAAATCCAACTAAGTGAACCGTGAATGCTGGGCTCCTGACTCCATTCAGCATACTCTCCCTCACCTTGCTTTAAATGGTTAGTTGGTTTAAATGTGTGACTTCATAGAAACTTGGAGGATAGAGCAGGTTGCCCCAACCCTAGACTTAAGTCATAATATAATGGACATGAGTTGCTTATTGCTGTGAAGAGGTAAAGTGTGAATCCCGTGTCATAAGGTCTCTCCTGCTGGGTAGACTGGAGAAGGAAGAACAACTAGCTATGTGACAATAAGACTGTGACCTAATTTTGTGTTTCCTCAAATAGAACTGGAGCCAATAAGGTGATTCTCTATATTTGATTGTTAGAAAAACTTAGATAATGCATATTACACCAAATAAGTTAAACAAGCTAGGAATATTTTTTTTTAGACTATTGCTATAAGAAAGAGAGAGATTGAGCTTAATGGGGTTCAGGGCATGCTAACCCCCAAAATAGCATCTTAATGATACAGAATTTTTGGACTGAACCCAAATTCTTTTGTCCACTGGAGTCAAAGAATTAATTCACGAACAGGTGGTATAGCAAAGGTGGAAATGTATTAAAGAACAAGTACAGACTCACATGTGGGGAGGGGGAAAGGGTACAATAGAACAGACTCCCACGTGGGCAGGGGGAAAGGGTCCCACTGAGTTCCTTTTCTCTACAGCTTATAAAGGCTGCAGATCCTGGTGCCTTGATATCCCCTCTGATTGGTCACTATTCCCTTAGACTGGTTACTATAGTAACTCCTGAGCTCAAAGGTCAAACCTCGCATGGGACTAGTGAGGTTCTTCCCCCACCCCATTCCTTATTGTTTCCCTATTCCCTTTGGGGTTTCTCCTTCTACTTCTGGATGAAGGGCTTCCATCTCTTTATTTTGTAAATATAGACCTTTTGCTGTTCCCAGCTCTCTCATCCTATGGAAATGTACCTGTTGCAGCTTTTCAGCTTCCCCATTCTATGGAAATATACCTTCTGCTGCTCTGCAGCCCTGTGCTTCCTCCATGGTCCCCTTAATTTCCCAAATTTCTAAAATTTTGTAAACCTGTCCTATTTTACCCTTAAAATTCCTGTTTCATTAACATACTAAGTATTTTAGGCTAAAGGAGTTTTTAAAAATGGCAGAAGCAGGAAGGTCACTGCTCTCTTCCCCAGCTCACCCTTCTTCCCTGAAACAGGTCATAAAATCCTCCTAGAGAGTTGCCCTCCCATCCTTCTTTCCAGAGACAAAGAGGCACAAAGAAGAATCCAAACAAATAAGTCATGCTAGCTCCCCATTTTACTACATTTCCCTCATACTCCTTCACCTGCCACATTCCTTCACAACTGTTTACTCTTCATCACACTAGCACAAAATACATAGGTCTAACTGTTTCTTTGGGTTTTCATTTCCTTATGAAGGCTCCTGTGTCATGTAAAACTAACATTGACTAATGTGTACACTTTTCTCCTGTCAATCTCTTTGTCAGTTCAATGTTCATACCCAGTTAGTGTCCCTAAGAGGGTGAAAAAAGTTTTTCCTTTCCCTACAAACTCAACTCCATTGAAACAAATGATGCAGAGTGTTGAGGTGAGCAAGGAACACCAAATGTTTATTAATGTGATTAGACGATCTGTTTGTGAATAGGTGTTTTTTCAGGTTAGGGTTCTACCCGCTCACAAAGACTAGAAGATAGGAGCACTGTCTTTATTGATGATTCCATTTCAAAGAGATGGCTTGCAGGTCCTTAAGGAAGACATTTTTGAATTGTCAAACAGGCAGGAGGCTGGGAGAAGATTTATACCTCAAAGGGCAAGAGAAAAATTTTTAATAGGGCTAGTTTTCTAAAGTAAATGTTCTAAGAAAAGGGAGATCAGAAGCCAGTAGTCCGGAGGAAATCTACCTAAAGTTTAATAAAGCTGAGGGAAATGTTAAGGCCATATTGGTCACTGTAAAGTACTTTATTACAGATGGCTTGCATTATGCCAAGATCTATACTCATCAGTAAACATTATGAAATAGACATTTTTAGGGGTGAAATAAGGAGATTTAGGGAATTTTTAAAATTAAGAAGGTCCATGGAACAAGCACAGGCTGCAAAACTGCAAAAGATTACATTTCCATATGACAGGGAAGTTGGAGAGGCAGAAGTTACATTTCTAAATATAAGGGAACTGGGAGTAGCAAAAAGTCTATATTTACAAAATTTTGAGCTCAGGAGTTGCCATAGTGACCAAATCAAAGGGAAATAGTGGCCAATCAGAGAGGCTATCGAGGCACAAAAACTGCAGGCTTTAAATTTGGAAAAAGGAACTCTGTGGGACTCTTTCCCCCTACCCATGTGGGAGTCTGTACTTGTTCTTCAATAAATTTCCACCTTTGCTATACTATCTTCTGTCCATGGTTTCATTCTTCAGCTCCGATGGACAGTGAGCCTGGGAAAGCCATCCCGACCAGGGGAACACTGCGTGTTCCAGTCCAAAAATCCCATATTAATTATTACTATTGTTGCTATGACTTTGAGTATGTTTGCTTCCCTTCTTATGTTATTGAATTTCAAACCATACTTCAAATGTTATTATGCAATATAGACAAAGAAACTACAGATCAAAATGACCTTGTCCAGTTGTTCCATTGTATAGTTGAGGAAGTGGTGATCTATTATAGCAATTGCTGAATAAATACCTTCTTGAATAGAAATATTCACATGGACAAATAATTTCTCACTACATCTCCAAGGAATATCAAAACAAAAATTGTATTGATAAAGGAAGAAAGTGCCGAGGTAAAATCACCCAAGCCTGTAGAGAATGTTCTAAAAGTTTATTTGAGCCCAAACTGATGACATATACTTGAAAACAAGATGTCAAATGCTCCCAAGAACAGTTTTGCAGTTTCTCTTATGCATTTCAAATTAAAGAGGGAATTTAAAGGTTACATGGAGGTAGGAGAAAGCAAAGCAGGATTCTGATTGCAGGTTGGTTGCATGCTTTAGAAGAAGGAGTGTGAAAGGATGGTTAGGTGTTTAGAAGAAGGGGTCTAAAAGGAAGCATTTCAAAGGTGTGTTATCCTAGATGCACAGAAACAATGAGCAGGGCTTGCTTGAGGTAAAGCAAGCCTTTTACTAAAGAAGTTACGGCCTGGGGTGTGACTACCCACCAAGACCTGCCCAGTCAGAAATTAATGATCAGGTTACTTTCCATAGAACCTTCTTTTTTTCCCACAAAAGCAAGTGGAATAAGTGGACTTGCAGAGTCATGTTGGTGACGTCAAGTTTAAAAATCAGGCTATGAATCTCAGAGGGAAGGCAGGGGTTGGGTGTGGGAGAGTGGGATGTGGGAAGAGATTAACCAAAAAATGTATATGCATATATGCATAACCCATGCACACAGACAACAGTGTGGTGAAGGGGAGGATGTCAAAGGAAAAAGAAAAAGGAGGACACCTGTCATACTTCCAACAATAAAGATAAATTTTAAAATATCAGGTTGGTTATCCTCCTATATCCAAATCGAGAGGCCTTTCAGATTAGTGGAAACTGATGATTTAGGGGGAACAGAAGTCCTTGCTCTCACATCTCTTATTATTCCTATTGGTGGCCACTGTTTAGAAAAGGTAAGGAGGCAAAACTATAACAATAAATGGCCAACTTCCCTAAGTTCATTTGACTTCTTTGCAGACTAGAAAATAAAATTTCACAATGTCATTTTTTTTCTACCAATTACCAGAAAAACAGAGGATTTCAGGAGTAGCTTTTACTAAATAAATCACAATAACTTCTGAGCCAAGAAAATTACAATATTGTAAACATGCAGAGTCCTTGTAATTTGAGGTATTAATATTTGAATGCTTTTGCCATGCAACATTATTTCACTGTGAATAGACTTTCTGTTCCCTTCCATTCTCTAGTGGTACTTATTTTTTATTCTCTCCTGAAGTTCTTCTTTTTTAGCCATTATTCAGGTAAATGGAATAGGAAGAAGAACATCATTTGGAGTTTCACTAGAAATTGTGGAAATAGCTTTACATTTGTTAATTCAGTTTATCCTCAAAAATATAAAATTAACCCCAGTGGAAAGTGGAACATTAACATTGTTATTTTCATTTTGTATTTGAGGAAAGTGAATTTCAGAAATATAAATAATATGTCTATGACCTCATGCCCCATTCTCTCTTATGAAACTCCCTCCCTGCTCCTATTTTATCTTTTCATCCCCTTTTTATAGCTTTTAGAGCAGCACTGGCTAAGAGTGGCTATAACTGATACATTATGATTTCTTCTGGCATGAATAGAGAAAATCCTATCTTCTATGAAACAAAATTCCCTATAGAAGGAAAAATATTTTTCTGTTTGAAATTTTATTCATTAGTTGCTTCTTGTATGTGGCCTGACTTGTATCAAACCCACAACCTCAATGTATTGAGAGGATGCCTAACCAGCTGAGCTACCAGCCAGGGCAATGAATATTTTCTTAGGTGAGTACTTTAATTAGCTACTTTGGATGAAAGATAAGGCCTCCAAGAAATTTCTTAAATAATACAAGATAGTCAATGAGCTCATTTGAAAAATAAAGTATGGCTACTTTCTTGACTTTCTTTACGTAATGAGGTACACAGGAAATCAAACTAAATTGTTTCCAATATTAGAGGATAGTAGAAGCTGTGATGAGAAAGAGGGAGGACAGGTGAGATGGCTGACATCCACAGAGGGCATTTGGAAGAATAGCAGTCAATGTGATGGGGAACATAAAAATACATTTGGGAGGGGCGGGGCTAGCAATCTGAATCTGTGCCAGTAACCTGCCTTCTAATGCACATTCTTCCTAGCTGATAATTAACTCACTGCCCCTTCCTTAATTATCTGGTCTTGCAAGACCTATTTACCTAAATACTCCCACTTTACAGAGGCCATAAACCATGAACCATACACAACCCTCAGAGGGGATTATCAGCGCTGGTGCCAGGCCAGGCCTTTAGGTGTGGCTTCACATCCCCCATACCAACACCCAGGGCTTTTTGCAAAGCCTGCAAAAGGTCCAGAAGTCTGATCCATATTTGGGGGACAAAGAAACCAAAGGGTATAAAGGGAGAGCTTTCTCCATATTCGGGGCTCAGGATTTGGAAATAGGCTCCCCTGAGTCACTATACTAGTACATGTGAAACATCTGAAAATAAATGGGTTTATCCTGAACTCTAAGTATTTTTCAGTCGCCTGATAAATTATGTAAAAAATGCTTAAATGGAGATTTGTTTTAATTTTATTCTGTGCATCATATTGTTGACATCCCCTACCCATCTCCCTATGAAATTCTCAAAAACATCTAATGTTCTTGCTAACATATTGAAAAAATGGATTTTTTTTTTTTTTTTTGGCATATGATAAAGTACTGAATGTGTCCCAAAGCTTTCTAAAGGAAGTCCTCCAAAATCTGTCCAAAACTCAAGAGGTATTCTTTGGACTCTATCATGTATGTTTTATCTGCCGCTTTTCTCAGCAGTAAATGAAGGAGTAAACATGTTCTAAGAGAAAATCTAGCCATGTTGAGAGACATAAAAGCATAATTTTTGTCTTTTGGTGAACTGTGCTACCTGGCAAATATGTATGGATTCAGAGACTATTTTCAAGGAAGCCAGACACAGAACTTCTAGACAGTCGCATGCCTTTAAGTACCCAATGGCATCTCTCCTCTGAGATATTTCATATGAGTGACTCAGTTAAGATGAGATTTGGTCTCCTGTAAGACCCAGTAGCTCTAATTCATTAAACTAGAGGCCCAGTGCATGAATTCAACGCTTCTGCGTTGAGCGTCTGCCCCTTGGTGGTCAGTTCACATCATAGCAACTGGTCTAACCTGTTGTTCGGTCAACTGGTCATAATAGTCACTTAGGCTTTTATATGTATAACTAGAGGCCCGATGTGTGAAAATTGTGCAAGAGTAGGCCTTCCTTCCCCCTGCTGCTGGCACTGGCTTCCCTCTGGCACCTGAGACCCTGACTTCCCTTGCAGCCCTGGCTTCGTCCGAAAGGTCATCCGGAAGGATGTCCGGTCTAATTAGCATATTACACTTTTATTATTACAGAATTTCACAGATGAATCTGAAATTAAGAGCTTTTCAAAATATTTCCTTCCCTCTTCACAAATACCAAGGAGAATCAGAATCTGAATTACTTGTCAGATGAGCAACAGTGACACTCTGGGACAGCTAATTGTTCAGTCTTCAAATCATCAAGGTTTAATTCAAAACAATATGTATTTATCAAATACCTAATTTGTGCCAGAAAAATTGATTAAAGCTATGGAATACAGACATATAGGGGTGATTTTCTTTTTCTTACTGTGATATACTTGTTCTACATACTAGTATATCACTGTTTCAGCTCATGAGGTTTTTTTTTTTACTAGTTTGTTTACCTATGGTTCTGACTTCCTTATTCTTAGTTATCTTGAGTTATAATTACTTACATGTACTTTGCTAGATCAGATTTCCCCCCTTGTCCTGATCACTGATATATTATTCTTTTTATTCCTAGTTGTTTACACAGACTCAAATCTATCTTTATCCTACTGTCCTGACCAATGTATATCCTCCATGTTACTGGTGCTAGCTCTTTACTGGGCCTTAATATAATGCTGCTGTCCTGATTCATTAGTCAATATTTACCATCAGGCTCTTCCCATTAGTTCTTCCAGAAGTACACTTCCTTCTGAGAATTCCCTCACCCTCCCCGTGATCACAGTCCAGCAGACAGGTAAGCAGAGCAGTTTGCATTCCTATTGAAACACATGCAAATCCTTTTGGCCAGTGTTCTTGATGGGATGCAAAAGAAAATATTAGCTTGGAAAAGTCAATAACAATGTCTAAAAATGAGCCTCGATTTTTATTTCTTCATTTAAGGTAGTGAGGGTAAATTGAACACAAATGTGTTCCTGTTGTCCAGTTCATTTTATGTCCAGTTTACTTTAGGGCAACTTAAGAAATAATTCTTCACCATAAGGCACATGTTCAACTTTGAAATCATCAGTTTAGTAAGGGTGAGCTGTTTTCTGCAAGTTAATTCAGATTCAATTTGAATGGTTAAAGGTACAATGTAACTCAAATTGCCATCTTCCTGGTTCACAGTTAATTATGGGAAATTGGAGTCTAGATGATAGGAGAGCACTTTCCCTAAAGTTAATTTAAATTAACAGATTCAATTTCATGTGTTATGAGCTACCTGAATTTCCCAATAGAGACTGTCACATTTAAACAGAAATCCCACCCAGAAGTTATTCCCTTCAGTGGCACACAATTTTGGTAAAATGATCTCATAGAAACATGTCAACATGGGTGCAGTAGGATATAATCAGCATGATTTTCACGACACATGTCTTTGTTAGGAGTGCAGAGAGAAAAAAAAGTATTACTGAAAGTTTCAGAGGTATCATAATTCAAGCAGACTTATTTCAAATGAGAAAAATTTGCTAGTATTACTAATGAACAAAATTAAATAATTCTATTACTAGACAAGACTAAAACCAAAAGTCCATTGTGTAATAAAGAATATAAAAAAATTCCTGAAATATGTATAAGTAGTACTTAAAATATAACTTCTGAAGAGATTCCTCTACCTCACTTTATAACTGATACCATTGTAATTAGCTAGTCCTAGCTAATAAAGAGGGAATATGCTAATTGTCCCTCATGCCATCGCAAAGATGGTGGCACCCACAGCCAATAAGGAGGGAATATGCTAATTGACTGCCATGCCCTCAAAGGTGGCAGTGTCCACAGCCACAAGATGGTGGCACTCAGTCTCATCAGCTCTGCTGGGGCAGCAGCTGTGCACCTGCCTCCAGAGTCCCCCAGTTCCCTCACCCCCCAGCCACCCAGGGCCAGCCCAAGCCACAGGAAAGCCTCAGATGGCAGCTGCCCAGGGCCGCCCAAGGCTCAGGTAACGAAGGCCAGCCAAGGCTTGCACTGCTGGCAGTGGCAGCAGCACAGGTGTGATGAGGCATTGCCTTCCCCTGATCACCGGGTCGCCTCTCACCCTGATGGCTCCCAGAGTGTGAGAGGGGGCAGGCCGGGCTGAGGGATCCCCCCTCCAGTGCATGAATTTTCATTCATCAGGCCTCTAGTTATTAATAATAGAAAAGGAGCCTGACTGGTGTGGCTCAATGCTTGAGTGTCAATCTGTGAGTGTCAACCAGGAAGTCACCTGTTTGATTCTCTGTCAGGGCACATGCCCGGCTTGTGGGCTTGATCCCTGTTTGGGGGCATGCAGAAGGCAGCCAATCAATGATTCTCTCTCATCATTGATGTTTCTTTCTCTCTCCCTCCCTCTCCCTTCCTCTCTGAAATCAATAAAAGTATATATTAAAAAATAGTAATAGAAAAGGGGCAAGGGGGGAAGCCAGATATTATGGCCATGTCATTTAGCCAACTTCACCAGGAAGCTGCAATTTCACACTCCCCAGGGAACTACCAGCATCCCCTGCAGGTCACTGAGGAAAGGAGTCCAGCAAAGAGGAAATGGACACATGTGCTGTGAAGTTGGGGTGACTAGGGAAAGTGCCTATCAGTCAAACATAGGAACAGAGATCATTGGCCAGAATGAGCAGGGCCACTGCAAGGCCATGCAAATTTGGGAATACATAACCCCATAAAAATGGAGCTTGCTCTCTTGGCACTCTTGGCTCATGGCTCTTTTGGCTTTTTTGGCTTCCTTATATTTGCCCATGTACTAGTATCTTCCATAGCCAGGTGGCTCTGCATATACCACATGCAATGGACTGAAGGATTGGAGCAAACTAAGTTAGCCTAATGCTGGAATGAACACTGATCCATATGCAGCAAAAATTCTGAACACTGGCTTTGATTTTAGAACTGTAAAAGACAAAATTAGACCTATTCCTTGGAGGAAAGGAGAGAGAGGGGACCTTGGAAACTCAGGGATTTAATTTTGCACAAAGAAAAATCACGAATTCTCCTGTGAAAGTCTCAGAAAATTATTTTTCTTGGGGTAACACAAGAGGCCCACTCCTAAGAGCAACAAGTGAGGACAAGGACTTTTCCCCACTGTTAACACAACTATTATATGGCTTAAACATAGTAATATATTTTTTTTTAAAATTGCAATTGGTTAATTATAGATCTGAAGATATTTGATTCCCTTGTAATGACTGAGATGAGATTTAGGTGACAGTAATTAAGAAGAAAGAATCTATATAATAAAAACCCAGTGGTCGTAATGCTGTAACGACCAAAGACCAGTAACCAGGAGTGCGTTGATGGGTCCCAGGGTGCTGGCGGGACTTAACGCTGGGTCCCATGGCATGCCGGGTCTGGGTCTCATGTGATTTCATGCACTGGGTCTCTAGTCTTTTACATACAATTTAAACTGTGAAGATTGTATATGCGGTAAGACAGATGCAGCCAATCACAAATATAATTATAGTTCTCTATATATTTATTGTAATATGAACTGTTTTGTTTTTAAGATAAATCTGATTACAAATTAATCTGAAAGATAAGATCAAGCATTGTGTGTTAATTTCACATACGCTTTCAAGTCAAATTCTAAAGTGATAGTCATTGACATATTTGAAACAACAAATAATATGTAATGTCTGTACTTAATCTTACCAATAATCAAGAATTTATTTTCCAAAGCCATTTCCTTCAGTATAAACATATTCATGTAGAATATCCTTTTTATTCAGGCTCTTCCTTATCTTTATACATCTCATCAGTCTTACTTTGTAATAGTTCAATAGAAAATCAATAAATTAGGCAGGCTGTTTACTGCTGAATACTTTCTGATCTATACTGTCTAATAACTAATCTCCCTACCACCAGACAACTATTTTATCACTTTAACTGGCAACATGCTTTGTACTACTCTCAGACACCTGGGTGAACAAGCCAACAGAACCAACACTCACTGCAACTTTCACAAGTGGTTTCTATCTATGAATATCCTACAGAATCTTTTAGCATCTATGTATAATGCATGGGTAGAAGACCATTTATAGTAGTTGGTTTCCAAAGAAGACCTTTCAGAGAATTTTTCTTTGCAGTATTCCTACCCTACTGTGCTTTTTTCTTATTGTATCTGGGTTGCCTCTTCAATTCTGAACCTAGAAATTAGATTGTTGGGATGTTTAAGGATTTCCAAAGCCAAGTCAGAAGATCCCTTGAGATTTCCAACCAGATCCCCTTCCAACTCTTTTTCTTGGGATGATCTCTCTTGAAAACCAGCTTCCTTGTTGTGAGCAGCAGCCCAAGCCACATAGAGAATCCAAGCGCAGGAGCTCTGTTTAATACTCCTATAAATTCCCAGGTGGCACTCACTGTTTGCTGGGATAAGCTGCCGCCAGCCATGGGACTGAGCTATCTTGCAAATGCAGCTCAGCCAAGCATCAGGCTGTAACCACATGAGAGACTGATTCCACATGAAAATTGCCCACTTGAGCCCAGTCAAGCCACAGATCTATAAGAGATAAAAAATAATTTGTCCTATTAAATCAGTAAAGTATCAATTAAGGTGATTTGTTGACAAATAAACAGGACAGACATTATGTAAGAAAAATAACTTTTTAAAATATTTATATTGTTTAAATTAACCAAATATTTAACAAAGTAGTAAACTAAACATATACATACATTTAGCTACTAATACTGAAAGGTAATCATTTTACTCAAAAAAAAAGTATTCAGCTAATTTTAACAATTGTGTCAATTATTTTTGCCAGTTTCTTGTTGACAAGACAATGAAATCAACAGATTTCTAATAATGGAAAATCAGGCATGAGGAATATACATTAAATATATCTGGACAGTTGTCCTTTGGTATTCATTAGGAATTGGCTCCAGGATGCTGAAGTTCTTTATATAAAATGGCTTTGTATTCGCATGTAATCTAGATATACCCTCCCATATACTTTCAATATTTTCAGATAACTCATAATATTTAATGCAGTTTAAATGCTATGTAAGTAGTTATTATACTCCATTGCATAGGGAGTAATAGCAAGAAAAAAGAGTCTGTAACTGTTCAGTATAGAGGCAACCATGGTAAACCTAAGTACAAAGTATATATCAGGAACAATGTAACATTGAAAAATATTTTTGATCGGTGTTTGCTTGAACCCCTGTCTGCAGAACCATCAGATACAGAGGCCCAATTATATGTAACTACGTCAAAATTGTGCAGAAGTCAGAAAAATTAATTTAAATTGACAACCATATTTAAATTAAATAACTGGTTTATTTATGTCATTAACCTACTTGAGTTATTTCTCATTAATCTTAGGTGAAATAAGTATAGTTAAATGTTATTTAAACAATCTGCTTAAATATATGTTCTCACTATGGCTCAAATGTTATTCCCCCAGGATCTTGTATAATGACACTATTTAAAGTTTGAGGGAACACACACATATACACCATCTACACAGTTTCTATTCTGTTTATTTCTTTCATAGTACTTATCATTTTTAGAATTATTTTATTTCTACTTTTTGTTATAACACTTTGGAATGTAAGGAAGGGTTTGGTGTCTCTTCTTCTCCCTAAAATAAATATCCCATCATATTCCTCATAACTTGAATGCTGCTTGGGAAAGTTTAGGTCCTCAAAAATCCTTGTTAATAAATTAATGAACTTAATTTTCATATGCTTTACATTTGGGCCTCTATTTTGCAGCAAGATAAAACCAAACAAAACTCAACTCTTGCAGTAAATAAATGCTTCCCCCGCACCTTGGCTCTGCTAATTTTTAAATTTATACCCTCAGCATATTCCTCTCTTTAATATTACCCAACAAGTTTAATTTCTTTATGGTAAGGAAGACTAAAGAATCATGAGACATGGGTCTTGGTTGGAGTTTTCTGACATAAGTCTGTGATCAAACAAAGTGTCAGAAGTTTGCTTTACCTAGTGTTTTCATCATTAGAATATGCAAAATTATCCCTGTCTTTGTTGCCCCCAGTGTTGTTCTGAATACCTAAAAAAGTTAATATCAGATACTTTGAAAAGTTAAAAGTGTTATAGAAAAATAAAGTAAAATTATTGCTAACTTTTAATATTTCCTTATGTCAAACTTAAATCAGTTTTATTACCATTCTTTTCAATGATTGTGGTCCTTTCAAATAATTTATGTAGCCTAATCAATTTTTCACATGTGGTGACAGCTATGTTTTTCAAAAAGAAATAGCTCCATTTTCCAAAGCATTGGCATCTTAAATTTACACTCTCAAACACACATGTACATATATATATAATACATATGTAAATAATAATTTACTTAAAACAAACATGTCAGAAAGTCCGACTGACAAGCTATTTTCACTTAGGTAAATTAATTAATTTATTTGTATTTTCAAGTCCTACAAAGTGTTTGCTATGCATTGTTTTAGTTGTATGAAATAGACCCCCAAACAAAACAGTCTGATTTTAAAAATCTCTCTAGGCAATGAAATATGCACATTACTTTCATTTTTATCAGCAAATAATTTAGATGCTGTTATAAGACTCAATTCTGAGAAAGGTTCTATTCAACCATTCATGCATTCACTTATCAGACTTGTATTATCATGCTAGGTGTTTGAGAAACAGATGAATAGGACACTGCCTGAAATTGTAAGATTCTCACATTCTACAGGGCATGGGATGGTGGAGCAGAGAGAACAACACAATATTGTAATGAATTGATTTTTTCCCCCAGACTATTCCAGATAGTATTGGAACAAACAACTATGTTAACCAATAGGAAAGATGGCCTGATCCTGTGATAGATTGCTAAGATGTGATTAATAATCCTGTTATTACTGATATTTGGCAGGGAGAGACATGTCTGACTGCCAAGGCAAGGGAGGATGCTGCACCTTCGAGACACCGTCAATGACTTTTTGGAAATAGGAGTAAATTCTATTTTTTTTTTCCTTCCAGGTTTGAAATGCCTTGTGGGCCTTCAGAAGCAGGGTGAATTGTTATTTAAAATCAAATTGGAAAATGTTCTCCAAAGGGGAGCAAAACCTACAAGGGGTATTGATATTGAGGGCCATGGTTTAATAATGCCTTCTTGAGGTTTAGACTTGGATTCTTATAAGTAGTTTAACTTAAAACGACAAAAAAAAATGACAAAGGCTTAACATAACTCAGAATTATCAGCCAAGAAACAGTAATGTGTTAGGCAGTAGGAAATGTTGTCAGGTACATGGATTTTATAGATTGCTTGTTTTCACTTGACATTGGAAAGTTAGGAGTAAAATCCTTGTGGTTGCATCTTTCTAATTCCCATGAGGGAATTTCTGAAAGTCTATAAATAATTAGGAAATCAGAAGCATTAAAACCCTACAGAGCATTTAGTGCAAACAGTGCAGACATATGTTCTTTGAATACTTTGAAAGTTCATCAATCACATGGGGTTGTCATGTGCAACCTGAAAAGAATAACTCCTGAGGTCTAAGAAACACTGGTTCTCAGAAACATTTAGCTCTTACTTTTCATAGTGGAGAAATGTTGAATAGTGGGGAATCCTGTCGCTCCTCACTGTCCTGATAAATATAGCTCAGATGGATGTAGCCCTAACAAAAAATACCTCATCAACACATATAAGACCCCTTTCAAAATGTTTCCTTCAAGAAATAGCCACTTGCCTTTTTTAAAAAAGCTCCAATTAAAAATGTAAACTATTTGCTCTTCTGATCAGCCTGAATGTGTCATGAGTTTATTAGATTGACAAAGTAAAGTCGATGTGTATGTGAAAATTCTTTGTAAATCATTAGGCTCTAAACATTTTTGTTATATTAGTGGTCATCTACCATTTAAGCTTCAGAGAGAATGAGGCACAAAGAAGTTTTGATGTGGTAGCTAAAAGGATGATGCCATTAAAATAAGCTACTCTGTGGAGGCTGATCAGGAACACCAGCTGAAAACTTAGTGGAAAGATGTGAAGGACAAAGCCCTAAAAGGAAAGCTAGGACAATGGAAAAAGATTGGGAGAGTAACTAATAGGTGTTCCATACATGTCTGTTTCCCTTCGCCATACTTTATAATTTTGATTTAAGTCAGGAACAAGCAAGATCAACATGTTTTATATACTTGTACTCGAAAGAGTTCATGAAAATGAGTGAAAAAAACCTTTGAAAAATGAATATTGCTTAATAATACTGGTAATGTGGTGTAACCCCAGAAGGCAATGTCCTTGGAGTCGACATTATATACTCAGGTTCATCTTATCTTTCTGCGTTCTACATATTCATAGCCCTTTTGGTACATCCTCACCACTGACAGCTCAACTCATTATAGCAATCCAAGGCAGACAGAAAACATAGTGCGAACATATATCTCAGGTCCCGCTCTGTCAGTGAAGGACAAAGTAATAACGTAGGGAAATGTCTTCGCACTCAAGTTGGGTGATATTCTGTCCTACGTGTCCGATTCTGTGTTAGGCTACATATCAATGTACAGCATTCTGTAAATTTGAATCCAAAATTAAAATAACGTTTTATAACCCATAAGGTTGAATAGAAATGAAAGATCAAATGGAAGGTTTCAAAAGGCAAGAAAGATTATTATTTTAAAAAGGAATTTAAAATCAGTATTTTGGAGTGGCAAAATACAGAGAATAGGAATCTGTCACAGTAAGATATAATTAATAAGAATAGCTTATAGAACGTAATAGTCAATTCAATTAATAGTTTCTTCATGACTCCTAATTTATGTATTAAGCATAGGTATTATGCAAGGGGCAATAAACTCACAATGTTGTCAAATATTCAAATAGAAAAGATTGTGTTTCCTGGGAGGAAAACAGACAAATAAGCAGAGAAGTAGCATAATAGACACCACATGTGTCAGAGAGAGATACACTTACATTTGGCCAAGCCATACTGTAAGTGCCATGGCCAGGATTCCAATAGAGAGGGACCACATATTTTTAGGAATGAAAGCAAGAAACTGGGGTTTAGCTCTGCAGTAGTGAAAGTTCCTAATCAAGGATGTGGCTTCTTTAGAAAGGCGGAGGTATTGAAGCTCAGGGCCTGGGTCTTTCACTGAGCTAACTTAGACCTGGTCATGTTTACTGATTGAAGTGGAGAGGAGAGGAGCCTTCAAATTAGGATTGATCTATCCTCGGTACTTCTTGTGAGCACACTTTTAGGTGGGCAAATGGACACTCACAGAGGTTATGTACCTTGCCCCAGATAATAAAACATTGACATGTTAATAGAAGTAAGACAGGCCCATAATTTTATGTTTTATTCTCATCTTTGTAGAGTGAATTGGGAAGCTTTCTTCTGAAATTATTCGAGTAAGATATAAGTTTTCTGTTTCTTGTAGGTTTTGTAAAATTTGTATGAGGAAATAATTAGGAGGTTGTTTTTCTCTTAGTTTTTGTATTTTATTTCTGTTAGGGTATGGTAGGGATAGTCAAGAATTATTGATTAACAATTGAATCTCTATCACTGTCACTGATTTGTTTGGGTTTTCTATTTCTTCTTGAGTTACTTTTCAAAAGTAATATTTTTCTAGAGGAATTTTTATTCCAATTATGTTTTAATGTGTATTATTATAAAATTATTCTTATAACTTAAAAATAATCTCTACTTATCTGTTTCGGTGCATTTTTCTTTTCTTATGTATTTTACTTTTTTCAGTGTTTAAAAATTTTTATTATTGAAAGTATTACATATGTTTCCTTTTTCCCCCCATTGATCCCATCTAGCCTGCCCCTGCCCTCCACCGCAGGCCTTCACCACACCACTATCTGTGTCTATGGGTACTTTTATCTTCTTATATTACATTACTTCCCATTTTGTGCCTTTTTGTATATCTATTATACATATTTTTCAGTCTTGTCTTCATTATGCTTTATTTAAATCTTAAACATATTTATAATTGCAGTTTATAGCAGGTTTAAAGTTCCTTTATGCTCATTCCATCATCTTTGTGTTTTGGGGGCGTGTTTCTATTGGCTAATTATCTACTAGTTTTGGGTCACATTTGTTGATGCTTCACATGCCTCATAATTTTTTAGTGGATTTCTGACATAATGAATGATGCATAATTGAGTGTATGGGATTTGTTTTATTTCTTTAAAACATGTTGAATTCTATTTTGACAGGCCTTATACTTTCAAAGCTTGGTTTTAAACTTTTTCAGTATAAGACTGAAGTGCTAGGGCTAGTCTAGTCTTCCTCCTTAAGTGTGACTCTTACACAATCTACCGATTGCCCTGAATGTCCAATGAGATTTCGACAGTCTGGTTGCTTGGAATTTGGATGTCTCTCAGCCTCTTGTGAAGTCTGAAAATTATTCACTTAGAGCATCCTGTATTTGTTATTTGCCTAGCTTCATAGAGTTTCAACTTTCAACTTTATATGTACAGATGAGTATGAAGTCAAAGATTCTTGGCTCTGTTTCTAAAGGATCAGATTTAGCATGTCCAAGGCAGAATATTTATAAACTAGGTTACAAGAAAAAAAAAAAAAAGTCACGATGGGAGCTATACCAAAGGCTCGATTATCCTGTGAAATATATCCTACCTAATAAAATGGTAATATGTAAATTACCACCACTCCGCTACGTCCACGATTGGGCCAGCGGGAGGCGCAGGGGGTGGGACTCGGAGTGGCCGGGGTAGCCGATTGGGCCAGCGGATGCTGAGCTCGCGTTGCCAGCGGCAGCGCGAGCTCAGCATCTGCGCCATGGCTGTGCTGTGGAACAGAAGGGGCCTCTGGGGCAGCGAGCTCATGTCCTGCCGCGGACCATCAAAAGCGGGGGAGCTGGGTGCCTGTCTGCTCCGGCACTAGGCCTTTCGGAAGCCTCTGCCGAGCCAGAGGCTTCTGAAAGGCCTGGTGCACCAGCGGACAGGCACCCACCTCCCCGGTGATCGAAAGTGAAAGCGTGTAGGGGACCCTACACATGCATGATTCAATCATGCACTGGGCCTCTAGTAAATAAATAATGTATAAAGCTCTAGAGCATTGCTCATTTCACAAAACCAATAAATACAAAAGAAAATAACTCATTTTTATCATTTTTTAGCACAAACTCTTTTTTTTTAAAACTTATTTTTATTGTTAAAAGTGTTTCAGATGTCTTTCTTCCATTGACTCCCTCTTCATTTGTTTAGACATACACACCTAAAATGCACAATACTAAGCATTCTGCTCTTTGGATAAATTAATACAAGTGTTTCATCAAAAAAGGAATGAAAAAACAAGCAAACAGTTATAAGCTCATTGCTCATCTTGTAACGCTGGTTATCCTCCAGTTTCTCAAGACCTGTAGACCACAGCATGTACATCAGCCAAGGTCACCCTCAGGAAATTGATTCTAACTCTGATGATACAGTAGTTTTTCTCTGAGAGACGCAATAAGAAAGGTTGGGGCAAGATTCTTAGAGACTAACAATAGCAGAAAGCTATTACCACTGCTGGGCTGAAGGCCAATGGGGAGGGGGGAGCTGCCTCAGAATCTGCATCCTGGAGGACACAATCACTGCTATAAACTTGACATTAAGTCAGGGAAGGTCCAAGGGCAAGTGTATCCAACCTCTTTCATTCTCCATCTTCTGAAAACTTTCTCATACCTCACATTTGGCAAATCCAACTTGAAATCTGATCAGAGATGGGGAGAAGGAGAGAGGATCAAGGACAGGGTAGAAAGCAGGGAGGGAAAGGGTGGAGAATGGGTTTGAGAGTGATGAGTGTGCGAAGCAAATGGAGAATACACAACACACTGAAGGGAAAAAATACAGGGCCAGCACTTGCTTCTTCAGATGAGTGTTTTCTTCTGTGTAAATTTTTGTTGCATTGTCTTTCTTACCTTTTTTTTTATTCTAAAATGTACATTGCAATTTTTTGAGGAAAGGGTAATGAAATAATGAACTCTAGAAATGTATTTAGCTTCTTTCAAAAATGTGCACTTAAAAGAAATCAATAGGTGTAACATAACATTTACAACTCACTATACTCCCTCTGCAAAACATCAGGGAGCCTAAAAAATGAAATATACCTGGTGAAAAGTGCCTTGAATAGAACCTAATAAATCTTAGGCTAGCAGACAGTTCAAACAGGAAGACCTGCTGGGCTCTGATGCAGGAGAATCTAATCCACTGGATAAATCGTTCCAAGAAGACTCATCCTTGTGAAAATATATTATCCTTATGACAATACCAAGGCCATCGTCCAAGACAGTTATTGGCTATGCAAATGCCAGTAACAGAAGTGAAATATACCAGAAGACTGAAGGCGAAGAAAGTAATAGGTGATCACATAAAACATACAGAGAAATGGAAATGCTCTTGATTCTGCCAGTCTTATCTCTTACACGTGGCATTCCTGTAACCTGCCTTGGCTGGCACCACTGAACACAATCCTCAGATACATTTAAAAAATAACTCCAGTCCTGGCTGGTATGGCTTAGTTGATTGGAGCATTGACCCATGCACCAGAAGATTGTGGGTTCAATTCCCCGTCAGGGCAAATGCTTAAGTTGCAGGTCCAATCCCTATCGGGGTGTGGGTAGCATCTGATAGATCCTTGTTGGGGCAGGTGTAAGAGGCAACAGATCAATGTATCTTTCACATCGACTTTTCTCTGTCTCTTTCTCCCTTCCTCCCTGTCTAAAAAGTCAAAGAAATCTGTAATCTTCAGGAAAAAAAATAATATAAAAGATAACTTCAGAACTTCCTTTATATAAGTTAATAAATAAATGTATCCTGAGATAAATCAACTTTGAGGCTAAAAGAGGTCTTAAAAGGAATGAAAATGTCCAAATAAACAAACAAACAGACCCACATTAAAAATATTTTAAAAGATTATTGTAAGCACTGACATAATGTACCATTCTATTGGCACACCACAATTCAGTAAATAATGCTCCTATTTTTAAAATATGCTTTTAAACTCCCTTGTTCTTAGGAGCAATGCTACGATGAATACTAGAAGGGGTATGGGATCTATAGGGATACCTATGATGATTTAGGGCCGATTTTGTTAAGTGGACATATTAAGTAAATACTGTTAAACATTTCAGGGTCCGATGATACATTCAGTTGAATTGCTTTCCTAATAATTTTCACTAACCCCAAAGGCTGAACATCTGTGAACTACATCTCTAAATGTCCTTGGTTTTTGCTCAATTCTGCTGAAGAGAGATAGTAATGGGAGCTTTGGAGAAAAGCCATAACTTTCCTGAGACACTGTGGAGAGTGAGACATGAAATTCTGCTCTTGTTCTGAGGTGGGTAGCTTCTTGAGCATCACCCACAGCCATGATGCAGGCAGCTGATATATTTATCATTGCTTTTAGGAGATCTGGATCTCCACTTGACAATTACCCAGGCTTTACTCAGCCTTCCCAGGATTGCAAAACCCTCCAGTTATCTGCTTTAAACTCTTCACTACATTAGGTAATTCATGCAGCTTTCTTTTTCATGACTGATTTTTATGGATACAATTAGCACCTTAAAATTCTCTCAAATATTAAAAAGTATCATAGTTTTCCTCTTCCTCTCAGAACTGTCTTCTCCTTATTTCTGAGCCTGGCCATACTTTTTTATAATTCTACTCCAAGTCTTCATGTTATTTCCTCACTAGTTCTTCCTCTTCCACTTACTCCTGGAAAGAGAACACTTCCAATGATAATCTGTTCAAGTCCTTTTGCTTCTTAATATATGGGCACTCCTCTACTTATTTTATGCAATCTCAGAACATTATTTCTCAGAAACATATCCAAAATTTGTATGTCTAGACCAGTGGTCGGCAAACTCATTAGTCAACAGAGCGGCAAACCGCGGCTCGTGAGCTGCATATGGCTCGCGAGCCGCAGTTTGCTGACCACTGGTCTAGACTCATCTCCTTTCTAAATTTTGGACCACCACTGATACCTGGTCTTAGATATCATTATAAGTTTATATCAGGGGCCTTTAATTGAAAAAAATAATATGTTGGTTTTTTTAAAAATGCATTTAAAAAGAGAGAGGAAGGGAGAGGGAGATTGAAAA
The DNA here is from genome assembly GCA_025583905.1 of Ia io. Classification (NCBI taxonomy): domain Eukaryota; kingdom Metazoa; phylum Chordata; class Mammalia; order Chiroptera; family Vespertilionidae; genus Ia; species Ia io. Next base: position 16,306,698 of record JAJQQW010000008.1, on the reverse strand, counting down.
AATTGGTGAGAGAAATATCAACATAGATCAGCTGCCTCCTGAATGCCCTTTACTGGGGACTGAGCCTGCAACCCAGGTGCCCTGACCCAGAATCAAACTGGGGACCTCTTAATGCATGGGTCAATGCTCAACCACTGGTCAGGCAAGGTTCTTTAATTGTTGATGTATTCACAAGATTTCCTGACTCCTCCTGGGCTGGCTGTGTTAATTAATGATACCAATAGGCTCTAAGTTATTCAGGTTTTATCTTGTTTATACCTTGACTTTCTCTAATACACTTCATTTTACCTTTTCTATGCATCTTGCGTCTATTTTCTTATGTTACTGTTTTGTTCATTTCCTTCTTATCTTTGATCCTAACCAGTTTTTCTGCTTCAGATCATCCCTTTCTACACATTGTTCTAATAGTCCTTCTGCCTAAACTCACTTCTTGTAGACCTACCAAGCTCAAAGTTTTCTGAAATTTTGTATGCATACAAAACAAAATAAAATATGCTCTGCCTGGATTTAATGTCTTATTACATTAAGGAAAATGTAATAAGACATTAAATTTCTATCTGATCCTTCAACAGCAGCAGACTATTTAGCTTTCTCCAAATATTTATTATTCTGTTCCTTATAAATCTGTGAAATCTAGTCTGAAATGCACACTTCCTTCTTTTGTTTAGAGTGACAAACACATATTTATAAGTCACTTTTAAAAGCTGGTTTCTACATAAAAATCCTTCTTAGACCTCCTAGGAACAGTTCATCTCTCCTTTTGGCTAGAGTTCCAAGATTTTTGTTCCTTTGGAGAATCCTATTCGTTTTGCCTAAACCTATGCATTTACTTGCCTATCTCTCTTACCGGATTTTGAGATTCAAAAACTTAAAGCTGATTAATCTTTGCTTCTTCCTTCAGCACCCCAGAGTGTCAGGCACATTGCAGGCAAATTCCATGCATGCACGCTTGGCTTCCGTGAATTCCATGAAACTGGAATCAGTGAACACTCTGAACACTTTCAGAGACAGTGGCAGAGACACACTAGACGTCTCCCCACAGAACAACCTGTCAGCAGCCATCCCTGCCTGAAGCACACTTTCTGGAGCACACCTGGATGACAGCAGTCCAAAGTGAAGCAGATAAAAGAAACCAAAGGGCTTCCTAAGGGGCAGGAGCAGCAGGCAGAGGGCAAATACGTGTCCCCTGGGCGTACTTGCTGCCCTTGGGCTGCTCTTCTGGTATCTGAGAGGGGACTACAGGTGTAGAACTACGAGCACTCATGTGCAGTAACTAGGTAGTCCCTTCTTTATCTCAGGGGCTGTGTTCCAAGACCCTCCACAGATGCCTGAAAACATGGATAATATTGAATCCTATATATACTATGATTTTTCCTATACATACAGACCTATGATAAAATTTAATTTATAAATTAGGCACAGTAAGAGATTAAACATCAGTTACTGATAATAAAATACAACAATTTTGCAAGATATTGTAATGAAATTGTGATCTGTCTCTCAGCAAACTAGCATACATTTTTTTTCCCCTTCTTTAGATTTTCATAGATAGATTTATTACCATAGATTTTAGCAACCTCAGCATATGATTTGTTTTTCCTCAAAGAAAGCACTTTAGCCCCGGTCAGTATGCCTCGGTTGGTTGGTCATCCTCCCAGGCACTGAAAGTTTGCTGGTTCAATTCCCCAATCAGGGCACATGCCCCAGTTGTAGGCTCCATAGCTGATCAATGAGTCACTCTCACATCAATGTTTCTCTCTCTCTCTCCCTTCTTCTTTCTCTAAAAAAATCAGTTAAAAAATCTAAAAAATAAAAAAAGAAAGCACTTTATGACTCTGTGTTGGCATATCTGAATTGCCAGCATCACTGCTCTTGTGCTTTGGGCTATCCTATCTAATAAAGAGGGAATATGGAAATTGACCGTCACTCCATGACAAATATGGTGTCAACCACAGGCAATAGGGGGGAATATGCAAATTGAGGGTCACTCTGCGACAAAGATGGTGGCAGCCAGGCCAGGATGCTTGTGTCGTCGCCACAGCGACAACACAGGCGTTCCGCCGTGCCCTGCCCGCAGAGGGCCTGTGGGCAGCGCGCAGGCATGGAGGTGCTGAGTGGCCAGGGTGGGGCAGGACGCCTGGGTTTGTCGCCAAGGTGATGATGGCAGGTGTCCGGCCTTGCCCCGGCCGCTCCAGGCCAGTGATCAGCCCTGGGCTGGTGGGCAGCATGCTCTGGGCTGGTGGACAGCACGCGCAGGCTTGGAGTGGCCGGTGAGCAGCACATGTGGAGACCCTCTGGGCAGGGGAGGTGGGCCGGTGGAGGGCGGCCTGTACACCCCACATGGCAGCATTGGCAGCTGTGAGCGTGCCAAGTGGAGCCTGTGGGCTGAACTGAAGTAGCGCCTGCAGGCCATCAGCGCCGAGGAGTGGCTGCACAAGTCCTGCCTCCTGGCCCAGAAGGTGTGTTATCGCAGGGACAGCCACCGTGGCGGGCCAGATTGACATCCTCCTGGCTGCACCACAGGGGTTTGCAGATCTGTGCAGCTGCAGGCCTCTGGTGTGTGCATCCTCTCCTCCCCCACTGGTGTGCAAATGTCTCCCAGCGAGCTGTCACCCATGCGTGCCTGCAACAGTCCCGGACCATAGCGCACGCAAGTCCTCCACCGCACTTCCATCAACCCCAGCAAGCCTACATCCCTCACAGGATGTGCGCACATCCCCTCTGGCATGCTCACGTCCTTTGGAGAGTGTCTGGGTGTTCTGGGTGCTGAGGCTGGGCGCCTGTGAGATGACAATGACAGGACGGAGCAGTGATGCCCTGTTCCCGTGGAGGCCAGTGCAGTGATGAGATCACCTCCATGGGGCTAATGCAGGTGCTGAGGTGGGAGCAGGTGCAGACAGACACACCTGGTGGGCACAGGCAGCCTTCGGTCAGCTTTCAAGATCGGGAACCGAGAGGAGGCAAGGAGTTTCGTCCTCTCAGTGAAATGATGGGATAGTCAGGGTGACTGCAGAGGAGGAATGTGTACTTTGGGTGCTGGCACCCATGAGCGAAGGCTGCCCTGACTGAGCCTCACTAGCTTGGGGCCTAGTGCACTCCTGCCGGGCAGCGGGTGCCAGGATGTGCTTTGCTGAGTTAATGAGAGAAAACATTGATTCTCCCATTGCCCGCGAAGGTGGAAAGTGGAGTGGGGAGACATGTGGGGAGTGAGCGAGGTTCTCTGTCTGGGGGTTCCAAATCTGCCATTGGTTCCTTTCACTGCTGACTGGAGATATAAGGGTGTCCCTCCATCCCTCCAAAATGTATACACACATTAAATACCTACTAATTACAATGGGTTTATGAAAAGAAAAAAACAATAATGGAGCTGTCATCTGTTAAAAGTGTGGGCACAAACTGGTAGTCAGACATTCCCCGAGGGATCCTAGATTGGAGAGGGTGCAGTCTGGACTGAGGGGCCCCTCAACCCCCCGTGCACGAATTTCTTGCACTGGGCCTCTAGTCCTATATAATAAAAGGGTAATATGCAATTTGATCCAAACAGAGGAATGACAGGGAATGACCAGTTGCTATGACGCACACTGACCACCAGGGGGAAGACACTCAATACAGGAGCTTCCCCCCTGGTGGTCAGTGTGCTTTCACGGGGGAGTGCTGCTCAGCCAGAAGCCGACTCATGGCTGGCCAGTACAGCAGCAGTGGCGGGAGCCTCTCACACCTCCATAGCAGCACTAAGGATATCCAACTAATGGCTTAGGCCCGCTCCCCTAAGCCATAAGTTGGACATCCCCGAGGGCTCCCGGGCTGCCAGAGGGATGTCTGAGTGCCAGCTTAAGCCTGATCCCCCAGGGAGTGGACCTAAGCTGGCAGGGGGACATCCTCCAAGGACTCCTGGGTAGTCAGACATCCCCCAAGGGGTCCCAGACTGTGAGAGGGTGCAGGCCAGGCTGAGGGACCTCCCTCCTCCAAGTGCACGAATTTTCATGCACCGGGCCTCTAGTTATTAACTAAAATAAGGGTGACTTTGAACACTAGCTCTGTGATATTTATGATGTCAGTCAATCTGATAAGCCAGTCAGCTACCAAGTGACTAAGCGGTGGGGACAAAAGGATGGTTCACTTCCTGGGCTGGACAGCAGATTTCATCAAGCTACTCAGAATGGCACAAAATTAAAACTTACAATAGTTGTTTATTTCTGAAATTTTCCATTTAATACCTTTGGAAAGGTATGACAGACCAGGCTAACTGAAATCAAGAAAAGCAAAACCACCAATAAAGGGGATACTTGGCTGCAACCTGCTCTCAGACCTGGCTGCTCTGTGTTTCTGTTTTGTCTTGGTTTTGGTTTTATGCCTCCATTCACTTTAGGTTCTTTGAAAGAGATACAACAGATAAATGCAATCAGCAAAATCCAAAATGATGACTGCCTCAAGCCTTGGAAACTGCCTTACATGGACTTGAGTTTTGGATTTTAAAATTTAAATTGGGTAGCCAATGGTTAAGGATAAAAAATAGCACACTGTACACATAGAGATAATTGCAGTTAGCACACCAATTTCACACCCCTGGCTTCATGTAATTTTCACAACGCCCTTGGGAGGCTAGGAGCATATTTTATATTTTTATAGTGTGCTGTTTAGTTGCAAAGGTTGTGGGTTTTAGAGTCAAACAACCATAGATTTAAAGTTCATCGTTACCTCACACTAGTGTGTATCTCTGGGAATATTACTATACATCTGTAGTAGTTAATTTTATGTGTCAAGCTGACTGGATCCATAGATACCCAGATATCTGGTAAAACATGTCTCCTGGGTGTATCTGTGAGGATGGTTTCAGAGGAAATTAGAATTTAATCAGTGGGTGAGATAAAGTAGGTGGTCCTCCCTGGTGATCCACTAAAGCCTGCAGAGAACAAAAAGGGGGAAGGAGGAGGAACTTTTCCCTTCTGCCTCATTGCTTGAGCTGAGGCTTCTCCTCTCAGGCTGAGGTTTATATCTTTGTCTTCCCCAGATCCCAGGCTTTAGGACTTGGACTAACTTACAGCTCTGGCTTTCCTGAATCTCCAACTTGTGGACAGCAGATCCTGAGACCTCTCAGCCTCCATCATCACACAGTCAGCTCCTCATCATAAATCCCCTTTTATAATCTATTAATTTTGTTTCTCTGAAGACCCCTGACTAACACAACATTCTCCATCTCTTTCTCTCTATTTCATTCTCTAGAAAATGGAGATGAAGAACATGAATAGGGATGTTGTGAGAATTAAGTGACTAAAGACATTTTATGAGTAAATGTGGATACTTCCAGATAGTAAAGATGCTGGGGATTATGGAAGAAAAATTATTTTGGGGTGAGAGCTATGTTAAACCATAACTCTGACCATGGAAACATGGTTATATCACAGACCATTCTGAATTACCCTTTCTTTATTTACAAAATCGGGCCTGTTCCTTAACTATCATGGCTTGTATGAAGATTAAACGATATAACACATTTGAAAGTCTGCTCTCTGGTAGGAAGTGTTTCCTACCAGAGAGTAATAATAGATTCCTTCATCTTTTAATAAGTCTCCTTTTATTTTTCATCTGTAAAATGGAGATAATACCTTGCTTGTCAGTCTCATGAATTTATTTTTGAGGTCAAAGTAGATGACCAATATGCTTTAATAACATTTTTAAGTGTTTAGTTTACATCAAGCTTTAATACTTATTTGATCAGGTTTTCTACTCTCTGTCAAACCATTCATTAGAAAATCTTCTTGACTCTCTTTACAAAATTTTCCAAAGTTTTGAACACTTTACCTTCCCCTATTCTGCTCAAATGCCTGCCATCTTTGCCCTGGGTGACTATTCCTACAGGTACCTCCCACAGGCCCTTCTTATCTCTACAGTGAGGGTGAGCCTCATACATTATTGTCCATGTCATGTCATACCTTTGTTTAAACCCTTAAAAGATTCTGTGTTTCACCCAGAGAAAGAAAGAGGCTTGAAATGCAATACTTTAAGTGATCTGTCCCCCTCACAATCAGTTACGTCATTACCTTTCTGGTTTTATTAATTACAGTTGTCCCTTTGCTGATTCCCTTTCATTTATGTCTGCCTCGTTGCTATTCTTTGAATGTGTCAGCTGGACTTCTGCTTTAGACCATTTATAATGGCTACTCCCACTACCTGGGTGTGACTTTTCTCAGATATTAACAGAGTTAACCCCTCAGCTCCTTCAGGTTTTCACTCAAAGGTCACCACTTCAACTACACTATTTGGAATGACAACCCTCTTCATCCTGCTTTCAAGTCTGCTCCACATTTTTGTCCACTATACTTATCAACTTATAATATACTAGAGGCCCAGTGCATGATTGAATCATGCACGTGTAGGGTCCCCTGCACGCTTTCCCTTTCGATCACGGAGAGCTGGGTGCCTGTATACTGGTGCACCAGGCGCTGGAGGCTTCTGAAAGGCATCCAGCTCCCAAGCTTTTGCTTTCGATCGCTGGTGCACCAGGCCTTCCAGAAGCCTCAGGCATGGCGGAGGCTTCTGAAAGGCCTGGTGCCTGAGTGGACAGGCACCCAGCTCCCATGCTTTCCTTTCCATCGCTGGTGCACCAGGCCTTCCAGAAGCCTCTGGCATGGCGGAGGCTTCTGAAAGGCCTACTGCCTGAGCAGACAGGCACCCAGCTCCCACGCTTTCCTTTCGATCGCTGGTGCACCAGGCCTTTCAGAAGCCTCAGGCGTGGCGGAGGCTTCTGAAAGGCCTGCTGCCTGAGCAGACAGGCACTCAGCTCCCCCGCTTTTGATGGTCCTCTGGGCGGGATGTCAGCTCGCTGCCCCAGAGGCCCCTTCTGTGCCGCAGCACAGCCATGGCGCAGACGCTGAGCTTGTGCCGCTCCTGGCGATGCAGCTCAGCGTCCCGCCAGCCCAATCAGCTACCCCGGCCACCCAGAGTCCCACCCTCCCATGCCTCCTGGCCAATCATGGGCATAGCGAAGGTATGGTCAATTTGCATATTTATCTATTATTAGGTAAGATTATACCATTCATTTATTTGGAATGTCTGTTTCATGCTCTGTCTCATCCCATGGGAATATAAGTTCCATTAAAGATCTAAATTTTGTTTAATAATGAATTCCTAGCTTGCTATCAATAAATATTTGTTGAATTAAAATGAATTGAAACAGAGGTTCCATTTTCTTTTAATTCAATTTTCAGATTATTGTCAAAGGCTCAGTATCTCTAATGGCATCATGCACACACAGAATCATGATCAGACCATTATCACTTATATTTGCTACATTAATTCTTGGTCCTTAGAGAAGCAGCCTATGCCCTGTAACTATAGCTGCTGTCCACAATTCCATTAGCATCTCTTGAGAGAAATAGAAACATAGAACTGACTTTTTAGAGCTTTTTTTTTTTTCCTGATAAAAAAATGCATTGCTCTATGGCTGAGTGCACTTAATTTTCTTATATATTAGCAGCCAATGCCTGCATCCCATATGAAGGTAAAAACCATATGCCAGGTAGTTATATATCCCTGGAGAATGGTCCCCAAAATTGCAAGCTAGTCTGCATTAAGGATGCTAAGTTATCAAATGCCACTGACAGAAATGTATTGAATATTTTTAAAGGAAAGTAGACATATGAATCCTCCATATGAAAATAGTCTCATATATTGCAGTTTTTAATAACTAAAACTCAAGCACATCTTCAGCTATACTTTATCATTTGTATTAATGATGATTGTGAAACACTGACTTGAAAAGCATGCAGTTTTGCCATATCAGGATATAGAGCATCCCCTGAGGTGTTCAGCGTGAAAAATAATGTAAAATAAATGGCTGTGGTGGAGAAAATTAGGAGGTTCCCTTTTAGCCATGAAGTTCTTAGGTGTGGATTATAGGTTGAAAATGTCAAAATAGGCTGATTATGAGACTCTGAACTACTTAGGATACAAAGAACAAGACAGAAGCTTACACTGGAAGGCATTAATTGTGGGGATGTGATGGGATGGAAGCAGCAGAAGGTATTCTGACAGCTTCTTCTTCATTTTTCATTTTTCTTCATTTTTATTCCCATCTCACAGTGATACTTGCATTTAGGGTCGCATCTTCCCTGTTTGTCTTCCCCTCTCCCCTTTGTTCTGGTCCTATTGTATGTATATTTGTGTGAGTGTGAGTTTGTGCTTAGGTGAACACGTGTGTGTATGGATGGAAATGGTGAGAAAGACCAAGGTTGAAAACAGGAAGAAATAGGAAGTATTGACTGATTTATGAAGCCATGACAACATTTTTAATTAATATATCTTGATTTCTTTCTCTATTTTTCTTTTTTCCCGTTTTCTTCTCTTTCTACTTTCTCAGGACCAATCTGATTTTTCTTCATAATAGTAGAGAAAGTGAACACCATTAATATAACAGCATGTCATTTCGTCCTCTCCCAAGAAGAAATAATTTCGGTGAATAATTTTCAGATACCATTGGAGAAATATCTTGCTTCAATTACTTATATCGTCTTGGACCAACATTATTTCAGAAGAAAGATCAAGTCAGACATGATAGAAAAAATAAATTACCTTTTTATTTACTGTTTATATCAGGTAAAACTATCCTTAGGCCATTATTTATTTATTACTATTTTTTTAATTGATTTCAGAGAGGAAGGGAGATAGAATTATCAATGATGAGAGAATCATTAATCAATGACTTCCCAGTTCATAGGTTGATGCTCAGCCACTGAGCCATGCCGTCTGGGTCTTAGGCCACTTTTTAGAAGTAACCACAGGTATTAGGGAAAATTGTTATTCTCAGGGCAGCCACAGGTCATTCAGTTGATAGAGGAAGGAGAGGGTTAAAAGTTTTCCTTGTGCATATGGGTCACTGTTCACATTTTTTTTTTTTTTTTTGAGGCCGAAGCTCAGAGAGTCGGGGATTGCCTCACTGAAGGCAGCAGTGCCACAGAACTGTCAGTATAACATGCATAGGTCTCTATATGAAGATGAGCGGAAGACATAAGTCAGCTTCACATGGGACTTGTCTTACCATCGGCAAAAGACCTTAATCATATTTGTAGATGTATTGTCTTAATTATCTGAAATGAGACTTTGTTTCATTTTACTCATTTTTCTTCAAATGTTTGGATAGAAAAAAATGGAAAATGGTAACACATGAGACAAGAACAGAGAACAAATACAAACATGCCCTTACTCAGAAAAGATTTTGATTAGACATTTTGATTAAAGATGTAATAAACAGATGGTGGAATCCATATATTGGAGAATTCTCAACAGTTCAAGTGACTGTAGGGCACGTATTTATGAAGTAATATAGCAAAGCATCGCTAAATGTCATCTTTCCTAAAAAGAAAGAACAGCATTCTTATTGTCATGGCAATTTCAAGAGGGTGGACATACAGAAAATAAAACTAGGTTGCGTATTAGAAAGCTGAGATGAGGTTCCCAAATCTCCATGAGAAAATACAATTTCTAAGAATGAGATTAGAGGGATGGTGAAAAGACATGTTATACATCAACCACAGCCAGATATTTTTCAACTCCTCTCAATAAGAAAATTAAACCATGTGGATTTGAAAATTAAGGTGATGGCTCAAATACTATGCAGCATTGACACATCCACATTTCAAAACATAATTAAGGGACTGTCAACATATGATGCAAAATGCAAAACATGATGCATTACTCTGAACGTTCCACTCTGAAGGTTTGCAAAATCTTTTCAGAATTCAGAACAACATTTTAAAATGAGATGGAGCTTTGCTTACAAACATATACAAAACAATATTTATAAATATCTGATGGGGGATTATGCCTTTTGATGTCCCACACATCACTACAAATTGTTGCCTCACCCAGAGGATTTGTTTTAATGAGAAAGAGTAATTTAGTTCTGGAATTTATTTACAAATTTTGATAAGAAAGCCAATAATAAACTTTTAAAAAGGATTTAGTATTTTAGTGCACATTTTTTTCTGTATGTGTGAAATAACATTACTACCAGTTCTTTAAGCCACCCAATACTTTGCAAAGTAATGACTTTCTTTAAGAACATCTTTGAGGATTTAATTATTAGAAGTCAAAACTCACTTATCCCATTTGTTTATCTCTTTCAGATTATAAATGTGTGTGTGTGTGTATATGAATACTACATATATAATTATTTTCTTCACATAGTTCTAGTACATTTATACACTATGTAATTTAAATATTAGCTCATAGAAACCATGCCAATAAGTACAAGATTAAAATCATGGATTTGATTGTAGTTTAGAACAACAAAATTAATTTTTTCCATAGTCATTTAAACTTAAATTGCCACCTCTTCCCTAATTATTGAGCATACTAGAGGCCCGGTGCATGAAAATTCATGCACTGGAAGGGGGGTCCCTCAGCCTGGCCTGCCCCCTCTCACAGTCTGGGAGCCCTCAGGGGAGGGAGGTAACCCGTCGATCAGGGTAAGGTAATGCCCCCATCACACCTTTGCTGCTGCCACTGCCGGCAGCGCAAGCCTCAGCCAGCCCTGGTTACCTGAGCCTCAGATGGCCCTGGGCATCTGGGGCAGCCACCATCTGAGGCTTGCCTGTGCCTCAGGCTGGCCCTGGGCAGCTGGGGGGCTGAGGGTACTGGGGGACTCTGGAAGTGGGTGAGCCTAGTCTTGCCGCACCTGCCGCCCCAGCAGGGCTGAGGAAACTGAGCGCCACCATCTTGTGGCTGTGGGCCCCGCCATCTTTGAGGGTGTGACAGTCAATTAGCATATTCCCTCCTCATTGACTGTAGGTGCTGCCATCTTTGAGGGCGGGGCAGTCAATCAGCATATTCCCTCCTTATTGGCTGTGGGCACCACAATCTTTGTGATGGTGTGAGGGTCTATTAGCATATTCCCTCTTTATTAGATAGGATGCTATATCCTAGGTAGTCAGTATTATTTACATGCATTGATATTAAACTTTATCCCATTTTCTTCATCAAGTATAATTTAATCTAAATTTTAAGCAAACTACCTGCTCAGCCTCTTCTAATAGCGGGCAGAACAAGAAATCTAAATCAAGCCATTTTTACTACAAAGCCTACAGTTGTACTTTGGACTACACTGTGTCTGAAAACTGTTGGTCATGGGTAAGATTGTACCAAATTTAGAATTAAACAAGAAATTATTTTTATATTTCTTCAATCCTATATAATAAAGAGCTAATTTGCTAGTTAGACTGAACAGCAGAAGGACCATCCCGAAGACCTTCTGGAGGAAGCCGGGACTGCGAGGGCTGAGCCCCTTGCACAGATTCCGTGCATCAGGCCTCTTGTTAGTAAAATAAAATTCAGAACCCATGTGTTAGATAAAGATTGTGGTTCAAGGTAGTAGACTGAGAAAATAAGGCCTTCTTTGCTTCCTAAGGCACCATTTAAGTAACCCAAATGTATATAAAAAACTGAAAGCATAAGAGAGGGAGTTATCCTCAGATACAAGAATACAATTTATGGAAGATATTTCCTAAAGCCCATTTTTGTTGTTGTTGCTGTTGTTGTTTTTTGATTGCTGTATCTCAGAATGTAGAATGGCCCTGCAACATAGGAGATACTCATTAAAGAAAGATATTAAATAAAGGGGCCTCAAAAACTTGCAGAAGAGACTGAAGCAGATATATGTGCTGATTTGCTCTGTGGTATGTCAAGAGGCCCCAGGATGAGAATGGGGGATGAGAGAGGGCTAAAGGGAGACAGTTGAAAATAGGAAACACAGGTATCACCCACTTTTTGCAAGTTTTTTACATCACTTTTATGAAAGATCTTTGTTAGTACCTGTGTTCATTAACCTAAAGAAAACCATAGAGGATTTGTGCTTTTATAAAGGAAGGTGAAAAGAGGGTGAAGCATTTGTTTTGCATGAGTCATTAGAGAGTCATAGTGTACCTGGAACAGCGAGAGTGGTCCCGCAAAGCCCTTCCCCAGAACCACACTCAGTATCTCAGCGTAAAGCCTCCAGAACTTTGAACTGTATCTGTGAGCATCTGTGCTTTATCTTGATTTATTTTGTGCATCTGTTAGTAACATGTGTCTGAAGGTATCAGAAAAGCCTAAAAGAGCTTGTATAGATATTACACCTTAGCATAAAAATGAAGTGTTTTGATCATAGTGAATGAAATAAAAAGGTTGTGTGTTTTAAACTTGCCTACCTCCATCATTTGTACGATTTAAATGCAGAGAGAAGAAAATCTTGAAAGCTGCCAAAGTTACTATTGGTTCTTCTAGTAGCAAAGTGGTCTGTTTTAGTTCGCATTCAATACCATAAAATGCAAAGTCTATTGGTTGAATGGATTGGTGGGTGTACAAAGTGTGAAGTATATTTATCATGTCATTCCTGTTTTAACCATATGTTAGTATTATTTTAGGTTTTATGTGTTATTTGGTATGATTTTTAAGGGGGCTTTGAATGCATAAATATTTTCCCATATAAATTAATGGTGATTACTCACTTTATGCCAGTTTAGCTTATGAATGGTTTCATAGGAACATTCAACTTTCAGACAGCAGGAAAAACCTGTAGTTGAAAGTGCATATGTGGACTATGCAGGGATGGGGAATGTCCAGCCCACAGGCAATATAAGGCCCAAGAAGTCATTTGGTCTGGCCCTGCCAAGGCACTAGGGGTAGTTAATAAATGTTTGACTAGACGTAGCAGGTTAATTTTTAAGTTGATAATTTTGTATGGTTCACAAATCTACATGAAGAAAAGAGTAACATGCTAATTGACCGTACCTTCGTGACGCCCACCAGCCAATCAGGAGGGAGTATGCAAATTAACCCAACAAAGGTGGAAGGTTAATTTGCATACACAGGCACTGAGTGGCCGAGGGTGGGGTGGGATGCTTGCGTCGTCACCATGGTGATGACACAGGCGTTCCGCACCACCCCAGCCGCTCCGGGCCTCTGGGCAACGTAGGAAGGTGGAAAGGCGGCTCCGGGCTAGAGCAAAAAGGCGGTTCTGGCCAGAGCGAAGGCAGTGCTGGCAGCCAGGGGAAGGAAGGCCCATTCTTGCATGAATCTTTGTGCATCAGGCCTCTAGTGATGTTATAAAATATCCAAATGGCCCTGGGAAGATAAAAGGTGCCTCACCCCTAAGAGCAATCCTCTCCATCTTCACCATCTTCATCATCCCAGACACATTTTGCCTAGGGATGATTTCAAGTAATTGTCCAAATGTTTTTGGAGAAATCTAGGACTGTAAGAATTGGAAGTGATGTTCCAGAATTTGAAGTGTTGAGGTCTCTAGTCTAAACAGATGAGAAAGATGAAGGACGGGGCTGGGGGAGGGGGGATTAAAGAAAATAAGAGAAAATGTGAGACACAGATGATGATATTTGACTACAGGAGTTTTACAAAGAGAAAAAGAAGTGCAGGTGAGACAGTAATGAAAATGATATTTCTAGGACATTCCCAGAGATAATGATGGCACAAATGATATATTGAAAGCACCCATTATAAGTCAGATAAATGGGGAAATATTCAAGAATCTTTAGAATACAAGGAAAGAACGAAGAAATTATTTTAAAAGTTACTAGATGAAAAAATAATTTCATACAAAGGGATAAAAGTCAGAAGCTTGAATTTTGTTTGGTTTTTAACAGGGAGCAAGAGTGAGTGCTGGAAAAAGAATAGGGAAACACCCTCCAAGTTTTGAGGACGAATCATTTTTAATCTAGATTCCATAATAAAGCTAGAAAAGCAGTTCCGGGTGATGACAAAACCATATTTTCCAGACATGAAGAGACACAGTTTTAGATTTAATGAATATTTTTTTGAGTAACTACTATGTGTGAAGGATTCATGTAGGCACTGAAGATGGAGTAGTGACTAAGCCAGGCAAGGTCCCAGCTTAATGAATTGCACCTTCTAGAGGCGGCGACAAAGGAACAGAAACAAACAAAAATATTAATGGATTAAAGAGAAAACAACCCCTCAAGTTTTGTATTGATGAAAATATCAATGCCAAAAGCTTTGCCTGGAATCATGGCTAATCTTAGATTAACATCCTGGTTCTATTTTTAACTATTTAACATCAGAGAAGTCAAAAAGTCTGTCAGGTTTACAAAATGCATGGAAATACTTTCTCTCTCTACCTTTTCTTCTTTGCTGCTTTTTCATGTTCAATTTCTCTGAATCTGTGAGAACTAAAGTACTGTAAAGTCTTTCTTCCATTAGTCTCTCATTTTGTAGCCCATTACACAGCTGCTTTAGACTTTTTGCTACCATTCTCTTTGGAACAAATCCTGGGGTAACAATTGACTTTATAACTAAACCATTTTTGTGTTACCATTTCTCTCCCTGAATTTAACCATGCTATGCTAACTATGAGTTTTTCTTTAATTCATTATTTCATCTTTAACATAATTTAAGATCTATTATTTTTTTTCTAAAGATTAATTTCTTTTTCTAACTACTCATAGCAATTCTTTCCCATCTCAGAGTCCCTTTGCTATTTTGGGCAATGCTTGCCTTTCTGCTCCCTGCTGGGATTCATAATTGTTACTTGGCAGATGAACCCTAGCATGCCTAATCATTGCTTCCAACTTTCCACAATCCAATTAGCAAACAACAGTAGTGCAGGGGGTGCATCTCAAGCAAACCTCAGAGCCGCCCTCCATGAGTTTTCAAATTTACAGTGACTCACTATAATTATAGTTTTTCATAATTAAAATACAGTTGTGTCTATGGATGGTTTAATCATGATATTATATTATCCTTTTACCTTTGAACATATTAAGGAGCACTTACCTAACTCAGCAAATATTTGCCAGAGATGAGTTGATGGAATTTTTAATATTACAAGCAAAGACACGTTTGATTCAAGGAAGATGGAAATAACAGAGGGCTAGTAGTTACCAAAAACCTTTGCAAATAGCACCCTAACAGAAAGTTACTTACCAAATGAGGCATGTAATAAAAGAAGGTTATCAGATTTATTTTTCTCTTCCCTACATCACACTGCTTCTGATGTGTTAGAAGTTCTACTTTAAACATAACAATCTGACGTATCTTTCTCAGATTATCCTGAGGGTTTTATAGGTAGGGCTGAGTTTTGGGGGCAGTTTAATTTCTCTGTGTCAAGGTCTACTCTTCAAGCTTTTTATGTTATACTAGAGGCCCGATGCATGAAAATTCATGCAAGAGTAGGCCTTCCTTCCCTGGCTGTAGGAACCAGCTTCCCTCCAGCAACCGGGACCCAGGTTTCCCCCCTCTGGCCACCTGCAGGCACCCAGGACCCAGGCCGGCTTCCCTCAGGCCACCCGTGGGCAGCTGGGACCAGAGCCAGCTTCCCTCGAGCTGCCTGCAGGCACCCGGGACCTGGACTGGCTTCCCTCCGGCCCCAGCTCCGTCAGGAAGGACGTCCAGAATGACGTCAGAAGATGTCCGGTCTAATTAGCATATTCCCCTTTTATTATTATAGATCTGACAGGGATACAATGTGGCATATTGTGAAGTCCTAGGCAGGGAGGTGGGGAAACCCAGGTGGGCATCTTCACTGTGCCCTTGACAGTGGGGCATATAACCACTGGACAAATGACTGGTATAAGTCAGCTGGAGGTCCCCTATGTATGGGTTCTATTGTCTGCCTTGTCATTATGGGGATTGAAGCAAATGTGAGTAAAGTTTGTTGACACTATCATGTAGTCAATAATTGTCATTTTATTATTGGAGGCTTGTTGTTAGAGAACAGATGTTTTAAGAAAAGAAAGGAGGACATTTATTAAGGTTTTGGATCATTGCTCTTTTACTTGACAGTAAAAAGATGCTTAAAGAGTTAAATAATTGAAGAACTGTGGATTACTATATCTAGGAAACACATCCGGGGTTTCACTGTGTCCCATAAAAACTTGCTATTCTTCACTTGGGACTAACCTTGTTAAATTTTCCTAAAGAGGGAAGTCTCTATTTGTAATTACCGATATTGATATGGGTTAATGTGTATTCAGTGCAATCCCAATCAAAATCTCAGCAGGTAATTTTTTTGATATTGGTGAACTGATTCTAAAGTTTTCATAATGAGGCAAGAAACCCAGAACAGTCCACACAATATTGAAGTGAAGATGAAAGTTGAAAGACTGGCATTATCTGATTCAAGACTTGCTATAAAGCTCTAACAATTAAGCCAATATGGTTTGCAAAAGAATAAATAGTTCAGTGGAAAAGAATAGAGAACCCAGAAATAGACCAGCCCAAATATAGTCAAGAGATCGTTGAGAAAAGAGCAAAGGCAATATAATAGAGCAAAAAATAGTCACTTCAGCTAATAGTGCTGGAAAAACTGGATAGCCACATGCAAAATAATGACTCTGGATTTATTACCCTTTCCAAAAATGTTATACCCTTTCCAAAAATTAACTCAAAATACATCACAGACCTAAATGTAAAACACAAAACTAGAAAACTCCTAGAATATAACATAAGAGAAATTCTACATGGCCTTGAGTATGGCAATGACTTTTTTAGATAGACTACCAAATGCATGATGGATGGAAGAAAAAATGGATAAGCTAGACTTCATTAAAATTAAAAAATGTTTACTCTTTGAAGGACAATATCAAGGAGGTGAGATGAGCCACAGGTTGGGCAAAAATATTTGCAAAAGACACACTTAATAAGGACTGTTACTCAAAATATACAATCACTTTTCAAACCCAAATATAAAACAACCCAATTAAAAATGGAGCAAAGATTTTAATAGACACTTCATCAAAGAAGATATGCAAAAAAATAACATATACAAATATTCTCTGCATCATATGTTCTCAGGGAAATGAAAATTAAGACAATAATGAAATACCACTACAGACCTATTCTCATGGCCAAAATTTGGAAAATTGATAATAACAAGTGCTGATGAGGATGTGGAGCAATAAGAACTCTTCAGTGCTGGTGGGAATGCAAAATGTTATAGCACTTTAGAAGACAGTTTGGCACTTTCTACCAAAAGTAAACATTTCCTTACCACACAATACAGCATTTTTTCTCATTGACATTTACCCAATGAAGTAGAAGACTTATATCTATGCAAAAACCTGCATGCAGATGTTTATAGTAACTTTATTCATAACTACCAAAACTTGGAAGCAGCCAAGATGCCCTCCAGTAAGTGAATAGATAAATAAATCATGGTACATCCAAACAATGAAATATTATTCATCACTAATAAATCAGTTGTCAAGAAATAAGTTATCAAGCCATGGAAACACTGGGAGGAACCCTAAGTGAATTTTGCTAATAAGTGAAAGAGGCCAATCTGAAAAGGCTGCACACTGTATGATTCCCACATGAAATTTAATTTGGTGTCCAAATATATGGTAATGCATGCATGTTTTTGACATGCTATACCTGATTTTATGGGTTGCATATACCAACTATGAGTTTATTTGTGCTAAATTGTGAATTACTTCCCAGGTAAATGAAGGCAATATTGACACTGTGTCAGGATGAATAATTATGGAGCAAAGTACAAAATTAGTTAAATTCTATACTTGCTTAGAGATATGCCATCTCTAAATAGATATTTTAAATAAGTAAATGAATATATTATTTTAATTTATTGAGTTTATATGCACTAGTTTGTGTGTGAGGACATGATTGGACTGACATAGTGATAAGCTGACTGGCATTTGTGTGTATATACTAAGCTCAAGACACTGGAATAAACACTTGACATGGATTAACTCATTCAGTCTCATGATAACCTATGAGTTAGGTTAAATTATCATCTTCATTTACAGATGAAATCGTTGGAGCTTTATGTCACTCCTATCCTTTATAATACTTTATCATATTATCTGATTAATTTTCTCCCTTTACTGTGATAAAAGTGCCTTGAAAATAGGTCCCACGTTCATTTTTACTAATCATTGTGTTTCTGGCACATATTACAGAGCCACAGACAGTGTATATGTTCAAGACATATTTTTAAAATTATTTATTCATTTCATAATTTGCTAAGAATTTTAGTTTGATATCATTGTTGATGGCTTAATATTACTGCTTAATATATAGTCACCTTCTCCCAAAACCTTGAATAAAGGGTTGGTAATTGTGGAGGCTATGTTAACTTTTTATGGCCACAAGCTAGCATTTATTGACTTGAACAAGTTATTAATTAAAAGACTTCCAGCTTACATTTATAACCTTTGATGGTTTCCACTTTTATTTTCTCATATTATGATATATTTCATATACTATATCTCTGGTATTAACTATGTGAAAAAATTTTAGTGACAGAGGACCTGGATGATGTTACATTGACTCTTAGAATAAATGTATACCATGCTTTCTTGAGGTGAGCTGGGCAATCACAAGGGCTGGGGAGAAACAAATGTTCACCCTGGTTATACTGACTCTAGCCACCATTCTCAGAGGTACTTCGGATTGTGAAGTACACTGATCATAAGGCAAGTGTCCTCAGGATTCTTCCAGAGTGAAACTCAGGCAATGTTGATATTTAGGACATATTTCATCAAGCCCAATTAATTGTGCCTACCATGCCTACCTCCCACTGTGAACAAATTGGTCCCTGTAATTCAGAAGTAACTTTAAGCACCATTAATGAGGTAATGTAATACTATGGAAAAAATGTAAAGTTAAATTAGAACCTGGGTTTCTGACTCAGCCTGGTGCTGAGAGCTTATTTAATGTTAGAAAAGAGTACACATATCTTCATCTATAAATATAAAAAGTCTTGCCTTAACTATCTCAGACTTTTTTTTGTTGAGCAATGAAATAATTCCAGAGCTTTGCGTTTTACATAAGCTATCAAGCATCATCCAAAGGTAAGACATTTTTCTTTTCTTTTCTTTTTTTAGTAATTATCCATCAGTTCAACAAACAGGTCTTAGCACAGAACAACTGAGGACAATTATAAGGAAAGAGAGAATCTGGGAATGGGTGGGGGTGAGGTGGTGGTGAGTGGGAGGGTGGCTGTGGATGAGGAAGAAAAAGGGAACAGAAAACACATAACCCTACCCTGTTTGGCTCAATGGATAGAGAATCAGCCTGCTGACCCAAGGGTCCTGGGTTCAATTCCAGTCAAGGAGGTCACGTACCTTGGTTGCAGGCTCCTGCCCTACCCAAGCCCTGGTCAGTGCTAATGCAACCAATCAATGTGTTTCTCACACATCGATATTTTGATATTTCTCTCTGTCTTTCCCTTTCTCTTCCACTCGGTCTAAAAATTAATGGAAAATTATCCTCGGTGAGGATTAAAAAAATAAAATAAAATAAAATACATAGATAGGACATCAGGAACTTTGATTTCATTTCTCTAAGAACTTGGACTTTACATTAACCCTTTATGAGAAAAGGGCCAGTATGTAGAAAAGAAATAAAAATCCGAGGGGATGTCTCTTTGACACCTTCTTAATATCTTCAATTAGCACTTCTGAATTCTTCACTGCAACATTTCAGGTGGCCAATATGTCCCTTTCATTATAATTAACTCCAAAGTTTTAAAAAGGCAGCATGTTTGGAAGGATAATTAAATACTTGGAAACTTTCTAAGGTTAGTTGCCAATTACAGAGGATGTCCTTAGAATAAAATGTTTTTTAAAATGCTGTCCATTTTTTATTTATAGAGCTGTTTGAATATAACCAAGGCAGGTCAGGATATGTTGACCTCTACTCAGGATATTCTCTGAGGATAGAAACAATGTCAGCCACCCCACAGAGGAGAAATGAATAGAAACAGTCACATACATTTCAAAGGAGAGAATGAGTTGTGGTTTTCCGCTCAGTTGATTGTTAGAACTCTTGCTGTGGCTAGTTGGAAGAAATAAACTTGCTATTGAATAAAAATCTAGTATGGTTTGCTAGAGATCCACATTCTAAATGCCTTAAATGCCTAGTCACTATGTTTAGAATTTTCATATATTAAAATAACTCATGCCAATCACTATTAACATTTTCTGGTTATTTTTTTTCTGGAAATGGTCTCTGAATATATAGACACTTGTAGATAGGAACAGGTAGTCCATACTCATTTTTACTTCTCTTTCCAATTATGAAAAAACCATCCCTATTAATCGCATTCCACAAATTCAGATTTTCATGAAATGTTGCTTTATTTGTTAACATTTCCACTTCTGTCTAATTTAGAACATCCATTCTGCCTGGTTGTAGAAACAAGATCTTTATAAACGTAGGAACTGTCCATTGTTTCCCCTGAAGTGGCATCTCAGGGATGTGGGAGGTGTTTGGCCTGAGATGTGGGGAGAGAGTAGGCGCTAATCTTTGTTCATTCTATGTGCACTACCATGCTGCATACCATCTGAGACATATCATCCCCACAGGACACTGCTCAGCTATCTCTCATTACTGTTTACCAGGCCTTTTTGAGTTTGGCTGTATGTATCTCCTGAGGCACAGAAAGCATTTTCTGATTTGCCATGCTACTTTATTGTGGCCATTGATCACTAATGCTAAGATACATTTTCTGTTCTACACTTGAACTCACTAGAAAGTATTCCATTGATTCATGGACCATGCTGTAGCTTGAAGAGGTTTGTCTCTGCTACATCTGTTCAGATATATCATGCAACCATTCTTTCTACTGCTCCTTAGCCACTCCAGGTGAGCATATGTGATGGTAGGATGGATAGGCTGAGATGTCAATGTTTTACTCACTTTCCCTGGGAATTGAGACTCAAGTCTTGTCTCAAGGTTAACCCCAGTTACCTTGCGGTTCTGTTATTCCATGAAGGATGGGTAGTGGATTAGAGTAAAAGAGTGAGAGTCTTTCTAACTCAAAATAATTTGCGTCTCTTTGTTGTTCTCATGGCTCTTGGTAAGGGAGCCATAAGTCTTGGCATTTTAATTGACTTCCTAGTTTCTTGTGTCCTCCCATCCCTGAACCATGGAAGCAGCCTATCTTACAACCTGCATCTCAGAAAGTTAGGGGACATAGGAAATTTGGCGGGGGGGGGGGGGGGGGGGCGGAAATGCTGCATGTATAAGATAACAAAAGAATATGTGTTCACAATTGTATGTTGGAGAGCTTTTCATAGATATACTATTTTTAAAGTAATAAACAGTATTGTATTATTTGTGCATACCATATTTTATGTATTTAATTATTTTTTATTGAAGGGAATTTAGTTTATTTCATTATTTTTGCTGATATCAAAGATACAAGAAAAGCTCTGTATAGTTATCTTTTCCACATATGTAAATATATCATTCTAGTTAAATCCCTAGATATGGAATTCCTGGGTCGATAGATAAATCCATTCTACATTTTAAGTTATTGCCAAAGTGTCCTCCAAAAAAGTTTCATTAATTTAAAATCCCATTAACAAAGGGTCACCTAATATTATTTTAATGCATATTTCATACTACTGAATTTATTAATGCTTTCTGAAGTTCACATCAAAATTTTGATTTCTTTTTGAAGGCATAGAATTTAATTTAGGGATAATTTGGACATATACTAGAAATAAATAATGGTAAGAGTGTTTGCATTTTGCAATGAATTTCCCTACATAGTCTCTTTTTCTGTGTTAGAAAATATGTAAAATTACTTTTCTAGATTAACAACCATAAAATCTATTAGGCTGGGAGCTACTCTATTGTTTCAGCATATAGACAGGGCCTGGATCAATGAATATCTGTTAAATAAATAAACGAATGAATAACTCATAAAATTAATAAACAAATTACTCCACTTTGATTTCCAGATAGTTATAAAAACTAAAAGCACTGATGATTTTACTTCTCTTTATAGTTATCTGTGTGGACATACCTGCCTAAGCAATGAGCTTTTCAGAGTTCTCTTTGTGGTCACCTTTATTAAATCAAATGAAGTTGAAAACTTCAGAATGCATTTGAGCAGGAGAGATGAAGAGTGTTGGCGAATGAGACCTAGCACAGAGTTAAAAGTTATTCATTAAACTCACCTCTCATTCTTGAATATGTTCTACTGATAACTCTAAATGGCAGAAAGTAGCTGCTGGTGTATTCCATTTTATTTTAGGAGAGTGAAAACTGTTAACAAAAACTGTTTATGTTTATTAAGTAGTTGGGTTTTAATGCCTGTAAAGAGACAAGGGAGAGTCCAACACCTAATTGAGCTAGAGTAGGTTATTAACACTGAGCATGTATCAAGCCAGGACACTCAAACTGCCTTCTGGTACAGAATATTTATCTTATTCAGGCTGGGGTTATACTTATCCTGAAATTGAAGTATGAACTACCCAAACCAAAAACTTGACCTATAAAAATAAATTTAAGTGGTCCTTGGCCAAGTATAAGCCTGGAGTGCTCATCAGAAACAGAAATAAAATCAGTTTAAATCCTCAATTACTGACACACAGATAAAGCCCCAGTGAGGATGAGCTGAGTCAAACTCACTTTCCAAGTGAGGAAGTGAAACAAGTCTGTGTGTGAGTCAGGAGCTCCAATAAGCAGTGAGAAGAACGTCAAACAATAGAACTGGAGCTGAGGGACTATAAAATAAGCATATTAC
Organism: Ia io; assembly: GCA_025583905.1. Classification (NCBI taxonomy): domain Eukaryota; kingdom Metazoa; phylum Chordata; class Mammalia; order Chiroptera; family Vespertilionidae; genus Ia; species Ia io. The sequence goes on along the minus strand of JAJQQW010000008.1, from coordinate 16,284,194 downwards.
AATGAGGGATGTATGAAAGGAAAGATTTTAAAACTTTAGCCAAGAGCAAAACATTTTCAAAATAAAACGGTAGAAATTTTAAAGAAGCAAATAGAATTTCTATAAACAAAACATTAATAGTTTCTAATGTTTAAAACAATTTTAAATGACTTTAAAATAATCTGAAGAAGAGATTAGTGTTCTCGAGGACCATACTGAGGAAATTCTACAGAATGAAGCATAGGAGATAAAGAGATAAAAACTATAAAAATAATTATGGTATCTGGATGATCAGGTTTCTTATCAATTCATAGTTAATTTATTATGAGTTACAAAAGAAAAATTCAGAAAGAAAGCAGGAGAGGTAAAATTGAAGTGATAATTCATGAGAAATTTCTAGATTTGATGAAGATAATCCTTAATCCCCAAGATTATAGTTAATTTCAAGAAGGATAAATATATGTGTAACACATACTTAGTGTATTTGTTATCTATTGCTATGTAACAAATTACCCCAGGTTATCCCAAATCTTAGTGGCTTGAAATAATAACACTTAGTTTCACATAGTTTTTGTAAACCTGAAATTGTGAGCGTGTTCTGGCTTAAGGTCTTTTAAAAGGTTGCAGTCAGGATGTCAACCAAAACCACAGACATCTGAATGAAGGCTTATGTGGAGCAGGATCCCCTTTGAATCTGGTTTGTTCACATGACTGCAAGTTCTGCTCCATCAGACCTCTTCCAGGCATGCCTGTGAACCCTCATGAGATGTGGGCTAACTTACTGTAGAACAATGATCCAATCAGAAGAAGAGAATGGGAGCTGCTTACTTTTTAATCATCTAATCTCAGAAGTCATATAGCATCATTTATATAATATTCCAGCAGATAGAATTCAGACAGAAAGTTTACTCCACATTCAAGGAAATGTCAAAAAACTTGCAGACATATTTTAAAATCACTGCAACTCACCAAAACAAACCAAAGACCACATACCAAGGTAAGATAATAAAATATAAGTGTACATACAAAATAATTGACAACCATCCTTGAAAGAGAGAATAACAGTTGGAAGGCAATTAAATAACATTTTCAAAGAGTTAAGGAAATGTAACTGCTAATATAAAGTTCTAAAACTAGTTAAACTATGATCCCAGAATGAGTAAATAATCCAAAAGTTTCAACAGAAAATAAGCTGAAATAGTTTACATCATAGGCCTTTTCTGAAAATAGTAAGGAAGTACTCGAGAAGAAGAAAATTAAATTTAGGAAAGGAACACACACACACACACACACACACACACACACACACATGCACACACACACACAATATATGGTTATATTTGGATACTTACAGGGTGTTCAAACTTAACTAATGGTAGTTGCTAACTGGTTATGTGTCAAACTAAAGGAAAATTAAATATAAAAATAAGAAAAGAAAAAAGGGAATGCTTGCCCTAGCCGAGTGGATAGAGCGTCGCCTGTGGACTGAAGGGTCCCAGGTTCAATTCCAGTCAAGGGCACATGCCCAGGTTGCGGGCTTGATCCCCAGTAGGGGGCATGCAGGAGCAGCCAATCAATGGTTCTCTTTCATCATTGATGTTTCTCTCTCTCTCTCCCTCTCCCTTCCTCTCTGAAATCAATAATAGTGGCCTGGTGCATGAAATTCATGCATGGGGGGGAGGGGTGTCCCTCAGTCCGACCTGCACCCTCTCCAATCTTGGACCCCTCAGGGGATAACAGGCAGTCGGACATCCCTCTCACAATCCAGAAGTGCTGGCTCCTAACTCCTCGCCTGCCTGCCTGATTGCCCCTTACTGCTTCTGCCTGCCAGCCTGATCGTCCCTAACTGCTTTCCTGCTGGCTTGATTGCCCCTAACCACCTCTGCCTCTGCCTTGGCCTTGCATCTGGGACCCAGGATTCCCTCCGTCAGTTGACCACAGGCACCCGGGATCCCAGTGTCCCTCCCTCTGGTCAGCCATAGCCACCCAGGACCCAGCCGGCTTCCCCCAGGCTGGCTGCAGCCGCAGGGGATGGTGGGCAGGTGGCTTCGCCTGCACTGTAGCTACAAGTGCTGGCGCCCGAGACTGCGGGGTGAGAGGCTTCTCTGTCTTCCCTGGGATGCAGTGTGGGCGACTTCTCTGGCTGGCTGTGGCCTGGGATCACAGGGCAGGTGGCTTCTTTGTCTCCTGGGCTGCAGTCAGCCTCAGGCACTGGCGCCCAACTTCTCCAACTCCCACAGGCTGGGAGCAGCTGGGGGGTGGTGCTGCCACCAACTTTGTCAGGTTAATTTGCATACTCACTCCTGATTGGCTGGTGGGCATAGTGAAGGTATGGTCACTTTGCATCTTTCTCTTTGATTATTGTAGATTTTATATATATATATATTTATATATATATTTATATATATCTTTTAATTGAATGCTTAAAGTTAAAGCCTTCTGAGATTTTGGCATTGTGTAGAGATGGCTAATGATTTTTATTTTGGGTAAACACAATGAAATAGTTCAAACAGAATATAGATATTGCAAATTGTTTAGAAAGAAAAGGGAATAACACCCTTATTTGCAAGAGAGGGTGTCATGAACAAAAGCATATGAAAATGCTATAGAAAACACAAAATAAGGAGGAAACAAATATTAACATATAATTATCACAATTGATAGAGGCTGACTGAATGTGTAAATTCAAAGAAAATCACCGAATAGACAGTTTCCATTTATAAATGTCACAACTAAATTCAATGAACAAAAAGTTAAGAAATAAAATGATTAAAGATAGATTATATATTAAGCAATAGACAACTGGATAAGTGGCCTGGCCAGCATGGCTCAGTGATTGAGCATTGACCTATGAACCAGCATATGCCTGGGTTGTGGGCTCAATCCCCAGTGTGGGGCATGCAGGAGGCAGCTGATCAATGATTCTCTCTCATCATTGATGCATGTGTGTCTCTCAGTCCCTCTCCCTTCCTCTCTGAAAGCAATAAAATATATATAAAAAGAAAATTGGTTAAGTGGTAGTAATTTCAGAAAGAATTCAACTTTAATACAAAATGTTTATTTGCCAGAGATGATTGCTATGTGATAGTCAAAAGTTTAATCCATCAGCCAACTATAAGATCCTAAACTTGCATTACTTATTTAAATAATCGCCAATTAAAGCTAAAACATTTTTCAAAATTACCAAGAAAAATTGACAAATTGTCATACTAGGGGTTTTCATTACCTCTCAATAATCAGTAGTAAAAAATTAATAAAACCATAGAATATTTAAATAAGATAATTAAGAAACTTAAACATATGTATACTCAAGCACTGAATAATTACATGCTATATATTTTGTCAAACTACATATTGGAAACTTTATAAAAATTGACCAAGTATCATCCTATATAATAAAAGCCTAGGTGGTGTCACACCCTTGCATGATGTAGTCACAAGATGGCTGCCACAACATGGCTGCGCACACAGCAGAGGTGGGGCTTGGTGGCCGCTCCATGTGGTGAGGCCTGGGGCTCCCGCAGCTCTGTGCAGCACAGAGGAGGGCAATCCTGGCGTCTCTGCCACCTCACGCAGGGGAGGCTCGTCCTGGCAGAGGAGGTGGGTCGCGGTAGGGGAGGGCAGTTGTGGGTGATCAGGCCAGCAGGGGAGGGCAGTTGTGGTCAACCAGGATGGCAGGGGAGGGCAGTTGTGGGTGACCAGGATGGCAGGGGAGGGCAGTTGTGGGGGACCAGGCCTGCAGGGGAGAGCAGTTGTGGGGGACCAGGCCTACAGGGAGAGCAGTTGGGGGGGACCAGGCCTGCAGGGGAGGGCAGTTGGGGGTGACCAGGCCTGCAGGGGAGGGCAGTTAGACATCAATCAGGCTGGCAGGGGAGTGGTTAGGGGGTGATCAGGCTGGCAGGCAGAAGTGGTTAGGGGTAATCAGGAAGGCAGTCAGGAGAGCAGTTGGGAGCCAGCAGTCTTGGATTGTGAGAGGGTTGTCCGACTGCTCGTTTAGGCCCAATGCTACTGGGATTGGGCCTAAACAGGCAGTCAGACATCTCTTGAGGGGTCCCAGATTGTAGAGGGTGCAGGCTGGGCTGAGGGACACCCCCCTCCCCCATGCATAATTTCATGCACCGGGCCTCTAGTTATATATGAAAGGATATCCAAATGGGAGCAAACACACATAGGAACCTGCCAATATTATTAATACTCAGAAGAATGCAAATTAAAACAGCAAAGTAATATCATTTTCAGCCCATAAGACTGTCAAAAATTCAACACAGATATACCAGGAGCCATGTACAAAATTTTTCTTTTCAGTATTGTTTATGATAAAAAACATTAAAAATTAATTGTTGAATAGACAAAGAAATTGTTTTTAATGTATGATGACTATCATTGAAGACTGGATCAATCAACTTGGAGCAGCAATGCACACAGCATACATATCTAAAGTTCTAAATGCCACTAGTCAGTAAGATGTGTTAAATTGTAAGGTGTACAGGTAGTCTATTAAATTTTCATGGAATATTAAGATTTACGCATGGTCATTTGACAATTCTGTATTTACATTGTATATAGCACTATATATGTAGGATACATATGATATGAAGGATTATAATTTGATACCTTGTCTGAAGTCATTTAGTTTTTTTATTAGAATCATACCTTTTCAATTTCATGGTAATAGTCATTTTATATGTTGAGTTACAATTGTTTTTATGTGCCTTATATTTCTAACAATTGTGCTCTACAAATCAGTAACAGGTTTGCCCTCAAATTTTGTCTTATTCTCCAAAGCACGTAGGACACAGTAGATATTTTTTAAAAAAGAAGTTGTTAAATAAAATCTTATAATTTATTTGGATTATTTGCAAGTGAAAACCTTTTTTTCTGTGGTGTGATGAATGCCTTTTACTAGTGCAGAAGATTAAGAAAACCTAATAAAATGTCCCATCAATAAGTCAAGTCCTATGGAGATAGTAAAAATGAGAGAGGCCCAATTTCCAATTGAAGTGCAGACATAAAGGGCTTTCTTGCTTTTCTCCTATTCATCTTACTTATCAGACAGAATTTCTGGAGGACTTAGAACACCTCTCTGTACTTTTCTATCATTATCAACATTTCATAGGATCTTCTCTGAGATTTAGCCTTCACGAGTTATCATTAGGGAGAGTGTGATCATTTTTGCCTTGCTAATGTGCCCTAATCTTTTTCTTACCCAACTGCACATTGTATTTATGGTCCACAAAATTTCCATTTGAGAATTTTTTAATGGCTTAAAGTAGCTTTGTTTTAACAGACTTTTGAGGGAATGTTATAATATTAAAGTATTCTGAAACTTCAGAAGCGGTGAAAGGTAGTTTTGGTAAATCTATTTTAATGTATTATCAACTTTTCTTATTCTCCTTCCACTATCACTAAGAAAAGTAGGTTATTTTTTATAAATTCAGTTTTAAGTAGGTTTAATAAATGACTTATAAAATTATCGATTTGCTAGACAAGGAAGTTAGAAGATTCCAGGAAAGAAACATGCTTTTCCCAATCTAACAAAATGTGACTTAATATTTTTCTCTTCTCATAATGTCCATACCTCTCCATTTAATATAGATAATCTATTGCCTTTCCTCATACAGATTATGCAATGGTCCAATCGTGAAGAATTACTTTTTTTCCTTTTAGTTCTTTAGTTTTAAAAACACATATATTGGTTGTGATATTAAACAAAAAATTATTTTATGTTGATAGAATTGTCAAAGTGTTGAATTACTATATCAGTGTCTTCTAAAGGTTTTATATTAATACATTTTGAAAAATAATTGAATAAAGAACCATAATCACTGGTTGCTAAGACAAAACTTAATCTTCAAAACCATAAAAAATTTATCCTAGATGTTACAATATTCTTGTTCATAATATTTGTAAACACAGGTGTTTTTTTGTTGTTGTTGTTTTTAAATATATTTTATTGATTTTTTACAGAGAGGAAGGAAGAGGGATAGAGAGTTAGAAACATCGATGAGAGAGGAACATCAATCAGCTGTCTCCTGCACACCCCCTATTGGGGATGTGCCCGCAACCAAGGTACATACCCTTGACTGGAATCGAACCTGGGACCCCGCAGTCCACAGGCCTCAGGACGCAGTCCACAGGCCAAACCAGTTAGGGCCAGTTTTGTTTTTTTAAATAAATTTCAATTTATTTGTCTAACCCCCACAATTTTGAGAGGCTTAACATAAGCATCATTTCATCACTCATCAGTAAAAAGAATAATATTTTTCTTACCATATTTAAGTCTCATGTGTCATTTATCCAAACTCATCTCACTATATTACATGTCCAAATCATCATGGAATGTATCATTCTATGCTGAAATCACCTGTTTATAAGCATTCTCTGGATTTTTGAATTTTGTTCCTCAAATTAAGTTTTTGAGAGCAACATTCATGTTATATTTCCCTTGGAGTCCTTACCACCTGGAATACTAAAGATGTATCTATAAAATCCCGAGAAAACATGTTACTTCTCCAGAAATGTGTCTTCTAATTTTCCAGTAATAAAATTTAGTGTTTTGTATATAGCAAGATTTGTAAGAGTCAAGAACATGCCTTCAATATTTTCCAGTCCTGTAATTGTCTTCTTTACAATATTGGAAATCATTTAATTAAAAGGTTTCCAAGAGAACTTAATTATGAGAAGGTGATTACAAATAGGGCATGAACTTTGAGGAAACCATGTATCAATGATACCAGAAAAGGGAAAAATTTTCTGTGTTTCAGATCATTTACAGAATCAGAGTGCCCCGTTCTCTAGCAGGGTAAAGGAAGTAAACTGGGAAAAAAGAGGGACATCTGTAATACTTTCAACACTAGAAATACATTTAAAAATAATAGTTATTTAAAAAAAAACAAACAAACAAAAATAACAAGCCCGGGCACTCTGATTTCTAGTTGTATGGAACAGAACTACTAATATTAGAAAATATTTATTAAAAACCAGGCATGGGAGGCTTCCACTGTTATCTATGTGAATCAGAGTAAGCTTTTGTATTAACTTCATAGGGCAGTGATGGGCAACTTTTTGAGCCCAAAAACTGAGCATAACTCGGGTAGTGTGTCACTTTGAGGAAAAAACATTATTTTGCGATATTTATAGTTTAAATAACATAAATGTATAATTGTTACATATAATTGTATTTAATAAACCAAAAACTAAATATTTAACTTATCTGCTTAGTGACTTCTTTGTTCATCTGTCAGTCGGTTTCTTTTGTTGGTCTTGATATTATTTAGCTTGTGTGGGGTGCCGTGAACTAAGATAAGTGAGGGGGAGGGGGAATTCTTTAACTAACCTGCCTATTAGTGACTTTTTTGTTGCTGAATTTCATTGGCTAAATCTTCAATTGAAGGTTGGTATTTTGTACACTTCAGGCCCAAGCAAGCGCTACTAACTTCATCTGTCAATCTGTTTCTTTTGTTGGTTTTGATATTCTTTAATGCTGAGAATAAGGCCTCACAAAAGTATGTAGAGGGAAAATTTGTGAGTAAAGCCATTGCTATATTTTTCAGGGTGCTAAAAGTGTCTGGTAGTCGGTTCCAGGCACTCCAAATTTCCTGTTCGTAGTGGCACTCCTCTTGATTCTCCAAGCGGCACCTTTCCAGATTCTCAAGCTTTGACCTCAAGTCGACAAACACCTGAGCCCAGGTACTGTCTTGAAATTCTGCAAGTTACATCTCCAAATCATCAATTTGCATCCATTGGAAACCATTTAATTCCAAACTACTGTAGACTACTACATCAGGATACTTAATTATTTTCATGGTCTGTTCTAGACTTCTAAATTGACTAAATCTATCACTAAAATGGTCAAGTAACAAGTCTAAAACATGCTGGTGCTTCATATGCAAGAGTTCCATTTCATTTTGTACAGCTGCACTGGCCTTCTCAAAATACTTTGTTACTCGAGGAAAATGCTTATAAGTTTTAGTTTCTACATCTCGTTTGAAAATTTTAACTTTACTTTCAAAAGCTTTTATGTATCCAAACATAACGTCAATACTTTTGCCAAAACCTTGTAACTTTAAGTTCAGTTCATTAATATGAGCAGAGAGATCTGTAAAAAACATCAGGGTGTTGACCCACTTATCATCATTAAGCTGAGGAAAGTTTCCCAGATCCTTTCGTCAAGAAATACCTTAATTTATTCAAAGCACTCCACAAAGCGCTCAAGAATTTTGCTTTGGCTCAGCCATCTTACATTATTGTACATCAGCAGTCCACTGTAGGTGGAATCAACTTCCAGTAAAAGTGCCGAAAATTCTCGCTTGTGAAGGAGGCGAGCAGCTATTAAATTAACTATTTTTGTAACAACTGACATTAAGTCGTTTAAGTCGGTGAATCCTGCCTTGGCACATAAAGCCTCCTGGTGGATAATACAATGAAAAGGCACAATCAGATGTCCAATAGCTTCTGTAAACAATTTGACAAATCTGACTTTTTCCCCCACCATCTTTGGTGCCCCATCTGTTGTCACTGACACAACTTTAGAGATATCAATGCTTAAGTCACGAAATGTTTGTATAACAACTTGACATATTTTGCTTCCTGATTTACTTGTTGACACTGATACTAACTTTATCAACACTTCTCTCATTGTGAGACCATCAGAATATCGACCAATAATGGCCAACTGAGCATGTGATGTGACATCAGTAGTTTCATCAAGAGAGATCGAAAAATATTTACACTTCCTTATGTCTCTCTTTAATTGATGTTGTACGTTTGTGTTGTCTCATTATTCGGTCTTTTATGATATTTCTACTGAGTGGTAACTCAGATATTCTCTTAATAATTGCATCTTTATTCTGCATATTGTGAAATAGAACTGGTGCACATCTTAGGAGACTTTCTTTAATAAATTCTCCCTCACTGAGCACTTTTCCATGCTGAGCTATAGAGTGAGCAATGCTCAAACTTGCAGATGTTAAATTTGTAGAACCTTTCATAAATTTAAGGATGGAATTAGATTGGCTCTTATAAAGGTGTAGCTGCCTGGAAATGTATTCCTTCCTTTCATCCTCACTTTTTTCCAAGAGCTGGGAATGATTAGTTTCAAAATGTCTATTTATATTCCACGTTCTGCTTACTACCATTTCAGTACATAGAACGCAAAATGATCTGCCATTTTTTTCTATAAAGCCATACATCTCGGTCCATGTCTCTTGAAAGGGTCGGCCACTGCTACTACCACTTCCTTTACTTAACCTTAGTTTTTTATTTTTTGGGTTCTCCATCAGGGGGGCAGTAACAGAAGATAGAATTATAGATAGCTTGTTAGGCCTGCAAGCAATTAGGGGTTAACTAGCCTAACTAACCACAAAATGGTGCATATAACTGTCTTTTAGGAAAGGGCAGGGTTAATAAGCAGAAATAGGGGTTAATAAGGATGCACAACAGTAATAGTGGTGAAATGGAGTCTGCACTATGGAGCAAGATAGTGTTCCTTATGTGAGTTAAAATGGCTGCCGCTATTTCCAATGGCGGGAAACAGCACCCATAGCATGCCACAAACCCTCGCTTCTCCCAGCCTCCCCCTCACTTATCTCAGTAATGATGGATTACAAATCCATGACACCCCAGAACAGTAGATAATGGTTGCTGTGGTTAACTGCTATTTGGTTACTGGTAATGGCAGGGCCTCTAGTGATGCATCCCCCGCTGCGTTCCGCTGCTCCCTGCTCTGCCAGCGGAAGTGAGGGCAAAGATCCCAGCTTAACTGGAAGTCCCAGAACTAGACGCTCTGTGCCGGCCTTCTGTTGTTTTGGCCTACAGACCTCTGGCACAGAGTGTCTAATAGGGGAGGATGAAACATTTGCGACTAGAGCCTTGGAGTTAAGTCGCAAATGTTTCATCCTCAGGAGCAGCAAATGTTTCATCCTCGGCAGGCAGCCGCCTCAGCGGCCGCATGTCATCAGAAATGGCTACGTGTGTCAGTGCTGACATGCGTGTCATAGGTTCGCCATCACTGTCATAGGGAAATAGACTACAAAAGAAGTGAAGAAAAAATCTTGCACGTGTATTAATAGGAGGTGCTTTGATTGCAAGGATATTGAATAATTATTTCTGTGAAACTATTTTCAGACACATCGACACTAATACAACTGGTCTTTGAAAATTAAGAAGTTCACCATAATGTCCATTAGAACTGAAATGTGCATGCAATAATAGCACACATCATAAAACTGCATATATAGAATAAGATCACAGAATTCAATAGTAAAACTTTATTTCTATAATACTCATTGCAGAGAAAATTAAGCTTTTTCTCTAAGTGAGATGGAGTAGGATTGCATGTAGCCCCTCATTTCTCTGTTCCACTGCAGAAAAATTTTAAAAATTCAGCTAAGAATGTGGTGTTTGGAACTCTAGTTGTCAACACATGGACATTTATTTTATTTCATGCAAAAGACACTGCAACATTAAATTAATTGATTTTATAACATATTTAGGTATAACATCTAGAATAATTTCAAGATAATTCTTCTAGATTGTACTTTTATTTTGTAATCCTTTACACCCCAGTTTCACCTTATGTGTCTTTCTCATTCAATAACTCTTTTATTAATGTGTCCACCACAGTTCATGGATACAATTACTTTTTTTTTTTTTTTTATTCACTCTCACATATTTTTGTCATCACTTGTTCCTTTAAGGCAGATAGATCAATAATACATTAACCACAAGGGAATTGAAGTGGTCAATATTTTTCATTCAATTGACAACCAAAAATCCAAAGGAAAAAAAAAATACTTCCCAGATATGCTAAACTATTTTACGCCACTCTATGCTTTTATAGCATTATGATTATAAGCAGAACACTACTGTCAGACCATTTAGGATTGAATCCAAATCATGCCAATTAATGCTTGCATGGCATTGAGAATTTACTTATTTTATCTATCCCTCACTTTTCTCATCTTTAAAATAAGTAATCTATAATCTCATAAGGATAGTAACTATGGCATTATGTTGTTTTGAGTATTAAATAAGTTAATCTATATTAACCATTTAGAATAGTGGCTGTTATATACTAAGCTCCCAATAACTCTCAGCTGTTACTAGATTACCTTTGCTTTGAGTAGCCCCTACTGCATGCACTGTCCTAGCTTGCACATTGTCAGTGTGTAAGCAGCTCAAGATCTGGGACCATGCTTTTTCTATGTTTGTATTTTCAACACCTCGTCTTAGTCCAATAACAGCCACTTAGGAAATACATGTTTCAGATGCAACCCCATTGCCTGTACCAACCTACAGTCACCTATTCATTTATCATGCCAAGAAGATTGTATAACTTCTCCCTTTGTGTCTACTGGATTTGCCACATGACTCTCTCATAGTACTTTCAGCACTTTATGACACTGATATGTTTGGCTGTGTATTAGCTACCTATTGCTATGCAGCAAATTATTACAAAACTAGGTGCTTAAACCAACACAAATTTGTTACTTGTCAGTTTTTGCATGTCAGGAGTCCAAGTTAACTGAGTCCTCTACAAGGTTTCACAGAGTAAAATCATGATGTTAACTGTGGCTGCAACCTCACCAGAGACTCAGAATTCTCTTCTAAGCTCATTGCTTTTTGGCAGATTTATTTCCATGACATTGCATGACTGAGGCCCCCTTTTCTTGCTAGTTCTTGGAGATAGGCTGCTTTTAGGCTCCTCCTCTCACAGCATTTCTGTTTACTCTTCCAAGGCCCTCAGAAAAGTGGCTGCTGCTGTCTTTTGTCTCCTTTAACTAATTAGGTCAGGACCACCAAGGATTATCTCGTTTGATTCACTTAAAGTCAACTGATTAAGGGCTTTGATTACATCTGCATTTTTTTTTTTTTGCTAATTAACATGATACAAACATGGGAGTGATATCCCAATATATTGACAGATCCAGCCTACATTCAAAAGACAGGGTTGGAATACAGTGATGGGCAACCTTTTGAGCTTGGTGTGTCAAACTTCGCCAAAAAACTGAGCATAACTCGGGCAGTGTGTCACTTTGAGGAAAAAACATTAGTTCGCAAATGTTTCATCCTCAGGAGCAGCAAATGTTTCATCCTCGGCATGCGGCCTCTCGCGTGTCATCAGAAGTGGCTATGCGTGTCAGTGCTGATACGCGTGTCATAGGTTCGCCATCACTGGAATAGGATGTGTATAATCTTGGAGGTCTTAAAATTCTGCTTACCACTAATGAAATGGATGGTTCACAGCTCATTCTTTCTCTGTATTTTCATCACCTCGTATAGTGTCCAATGAATATTTGTTAAACAAAAAAAGAATATTAATTGAATGAATGAATAAATATTATACTGATGGTAATTTGCCAATGCTATAAATAAAAAGGAGTAAGGACCTAAGTTTTTTGTTGCCAAGTTACATTGAAACAACTAATTTTGCAGAGATTAGGGACTTTGAAACAATGGTAAAAATGTTCTTTTTGATTTTTTTCTTGGATCCTTGATGATTTTGAGCATCTTTTAGGGTCTTATGTGACTCCATAAATCAAAACTAGTCAACATTTTTATAAATTCTCTAAATAAATATTCACTAGAGTTATTTTTCCCCCCAATTTATTATCATTGTTTGAAAACCTCCAGAGGTGGCTGGGGTCCAGTTGGATTCCCATCAGGGTATGAGACCCAACATGGGTTTTGATAGGTAAGCTTACAGAAATAAATATAAGAAAAGTCTGAATTGAACACACTGAATATGACTTTGTTGGTAATTTAAAATAGGAAAGGACCAGTTGAATCATATACATATGAACTACCACAATGTATACTGGGTATATAGGGCAAGTGGCTGGAATCAAACTTACTAGTTTGAATGTTTCCTAAATGCAAAAGAGCTGTTTTAAAGTTTTCATTTTAAAATAGTCAGAATAACATTCACACATAAGGAGAACAGAAGATTTTAACTCCCGAGTTGTTCTAAGTGGCTTTGGGAGAGTTCAGGAAAATGCTAATCCCCTTTCAGTTTGCCCCCTTCTCCTTGAGACTTTTCTTTTGATCTGATTCAGAGGTCAGGGTCACTGCTATTACTTTATATTTCCAGGAACATTCTAAATCTAAATACTAGAGACATAGACCAAACCAATTTGGAACAATGCTAAGAAAAACAATAGCGCCTTAAAACAAATAAAAGAAAGGGCTATAGTGCATGAAAGTGTCTTTTGTTCATGCTTTTGCATACTTTTTCTGCATAATTGGCAATTAACCTTCATTATCCCCCAAGTTCTTTACCTCCAAACAGCTTTCCTTTCTGAAGGAGGATAGGGAGAGGGAGGTGCAGTTTTGTGGGTTGTTTTTTTTTTATGTGCCCCCATTTTGTCCTTTTTAAAGTTTGCTGGGTGAGTATAATTAGTATTTCCATTGGAGAATGTGTATTATGAGTTTATGCATACTAATTTGCATTTAGAAAAAGCCACTTGAGTAAAAATCAATTTACAAGAAGGGTATAATTTCTACCATGACTAGGCTCTTGATCAGCAAGATTTTAAGGAGGGATAGCCATGAGGATGCCTGAATATTTTTTTTAGAATTGTAAATATTTAGAGATCTAGACTCCATAGTATCTAATTCCCCTTTACTTATTTGAGAATTTTGCTTCCAGTAAACTCAACACTACTAGTACATGGCAAATAAGTACATCAAAGTTTGTTAAAAATCCTGTAAAATTATTTTATTTCTCAGGCCTTCCCTTGGAACCTTAGTAAATCTGGTTTAGAATAGATTTTTAAATAAGCTTGGAAGCTTAAAGCAGTAATCTTTAGTTATCTCAATAATGCATAAATGGGGTTAATCCCATTTCCAAGTAATTCTCGAAATGATTACTTAATCTGTATTTTGAAACTGCTTTGGCAAACAGAGAAATACAAGTTTGAGGCACATGGTAACTCAGAGACCTCTTACTAGTAAAACAGCTTATTGTGTTAGGTATTTTTTCCTTTTCTGGAATTTCTCATGACTAAAGCAGTACTTTTGAACACTAGCTGCACATTAAATCACTTTCCTTTTTTTTTTTTTTTAAAAAGCAATGCCTATACCTAATGTTCACACCATACCAATTAAATAATACATTCTAGAAATAGGCCCAGTTATTGCTATTTATTTATTTTTTTTTTAGTTTTCCAGGTGCTCTAATTTGAAGAGAGGTTTTATTATCATTGGAATCAAAAGCATGATTCTGACATAAGCACACACATAATTGAAAATCACATTATAATCCATATGGCAACTTTCAGGTAATATTTTTATTAATAATAACTGTAACATTTAATAAAATATCAAATGAATATTCAGTGAATCCAATAAGACATTGGGACAAAAAGACAAGATTTGCAGCCATTAGAGTGAGGCAAGTCAAGAACAGAGTTGAGGTGCAAATGCCTGGGTTTAAGCTCAAATGCTTTTCTCCATTTATCCAAATGCAATCACTCACTGCAAATAAAACTCAGTGGAAAACTACAGAGGCCCACAACAAGAGATGCAGATCAATATATTGAGCTCAAGGTCTTCATACTGGGACACACACACTTCTGAAAGTACACAGAGACTTTCCAAGCAGACAGTCTTGGAAAATCATTGCCCAGGTCCTCGGCTTTCATTGTACTCTACCCTAAAATGTGTCTTCCAGAGAGTGACCTCTGCACTAGCTGCTTCTCTTTTATCACTTCCACTCTTACTTAACAAAAGACCATGGCCTTTCACATATTCTGAATCTTTCTTCCATGCTTTCACAGTGTGTTGACCTGGTGTGTAAAATACCGAGCGTCAAAACACAAAACAAAACACACACACACACACACACACACACACACACACACACACACACACACACACACAATGCACTATTCAAGAATGCAGAGCTTCCTGAGAGTCCCTGAAAGTAGAGCAAGGAGATATTCTGGAAGAAATAGTAACTAGTTGTATCCCAGAAACACACTCATGGCAAGATTGTCTCTCTCTTTGATCTCTCCATCCATCTATCTCTTTTTATATTTTGAGGTGAGATAATTGTCATAGAATTTGTATTACTTAATTTTTTGGATTGGAATTGAAAACACTCACAGGTCATAATTCTTACAAAGTCTGAGCTGACTGATGGCTTGATAATGGGGTCTCACTTACTGTTGAAAGTATATGGCAGCAGACATTCCCAGAAACTTAATTAGCTGAATCAGCCCCTTTAAATTTTTATGAAAATGAATTTAAATTATATGTGCATATGTAATTCATGAGAAATTATATATTTTATTAATATTAATCTCATGAAAGCCATTAAAAAGCCAACCTAAAGATGTAAGGAATACATAGTTTTACCAAAAAAATATAGACTATTGATCTAGCTCATGTTACCGTGGGGGACTGATGGGAATGGAATTTTGGGGTCTTAATAAAATCTATAAATAAATCCAAATGAGATAGATGGATTTTTGTTAAATGAAAGAAGAATGTTTTGAGCTTTGAGCTGGTTGCAGAATGTCTAGGGTATTACTGATCTACATGGATGGGGCAGTGAAAATTTAAAAAATGTAAACCAATCTCTTTATTCTAGTTGCATCTGCAAGGAAAACAAACAAACATCAGAGCTCATTTTCTTAGTGAATGCCTGTAAAAATAGGTTTATTAGTATGTGATAGCAATTGAGGCAGACCACTGCCTGAGAGCTTCCTTGGTATTTTTCTGCCTCCATGGAGTTAGTGAGCCAACCCAAGGGGGCTATGACCTGTTGGAGAAGATTTCAAAATCCATCAGTTAGGCCCTAGCCAGTTTGCCTCATTGGATACCATCAACCTGTGGACTGAAGGGTCCAGGGTTTGATTCTGGATAAGGGCATGTACCTAGGGCATGTACTTAGGCCCTGATCAGGGTGCATGTGGGAGGCAACCAATCGATGTGTTTCTCTCACATCTATGTTTCTCTCTCTCTGTCTCTCCCCCTCCCTTCCTCTCTCTCTAAAAATCAATGGAATAATATCTCCAGGTGAGGATTAACTGAAGATAAAAAAAAATAAATCCATCAATTAAAGTGATCAGCTTTTACCACAGGTGTCATCATCTCAGAAATCATAGTTTGACACCAAATGTCTCTATGTATCAGTGTCTACCAGAGGAATTTGCCCTTATATTAGACCCCATGGCAGCTCCTCCTGTTCTAATAGCATCCATACTATTTAACTGATGGGACTATTTAATTCAATTTTCTCAAAGTACGGCTCATTTTTTCTATGAACTCTCATATGTGCTTGCCTTTTTAAAAACTTAGATAGTTCTGCCGAAACCGGTTTGGCTCAGTGGATAGAATGTCGGCCTGCGGACTCAAGGGTCCCGGGTTCGATTCTGGTCAAGGGCGTATACCTTGGTTGTGGGCACATCCCCAGTATGGGGTATGCAGGAGGCAGCTGATCAATGTTTCTCTCTCATCGATGTTTCTAACTCTCTATCCCTCTCTCTTCCTCTCTGTAAAAAATCAATAAAATATATTAAAAATAAATAAATAAATAAAATTTAAAAAAAAACTTAGATAGTTCTTTAACTTTCTGAGCTTAGCTGATGCTGTAGCTAATAGGCTTAATAAGATAATACATGACATATTTCTGTTTTTGCCGCCTCCCCCTTCCCCTTCTAATGCAGAACCCCAGCTTCTTGCAAAGTCTTATCCTTCTTCTTCCACCCAAATTTCTGTGGCACTTCAGCCTGTCTCTCACTTCAGCCTGTCTCTCATCTGGGTGCTAACCCACTGTGTCAGGTAACTCGGGGACTTTACTGCCAATTCTTCTTAGACATCCTTAGCATCCATGGAACACCACCCATTTGCTGCTCTAGAAAAGCCAGCCATGCCAAGGAAATGTTGGGCAGCGGTGGTGCCCTGTTCAAACAGGCAACATAGGCTTTTATTGGACACTCTATTCCTGAGAGGTCTACTAGCTCTTGCTCGACACTTTTGAAGATCTTAAGTGCCAGTGAAGATCTTAAGTGCCAGTGCTGGGATTTCGTTCAGAAGTCAGGTGACTTTCTTTCTCCCCTTTATGTTAACACTAAGTGGCCCAGTGCATGAAATTCGTCCATGGGGGGTGTGTCCCTCAGCCCGGCCTGCACCCTCTCCAATCTGGGACCCCTCGGGGGATGTCCGACTGCTGGTTTAGGCCCGATCAATGTGGGATTGGGCCTAAACTGGCAGTTGGACATTTCTCTCACAATCCGGGACTGCTGGCTCCTAACTGCTCACCTGCCTGCCTGCTTGATTGCCCTTAACCACTCTGCCTGACAGCCTGATCACCCCCAGCTGACCCCTGCCAGCCTGCTTGTCCCCAACTGCCCCCCCGCCAGCCTGTTCTATCCCAACTGCCCCCTGCCAGCCTACTTAGCCCCAACTGCCCCCCACCGGCCTGATCACCCACAACTGCCATCCCCTCTTGGCCCTTAACTGCCTCTACCTTGGCCCCGCCACCATGGCTTTGTCCAGAAGAATGCCCAGAAGGTCTCCTGGAAGGTCTCCCAGTCTAATTAGCATATTACCCTTTTATTAATATAGATAGAGACCTGGTGCATGGGTGGGGGCTGGCTGGTTTGCCCTGAAGGATGTCCCGGATCAGGGTGGGGGTTCCCTTGGGGGGCAGGGCAGCCTGGGAGAGGGGCCTGTGGTGATTTGCAGGCTGGCCACGCCCCCATGCAGTTTGTAGGCCAGCCATGCCCCCATAAGGTGAGGGTCCCTGCTGGGGGGTGTGCCAGCCTGTGTGAGGGGCTGATGGCTGTTTGCAAGCTGGCCACGCCTCCCAGTGGGGCCTCTCCCATGGGGGCATGGCCAGCCTTAGTAAGGGGCTGAGGGTCATTTTCAGGATGGTCACACCCCCTTCAGGGTGGGGGTCCCCGCTGGGATGCCTGGCCAGCCTGGGTGAGGGGCTGAGGGCTGTTTTCAGGCTGGCCACGCCCCCCAGCTGGGACCCTCACCCCAGTGGTGGCTTGACCAGCCTGGGTGATGCCAGGGCCAGCCTGACAGGTTGAACCGGGCTGAGGTAGGGAGGTGGGAATTAAGAAAAGAAAGAAAGACAGGAGAGCGGGATCGGGAGGACTATAGGTCATCGAGAGACTGCAGCAGCTTTATTAACTGCGTAATGCCTTTTATACACAAAACACTGAATAGGAGGTCTGTCAAGAGGAATGTATTCTTTGTCCCTCTTAATCTCTAAGGGAGAGACAGAGCAGAAAGGCAAATTCTCGGTACAGCAAATCTCAGTAAATAGTTACAGACTTCTTGGCAAGCCATGAAAGGTTGCTCTCATTCTACTGATAACCGCCATCCAAACAAGCCTGGGAAAACTGTGTGGGTAGGGGCTGAGTCTTGCCAGCCCCTTAGGGTGCAAGGACCATGTCAGCTTACACCTGGTCTTCAACAGGGTGAGGGGCTGAGGGCTGTTTGCAGGTCCCTCCCTTGGTGGCCAGCCCGGGTGACCCAAGCCTTCCACGTGCTCAGGCCAGCTCCATTTGGCCACAGCCCACAGGCCCCTCCTTCAGCAGCCGGCCAGGGCAGGTGGGAAGCTTGGGTTGCCCCCGGTGATGGAGGAAACCGAGCTTCTTCCGTGGCTGCCACCATCCTTATCCCGCTAATTTGCATATTCCCTCCTGATTAGCTGTGGGCATCGTGGAGTGACGGTCAATTACCATAGTTCTTTCTTATTAGTCTAGATTATTAGAGCTGTTTCCAACTACTTGCATAATGTTAGAGAAATAGTACTTTGCTTTTATTTACTTTCTTCCCCTTTCACAGTCTGTGGGGCTGGGCCAGGATGCACATTGGAGCAATAACTTTGAAGCTCTATACAGAGCCTTCCCTGCTCCCCAGTAGTCCTTAAGAATGAGTACTCATGATGTAACTTCCTCAGTCCTTCTTGCAAATTCACTAACAGGTAAGGCTTGTTGCTGGAAGACTAATAGGCACATACTTCTGAGTTTCAGTGATATTCAAAAATTTGGTATACATTGGGAAGCCCATGACATTCATGAAAAATCTATAATAGTTGATAGTATTTGGGCTCACCCAAATTTTGTTTCTTTCCTTTACCACTTCACTTTTCTACTACAAGTTCAAAAGTATTTTAGGAAAAAAAACTTCCAAATGAAGTGCTCATATATCTGCATTATTTCTAACAGCAAACATCAAATACCAAATAAATGTGTGGCCACAACTCAATGTTTAGTTTTGACAAGAAACGATATAATTTTATCTTTTAAAAGGATGTAAGCTCACTTTTTAAAAATAATATGAAAATACATAGGCTATGATTCTAAGTAATAAAGTGGGATACTGAATTATCAATATGTTATGATGTCTAGTCTAGTACATACATAAAGAAAAGCTTGGATAAAAACACGTTTCAGTTATTAACATGGGTTTTACTGAGTGGTGAAATAACAGCTGCTGTTATCTTCTTTGTACTTGAGAATATTTCCAAAAATTACAGAAGGAAGGTGCATAATTTTTTATATTGGAGAATGACTGATTTGATTAAATAGAGATCCTAAAAGCAGTCTATTTGCTCTAGGAGGAGGAATATTTCTGATGATAAGTTCCTAGGAAGTCTTTCCCTGATACAGTCACCTTTCTGTCAGCTATTGACTGCTGCCTGCCCTTCAGATGTCTTTAGGACAAGCACAAGGGGATATATTATTTATTATTATTATTTTTTAATTCTCACCTGAGGATATTTTCCCATTGATTTAAATTTTTTTTTTTTTTTAGAGAGAGTGTAAGAGAGGGGGAAAGACAGAGAGGAACACATTGATGTGAGAGGAACATATCAATTGGTTGCCTCCTGCACAAATCCTGACCAGGGCCCCGGGCCGGGGAGGAGCCCGCAACCTAGATATGTGCCCTTGATCAGAATCAAACCTGGGACCCTTTGGTCCGGAGGTTGACACTTTATCCACTGAACCAAACCAGCTAGGATGGGGATATATTATTTTAAAGTCCTCATTCCTGTAGTCCATGCTTGATTTGAGAGAGAAAGGAGCTTCTTTCTAGGTTCCTCAAAACTCTTGCTTCAGCTAATAAGCTGTTTTTCTGAAGGACTTGCTATTCCATTAGTCATGATTAGAGGTTTCCTTGGTTCCTACATACCTCATGATTACTTCTAAATAAAGTGCCATCACTGAGGTACAATATTTTACAATTAGAGCTTGCTTGATTTATCTTTTTCTTTTCTACAATAACCCTTAATTCAAGGACATTTGAACTATCAACTAATTATACCCACCTGGAGAAAGAGGCTTATTCTCATATTGAAATCCAGCTCCTGAATCTAATAAATTCTGTCTTTTCTTCAATAAATAATTGATAACTGTAGTTGAAGAGATGCATGTTTCAGTGATATTGGTCAAGTAGCACAATTATACTTGGCTGCCAAATGTGATCAATGTAAACCTGCCTGTCCAAGGTCTGATCAAAGACTCATTGACAGGTTACATGGTTCTCTGAGCCCATCCTCACCTCCCAAGTGTATGCAGTGAACTCTCTTCCTCATTCTTCCTTTTCATCCTTCTTCTCAGAAATCCATCTATTTATAATAGGTCTTAAATCATTATTAATTTATCTCAAAAGCTCTCAATGTCTGAGACTTAGAAGCAAAATAATTTCTTGCTAAGAAAACCATACTGCATAATAGTGGATTTAGATTAATACCACAGTTTTGTAGCCAAAGTTCCAAAATGGTCAAACACTAACTAGAATTCACTAACTACAATTAAAAATGGCCATCAGTTTGTAAATAGTTATCATTTTCTTATCAGAATTATTAAAATATGTTAGATCAAACAATACACTGTCTCAATCAAATGATAACATATTTTTGTTGTGTTTTTAGTAGTGCAAGGAATGTAGAAAGAGTGAATTTTTGCTGGGTTTTTGAAACTTAAGGTCCTTGTCTATATGTGGGATTTTCATATGGTCTATGGAGTGAAAGCTTTATGTGGCTGCCTGGAGAAAAAGGGCAGAAGTGGAAGATGGTATGGATATTGTTCTTTAGCCTACATAGGAGAAATAGATCTAACTGCTCACAGAAAGAAAGAAACTTCTGAAATAAATTAAGGTGTGTCTTTTCTCTAGAATCCATTTAAGACAGAGAATAAGCCATATGGAATGACACAACACTGCTTGCTGGAGAGGGTGATTCTGTTCCTTTATGCATGAGACCCAGCATCACAGTGAAAATGGTAAATGTCATAGCAGCTTTGGTATTGCAGCTGTGGTAGCACTGGGAATCAGTCCTCTAGACAGGAAGACAAATAATGTTCCCAGGAAGAGCAGCAGGGGAAATTGTGCCAACAGGGGAAATTATATTGTGCCAACAGGGGAAATGACATGGGCCAATGTAGTTGGCCAAAGCTTGTGTGAAATAAGCCAGGGCTTCTCAGAAACACCTGGTGATGTTTCATCTTCATGGACATTTGACATCTTGTGGTATCTGACATAAAGACCTCATTCGTATCTGTAGATTCCTGAGGCTGGTGGATATTAATCATCTACAAATATCTGCTAAAAACTTGATTTGTTCAATCTTCATAGTCCTTTAACAAATGTAATTATGATTATAATATTAATACAAATTAATTATCTCAAAGAGATCAATAAATTGCCCATTCTCACCCAGCCAGCAGATGGTACATCCCAAATATTTTCACATATTAGATTTTTACTTGAAAACTTTATCTAAATTAAAGACAAGATGCTATATTTCTAAATTCTAGGATTATATCTAGGATTTATTCAGGTCCCTTCAATCACCATATAAAGAGAAGCAATGATGATTGTCATGTACTTAAGTAAAACATTCATATATTCTCAAGGTCAAACCAAGAAACCAATTAAATGTAAGGAGTGAGGAATTGCACATATAGTTTAACTGAAACATAGGACACCTGATAGTCACTCCTGTTTTTCACCGTGCTTCACCAGCCATATTATGGAACTACTGGTTCTCAACCTTTCTAATGCCATGACCCTTTAATACAGTTCCTCATGTTGTGGTGACCCCCAACCATAAAATTATTTTTGTTGCTACTTCATAACTGTAATTTTGCTACTGTTATGAATTGTAATGTAAATATCTGTGTTTTCCAATGGTCTTAGGCTCTTCAGCAGTGGTTCTCAACCTGTGGGTCACGACCCACAGGTTGAGAATCGCTAGCAGGGTCGCCTAAGACCATCGGAAAACACAGATATTTACATTACAATTCATTAACAGTAGCAAAGTTACAGTTACGAAGTAACAACGAAAATAATTTTATGGTTGGGGGTCTCCAAAACATGAGGAACTTTATTAAAGGGTCATGGCATTAGAAAAGGTGAGAGCCACTGTACTAGAAGCTTGATGCACAAAATTCGTACAAGGGGCTTGGCCCTCACAGCTGTGGCAGCTTGCCTTGACCTTTGCAGCCCTGACTTCGTCCAGAAGGTCA
This sequence comes from Ia io, assembly GCA_025583905.1. Classification (NCBI taxonomy): domain Eukaryota; kingdom Metazoa; phylum Chordata; class Mammalia; order Chiroptera; family Vespertilionidae; genus Ia; species Ia io. Next base: position 16,261,725 of record JAJQQW010000008.1, on the reverse strand, counting down.
TCTGGAAGGACTTCTGGAAAGACATCTGGAAGGTGGTTCGGCTGTCCGGTCTAATTAGCTTATTATGCTTTTATTATCATAGATGCTCTATTCATGCTGGTGCCTCTGATTTTCAGGACTTGGTTCACTGCCAAGGCCCGTGAGACTGACTCTCTAGGGAAGCACTGAAGCCAAATCTTTACTTCCCACAAATATAGCAATTCTACCTTAATAAAAAAAAAAGTATAATTATATGATTCTGAGCCAGGGCCAGAAATTACTTGTCATTCTGAGATAATGCAATCTTGTCCTTCCATATCAGGTTGTCTAGTTTGGAATACACAAATTATAATTTTTAAAATATTTTATTTCTCAGTTTTGTTGACACTTGACCAATTTATTAAAGTATCACCAAATATTTCCAGAATATTTGAGGAACTATTTAAACCTTTACATTAAAAATTATATATCTAGAGTGTAATGGTATCATACATTTGCCAAATGTTCATGAGGAACTCTCTTGAGAAAAGCTTTCTCCTCATCCAAAGAATAAACAATAAGGGCAAAACAATAAGGGCAATTTTAGAATACGTTAAGCTAGATGTGTAGCCAATGCTTATATTTATAAATTTATGAAATATACTTGGTTGAAAAGACTATTTGTAGGTTATTAGTTGAAAATCACTACCTGAGTTTTGGGAATTCTAGGAATATATGAAGAAACACAAGGGACTCTGGTAGAATTCAGGTTATTCTCTGTATGGGACAATTGTTAAATCTGTGCATGTGGAATGGAATTGAATATTGTAGTCCAGCTTTCATCTTAGTGGTTATAGCATAATTAGAGCTCAAGAACTTTCACAAGAGGTAGCACTAAAATTAACTTCCATGTTTCTTCTATGCTTGAAACTGGAGTATGATGGGACTCTAAAGGAAAAACAAATACCAGACAGCACAAACACCCTTAAAGCAGAATATATCCACAAATAATCATTAGAAATTTTAAAAAAATAGTAATCTTTTTTTTTTTTTTTTTTTTTTTTTTTTTTTTTTTAAAAAAATAGTAATCTTAAGGTAATTCTCTTTTAAAAAATAAAAATCTCCATTTGGCCCTTGGAAAACTCCAGTATCGGGACAACTTGTCATTGCCTCAGGTCTGCCCTTTTAGGTCACCTGGAAGTAGGGTTTCTTCTTTAATTCCTTTCCTTTTTCTATAACTCAGGGAAGATAGTTGATGCTTCAGCAGTTTTAATAATTTCCAAAGCTCCTCTTAACACAAAAGTAAAAGAAAGCACAGGGAAGGCAATTCATTGCACACTTCAGAATGAAGCAACAAAGTGCTGTTATCTATCTGAGGTGTCATGGATCTGTCACCAGGTTGCTTGTGTGATAGAAATTCTCTGAATTTGGAGGAATGTAGAACCCTTCCACTCTAATTAATAAAGTACTCACAGATCTAAGGTAATTTAATGTTATTGGAAAGAAAGAGAACAATACTGATGACTTGAAAAAATTTTTGCCATTACCATAAAAAATGTGGGATATTTTTTATGTGCACTTTCCTACTTTCTAAAATAATAAATAACCTTTGAAATCACTGAAAAGCCCAAAATGAAAAAAAAAGTTCATAATATCATTACCTAGAGGGAAATATTTATAACATTTTTTAGTTTTTCCTCAGTCTTTTGCTATTGTAACTCTGTGTAGATATAAGCTCCATGTAGATAAGCCATTGTGCAATGGCTTGTATGTAAGAAAACTAAAATACTATCTACTGTGCATGCTTTTTTTGTATTATATCTCCCTTGTTTACAAAGAAGACTAGTTAAATGAATATTAGTTGATCACATCATTTTTAATGGATGCTTCGTACATACACACACATGCACACAAACATATTCAAACAATTCTATGCTGTTGTACCTCTAGATATTTCCAAAGTTCTCCATCCTATCTAATAAAGCGAGGATATGGTAATTGACCCTCATGCCATCGCAAAGCTGGTGGTGCCCACAGACAATAAGGAGGGAATATGCTAACTGACTGCCCCACCCTCAAAGACGGTGGCACCCACAGCCAATAAAGAAGGAATATGATAATTGACGGCCACGCCCTCAAAGATGGTGGTGCCCACAGCCACAAGATGGTGGCACCCAGTCCCCTCAGCCCCGCAGTTGCCCAGGGCAGGCCTGAGGTGCAGGCAAGCCTTGGATGTCAGCTGCCCAGCCACCCAGGGCCAGCCCAAGGGACAACCAAACGATTGAACTAGTAGGTGCGTGGGGTGACCAGGCCGGCAGGAGGGTTAGTGAGGTATGACCAAACGACTGAACAGCAGGCTGCATGGCATGACCAGGCTGGCAGGGGGCTGTGAGGAGTGACCAGGCTGGCAGGGGGGGCAGTTGGGGGTGACCAGGCCAGCAGGGGGGGGCAGTTGGGGGTGATTAGGCTGGCAGGGGGCATAGTGAGGGGTGACTAGGCCAGCAGGGGGGGCAGTTAGGGGCAACCATGCTGGCAGAGGGGGGTAGTTGGGGGCAACCAGGCTGGTGGGGGGGGCAGTTAGGGATGACCAGGGTGGCGGGGGAGGGGGCAGTTTGGAGCCAACAGGCTGGTAGGGAGGGGGCTGTTGGGGGCGACCTAACGGCAGCAGGGGGCAGTTAGGGGCGACCAGGCAGGCAGGCAGGTTAGTGATTAGGAGCCAGCGGTTCAAGATTGTGAGAGGGATGTCCAACTGCTGGTTTAGGCCTGGGGACTGGGCATAAACCAGCAGTCAGACATCCCCCAAGGGGTCCCAGACTGGAGAGGGTTGAGGCTGGGCTGAGGGGACTTCCCTCCCTTGCATGAATTTCATGCACTGGGCTTCTAGTAGTAAGATAAACTATAATGAGCATCCTTTCTCTGATGCCAAAATTATCTTTATAAATGTTAAATTTAAATATTATAGTAAGTCAAGCAGAAATCAGCCATGCTCAATTTCTGTAGGAATGCCTCAGGAATATTTTCACTATCCAATTTGTTGATCAATTTGCTTCCTCTATCAGTATTTAGTAACTGACTATTTGCTGATCTACTTTACTACTTGGGGGTATCAAATATGTTTCTTCAGCTCACCATTATGTCAGAAGCATCCCTTATAGTATATGGTACATTGAAATGGCTCAATACTTACTACTGATAAAGGGAGAAAAACACACTAAATTTCATGAGATAATAAAAATATGACAATAAGACAATGTTTCAAAGGTAAAATCACATATATTAAGACTTTTTTCCAGACATTATAGCGTTTTAAATACATGATTATTTTAATACAAGTCGATGATATATTATAATTCATTTTATAGATGATGAAGCATAATTAAATAAGTTAAATAACTTGCTCAAATGTACAGAAGTACTACATAGCAGATTCATGATGTAGCATACAGTTATCTATTTCAAAGTACATATTCTAAATGATTATGCTGTACCAGTAGTTTGTAATTGTGTTAGCACACCTATTTCAAACTGGATTCAAAGTGCCACAAAAGATCTAAATTGATATTGCTTACACAATGTTTCTATATGCAAATAATTTTCATAAGTAACTAATTAAATAAAGCTAGACACAATTTTCTAATAGGGAACCCTGGAGGCATTTCCTACATTATGGTGCAAAGCAAACAATAATTCCTTCTCTGCACTTACCTTCCTGCCCCCCCCCCGCCACCACATCCCTCCTTTGCAAGATGTGCTATAATGACACCATTACACATATTATTGAATTTACATCCTTTGGGAAATATGTTTTGCTCTGCAAGACTAGAGATTTAACAAAAACAAAATATTATCTTTCTTTGTTGCATTTTTTTCCCCTCCCTGTGTAATTTTCTTAAAACGTCTTTCACCAGTGCATAAGGGTATATAATTTAAGACTCTAACTCCAGTTATGACCACACATGAAATCTTCCTAAAATCTCACTGAGGGTCTCTATAGTTTTTCATTTCACATTAACATATTAAGGTTGCAAAATTTACATAATATTAAACCCACAGCCACATGGGTGGAATTAGCAGAAACAGCAAGTGTATAAATCATATCTCAAATTAACATATTTAGATTTGCTTTATTTGCACATATGTTAGAGGATGAACATCAATACCCCTAGGGCTGTGGTCGGCAAACTGTGGCTCGCGAGTCACATGCGGCTCTTTGGCCCCTTGAGTGTGGCTCTTCCACAAAATACCATGGCCTGGGCGAGTCTATTTTGAATAAGTGGCATTATAAGAAGTTTAAATTTAAATAATTTGGCTCTCAAAAGAAATTTCAATCATTGTACTGTTGATATTTGGCTCTGTTGACTAATGACTTTGCCGACCACTGCCCTAGGGGAACCAGTTTCACACTATGGAGTAAAAATCATGGGATTTCAATGTCTTGTGTTACTTGCTCCCACTCCAAGGCTTTAGGTTGCCTCTGTAAGCTCCTAAGGTTTTCCAATGGATTTTTCTCTAACAACAGCTTATGTCAACAAATTAATCAACAGAATTGGCCAAGGAGGTATCTTGTTAAAAAAAATCATGCATATGCACAAGGTGACCCATAGACCTAGACAAGGCAATCTATAGAACATTGAAAGCACATGCCTTGAGATTAAAATTGTGAAGCCTTTTATCCTTGCCTATATCTCTAGAGATGTGTGTGTGTGTGTGTGTGTGGCGGGGGTGGGGGGAGGCTAACAAGTAGAAAGGTTTAGTCAAGATATCTTAGGTAATTTTATATTAAATTAAGTTTATGTTGAATAATCCTGTAAGTTATTGAACAAGCTACCTGTGATTGGTTTCCACACATTACAGCAAAACTAGTGGAGTGAATGTAACACAGATCGTTGTCAGTTCTTAGATCTCTATGGTTTGACCTTCATATGTCTACTAGTCTAAGAAGACCTTGGAGAGGCAGTTCTGGTACTAAAGTAACCTCTCTCTAGATGGCTTCATGATTTTGTAAATGGGCTACTAGGCTAGGACCACCTCCACCTTCTCTCATGGGAAGGCTTCAGGTGGGTGACTCACACTTGCCCCTCTAAGCAGCTAACTAAAACTTCTGTTGCTGAGAATTGTTTGTCTCTTCCCACAGACTAGCAAGGTAGAGAACTCTCCTAACATGAGCTTGATGCCTTGTCCTGATACTCCCAAAGCATTTTACACTCCAAAGCCTTGATGTGAATGTGTTGTTGCATGTGTTTACCATGTGTCTTCCAGGGGACTATGATGTCTTTACTACATCCTTTTCTAGCACCTAATACAGTGCCTGACACCAAGCATGCTCTCTTTTGAGTAAACTGTGAGCATCCCTTTGCATCTCCTTATATGTTCCTTGGAAACACTGTAAATGCCACACATGATGTTTACTGAGCAGTATTAGAGAGCTCTAAGTATTTAACAATGATATTATGCAGTATGTTCTCCAGCTAAATTTTCTTAATGTCCTTTGTTTACCATTAAAATATCATCACGCTTCTCTATTCTTGCATTGCCAAACTATATCATTAAACTTTCAACTATAAACTGTTGTTTACCTGGTGCTACAAAATAGATTGTAAGTTTTTTTATGGGCAGGTTCAGGAATTTATACTCCACTTTCTTCCCCCATTTGAGTAGTACCATGTTAAATCCATAGCAGGATTTTTATTTGGTAATTGATTGTTCAATCCTGTGTAATGGAATAGCTTTCATTTTTCTCATAAGTATAAATATCATCCAAATTATATGTCCTTCTTGAATAATGAAGACTCTTTAAGTTTGATGTTAACAAAGGAAAAGTGGCTTTGGTATAAACATGTATCTTAAGATACCAAAATCCCAATCTATTTTACTGAGTCAAAACAGCCATAAACAGAAAGCTATTTTTTTAATTAAAATTTGCTGAATTACTTATTACAGAAAAATATTGCTAATTGTCTTCGTTTTTGCAAAAACAATCTCATTAGCAACAATGTTATTGTGTAATTACCTAGAAATCTACCTATAAATACTGAAATCTGAAGACTTTAATATTCTTCTAATTTGATTCCCTAATTATGGTAAATATCATTAGCTGCAATTTCACATACTCAGACCTTTAAGGTAATTATATGGCAGTAAGTATCATCTTTACTTCGGCATTACTTACCAGAAATCAATGTGGTGTGTGAATATGAACAGGTGTAGATGCAATCTTATAGACTATATTTGTATTATGAAAGAACAAGTATTTTAAGGGTCTCATAGTATTCAATTACACTTTATGTATACAGAAGACAGATACTGCTTACATACAAAAGAACCAAGAACCAGGATGAAAACAACCCATATCTTTACATTTGTAAATCACCCTTGAAGACAATCATAGCAAGTCTAGTCACACAATTTCAAAAGCACTGTTGTTTTTGGTCCTAGTCACACTAAATCAAGAATACCACAGCACAATGGGCAGGAGTGCCAATGGAATCAGATGAATCAACAGGAAAAAAAAAAATTTCCAACTGGCAGGCAGACATCCAGTTGGGAGATCATAATATAAGACAGAGTTAGGTACATGTTCCCAAGAAGGGCTATTTAGCACTTATAGAAAATTAAATCCAGATATAATAACTGGTCCTTTATTCTTGAGAAAAGACCACACATTTGCGAAATGGTAACAAACAATCACTAAGAATGTAATTTTGCATTTTAAGGAGAGATTTTATTCTATGCTCAGGGCCAATGGTCAACATCCATTCTGATTGAATATGTCCATTTCCCTGCCACTTTTTGAAGAGTCTTTAGCATTATCACTGAATGCATTAACTCTTTTAATATTTACATAAAGTCGTTTAAGCTTTACAAAATATCTTGACTGTAGTTTTTCTCTCAGTGGCAAATAGAAATATACACTGAGTGGCCAGATTATTATGATCTCTGAATGCATAATAATCTGGCCACTCAGTGTGTGTGTGTGTATATATATATATATATATATATATATATATATATAAGAGAATTAGAGACATGGTGCATGAATTCCTGCATGGGTGGGGTCCGGCCAGCCTGGCCAGGGGGAGGGGACATGGGCCGTTGGCAGGCCTGCCTGCTGGTCAAACTCCTGGTGGAGGGGAAAATTTGCATATTAGCCTTTTATTATATAGGATATACATTGAGTGGCCAGATTATTATGCATTCAGAGATCATCATAATCTGGCCTCTCAGTGTATATTAAGCAGATTATCTTTGTTCTCATGCTTGTCATTCCAAATTTCACGTAGGGTGACAGGATCCTTTCTAACCCAGGAAAAGGGAGTCTGTTCCTCATATGTGTTGTATCAGAGATAGATGGATGCTCTCCAAAGACCTGTGCCACCATTACATTAGCAGAATGTTTGCTAAGGGCTGGTTGCCCAGCCAAGGACAGCATTTCCTTGTCCCTGCTTTCATTACTTTCCCTCTCCCTTACTCACCTCCTCGGTCTAGCTCCCACACTTGTGATACTTTCAGACTGAAGTGTAAGCAAATGAGCCTGCTCCCTCTCACCATATTCCTATGCCCTATTCACATGCCCAAATACATAGGGTAAAACAGAAATGATGCCGTTGTGATAACCTGATTATTATTTACCAGGAAAGTATTAAAGGGAAGGATAGACATGCTATTTATACAGCTTTGCCAAAAGGCTGCATTAACACTCTCCAAGTCTGTTCCCTGCTGATCAATGGAGGGAGGGGCTGGACAAAGGAAGTTTGGACGCAGGCCCAGTAAGGTCTGAGTGATGTGGGAAGGAGCTTTCCAGTCAGTCACACCAGGAATAAATTAGTGGCCAGGATGTGTGTGGCCACTGAAAGGGCAAGAAACCTGAATATTTAAACTTCCAAACAAAGAAAGTTTCCTCTCTCACTCTCTTAAGCAATGGGGCTCCTGACTCCTGTTGCAGGGGGTACTCTCCCCTGCACCCACATGGCTCACAGCCATGTGGAACTCCACACAATGGACTAAAGGACTTGAATTAGCTTGGATGCTGAACCACTCCTGCATGCAACATGGAACGGAAGCTCTGGACACTGGACCTTCTTTTGACTCTACTGGAATCCCATCTGCACCTCTTTCAGGATTGGTTAAGGGGCAGGGCACTTTGCAACCTGAAGAATGTAATTCCATGCAAATAAAGCCTTTTTCTACATCTCATTCTCCCATGGGGGCTTCTGAAAATTCTTATTTCAGCGGTACCCCAAGAACCTCGCTCTCATGAGCGATGGGGAAATTTGATTCTTTAGTAACAGAAACATTGGTACATCCTTGAGACACAGATAGATAGAAAGAGCCCGGATCCCTGAATCTCCATGTGGAAAACCAACTGCCACCCAGAAATGAAGCCCTGTGCTATAACATGTGAGCGAGCAATATGTTCTGTTGTGTCGGCACTGTAAGCTTGGAATTTACCCCACAAGGTTTGGGATTTGTTGCTTAATGTAACTGGTGTATTACTAATACAAATTCTATTTAATTAGACAGCAACGTTTTTTTAGAAGCTGCCAGTGGGCTTCGCCTAAGCAATCTGCTAGGACCAGGGTACATGCCTATGCCCATGAGAAGGTAAACAAGGTTTAAGACTTTTTTATTTAGCACCAGGAAGCAGGCTAGGGATAACTCATTTCTACTAATCTGGATAGCTTCAGTCTCTCCAATATCAAGTTTATGTAACCTTAGTTTTGTATAGAGCATGTTCTAGATTTCAATTATCCTGCACAGCATCTTCTCAGCTGCAATCACTGGAAAAAGTGAGAATAAGATATAGAGCATCCTCTTTATATTAGTCTTTATTTTCTTGCAGACCTGATCAAATCAACCCTGAATTTTTTAACTTTCACAAGTTCTAGTGCTTCCCCCCCCACCGTCATTAAAAATGTCAGATATTTTTCCAACTCTGTCATTCCCTAGCTGTGACTTTATGAACATGTTATGAAAGTTCTCAGGATTCTGTCTTCACCTATTCAATGGGAGAATTTGATCAAATTTTCTTTAAATTGTCTTCCTATTACAAGCAATAGATGATATGTTTTATAAGTATAAATATGTGTGTATTTATATATAAAATACATAAATATCAACCCCCCTTTCAATTAATATAACATTGATTGATGTCATCTAGCTATTTAGTATTCTGCTCTAAATATTCTTGGATAATTGTGTAGTTGGTTCTTATTTCTTATTTCTTCTTTTTCTCACTTATTCCAATCTTAGTCAGAGGCAAATGTTAAACTCTCATGGCATTCACATGTACCTTTCCAACAATGTGAAGTTTTGGTCAAGATTAAGAATAATATTGTAAGCCTACACACATATTTATATGCCACCAGACTGGGCTCACACACACATATTTGTTGAAAGTATTTGCTCTTTATCTTCTGTCTTAAAGTACAATATTTTAAGGAGGACCAAATAAAGTTATTTACTTTGTCATGAAAAAGATTAAATTATGTGAAAGCTCACTTAGGAAATTAAATTACCAGAATACCTTGTTCTCTAAGCAACAAAATATACTTTTTTAAAAATTTGTAATAGGTTTTCAGTTTGTAATACTTGGACCTATTTGCATAGGGCTCTCCAGAAATACTTTGCGCTATTTAAATGGCCAAATACAATAAAACTCCATTGTTGATCTCTTGAGAAAATAAAATGCCTACTGTTTATAGCATAGAAATGCGAATATGATTGTTTTCTAAGAATGAAAAACTTTGAGCAACTGCCTCAAGCACAATTCAGCTTCGTATTTAATAGGTAACTCAACTGAAACTGAAGTAGTCACCCAAGAAGAGCACACGATAGTTTCAGTGATTACGCTCTCATTGAAAACTCTGGAGAAGGAAACAGTGAAGTGGGAGTAAATAAAAAAAGGAATAAGCATGAAAAAGTATGAACTGCTTGAATATTTTCTTTTGACTATTAAAAATGAATTATTTGGTAACTTCTTGTAGGTTGTTGATTAAAATGACATTATAACAGTCTTCACCATTGTGGCTCAGTTTGTTGGGTGTCAGAAATGTTGCCTATAAGATTCCAGGTCAGGGAACATGCCCAGATTGTGAGCTGGATCTCCAGTAGGGGGTATGCAGGAGGCAGCTGATAGATGTTTCACTCTCTTATTGATGTTTCTCTCTCTTTTCCTCCTTCCCTTCCTCTCTCTCTAAAAATCAATAAAAATCTTTAAAAAATGACAATATTTGACCTTCAATTCTGAATGATAGCTTTGTTGGGTAGCGTAATCTTGGTTGTAGGTTCTTGCTATTCATCACTTTGAATATTTCTTGCCACTCCCTTCTGGCCTGCATAGTTTCTGTTGAGAAATCAGCTGACAATCATATGGGTACTCCCTCGTAGGTAACTAACTGTTTTTCTCTTGCTGCTTTTAATATTCTCTCTTTGTCTTTTGCTCTTGGCATTTTAATTATGATGTGTCTTGGTGTGGTCCTCTTTGGATTCCTTTTGTTTGGGGTTCTCTGCGCTTTCTGGACTTGTAGGTCTATTTCTTTCACCAGGTGGGGGAAGTTTTCAGTCATTATTTCTTCAAATAGGTTTTCAATATTTTGCTCTCTCTCTTCTTCTGGCACCCCCATAATTCTGATGTTGGTATGCTTAAAGTTGTCCCAGAGGCTCCTTACACTATCTTCATATTTTTGGATTCTTTTTTCTTTTTGCTTTTCAAATTGGGTGTTCTTTGCTTCTTCGTATTTCAAATCTTTGACTTGATTCTTGCGATCCTCTAGTCTGCTGCTGGATCTCTGTATATTATTCTTTATTTCAGTCAGTGTATGCTTAATTTCTAGTTTGTCCTTTTTCATATCCTTGAGGGTCTTATTTATTTTATCGGTGGTTTCTAGAAGATTCTTGAGTAACCTTATAGCCATGGTTTTGAACTCTATATCCAGTAGTTTCCATTTCTGTCATTTGTGACCTGTTTCTTTGTCTCCGCATTTTGGCTGCTTCTCTGAGTTGATAGAGTGGCTTTGTGTGCTAAGTGTCCTATAGGGCCCAGTGGCTCAGCCTCCCCAATTACCTGAGGTGGACACTCTTGGTGCACCCCTTTGTGGGCTGTGAAGGTCAGATAAAGAGCTTCACAGATAAGAAAAAGCTAAAGGAGTTCATCACCACCAAACCAGTATTATATGAAATGCTGAAAGGTATTCTTTAAGAAGAGGAAGAAGAAGAAAAAGGTAAAGATAAAAATTATGAATAACAAATACATATCTATCAACAAGTGAATCTAAAAATCAAGTGAATAAAAAATCTGATGAACAGAATAAACTGGTGAATATAATAGAATCAGGGGCATAGAAAGGGAGTGGACTGACAATTCTCAGGGCGAAAGTGGGAAGGGGGATGCTGGAAGAGACTGGACAAAAATCATACACCTATGGATGAGGACAGTGGGGTGGGGGTAAGGGCAGAGGATGGGGTGGGAACTGGGTGGAGGGGAGCTATGGGGGGGAAAGGAAGAACAACTATAATAATCTGAACAATAAAGATTTATTTAAAAAAATGACAATATTAGGAGATTTTATCAGTAGTCATGACTCCAATGCGATTTGCCTATTAGCTTTGGAAGGTGTGAAAGGGCCATCTATTTGAGAACATTTTATGTAAATTGCACTTAGCATCACTTCCGTTCAATGGCTGGCTCTTCTCACTACAAAAATATCAGCTAAATTAGGTCGTGTTGCTTTTCTTCCTGCTGTATTCCCTGAAACTGAAATAGTATCTTCATAGTAAGACCTCAATAAATGTTTATTAAGAAAAGCAGTATATTTCTGGTTTGCCAAGTAATAACAAATGCATTTAAACTACCAACCCTAATGTTGGGCTTATTGAGTTAACTAATGAAGCAGCAATGAGAAAGTCTTAGAATATCAAAAGCATACTTAAGACTTTATTAAAGAAACTCGGGAACAAAAAAATGCACAATTTTTCATATTTCCAGATTCCCTTAATACAATGTTATATGCCTAATGAAAACCACTTCCACAAGTCAAATCATTCAGTAAGTTTTCAACAAAGAAGAAATAATAAATTTATTTTATTTTATTCATACACAATGATAGGCCCCAATGATACAAAATGGAGTAATATATACTTCCTGCCATGATTTCCTGGTTGAGCATTCTGATGCTAATATTCAAGAGAGGATAATGATTTAGTCTCTCTATCATGAAAGGTGAATATTTATGTAACTAAGAATTTTTGTCTTGATTTTTACACTATTGTCTTTATTTAGTGTGTCCACATTTGTATAATGATAAGTACATGTCACAAAACTCATACTGTGAACAGACTTTCTCTACAAACTCCTACAAACCATAAAATGACCTACGTTTTATAGGCATTAAGACACTTATTAATAAGCACACACTTCCAGAGTACTCTTTCATGGTAGGTACTGTACTGGTTTTTCAGATGTGAAAGTTGGCAATTGTTCACAGCATTTAGAGTCAGAGGATCAGGAATCAGACTACTCAGGTTTATTTCCAGGGCTGTAGTTTTCTACCTTTGTGACTAGAAATAAGTAACTTCATTTTCCCTAGTCTCTGTTTCCTCTTAGGTAACTTTCCCTCTTCACAGAGCTGTTGGAAAATGTAAATGAGACAATGAGAATAATACCCTTAACAGAGGGTCTGAATTAAACATCAGCCCTTCTAATGAACACCAAGTATTGGAGGGCCTAGGGGTCAGCGAAGGTGTCACACACACCTTTCCCTGTTTTAAAGCAGCATCCAGCATCCTTTCAGGGAATCCTTTAGGTGGTTGTCCTTCTACAGCAGCAATGGGTTTCTGTGGGCCCTTTTCAGAAGACTGTGCTCTGAATGGCACACTAGGGAGAAGACATGTCCCATGTAACAGGCTTTCTCTACAAACTCCTACCAACCCACAAAATGGTCTAGGATTTGTGGGCATGAGTGTGTGGTGGGTATTTTATTGGTCTAAGCAGGTCAAACAGATTTTTTTCCAGCTTGCCCAAAAATCCAAGTAGAGAATAAGGGGCAGGAACAGTGGGCCAGAGGGATGGGATGGTTGGAATGACCATTTCTAGGGTTCGTCCCTGAACAGAACCCATGGCTCTAATTTTAGAACATACATAATTTTCTTTTTCCCACCTTTTAAAGACCCTTTTGTCTTCCTCCCTTTTTATCCTGGGAACATCCTGGATCCTTCAAGTGAAATCCCTTTTAGATTAATTTAGCCAGAATTGGTTTATTTACAATGCAAAGATTAAATAATAGTCCCAGTTCACATGGCTACAGTTTTTCATGGTTTATCATTAAATAAAAGCTAAGTTTAAACAGATGGGACCTTAGTTTGACTTTTAAAAGAGGTGAATTGTAAATAAATCATATTTGATTTAGATATCTCCTCCACAAGAAACTGCTCTGAACAGGTCACTAATTCTATTTCAGGTTTTGCTTTGATTCTACTTCATTGAATCCACTAGAAGAATATCTCCACAATTATTTTTCTTAAGAAATATATATTTCTTTTCAAGACAATTAATTGTTCAGAAATAATGTACTGAAAACCTTCCAAGCAAATTCCTTTTATTTCCATTACTGTTGTTGGACCTTGGTAATAAGCTTAAACATTAGACTAGAGTTGGGCTTCATGGGCGGTTTTTTATTTATTTGTATTTTTGCCATTTCTTCATCTGTTATGTCCATGCAGAGTGGCCCAATTGCAGGCATTCTGTTAACTGTGAAGTCAGAGTCCCGGTTATTTGCTAATGAACTGATACTGACTTCCGTTTTCTGGAAGCTGGCAATGCTTTAGCAATTGTTGTTACCTCGTTTTCAAAATGAGCGCCAATGAATCTTCTCTGCTGCAGAAATGGCAAACAAACAAATAAAAAGTCAATTTAAAAATCTAATTGGTGTAATAACACCTGGTTTTAAATTACTAGCCTGGCTTGAGGCCAAGTGCTCGTTACCCTCCAGAGAGCTGACAGTAGGCTTCTTTCCAGATAGGACTGCCCCTGGGGTAGGTGGATAAGAAACCTGTGGGGAGAAGAAGTAGATCTGCCTTTCCTAGCACCACCTCAGGTCACTGGGTTTTGATTCTATTGTTTGATTCAATTATGTAAATATTTTGGAAAGCCTATTAAATAAAAATGTGAGGAAATAGCAGGGTAATGTTTTTGTTGTTGTTTGTTCATTCCTTCCCTCCAACCCCCTCTGACCTGCCAAAAATGTTGTCTGATTTGTCATGTGTTTATTCAGAGAAATGATCTAGATAATACTATAGAATAGAAAGAAGACTAAACACCAACCTATAGAAATTATATATTTTTTTTCAAGACATATTTGTATTGATTTCAGAGAGGGAAGGAAAGGGAGAGATAGAAACATCAATGATGCGAATCATTGATCAGCTGCCACCTGCAGGCCCCCTGCTGCAGATCTAGCCCACAACCTGAGCATGTGCCCTAACTAGGATTCCAACCCTGACCTCCTAGTTCATAGGCTGATGCTCAACCCCACCAGCTGGGCAAAATTATCTAGTTTTTACTTGTGTTACATGCACATTTGAGAACTCTACATGGCACTTCTTGAAGTCAATGCTTCTCCTAAAGTGCCACTTGAGGTTTAGGTAGGTGATGCCCTTAGTGAAGATCAGAATCACCGGGGCCTTAGAAATAAATTATTATGTTTGACATTGGACCTTAGAAACAGTCTTGAAATCTTTCCAGGTGAGTTCTCTGCTTCTCTCTACAGAATTAAAGAACAACCTGTTAAGACACTTTAATTCTCCCTTTAATGATAACTTGAGGGGTTATAAAATACAGAGTGGGCATATTAAGCCTGAGAAGCTAGGTCACATACTTGAGGTCATATCTTACTGAGAAGCTCGGTCAACTCACAATCCTAGGAGTTAATAAGTATTATTAATTCCTCTGAGCCTTCATTTCTCATCTGTAAAGTGGAGAATAAAGTCTATTCCGGTGGACATTTTTGAGAATTAAGTGAAACATTTATAAAGCACCTACAATTATATCTGGCTCATAGATGTGCTTGTAGTTATTTTTCCAGTCTCACAATTAAAAAAGGAAAAGAACCAGGAGGTCACTATTTGATTCCCAGTCAGGGCACATGCCTGGGTTGCAGGCTTGATCCCCAGTGTGGCAACCAATCAATGATTCTCTCCATCATTGATGTTTCTATCTCTCTCTCCCTCTTCCTTCCTCTCTGAAATCAATAAAAAACATATTAAAAGTAATAATAAATAAAGTAATAGAAAATCTACATGAATATTTCTAATATATTAAAATAGTTCTTTTAGTAATAATCCTAACATTGTAACTTTTATTGAGGATGGTGTTTTCAACTTAAAAAAAAACTCCCAATCACAGTCATGTACTAAATTAAATTGCCATCTGCTCGTCTGAAGATACATACATAAATGAAAGTCAAGGATAGGACAGTGTTAATGGAACCTGACAAGTAAATTATTAACTTGTCAGTCTTCTCTAAAAATAATATTAGCATATTTTTCTGATCAGTTAGATATAACCCTTCCTGTGCAAATAACTCATAATTTGGTTATAATGTAAATGTGAGTCTATACACTCCTCTTTTGCTTTTGTACTAAAGTTGGATTTAGAAAATAAAATGATTGAATTATTCAACACTACAGTTGTCCTCAGATCTTCACAATTGTTATAACTCAAAACCCAAACAGAGTGAAAAAAGAGTCCTCAGCTCCAAAGAAATTGCAAAGATAGTAACAAGTATTCAATGGACAGGTAACAGGAAAAGAGTAGGATGAACATGAGATAGCTGGCATGTGGCAAAGCAGAAGCTGAGAAATGAGTTCCATCAAAATTAAAGATGAAAAATGTGATACATTTCATAGTTACCTATTTTTGCTTTGAAGATTGGATGGGGAATGCTGCCGTCTTTTTGGTTACATTAGGGTGCAATGAATAGATATTCATCTGTAAGTTGATATTACCATTCCTTTAGCAATGATGTAAGAGGCACTGCTGGCTAGTAGTTGAGAATGCAAGCTCTTGAATGTGGATGAAAAACTGTATTAAAAACCATTTCTTTTCTTTCTGGCTGTTTTCCATTAGTTGAACATGACTATTTTTTGTATTATTTTTATTTTTATTGTTGATACTATTACAGATGCATAACTGATAGAACATGACTATTTATTTATTTATTTCCGTTTTTATATCTGGAAATTAAAGAAGTCTACTTCATATGGAACCACCTTCCTATGATTAAAAAAAAAGACAAATAGAACATTTAAAGTGTTTAAAATCCAGTGGCTGGTAGACAATATGAGCACAATAAGTAATTAAATCATTGTTTATTGAATTTTTACCATCTACTAGATACCATATCTAAAATTTTATATGATTTATGTCATTTATCTTTTGTATATTTGGCTTGGTAGAAAATAGTTTTCTTTTAAAGAGAAGAAACCTGAGAAGCAGTCAACATCCATAATTTGACCAAGTTTCGCCAGAAGTGGTAGAATTTTAAATCACTATCTCTAGAAGTTATTGGACCCATAGCTTTCTGACCTTCAGGTCTTAGCACTACCATTTACTTTATTTCCCATGACCTTGCTGCAATTCTATCCTGCCTGTCTCATTTTAAAGATTTACTGCTCTTTCTGCAGCCATTATTACACATTATTTAAAACCACTTTATAAAACTTTTCTGTGGCGTTTTCTACACGTTTGTCTTCTCCTCCAGACACTTTACTGATTACCCTAAAGAGAGAAAATTAGTCATAAAATATTTAAATTGCCACTTCACTCAGGACAGAAATAATATGCAAGTGCATTATTACAGCTTCTAAATAAAAAGCAAAATAATACAGCATAGGCTATATTGTGCTACACAGAAATTCCGATTAGGATTTACATCTAGTGCATCATTCAATCTTTAGTGTCTAGACTATCTAAATGATTGAGGAAACTTCCCATTTAACTAAATGAGGAAATAACCCCAATCAATTGTAAAGAATTTTACTTTACTTAAGACTTTTTAATGAAAGGATTGTTTATAAAATGTCTTTGCCCATTAAAAGTTTTCTCATTTTTCCATTAACTGACATATGACTCTCTCTAAATAACTGAAATTTCTGAAAATAGGAAAAAAAATCCCTTGTATCAAACAGTACTTGTTTTTGTTCAGGTATAATAATTCAGATTTACAGTGAAATTGATTAATTTCTCAAGTTGCAGTTTTCTCCCTATATTGAAGTTGACTTAGTAAATAAAGTTCTTGTAATAAAAATAGAGGAAGCAGGGCCTTTGACCTAACGAATCCAATTTTAGATTTGGATTCCACCACTTGCATGAAGCTGTTCTTTTGTGTAGAGAGCTGTCACAATGATTGGACTTTATTTTGGAAAAAGCCAGATGTTTAGATCATCTACCGCAGCAAAGAATCACAGTAAAAATACATTCTTATGTCTGTGTATGTGAGAGAGAAAAGTTCTCTTTAAATAGCTATTTTCCAACCAATTAATTAATAAATAAGCATTTATTTACTACATGCTCTATACAAAACACTGATAAATGTCATTGCATATTGCATAGTTATCGAATAGTTGGTGCAATATAAACTTACACTAAAGGTGCAAAAACTTGAATAAAAATGTATAAACACAAAATATTACAATTTTAAAATGAAGGTGGTGGTAGCATTGAGCATGATTACTTTCCTAATTGACAGTGTCAACAAACTTTAATGGGGGTTCAAAAAGGGGACACTATTTTGGGCCAGATGTTTTACGAAGAAGACCTGAATTTTTTGCCCCTGTCCTTGGTCATAGCCACATCTTCCCAGAGATTGCAGGTAATCTCAGTTGCTGCTTCCCTGCTCACATGAAGTCTTCTAATCTATTCTGTCTTTCCCTCTCTCTCTTTCTTAATCCTGCCATTCTTCTCTGCCTGCTCCCATGAGTCTGACACCTTGGATCTTCTTAGCTCTCCAGCATTGGGACCACCCCTGATAGGCTGCTTTTGCTTTGCACAATGCCCATTCTGTAAGGCCTTTGAGGATCTATCACAGGTACATTCTTTCTTTGCCTCTTTCTCTAAATTACATGCTTCCCTTTGGAAATGAAATAATTCCCTGACCCTGGGTTAAATGATTTGGGATCAGACATATTTTCCTGGTCATGTCTTACAGCCTACTAACACCAAGCCAAACTAATTTAGCTGCTTGATCCAGAAAATACCAGCTGGTGGAAGTTCAGACTCAGTCCAGTAACCAGTTTAATATTCAAGACTAATGACTAACAGCTTTTTCCTCAAACAATGCTTTTCAAGACTCTCTTCCTACTTTGCCCATCAATAAGTCTTACTCTAGTCCAACCGTTTCTCCACTTTCCAAGACACACATTAAAAACATTCAGCTCAGGGCTGAAAAGTAAATTTCTTTACTTTTGAAATACTAAGACTCTGTCAAGGTGGTATTCTCCATTACTACAGTAGACCCAATAAATAGTTTTTTTTTTGGAGAGTAGTCAATACTTTCTAAATGGGGTTTCCTTTCTAATTCTATACACTTTTCAGCCTCTAATTTGATCTCAGGTAGCATTGTAACCAATAATTCAAGCAGTTAAAATTCGAATGTTCATAGAGTAATCATATCCTATAAGGCAATATGGAGGAAAGAGAAAGAACAATAAATGTTAAGAGGATTCTAAAATCCATAACCAAATGCAGATTCTGGTTTTAAGACTGGACTCTTTAGTTCTAAGTTTAAAATTACAAGTTTCCCTATGGAATCTTTCATGAGCATTATTACTTCGTGAATTTAATATGTACCTGTAGTCATAATATACCAGTCATAAATCCAAGAGTCTTACATATATAGTTATATTTTATCTTTACAACAAACCTTTAAGGGTTTTATTTTTTCCCCATTTTAAGACTAAGCAAATTAAATCACAGAGAGATTAAGTAACTTGAATTTAGGCACAAAAATAGTAATTGTCATAGCCAGGAATAAACTCCAGGTGGTGTCATTCATAAAACTGAGACTTTAAGCCTCTATGGTATACTACCTTCTTGAAAGGTATGAAGTTCTGGTTTGCCTTAAAGTGGCATATGAACACAAAGAGTGTGACCACATTTAAAATATTCACCAGATGGATGACGAATGATTTGTTGGTTTTATATTATGAATTTAAACATAATTTGCCCAGCTGGCATGGCTCAATGGTTGAGTATGGCCTATGAACCAGGAGGTCATGCTTTGATTCCTGGTCAGGGCACATGTCCAAGTTGTAGGCTCGATCCCCAGTAGGGAGCACGCAGAAGGCAGCTGAGCAATGATTTTCTCTCATCATTGATGTTTCTATCTCTTCCTCCCTCTCCCTTTCTCTCTCTGAAATCAATAAGAACATATTAAAAAATAAACATAATTTAATAGTTCTCACTGTTATCAATTGTGCATGCTAATATCCTATATAATCCTATATAACAAAATGCTAATATGCAAATCGACCGAACAGTGGGAAGACCGGTTGCTATCATGCACACTGACCACCAGGTGGCAGACACTCAATGTAGGAGCTTCTCCCAGCCCACAGGCCTGATCACCCCAGCGGGGCCTGTCAGCCAACCTCTCAGTCCCTTCTCCTAGCAGGCAGGCTCCTATTGCCCAATGGGGAATGGGAAACCAGGGGTGGGTGGCAGTGGATGCTGGCAACGCCAGGCCAAGGCCCCCACCCTGCCAGTCATCCCACACACAGAGGGCAATCTGTGGCAGGGGATGGGGCCGATGAGCGGGTGGGAATGGCCAACCTCTGGGTCCCTCCCTTCGGCCAGCAGGCTCCAATTGCCTGATGGCAAACGGGGAAGCAGGGGTGAGTGGTGGCACCTGGGGAAGATGACCCTGATCCCAGGCCAGACCTAGGGACCATACACATGTACAAATTTCATGCACCAGGCCTCTAGTCTTGTATAACAACTTTATGTAAAATGCACAAGCATCTTTTGTTTGAAAATCCTAAATATATCCATGTATTAACACCATCTAACATTTTGTTTTTATATTTCCATGTAAAATTTGAGTGGTTTAAAATGAAAGTAATACCTAATCTATTTTTAAACTCTTGATTATAGTCATAACCATAAATTGCTTACTTTTTAAAAAAGAACAAGGATAATAAAAATGACTAGAATGGATATAGCAAAATTATTTTTATCACTCTGTCCTCATTTCAAAGTCTTCCCTGATGTTATTTTGATTTAATTGTCTTTATGTGTATGTTACTAGACATGATGGATTAAAAAATAAACCACAGTTATGATTAAGGTTTGACAAGGTGGCTTATAATTAGTATTAATAAATGTGAATATACAGTATGATCATAATTTAATATATGGAATTGCATTTTTGAAGTAGGAATATCCTCTGGTATTTAAAATTTTTTGAATTGTACTTATCTTTCAGTTTACATTAATTATTTGGTAAGAGCAACATAATCCATTTTAGGATCATTAACGTAACCTCTAATCACAAGATAATGCTCATGTCCTCTTCTCTGTGGTATTGTAATATCTCCTAACTTATTTTCTTGCCTCTAGTTTTTCTGAAATTCTCTCTACATTGGTGTCAAACTGATTTTCTTACAACATAAGAACAATACTAAGCCTCTTTTAAAAACCATCCACTGAAAAAAAAGTAAAATTTAAATTTCATGGCATGACCTCTAATTTCCTCCACATTTGAACAATAACTACCTGGTATTAAAACCATTCAGGATTATTTCCTTTGTCTAAATGAATGTATTTATTTTGTGTCCTTGCACTTTGCTCCCATTATTCCTTTAGCCTGACATTTGTTGTAATCTCTAGTACTCTATACCTTTTATTTTCAAAGTCTATTACCATTGAAAGCTTGGAGATATCTACCTAGTCAAAATTAGATGTTTGGTCTTCCTTAGACCTTTTAACATCTCTTCACTGAACATGTGATTTTTGTTTGTTTGTTTTCTTGATCTATGATACTATTTACATAACCACTCTTTACTCTTGAAGGTAGGGAAAGATTTTGTTCATTTTACATCCAATACAGGTAACCACAGTGCCTTCAAAAATTGGTGTTTATATAAGTTAAATTGTATTGAATGATGGATTCTCATTTATTTATTATTTCTCAGGATTCTATGTGAATAGTGTGGCATATACTATTTTGTAAAAAATGTCTAACCCCAAAGAGTTTAAAATTTTTGTACTATTAAAAAAGATATATAAACTAAAATGTTTTATTTAACTTCACTTAAATAAAAAAGTAAGAAAAATTAGAATGTAGTTTATAAAGATAAGTGTAGAAGAATAAAGCATGCTTTATTTTTTCAATAAAAGTTTAATATGAGAAATATAATTTAAAAAGTTTCAGCATGTTATTATAATTCCAATAAAGAAGGCCAAATATCAAAGTTAGAATATTTACTTTTATGACAAAGAAAAAGAAAAGTTTGGTTGTGATAAATAATTAAGCATGTAATATAAATGACAGCAACTAAAATATGTGTAAGTTCTAGAAAATTTTACACAAATGTTATGGATTATGAATTCATATGACTAGCTATTCAGAAAATTTAGAAATAAACAAAATGTATTTATAATAATATATATATGTAATATAACATTGAAGGAAATAATAAAAATAGTTAGTACTGGTATTAATATTTAAAAATTAAAGCAAAATTTATAGTAATCAATATTAAAAATGGGCTAACTCCCAGGAAGCCCCAAACAATGGCAGCAGCCTAAATACATGCCCTTCCCCAAATCCATCACAAATAAAACATAAGCATCAAAAACAACACACATGAAACTACCAAAAAACCAAGATTTTTCTTTTCTAAATGCCCATTTTCCAAGAAAGGAAACCAGGGCTCCCAGATAAGTGGCTGACTCTCTGTGGGGGAAAGGCAAATGAAAAGTGAGCATGAACCATCCTGTGGTTTCAGAAAATAAGGAAGTGCTTCAAAAATGATGAACAAGTGTCAAAGACACATTTGCTTCTTGCCAAACTGAAGCAACAAGCCATTGGATTTAACTTCCTACATGGAGCAATAACAGCAACAACAAAACAGACAGAATATATGAACCAATGACTTCAAGTCAATGGGCTTGAGGAAATGAAGAACCGGGACCCCTGAGAGATGGGAATAAAATAAGGTGAGTACTATACAATTGCTTCTGCATACAACTTTGAGGTACTTTGCAGATCATAGCTGAGGAAGGGGGCGGGGGTGGAGCTTAGAGCTCACAAGACTCCTAGAGTTAAAGGTTATGTATGCCACTGAGAGTCAAGGGCAGTTAAGATGGCTAGTTTACAAGGCAGAGTACTGCAGATGGATCTATCTGAGGGTTGGGGCATGCATTCAATATACCAGCAGTATACAAGTGTTCCCCAGCTTTGTCTTTCTGTTGAGCTCTCTCTCTCTCTCTCTCTCTCTCTCTCTCTCTCTCTCTCTCTTTCTCTCTCTCTCTGTGTGTGTGTGTGTGTGTGTGTGTGTGTGTGTGTGTGTTTGCTTTCTGTTCTTGCAATGGACTCACATTCAGCCAGGAATGCATGCATGACTTTCCAGGCTCTTAAGTGTGTATGCATCCTTGTTCATGCCCACAGCCTTCCAGACTGCCCTGTTGAGTTGTGGACTAGTCTGCCAGTTTCTTGCTTTTCCTAATCAGGATTGCAACCCGAGAATAGCTGTAGCATTGGCCTTCACATTCATTTTCCATTGTTATTACTATGGTTTCCCACACCCAGGGCCATGAAGTTTTACTGCTCCACTTTAATTTCCATCAGCCCCTTCCTTCACCAAACTTTGGTTTTCAGAGCACTATCATGTCAATGTGGAGATTGGTAGGGGGGTATAGGAAGAGTATGGAGCTAATGCTGTACAGATTTTCACTATTCTTACCTTAATTCCAGTTATTTGTCTTGAATAATTTCTTTCAACTTGTTGTTTGCCTCAATTCTAAGACCTGTTTTTGGTTATTTCATCTAGTTTGACCATTGATTTGTGAAGAGAAGTATTTTTTAAAAAATATTTTTTATGATTTCAGAGAGGAATGGAGAGAGAGAGAGAGAGCTAGAAACATCAATGATGAGAGGAATCATTGATAGGCTGCCTCCTGAACACCCCCTACTAGGGATCCAACTGCAACCCAGGCATGTGCTCTGATTGAGAATTGAACTGTGGCTTCCTGGTTCATAGGTCATTGCTCAACCACTGAGCAGCACCAACTGGGCAAGAGAATAATTTGTGTGTGTCTCTTTCTTTCTCTCTGCCATTCTGTAATTCTTTTGTTAGAGTCACTGTCTGCTAGCTGCAAACAGTTTGGGTGAGATGGTCACACACAATGCCCCTGGCTGCCATTTTTAGTCAGCATTGATAATAAAATCATGATGGGAAACCTGAGAAGCCCTTAATTAGGAGAAAGCCAACCATCAAATTATTTATAATAAAGGTTTCATGTGTACAGCTGGAGAGGCATCATATGAATCTCTAGATGTCTGTGTTTTTTTTTAGTCTCAGCTCAGCTCCAAACAATGTGTGTGGGCATAGGTCCTTCACTTTCTATCTCCAATCTCAATTTCCTTTTATAAAACAAATATAAACATTTCTTCATACAAAACAGAGGTGTTTGCCTTGATTTTTAACAAGCTTTTTATCTTAGGAAGTCTATGGTCTCATGAGAAAATAGATAGAATGTCATTTTTCACAACCAATATTTAGAAAGACTAAAGTAAATGGGGCTGATGTATAAACAGTCTCTAACCTAGGGAGGCAGAAAATGAGAATGAATTCCTATTGCTCCATGGAAATATTGATAATGCAATCAATGTTTAATTTGAGATGCATGTTGGTTATACATAACTAGCCTTAGATGTCAATTATGAGAAAGGAGTACTTACCAGAAATCTTTATATTCAAGACATCATATAATTGGGTGGGAGAGTATGAGAAAAGTGCTGGGATTATATCTCAGATGTAATGACATTGAGCTGGCAGGAGATAGGCTAATATATCTTTTGGATGTTGAAACTCAGTGCTCCCCAGGCTGGATATTGTGCGGAGCGAACATCATTAAGTTGAACAATGTCCTCCAAATTTTCCTTAAATGATTTTAATTTCCTTAATTAAAATGACTAAATATAAAATTGCATGATGGCTAAAAGGTCAAATGCTTGCTCTATTTTAAGAAGTGTAACACTACTCAAACTGAGTGATTTATTATAAAGGAAATTAAATTTAATTATTCATTTGAGGAAACTGCAAAAAATTATCTTTGGTATTTATAGTCACTCTTAAATACTGGCATTTGATTTCACTTTTTTTTTTAATATATTTTATTGATTTTTCACAGAGAGAAAGGGAGAGAGATAGAGAGCTAGAAACATCGATGAGAGAGATACATCGACCAGCTGCCTCCTGCACACCCCCCACTGGGGATGAGCCCGCAACCAATGTACATGCCCTTGACCGGAATCGAACCTGGGACCTTTCAGTCTGCAGACTGACGCTCTATCCACTGAGCCAAACCGGTTTCGGCAAATACTGGCATTTGATACCAAATTTGCCCTAGCATTGGTCCCTGGATTGTGACACAGTGTAATTATAAATATAATTTTTTTTGGATGCTCAATACTGGAAAAAAATCAAGGTTTCCTAATCACACTCCAAAAATGGTCATCATAAAAAATAATTAATATTTACATATGTTTATATTCTCTGTTAATTCTCTAAGCACTACTTTCCACAGTAAAGAGAAACAATGTCGCTATGTAGAAATGTACCATAAGCATAAAATACACATGGGATTAATACAAATCAATGGATCAAGTGAACAGATTATCCTAAAAAATTATTTCAGTAAACATTCAAACAATTAATCATTGGGTTCCTAACACACATTTATTAATGGGCAAGTTGCTACATATCACTAATAATAAATAAATAATATAAGAGTTTAGCTATTTATAGTTTAGTTAAAATCACGTTAAGATTGTATAGTTTACTGTTTTCTGTACATTGATTTTAATATGCATACTAATTCTCTGGGGATTTGTTAAAATGAAATTCTAATTTACTAGATATGGGGTAGGATCTGAGATTTAGTATTTCCAATAAGCTACCAGGTGATGCTGATGCTTTTGATTCATGAGCCAGGCTTTGAGTAACAAGAGCAAAAGAACATTTTCCATGTTCTTAGGCAAAAGGTCTCAAGACATTTAGATGCATACATTGATGATCATATTTGTGTATAAAATTTTTCTTATACCATATTCTTAATAAATGAATGTTTTAGAAAGATTATAAAGAAAATAAGTAACAATAAATTATACATCCTTATACTTTAATTTTTTATTATTTACTAATTATATATTTGTTTAGCTGTAGTCTTTCCAAGTTAGAAAGCACATTTTATTGTTATTTGTATCTCATACTTTTGTTTTATTCTCCATCAACTAACCCATCCTATATAATAAAAGGCTAATATGCAAATTGACCAGATGGCGGAATGACCAGTTGCTATGATGTGCCCTAACCACAGAGGGAGCGCCACTCAGTCAGAAGCCAGGCTCATGGCTGGCGAGCACAAGGGCAGTGGTGCTAAGGAGCGGGCCTAAGCAGTCAATCAGATATCCTCCGAGGGCTCCCGGACTGTGAGAGGGTGCAGGCTGGGCTGAAGGACCCCCCTGAGTGCACCAGACCTCTAGTTGTTTCATTAATGAGCAACAAATGGAGAGGCATCTCCTTTGCCAAAACATGTATGACAAATCTGACTTAAACTAGAAATGTTGGAAGGGATATTAAATAAGCCAAGTTCAAAGAAATTATTTTTCTTTCAAAAATAAATCAATCTGGCCTAATAAGTCATTAAGAAATGTAAAAAATAGAGGGGTTTTTTTTCTATTTGAAATTAAAAACATTAAAAAGCTTTAAAAATTTTGGACATGCATCCCCTTTAATGTTTGTTGCATGAGTTTCTTACAGATCTTGAGAATTCTCATATTTTCATATTACACAGTGTTTCACAAAGTATCATACTTTAAAAAGATATTAGCTTGTAAGAACATGTAATAAATAACTTCAAAATGCAATGGGTATTTAATTTTAAGACATGCCTTTAACATTTATGCAAAGCGTTTTTTGTACTCATTTAATAGAAACTTATCTGGCCACTGGGTAAAGCTAGCAATAAAACTACCGCTCTGCAATGTGTTAAGATTGGTATTTCTGCTGAACACTGATTTTGTTTGTTTGTTATTGCTTGGGCTGTTTTCTTCTACTTTTTTTCTGGAAATATTTTAATAATAGTCTGAATCCACTCAGTCTTGCTTTTGCCTTTAACTCTTACCTTTTATCATCCCTTTTTACTGACTTGGGCACTTGACTATGGTATTCCAAATCCTAAATATCACCAGACTATTTATGAATGGATTCTTCTCTTAGATTTCATTTTGGTATGAAATATTAGGATAGCAGATATACTGAAGGAAAAAAATGAAAATCAAAACTTCATTAGAGTTAGTTTCTCTCTAGGGGTTGGCAATCACTTCAAAATTAGTAATCATTGCAAATCACTAAAATGTTACTCTTAAATTTCTTATAAACAACAGGAAGTCATGGGGCAGCTTCCCTAAAGAATGAGTTCACTTTACCTCCCACCCAACCAAGAATGAGAGGAGATATGTGGACAGCATTCCTTTCCTGGCAGATTAAAGGGCAGACTCTACACCTCAACCCTCTGTGAAGATCTCAGTAAGAGAGGCAGGTGGAGGGCTCCACAAATGCATAGTATCACAATCTGGATTGGAATCAGTGGTACTGAGAGAAATGCATCTTCTTTGAGAAAAAGATGAAGGGACACTGTCTGGAAAATAAATATATTTTTATAGCATTAGGTACTCAAATTACCTGTGTCAAGTTTTCAATATAGTCTCATATATTCAGATGGATGCAATTAAAATATTGTGGTTCAATATGCAAGATGAAGGAAACAAGAGGAAAATATTAAGTCAGGAGATAGAACAGTCTGGTCATAAGGGAAGAAAAAACTCATTGTTGGGGTGGAGATTGGTTCCCCCAGGCAAAAAGGTATTTTTAATTGTTTGTGTAGATCTAACAAGGCATTGAAATCCATGATTATGTGAAAAAATCTGCTGGGTTTAATAAAATTCTAACCCATACTAGTAAAAGAATTCATACACAGAAAATTTATTCTGTCAATCACCAAAATATGTAACGCTATTATCTGCTTCAAGTGGAAAGAGAAGAGCAAAGGATCAGATCAGCATGAGCAACCTGTGTTACTTTTGATGCAATAAATGACAAGGGGTTATAAGAAAAAAATGTAATTGGTATTTCAGGTGAAAGCCATATATTTTCTTCCTCTAAGCAAAAAATACACATAGAGGTTAGACCAATCTGACAGAATTAGGTCAGCAACTGCCTTGCCTCAAATGTCTTCAGGGTCACTTGGGTGATATTAACCAGTAAAGTAGGCCAAATATATATGAAGGTTTTGTTCTCATAGGAAGTTATCTGTAGGAATGTTACCCAGTTCCATACTACTCATTGTTTAGGCATAGACATGATATTATCTGCTTTGTGAACATCCTCTCCTCTGTATAATCTCCACCACTGGAGTGTGGGCAGGACTATGAAGAGGATGAATTTTACACCATAATTAGACCATGTTTTATGTCAAAGTGAAGGGATTGGTCAGGTATTAGTCCCAATTGAACTGATTATGAGTTAATTAAAATTGAGATAATCTTAGGTGGGCCAGACCTAATAAGATGAGCCTTTCAAAAGAAATGGGCTCTTCTTGAAATCAGAGAGACATGAAGTAGGTAAGAAATCTGCTGGATTTGAAAAACAAACAAACAAACAAACAAACAAATAAATAACAACCTGCTAAGACATGCGAGGGTCTATAGAGAGGTCATGTAGCAAGGTGCTATGGGGAGTATTAAGAAGCTGAGAGTGATCCCCCACTAATAGCAAGCAAGCAAAATGGAACCTCTGTCCTATAACTACCAGGGATTAAATTCTGCCACCAACCTGAAGCAGCGGCATGAGACCATTGATCCTCAGAGGAGAGCCAAGCCATGCGGACATATTGATTTCAGCCCTGTAAGCCCCTTAACAAGAACCCAGCTTATATTTGTAGATTCCTGATCTATAGAATCTAGGTGATAATAAATGAATATTGTTTTAAGCTTCATAATGGTACCATCATTTTGAAAGAGAGTTTAGCAATGTCTTAACAGGGTGAACATAATTTTACCATACAATCCATCAATTTTACTCCTTGCAATTCTCTCAAGTGATATGAAAATATGCATCCACATAAAAAATTATATGCAATGTTCATAGCATATTTATTCAAGTTGCTATAAAGTGAAAGTAAACAAGGTGTCCTTCCATAGGTGAATGGGTAAACAAACTGTGGTGCATCCCTGTGATGGAATATTATTCATCAATAGGAATAAATGAGTTATCAAGCAATGAAAAGATATGAAGCAACCTTAAATGCATATTCCTAAGTGAAAAAGCCAAATACTGTATGATTTAAAATATAATACAGTGGTTCAGTGGTTGAATGTTGACCTCAGAACCAGGAGGTCATAGTTTGATTCCTGGTCAGGACACATGCCTGGGTTGCTGGCTCAATATCCAGTAGGGGACATGCAGGAGGTGGCTGATCAATGAATCTTTCTCATCATTGATGTTTCTAGCTTTCTTTCCCTCTACCTTCCTCTCTAAAATCAATAAAAATATATTTAAAAAGTAAAATATAATAAATTCTGGAAAAGGCAACAATCTAGAGATAGTAAAAAGAGCAATGGTTCCCAGCGGCTTAGCAGAGAGAAGGAGAGATGAATAGATGAAGCACAACAATTCTTAGGGCAGTGAAACTTCTCTGCATTTTACTGTAATAATGAGTACATGACTATGCATTTGTAAAAGCCCAAAGACATAGAACTGTGCAATGCAAAGGATGAACCTTAGCTTAACCTATAGATTTTAGTTAATAATAATGATTTAATATCGATCCATCAATTGTATTAAATGTACCTCACCAATGCAAGATAACAATAATAAGGGATGTTGTGCACATAGCTGGGTATATGTAAACTATATTATCTGTATTACCTGCTCAAATTCTCTATAAATCTAAAATTGTTCTAAAAGTAAAGTCTACTGATTTCAAAGAGGAAGGGGAGGGGGGAGAGATAGAAACATCAATGATCAGAGAGAATCATTGATCTGCTGCTCCTGCATGCCACACCCACACTGGGGATTGAGTCCATAACCTGGGCATGTACCCTCACCTGGAATCAAACTTTGACTCTGATTCATAGGTCAATGCTCAACCACTGAGCATACTGGCCAGGCGAAAATCTATTAATTTTGAAATGTAATGTAAATGAAACATAACTGAAACATAACTGAATTTTGGGCTCATCAAGAGGGCATGGTGAGTCACTGGCAAACTCCTTCAGCTAGTGCTCCTCTTCCTCAACTCTGGAATTTTTGACCAGTGTGTCAAGGTATTCTGATTTCTCAGGAAAAACAAGAATACAATGGATTTCTATGTACAATACTAGAGGCCCGATGCACAAAAATTAGTTCAAGAGTAGGCCTTCCTTCCCCTGGCTGCCAGCACCGTCTTCCCTCTGGCACCCGGGACCCAGGTTTCCCTCTTCTGGCCACCGGCAGGCACCCAGGACCCGGGCTGGCTTCCTTGGGCCTTCTGCAGGCACCCAGGACCCGGGCTGGCTTCCCTCTGTCCCTTGCTTCATCCGGAAGGACTTCTGGAGTGACTTCCAGAAGATGTCTGGTATAATTAGCATATTACCCTTTTATTATTATAGATTACAATTTTGAAATATTGGAAATATATGCAATTAAACTCTTAAAAGCATTATTTTGGAGCTAGATTTAAGCCCAATCCAGTATCTTTTTCTTTTGATTATGGAAAACCCACTGGGCCTGGCACCCATGGCTCATTGGGTGAATGTTGATCTATGAACCAGGAGATCAGGGTTCATTCGATTCCTGGTCAGGTCACATGCCCAGGCTGTGGGCTTGGTCCCTTGGTACCCAGGCATGCAGGAAGTCCATCAGTGATCCTCTCTCATCATTGATGTTTCTATCTCTCTATCCCTCTCCCTTCTTCTCTGAAATCAATAAAAATATATTACTAAAAAAAAAAAAGAAAACTGATTGGCAAAATGGAAATAAATTAGTGAATGGCTGTGGAAGATTTTATCTTGTGTGGTGCACTCCACAAGTAAACATTTAAAGCTAAAATAAAATAAATGCATCCCGTGTCAGTGCCCTGTCTGATACAGGCCAATCCCCTATAAGTTGATCACCTTTAAAGCAAGGATGCAAGGATGCTGTCTGGGGTATTTTCTTTTTGGGTCGTTCAAAAAAATCTAATTTAGTGACAATGAACCATTTTCCTAAGTACAGGATATGCTCTTCCTCTGTCACACAAGTTACAAATTACACCATTAAAAAGATATGTTGTAGCTGTGTTAGTCAAATGGTAGGTATACTGCAGACTAAGGAGACATTTTCAGAATGAATGGTGGCCTTTAAATCCCTTGATGTCCATCTTAGCATCAGTTAAGCAATAGTGCTTTAGTGTGGCCTCCTCACTGCATTTTCTGGCCACAGAGCTAAGAGCAGACAAGTCAAGTCTGAATTAATATGAAATACAAATTGCAGACTACTCTCAAAGAGATAAAATTTTCTTCCAAACACATAAAGAAATTGCAAGCACTAAAGCAAAGAGTAGTGCTTAAGTGAGATTCTTTGCCCATTAGCTGTGGAAGACAGATAAACATAAATTACAGAAAGTCATGCACCATAACTTGTCTGATTATAATAAATGATTCTTAAAGTTTTGAAAATATATACTATACTTGATTACACCTTAAACATGTACTTATATAAATAGAAGTAATTCTAAATGATCAACAATCTCTAAAATGCTTATAATTAATTTGATACCTAAAAAATGTTTACTGAACATTTACTGAGATTTATAGATAATGTGACAATAAGATGTAGTTCCTTCTCTCAAGAAACTTATATTTTACAAAAGAAATGGACCTGTTCACAGTTATATTCGGACAGAAGTTGGATAAAAACATGCATTGGGGACCCCCAAAAGTGGAGAGACTAATTCCAAAATGAAATATAAGAGCGATTTTTTTTAGGAGGAGGTAAGATTTACTAATAATCTGCAGTAAAAATACAATGAGGTTTTTTAACAGCTAGGGAATAAACACAATTAGTGGTATAGAGTTTGGAATAGATAGACAAAGCTTTGTGTCCTAGACAGATAAGTTTGGTGAAGATGAAAAGGTGCAGTCAGAAAAAATAAAATAAAATTTTATGTTGTTTCAAAGTAGCCATTTTGTTTCAAAACAGCCATATTTAGATAAAACAAAATCTAATTTTTAGCATAAAATTTCAGTCATTCCTGATACCTACTAGATCTTGGTCAATTAGTTTATGTATATATGTGTATTTCCAGAGACCCTACCATAATTAAAGTACATGACAAATTTTTTAAAGTTTATCTTTATTGTTGAAAGTCTTACAGA
Organism: Ia io; assembly: GCA_025583905.1. Taxonomy (NCBI): domain Eukaryota; kingdom Metazoa; phylum Chordata; class Mammalia; order Chiroptera; family Vespertilionidae; genus Ia; species Ia io. The sequence continues at coordinate 16,230,094 of JAJQQW010000008.1, read as the reverse complement.
TATCCCCTTTTTTCTGCATTGACCCCTTCTAACCTGCACCAGCACCTGCCCCAGGCCTTCACCACCCTATTGTCTGTGTCCATGGGCTATGCATATACATATGCATACAAGTTCTTTGGTTAATCTTTTCCCACCCAACCAACCCCACCTTCCCTCTGAAATTCAAGTCTGTTCCATGCGTCTATGTCTCTGGATCTATTTTGTTCATCAGTTTATTTTGTTCATTAGATTCCACATATGAGTGAGATCATGTGATACTTATCTTTCTCTGACTGGCTTATTTCACTTAGCATAATACTCTAACAATAATTTTCAGGAATATGAAACTAAGATGATGATTGCTGGGAAGTAGTGGTTTCGATCCATTACAGATTTTGAATAACACCTGTGTCACCAAAACCTAAACCCCAAGAAAGAAATTGTTATTTTTAGGTGCACAAGAAACTTAAGAAATAATTTCATCATAATCATTGGCAAAGTCTTAGCTATACCTGAAGCTCGGGACCCCAAAACTGGAGCCCATGAATAGAGGGAAATGGTTCTTGGTCAGTCTATGGATTAATCATTTGTGGACATATTTGTGAAGATTAGGATGGTCTCTTTACTTCCTCACCATTGTACCACTTGGTTGCTAAAATTAATATTATGAGAAATGCAAAAAATGTCTCCAGATGCACATCAATAGTAAGTGCCTCTTAGGTGTGATGTTGAATGCTTATGCTATATTTCTGCCCATGAACTGACAAGCATGAGTAAATAAAAAAAAAAAAAAAGTTTGATAAAATATACATGGAAGACACAAACACATATTTTTATAAAATAAATATATGTTAATAATCCCTAATAAACTGTATGAGCTTTATCTAGAGGATATGAGCTTAATTATTAAAAGAAATGGCATTTATGAACTATGTAAATTGATATCCAATTAACTTGCTGCAGCTATCTTATTAAATGCCAATTAAGTATATTAACATTCCTTACAATTTCATATATCAATATGAATTTAACTGTACCTTTACTGCCATTGTGATTTTGAGTTAATTACACAGCTAGATGATTTATCTTTTGTATAATTATTAAGCCTTACCGTCTGTTCTTCAAAAAAATAAAATTGATAGCTTTATGAACTCTGAAGGTAAGTCCCCAAAGCATCACTAATCTCTCGGCTTTGTAACAAATCTTTGTTCTGAAGGAAAATACAGACTGCACATAGTTTGTGGTAGTTGGACAGCGATTTTGATTCTTCTTGTGACATAAAATATGAAACAACTACATAATGTTCCTGAAAGACATTACTAGGCATTTCAAATTATTTTATTTTCTATCATGATTTTGGTTAATGACTGTTGACTGTCAAATTATAAAGTAATTCCTGACAACTGAAAGGTTTCTTAATAAAACAGGCTAAGAAGTTGCCTATTAGGACACAAATATTTTAGATCCTTTTGGTGAGATGTGTTTTCTTTTGCTTTGACAGTTTCCCTGAATATCTAGCATAGTAACAGGCACTTACCAAGTTTGAAGTAGTTGAAGAGACCTTGGGCTTTGCAGTCAGATAGTTTGGGGTTCAGTCTCTCTCTCAGTTACTATATCTTTGGTCATAGAAATCAATGATATGATGGCATTCGACCTATTTGCTCATTAGTAAAATGTGGATTGTAACAAATTCTGCATATGTTCAGGCTGTATATTAAATTTAATTAAATGTATATATGCATGAAAACATAACACTTTGAATAACATGCATGGGAGTCCATATTCAGTAAAACCTAGCATTTATTCATATCATTTCTATATATTTAATTTTTGAAGCAACTTTATTAATTTGTACAAACCACGAACCTACTGCCAAATAATCTTATATGATTTATAAATGGGATGGATCTCAGGGCATTATTAGTCTTGAAAGAGGGGAGTAAAATGCATGTGAAAGACAATTTGGTTATTTAAGCTTGGGCATGGTCAGCCATCCATATCTGTGGGTTCTACATTTGGGGATTCAACCAACTGCAGATGGAAAATACTCAGAAAATGAAAGTGACATTTTTGCTGACATGCACTAGGTCATTAGGTCTCCAATAGTTGCATCTCTACTGAACATGTGCAGACTTTTTTTTGCCACTATTCCATAAATAATAACTATTTACATAATATTTAATTGTGTTACTAGTAGGTATTCTAAACAATCTATCTAGAGATGACAAAATATACAGGAGGATGTAGGTAGGTTATATGAAAACACTACGTCATTTTATATAAGGACTTGAGCATCTGAGATTTTGATATCTGCAGGGGATTCTGAAATCAATTCTCAGAGCACACAGTGGGATGATTGGAGGATACTAAGGGATGATCATATATGTAGGACAATTACCTTGTTTTATTTACCTTATGAAAATAACATTATAATGTTTAATAGTTCTATATTTATATAAGGAAAACATCTTAGAAATATATTTACTTATGGATCAAGTCTCAGTGCATTGATGATTCTAAGTCCAAATTATTGAGAACAGTGATGCCAGAAAAACAGTCCTCACTCCATTCTGACCTCAGCCATTCAGTGGAGACATGCGTTTTGGTTGTGGCACCTTTTGCTTTTCTGCTTTAGTTCCACGTGGGTTCTCAGCAAACGTGCCCTATTTATCACTCCATTGCTGTGTGATATATTTAGATGTACATTTCAAGTGGAAAGGCATCACTTTTTCTCTGGGCTACTTCCATGAACTCCTTCCAGTGCCATTACCCTCATCTTCTCAGCCTTCACATTGTGGCCTTGTTGCAAGACTGAGTGGAAGCCAGACTCCCTCTCTGTTTGCTCCTTTCCTTGCCTAAGCAGTGATGATCTCTTCCCTCCTTGACAGTTCCCCTTGTGTCTTTGTTAATCTGTGCCCATTTAAGACGTCTATAAAATCTCCAATAAAAACCACCAATAAAGCCATCAGATATCAGGTACGATAATAAATGTCTTAGGAAACAAAATCACCCCCCTGAAATAGAAGAAAACCTAAAATCCTTGCCTATGTAGCTTCCAACGGAAAATGTTCCCTCTGACTTGCCATTATTTATAGCTCCATTCATGGTGAAAACAACACTAAAGTAAATGTCTTCTTTGTTGGTGACTATTCGTGAGCATATAAGAACCTTAAACAGAATGATTCTAGATGGTGGTTGGAGATAGCAGGTCACTGGGAATTGATGTAGAAGGCTGAGACAGGGTTCTATCTGTAGCTACATAAGAGTTCTGTTGTTAAGCTCTGGGTCTGACTGATAAGGTTGAACAATTGTCACCACTAGAGGAAATTTATGGAAATTAGTTGAACAATTCCAGTGTGGCTCTGGAATATAAAAATTACAATTTGTACAGATGGTGACCCTTTTCAGTCAACTAAGCAATGAAAATAAAGCTGCTGCTACTTGTCAGAAAGCCAGCAGTTGGATAAAAACGCCCTTGTAGTCCCAGAGCCCACATGGCAGGTGGGTGGTAAGCTGAAGCCTGAGTTGAAAGCTGATAGATTTTATTTTCTAGGATTCATATTTTACTTATCTCCAGGGTCCTTAATTTAGATAGGAATTTCAAGGGACTCTCCCATTTCATAACTGCAAAAGACACCAATGAAAAGAGGAGACAATTCGTTCTAATGATTGCTTTCATCCATTGACTACTCTTCAGGCATTTTTCATGTTCATAGTTCACGAATCAGCTCAGCAATGTCTACATTTTTCTCAGTGATTTTACAGGTGAGAAGACTATTCCTGAGAGACTAATCACTTATCCAGACACCCATTTGTCCCTCAAGCTTATATTCCTTGAGCTACCATACTGCTCCTGAGTTAGCTGACTAACCTGTGAGTTCATCTTTTCCACATCATCACAGATCTCATCCTTATTAACATATAACCCCAAATCCCCACAATTCTCTTGCATAATTATTTTAATACTTTCTTCTGGAAGAGTCTGTATAAGTTTAGTCACTTAAAAGTATTTCCTTCTGTGTTATCAGGACTATCTTCTGGTTGTTTTTATAGTCTATGAGTCCTCCAGTTATCTGGTTTTGAAGTATTCTACCTGGTAACATGATTCTACTAGAATTAGTACAAAATGAACATATGAATGCTCTGGCAATTTAGCATAATCTTCTGTGTCTAATAGTGCATGCATGGTATGGGATGGTGAAGTAAACACTGACTGTCTCAAATACTCCAAGTTTCTCTGTTCCTGTGCTTGAAAATGTTTCAGGAGTGGAAATTGTCATGCATTTTGCATTTTGCTTTTCTTTTTTCAAACTTGCTTTTGCCTTTTTTCCCCATGGAGAGCATAGACATGTAAGAGTAACAAGTCCTCTAAATTCTCGATATATATTGAGAAATAATTATAACCATGCTACTTATGACAGCAAGAAGTTTTAATTTAGGTAACTATTCTTTTAAATGTTTTTCATTGAAACATCCCTGAAAACACTGTGTCTTTAATAAAAGAAAATACACACAAATATAATGTCCCCTTAAAATTGTCAATAATTTGCTCAATTTATGCTGCAAGATTTATTCAAATTTTCAGCATGGTCACCTCTGTTATTATTCATTCTTTTTGAAATAATTTATATAGAAATTCAATTTGTAAACTCTTCAAATATTTCTCTTAAAATAAAAGTTGTTTTTTTTTAATCTAGTCTTAGTGGCATGTTTCACATTTCTCAACAATGCTAGCATGTCTATACTATTATAGGCTGGTATCTAGTTTTTTGTTTTTTTTGTGTGTGTTCCAGTGATGTAAATAAACTTCCTATCTTGCTAAAGTCATAAACAAATGCTTTATTTCTTTTTATTGATACTTTTTATCTACTGCAAGAAGCATTGCTGATCCTGTGGAATGGCTTATAGTAATATAGTTTATTAGATCAAAGGCCACCACCTTTATTTTCTAAAAATTATTTCTTGTCCCCACTGAATAATGCAATCACTTCTGTTCTTCTTAGTTTGCTATTCTGACACATTCCTGGGGGCCAGTCTTCCCACATTTAAAGATATAAAATTTTGGGCAGGGGATTAAGTTCAGGAGATAAACTTGTCATTATAGTAGAGGCAGCTGATAAAAATCTCCTCCCATAATTTTCCTATAGATTAGGAAGAGGTTTTATAGTTTTCATCTGAGTCTTAAGGGGGGTTGTGAATAAAAATGGGCTGAAATAATCTCTTATGAAGATATTTTGGTACATAATAAACAGTCACTATTTAATAATGAAAAAAATAAAGCTTTCAGAAGGTAGTATAGGAAAATATCCTCATGAGTTGGCATGGGCAAATATTTCTTAAACAGAACACTGTTAAAAAAACAATAAATGTTCCATAGATTTTCTATCATTAGAATTCAGAATTTCCTTTCACCAAAAGACACGATAAAGAGAAAGAAAATGCAAAGCAGTAAAAGAGGTCAACAATACATATATCTGACTAAGGACTTGTATCTTGAATATATAAAGAATCTCAACAAAACAATAGGGAAAAGATTAACATGTTAGGAGAAAAATATAACAAAAATAGATAATTCACAAAAGAATATATCAAATCATGAATAAAGATATAAAAAGTATCAAAATCATTTTTCATTAGGGAAATGCAAATTAAAATCTCAATGAGATACCACTTATACTCACCATAATGCCTGGAAACAAATAAACAAACTGACCAGTGCTGACTAGCATGTTGAGCAAATGCAATTATATTACTAATAGAAATATTAATTGTTACAAACACCTTACAAAACTTGTTTTCAAAGAGATGCTAGATTACTGTGTGTGTGTGAATCAGTAATATCCACATTTATACATCAAAAGAAGTGAATAAAAAAATACATATGGTAGCTTCCATCACAACAAAGCCCAAGTTGGGTTAAAAACTTTCAATATTCATCATCAATAGATTGCATCGATAAACAGGGGTAGAGTCTTATAAGGAACTAGTGGCCCAGTGTACGAATTTGTGCACATTGAAAGGAAATTAATTAGAAGAAATATTTTAATATCGCTACTCGCCCTTTCTCTATAATAGAAGTGTCAACCAAATTCATGATCGGCAATGACAGATCAAAACACCCATATGCAATTGGCACCAGCAAGAGAGCTTTATATGTATTTCACATGCACGAGTCAACTTAGCCTTTTATATATATAGAATAAACTTGCTTAATTAGACCTGCTTTCTGAATTAGCTAAACTTTGTCCAGCCCAATGAAGCACCCCAACTTCTCTTTGAGGTAATTGTTAGCAATGCAGCAGTAAATATCAACATGAAGCAGATTATTATTGTAGATCATGCAGGGAGAACAAAGGATAAAACATTTCACTGCAGCAATGTTTGACTATACACTGAGTGGCCAGATTACGATCTCTGAATGCATAATAATCTGGCCACTCAGTGTATATCCTATATAATAAAAGGCTAATATGCAAATTGTCCCCTCGACCAAGAATTCGACCAGCAGGCAGGCTGGCCAATTGCCCATGTCCCCTCCCCCTGGCCAGGCTGGCCAGACCTCACCTATCCCACCCATGCACAAATTCATGCACCAGGGCTCTAATATGTATATTGTATGTGGCCAGATTATTATGCATTCAGAGATCATAATAATCTGGCCACTCAGTGTATTTCGTGCAGTGAGAAAGCCTGAAGTCATTTTTAAGGTCCACCATTTCTTACTTCTTTTCAGTCAGGTCAAGTTTCTAAGCTTTCTAAATCTCCATTTTCTGGCTATGAAAAGAAAATAGAATTCCCCTGAGTCTCCTATTTACCTGCTCCAGGACTTCTGTGAGGATCAAATGAGATGAGGCAGGAGGAAACACTTCACAGACATTTGATAACAGTGTGAAATGTTTCTACCTGGCTATAAAGCAAGTTGTGTTCTTGGGCTGAAGAAGTTGCAAGGAGGCTAGTCGCTAGGGAGAGGAAACTGGGTGTTGCTATGTGATGTCATTACCTGGATGGTCAGACACTTAGCATATTAGCCTTTTATATATAGACTAGAGGCCCAGTGCACAAAATTCGTGCACAGGGGGGGACTGGTGTGTGTCTCTCAGCCCAGCCTGCACCCTCTCCAATCTGGGACCCCACAAGGGATGTCCGACTGCCCTTTAGGCCTGATCCCAAATGGGCAGTTGGACATCCCTCCCACAATCCAGGACTGCTGGCTCCCAACTGCTCACCTGCCTGCCTGCCTGATTACCCCTAACTGCTTCTGCCTGCCAGCCTGATCAGCCCCTAACCACTCCCCTGCCAGCCTGAGCAACACCTAAGTGCTCCCCTGCTGGCCCAATTGTCCCTAACTGCCCTCCACTGCTAGCCTGGTCACCCCCAACTGCCCTCCTCTGCTGGCCATCTTGTGGCAGCCATCTTGTGTCCACATGGGGGTGGCCATCTTTGACCACATGGGGATGGTCATTTTGTGTGTTGGAGTGATGGTCAATTTGCATATTACCTCTTTATTATATAGGAAATTATATAGGATACTGTACACTAAGGAAAACAGAGATGACTTATACACATATGATTATGAGTGAAAGGAGTCATTCACAAAGTAGTTCACACTGCTGATGTCTATTCTATGTATTGCTCTGAAACAAGAAAATCAACCTACAAAGGTAAAAGTCACAATAGTGATTACTTTCCTGTGGGTGGGTAATGGCTATGAGGGGGCATGAGGCGGGGCTGCAGGCAATATTTTTTATCTGAATTGGGTGGAAGTTATCTGGGTTTGCAGGTGCATATTCTGTAAAAATTAATCAAGCTGTGTAAGAGTTACCTGTGTACTTTTGTGTTGTACTTTAATAAAATTAAATGAAAAAATACCCAAAACTAGACACATAAAAATTATATCTAAGAGGGAGGATAATTACCCTAGGGAATAACATTTTTCTTATCTTTGTAATTGTTCTATGAATAGGACCAAATGACCAAAAACACTCTTCTAGCTACATCTTGTCAATACCATTTTGAGAAAAACATATATTCATCGTGGTTCATTATGTCAATTACTTTCATATTGATTATTTTCAAGTTTCCTGATCTGTAAAGTTTTATAAGATAATATAAATGTTATTACATTCTTTGGAAGGTTTAATCAAATAATGTGATGAAAATGCATATCACTGTGCATAGTACATAGCACTCACATACATTAGATATTGTTTTTATCATCATCATTATTTTTTTTCTTAGGTTGTTATTGTTGGCATTCAGCAGATCTTATCCAATATATATTTTAAAGGTTTATTTTTAATTTTAAAAATTATGTTGTTTTCTTGGTTCTCTAATTTTTATAGATTTCCATTTCCATTTGTTGGGAGAAACAATTGGGAAATTATTTTGTGTTATGTAAAACATAATGGAAATGAAACAAAATATAAATATATGTCTGTAAAATATACATATTTTTTAAATCAGCAAAACAGTTATATATTTTTATTTCTCTAAAAATATAAGCAACCTTTGTACTAGGACCAACCAATTGTTTAAAATAACTCAATAATATATACACTTGGAACATTTGAAATATCATGGCAATCAATTCAAATGTTTATCCTATGAGACTATTTTGGTCAACCTTTCTGGCTATATTAGTCTTCACATTTAGAGGTAAAGAAAAACAATAACTCGTCTGTAGTAACATAATTCACTTTCTATCACCTGGATACTTGGAGAATCAGTTGCATTTTGTAAAATGGAATGTTCTTGGATTCCAATTAGCATCCTTTATTTATTTAAGAGGGATTTTTAGTACTGAAAGGACAAGTAGAGATATAATCTAATGGTTATCCCTTGTATTTTGGGTTAACTGGGCATAGGATAGAGAGAAAATCAGAACCCAAGTCTCCTGACTTCTGGTTCCTTGATGTTTTCATTGTTATTTGTTTGAAATAGACTAGCTCACACATCTTTGTTTTTAGCAAGCTGTGGTGATCATAATACAAACTTGCAGGCTCAAACCACTATATTCCACTTTTACTTTCAACCATTGAATTAGCCTAGAGTTATACAAATATTAGGGTGGTTAATCACTAGCATAGTCCCAACCATATCCTCTTATGAGAGTATCTCATCAGAAGATTTAGCTAGTGACAATTTGGATAATGGTTTTCTTCCTGGGGGAAAGTCAACAACATTGAAATGGAATATTTCATATAATTTCCTGAGCTTTGTGTTGTTTGTGGCATTTCTGTGCTAGAGAAAATAGAAAGATCTCCAAAATAAATCCATTATGAAGTAGGCAATGAAGAAGGAAAGCCACTTTTTTCTGTAATTACAGTTCTTTCTAAAATCATCCAGTCTCTATAAATGAGATACTAAAGTGACTCCACATTGGTTCCTGAAGTTCCCTGGAGTTTAAAGTGTATTAATGGCTATTGTATTCAGAATAAATAAATTGGATGGAAAAATCATTATGTGAGTTCTATTTTCCAAATATCAATTTGGTTTCTAAGCATTCTAATAACTTACCCTTAATTTCTTGCTTGAAGCTTCTGAGGAAAATAGTTGAAATTTGGGGCATCATTTACTTCTCCCCTCTTATAATAATGGGATGTGACTGTGGTGGGTGAGTTTATTGAATTTGGCATTAGAAGTTGATTAATCTCTTAATAAACTAAGTATTTTAGTTGGAATGGTTGGTGAATAGACTCTTTCTTATCTTTATTGAATTCAGTAATATCATGTGAATCCCAGTTCTCTCTATTAGGATTTAACATTGAGAATTAGTGAGCAGAGCTGCTGAACACAAGTATATCTTTCCTGGGATAAATGATTAAATTTCCATGCAGCCTGCTGTTCAGCCGTTTGGTCATCCCTCACTAACTCCCCTGCCAGCCTGGTTGCCCTATGCAGCATGCCAGCCTGCTGTTTGGTTGTTACTGTCACTGTGATAGTGTCCCGGACAATTTGCATATTCCGCTATTATTAGTATAGATAGGATCTATACTATTGGGACATTTTATTTTATTAAAAATGTGTTTTAGATTATATGCTTAGAAAGACTTCTAGAACTTAAATTATGCTGTCAGTTCCAAAATAGGAAATCTTGATTTACTAATATTCCAAGTGATTTCTGAAGTGTTTTGCCTTGTTTGTAGTG